>CM053586.1:141261793-141373713 GCA_028646515.1 Pseudochirops corinnae | reverse complement strand
AGAGGTCCTGGAACCTGGCTATTGGTTCAGAAGCCCTGAAAGAGGATTTTCTTGTGGTACCTGCACAGAAATCCTGGAAGAGGGCCTTGCTGATGTTTTCAGGGGTTCTGGGACTGTTCTACAGGCAGAGAGTGACTTGATGAGGACACTGGCTATGGCTTTGTTGAGCCTTGTCTCCCCAGGAACTGAGATTGCTGAGGGCTTGCCTCGAGTGAAGATGAAAGAAGGCCCTTTCCTTGGGTATTCAATGCTGAGTTTAACCTTGTTGTAACTTGAGGGTGGATGGCCTTTTGTGCTCTCCTGCCCCTTTTGAGATTCAGGGGTGGGAAGCCTTAGAGGTTTTTTGTGCTCTGTGATTGACCAAATGAATGTACTTTCTTTATGATTGGAGACTAATCTCCATTTGAGAAGAGACTTTTGACTGACTAAATGAATTGTACTGTCTAGGGGCGGAGTAGTACCTGGATTGAATTGAGAACTTACTTGCTAAAGGAACAAGTTCCACTGTATTTTGACTTTCTCTGTTCTGTGAGTGTTTGCTGAATAAATGGGGTTTACTCTGCTGGTAATCTCAACCTTGGAAGTTGCCTCTGCTTGGCATTATAACCCACTATAGAAACTTCTTCCACTGAAGCAGATCAGAAATTTCTCTGTATCATACAGTTCTTAACCTGAGATTCATGAACTTGTTTGTTTTAACATTTTGATAACTGTATTTCCATATTTGTTTCTTTTGTGTTTCTATGTACTTATTATATTTAAAAACATCATTTTTAGAAGTGGTTCAAAGACTCTACCAGACTGCCCAAGTGGTAATGCCATAAATGGTGTTACCAACCCCTGTTCTAAAGCGGGAGGTTAATGGCATTCTTTTTGAGGATAGTTCCCCAAAGGAAATTGAAATTATTTTTTAATTTAGTATTTCTTTCGATTATTTAAAAACATTATTCTAAGAACAAGTTGATAAGCTTCACTAGATTGCCAGAGGGGTCTATGACACACAAAAAAAGTTAAGAACCTATCTTAGATACTGTCCTGGAACGCTGAGTAATTGAGTGATTTGTCCACAGCCATACAGCCAAACTGCATACAACCCAATTCCTCTTAATTACAGAGTGGGCCTTCTATTCACTATGCCACACTGCCTCCCAAAGTAAAATACACACATACACCCACACACACACACACACACACATATACATATACATTTAAGTCTTTTTATGATTATATACACTTAATTCAAATGTTTCAAGGTTTTTTGAGGCATTAAAAGGAGAGAAAACACCAAAGACATTTACTTACCAGATTGTTGTATGACCAAAGCAGCCTTCTTGACCTCGTCCTGTGACCGACCATCTGTGACAACTACAAGGACCTTCGGGACAGCTTTTCTCATACCACTTTCCCAAGTCAAGACCTTCTCCTTGATAAATGTCAAGGCTTTGCCTGCCAATTTTAACATAAAATAAATATCAATAACTAGATCTCCTCCCTGCCACTCTTCCTCCCCAAAAAACTCCCAAAATCACTATTCAATAATGAGGAGAATATTAAGGTAAATGCCAAAGTGGAGAGATCAGTTTGTCATTTTTAGTGTATTGTCATTAAAAAGTAATGTGGCTTAGCCAGAGGTACCTGTTCTTGTATTTCCACCTCTGTACCGAATATTTTGGAGAGCCCCAAGTGCCTGAGCCTTATCAGCATACGTATTCAATTTGAACTCAGATTTTACCTCATCACTGTACTGGACAAATGAAACCTGAAAGAAAGCATGATTTCACCATGAATCTTCCTTTCTTCTTTTTGCATCTTCAAGTAATCGCAGCAATAATTTTTAAAGAGTCAACATAATCTACCCGATACCATACGACAAATAAAATGTCAATTTTCTAGTTGCACTTTCTAAATTCTATCACTTCTTAAGTTCTGGTTGCACAGAGGGTGAGAGCCCTAGATTTGGAGTCAGAAGATCTGGGTTCAAATCTCAGCTCTATCACTATGTGACCTTGGGCAAGATGCTGCCCCTCTCTAGGTCTCTGTTTCCTCTTTTGTAAAATGAATGGATTCAAAGCAATGAACTCTATTCTAGAGTCCCTTCCATCTCAGAGATACTGAAACTTCCAAGGTTCCACCCAGTTCTAAATCTATGATCCTATTCTCTTCTTCATAGAGGAAAGTTCTTTTCTCTCCAGGCTGTACTCCTGACTCTCTACAAGACTTTCTTTTCCATGCCAAAGAAATTCCTTCACTCTGAAAGTTCACTCCACCCCCGGAATACTTCTCACATTAGAAGTTCCCTGCAGTTTCTCCCTCTAGTTGTCTGGTTCCTCCCAGAACCTTCATTTTAAGAAGGAAGTCCAGCCTGGCCTTGTCTTCTTTTCTCTCCAGGATCCACACCTGACTCTCCACAGGACTTTGTCTATCATACCAACTCTATGAATACCTTCATCCCCATACATCTCCTTTTCAGCTCCCTTTCATGTGCTGTCTTTCACCATAGTTCCTTGAGGGCAGGGACTATCTTTCTTTCTGTTTGCATTTGTATCCTCAGGGCTTAGAATAATGCCTGGTACTTAACAAATGCACATAGACTTGTTGAATAGTAAAAATAACATCACTAATTCTTATGACTAATGATGAGATGGTGCTAATATTTTGCTTCTGCATAGTACTCTTCAGTGAGAATATATTCAATCATATATAGGTATGCTTATGCATGAGTGTGTATATATACATATATATCCCCTCTTTTTAAGTCCATGGATGTAGGTGTTATCAAATATTGCCCCCCTTCCCTTTGTAAATGATGAACACTAAAATCCTTTGATATCAAAAGATTTACTCAGTCATAACTTAGAAACGAGAAAGCCAGTTTGAATTCAAATGTCCTTCCATCACACTGACATAAAACTGTAATTCTAAGTGTGGTCATGCTGAACATTCATTGATATTTTTTTTGCTTACAGGCAAGTATGAAATCTTTAAGAAATCTTATTCTGAAAAGGTTGAACAAATTTGACCTACAATTAGCGCACAAAATTATGATTACAACTATGATTATTTCTACTTTTGAGACTTTAATATACTTGGTAATATTTGATGGCTTTTGGCCTTCATTTCTCATAAGGAGCTGAGTGCTATGAAAAACTGCTATGTGTATATACTATCGAATTATTATGATTTTTTAGGTAACTGAGATAATACCATATTTACGACTTTGTTTATTCTTGGTCAGATGGAAAAATAAGTTAGCTACCTAAGTGATTAAGTAGTAAAATGAACAGAATGCTAAAAATCAAGTATGCCATCATGATGAAGCTTTCAGGTTGGCTGAGAGTAAGTGTGAGACAGGAAGACTGGTCTAGTGAGACCAATCCAAACAGCCCAGGAGGGTAAATTCCTAAATTTGTCGTTTGTCATGGGAGTATTCTGAAGGAGAAGCTAACATTTTTGTCTGGGGCCACTATAGAGATTGTGGCACCAGATTCCCAGTTTGGAAAGTATCATGGGCCATGCTAGGTCTAGAATGCATTAGTTAAATATGAGGTTAGCAATCTTGGGTTTTGGTCTAAGACTAAACAGAAATTTTTTATACACACTTCCAAATATCTTGACCTGTTCTATTATTTATTAATTTGCATGCCCTCTTTTCCTTTAAAGACTCAAGAAAACACATTCATGTGGTTTGGAATGTGTGGAAGATAGGCAGTAGGAATCAAAGAAGGAACAGACACTAGGCCAGAACAGTTGCAGAGGCAGCAACAGGTAAAGGAGGATAGGTAATTAGGGTCCAGGTAGGATATATCTCTGAACTAAAGGGACTAAGCTAGCTCAGGACCAGAAAAGCTCAAAAGTTTTAGGACCTAGATTTGGAATTCAAAGGTCAGGGAAGCTTAGGAGGTCATAAAGATAAATAGTCTTGGTTCCAATGTCAAGGTCCTCTGAATCTAATATTGAAGGAGAAGCTAATGCCCTAGGAAGTTGATTCAAGTAAGCAAGGCTCAGGACCCAAGGATGGACCCTTGACATTCTGTCCTCTAAAAAATGAACTTGGTCATGAATTTGTTTATGAAAATATCTGTGGCTTTTGTCAAATGTCCCTATTTTTATAATGACCCTTAGTAACCACAATGAAAAGAAAAACAAACTGCCAAAACTTGAAAGGAAATGAATGGAGAGTAGGGAGGTAGGGAGGAAGGAATGAAGAAAAACAGTGAATTCTTTAAAAATCTTTCTTACTATAGAGAAAAGGAGGTCCATTCCTCTATCAATTCCATAGGATATAAGAAACTTATATATTTTCATCAAGTTACTTAAATGTAACTATAGAACAGTTTAATTCATGCCTACACTAATAAATAACTGAATTAAGAACCAAAGCAAATTGACTAGAAGTCTTCAATTTAACAAACAAAAAAATGCTTCAAGGAAACAATGATTATCTGAAATGAACTCTTGAACCAATTATAACCAAAGATGTTAATAGGGTTCCAGAGACTCAACACTAAACCTAAATGGTAGAATGAATATATATACATACATATATTAATTAATATTAGTGAATTATATCAAATGAATATATATGAATTAGTTAATATATTACTATATGCATGAAAAACCTTTCAATATCTCCAATATGGTAGGATATGTTTGACTTGGGCATTCTAAAGTATGAAGTTGAGACTGGGAGTCTCATCAGTTCTCCAATACATCCTCTAGCCAAACAGAATCATTTAAATTCTATGGGTGAGAGTGGGCCATGGCAGACAAAAAAGTCAAAACATAGTGTATCTTGAAAAGCTATTTTATTTAAAGTAAAATATACAATTTTTTAAAAAGATGACTGCGACATATTAAGGAAAAGGAATTCATTAAAAGAAAATCACAAATGCCTGTAGAATTACTCACCTGAATTCCAGCAGGACTGATTTGGTCAAAGGCTCCCACAGTATCGAAGATAAATTTCACAACTTTGTTGAAATTATCATCACCAATACTCCAAGAGGCATCAGTCAAGAATACAATATCTGCCTTGGCACCTTTGCATACTAAAAACAAAAGCAACCCTCAGATCTGGTGGAGCTTTTCAACCAAATAGAATTACATAATGAAAAAAACAAACAGTCCATTTTAATTATCTACATGTTGTCATTCATATACTCCCAGACATCTCTAGAAATTACTCTAATTCATATACATATACACACACATATGTATATATATACATATATATACATATGTGTGTCATATAAATAAGATTTCTTTCATCAAAGTTCTAAGGCACAAGTTAGAATTCAGATAAGAGGGAGAAATCAGATGAAGGGGGGTTAAGTGCCTTAAAGTTCTGTACATTTATGTGTAAAGCATCTATAAAATCAAAAATTTTGCAAATATGGATATGACTTTTTTTTCCTCTTGATTATGCAACTAGATCCAAACAAAGGGTGGAAAAAATAATATGTTTATTTTTGAATCTCTATATTTGGATGACATAAAAATTCTCATAAAATACATAACCAAAAGATTTTAAAATATGTAGAATTAAATAAGATCTTAAAAGAAGTTTATGTAGTGGAGGAATCTGGCTCACATTGAAAAAGAAAACCTAGCCATTCCACTAAATTCTTAGACAAGCTTTGACCAAACCTTTAACCCTAAAATAATTTTTTAAAAATCTAGGACTCCAATGGTTATCCTTCTCCCAGTAAAATACTACAATGCTTCATTGTAGATGGAAAAGAGTTCAAGCTGTCAAAGGCTATGCCAGAGAAATATGAGCCCTGGTCAGTCTTGCCAGATTGGAAAAGTTTCAAGAAGGGGCCCAATGATGGACTTGTCTAGTCGAGTTTAGAGAATTGCAGTCCAACAGATGTATGAATGTTTGGGCCCCTAGAATTCAAATAGCTATCCACTAGAGCAAGTAGAAGGCTTCTCCACCAATGGAAAGAACCACCACATGGAGGAAACCACATATCTCTGAAGTATGGCTATTTCCCATTGCTATAACATTGTAGGTCCCTCAAAGCTGTATAAGACCACTAAAGATCAATCTCTGTGAAATGTTTTCTTTCCATAAAATAAAGCATCATGGAAGGTAATACTGCAGTGGGTCTATCAGAATATTGGTTAATGGATAATTCATTTAAACCTAACTTGATCAAGAACTGAAGGAACTATCTCAGTA
The DNA here is from genome assembly GCA_028646515.1 of Pseudochirops corinnae. Lineage (NCBI taxonomy): Eukaryota > Metazoa > Chordata > Mammalia > Diprotodontia > Pseudocheiridae > Pseudochirops > Pseudochirops corinnae. The sequence continues at coordinate 141,367,529 of CM053586.1, read as the reverse complement.
GAAAGCAATTTAGAAGATTTCAATAAATCTTTTCTCCAGTATCAATGAAAGTGACAATTGTGCTTCAATATCTGATGAATGGAATTATTTTAAGCTTTGTGAAAGTGGACTGAATCCAAAATATTTCTCAGATCCAAAGCCAGAGAATTCCAGATGTCAAACGTTTGGGATTCAGGTTGTAGCTACAGCCAAAATAAGTTCACAATGCCCATTCATGCCAACACAGTGTTGGAACAATATGCCCTGATTTATCTAAATAAAGGGAGTTTTGAGGTGTTTGAAAAGCACCAATAGGAGTTTAGTTATTGTGTCTAAAACATGAACTGAAGCTTAATAGCCTGTGGTTTGGGGCATTTAATGCCTGAATTCACAAAGGACTAGAAACAAGGAATTAGAGAAATTCGATATCTTTGATACAGATAGATACAGGGCTATTGATGCTAATAATGCTCAAGGTGGTTAAGAGATCTCTAGGCTTTGAACTTAAGAAAGAAGAGATCAAAAAAAAATGATACCTGATTTTTAAGCCACCCCAGTTTAAGAAGGAAATTATGGTCTGATTTTTTTTTCTTGATTATAAACTTCTTTTTTAAATCAAAGTTACTTATCATATGAGGAAATTAAGGAAATGCAGCCTACTTACCATCCCGAGCTGGTGGAATTGTAGGAGGAGGAGGCGGCGTTGGAGGCTCTGTTGGGGCTTCTGTTGGCTTAACCGCTAAGATGATAATAACAATTAGAACATTATTACCTATGTGATCTGTTTCATTTCATTAACAAGAAACTCTTAGAAGCACTATAATTTTCCTAAATTACAAATTAGCTAATAGATGGTAAATATCCAGTATCAATGCAAAACGACAGGAATTTGTTTGCTTTTCTTAGAGACATAATTACAAAGATGCATGTATATAGGATTCCTTTTAATCCAAATTCACTACTGATTTACTCTTCTCTCTTTCCCCTTAGCAATTCCCATCCTACTCCTTAGCACTGGATATGGGAAGTGAAACCACATTTAGAGACCATCTGACAGAATGAATAAAGATAAAAATACACATCACTTTATCACGCCATACAAGGGACACAGTGCCCTATCCAGGACCATGTCCATTCCCTCTACTTACGACATTCTGCTCTGTAGCCCTGAGACTAGTCAGTAAATATCCAAAAAAATAAAAATAAATGCGATCTCAACTTAAGTTGGATTTGTACAATGTTTGGGTTTTTTTTTCTCTTTTCAGCAGCTTTTCCCAAGTCTGTATGATTTGTAGATGGACAGGTGCTAAGCAATGCATCGTAAGAGAAGGACAAAGGGAGAGGAAGCACTGGTTCTTAGTCTCCGATTTGTTACCTACTGACTGAATACACTTCTCCAATCTAGACCTCAGCTTCCTCTCTGAAAAAAATGAGATTTGGCTAGATCAAGAGTTAACTTTTTTTGTATTATAGACTCCTTTGGCAGTCTCATGAAACCTATGGACCTCATGTCAGAATAATATTTTGAAATACATAAAATAAAATTCATAGGACTACAATAGTAACCAAGTATATTAAAATATAGCTATCAAAATATTTTTTAAAAAATTCACAGATCCTAGATTAAGAACCCTTGGACCAAATAATCTCAAAAGTGCCTTCTAGCTCTAGATTCAGGAACAGATTGGAGGCAATATGGTAGTTAAAGGACCTGGCTACAAATTCCACCTTGAATACTTTTAGGTAAGTCACTTAGCTCCTCCCCCTGCCTCCCCGAGGCTTAATTTCCTCTTCTATAAAATAGGGGGTTTGCCTCACAGATCTACAAAATCCCTTCAAACTCTAGATTCAATGATATTTTAATTGTAAGTTTTATGGTCAGGAAAATGTCCAGCATGGCCCAACACGGTCTTAAGCCACCCCATTCTTAAGAGTTCATATGCTTACTTGTGTGTTCTTTGACAGAAACTCCAGGTCCCTCAAGATTTGGTGTTTGAACAAAGACAGTGACCCCATAGTCAGTATCTGGTGAAAGGTCCTTGAAACAGTGGCTGGTTTCTGATCCACGGACTGTGATTTCTTGCCCTCTTGTTCCTATATAAGACAACAAAGGAAAAACACTAATGTCTTGAACAGCTAAATTTAAATGAAAGTGCCTTTTGTATACTTCACATCACCAAATGCCATACTCTTAGAAGAGATTTAGGCTATATCTACTATATAAACTTTTCCACTGTCAAGTTAAAAAACAAAATCCACACTCACCATCTGATGGATTTAACTTCAATCTGTATGAGGTGGCAGCCCGGTGAGCAGCCCATTTAACACAGAATGTATTCCATCCTACTTGGAAAGTTGTTAGATCAGTCACATTCAGGTATACTAAGAAAATTGGAAGGAAATAGACATTTTATGAAGAAAAAAAACAAAACTACAAATTTGATTATACCAGAATAAAAACTTTTGGTGAACAATTGTAAAATTATCTTAAAGTCAATTAGCATTTATTAAACACCTAAAGCAAGGCACTTTGCTAGGTGAAAGAAGAATACAAAGACAGAAAAGAAACAGTCTCTAACCTCAAGAAGTTTATATTTTGTTGGAAAGGTTGTCTATGTTTTCTTATCATGAATACACAAAGAAACCAAACTCCTACCTCCACTCCACTTTCTAACATGACTAACTCTATAGGTCTTCTCCCACTACCATCTGTTATTTCAACAGTAGTCCCTAAGTAATGAAGACAACAATAATTTTCCAGAAAGTCAATGTTCTGGCAGTGACTAGCTATCAAAGTGCTTGGGCACAAATACTTCAGCAGGTGCTGGGTCTGAATTATACCAGTATCTACCACCACAAAGGAATTCTTTGAAAATAATAAAAATCAGTAATGTGAGCCAAAAATCAAAAAGAACAATGAGAACTAGAAAGATCCAAGAATCTGACTTGACTGCAGACATCCATTCTTGAATTAGCCATTTTTGTAACACTTCATTATAAAAATTCAAACTATAACATTGAGTGGAAGATAAAAGGAGCAAAATTCCTGTTGGTCACCCATAAATCTTACATCCTCAGTTAAATGACTATAGTTATATATGGACATATAGTGTGTCCCAAAAGCCTTAATATAATTTTACTTAAAACAGCACTAAGACTGTTGGAACACCCTATATTTGCTTAACTCCACCCAAAAAAAATGACTATGGATACAAAATAATTGCCTGGGGAAACTGATAAATTTTTTAAAAAAGAATGCATAAAAGAGAACAAGAAAATTAGAATAGGTTGACTCCATATGGTTTAAATATATTTTTTCATTACAACCACAAAAATAGCTTTGACTCACATGTGGTGCCTTGATCAGTCAGTGGTATGCTGAGACCAGAATCATACTGAGCATAAACATTCACATCGTATATGGTGCTGGGATTCAGGTTGTGCAGTATGTATGATGTCACTTCCCCAACAAATACTTCCATGGGCTCATTAGAACCTTGAAGGAAGATCACAATGGCACATAGTTAATAGATCATCAGTAGTGTCAAAGTCTTCCTTGGTTTCAATAAAGTCCTTAATGCTCCTCTTTATAAAGCCACCTTAAAACTATCATTTATACTAGTACTTCAACATAATGATATGGGACATAGAGGAGAATTTCATATGAGGCAATTCCATCCTGGATAGCAGCCAAATTAAGTCCAGTTACTAAAAACAAAAACAAAAACTTCCCTTTCTTGTCTCTTCCTTTCTCTTTCCTTCCTCCCCCTCTCCCCATATATATTCCTATTTCTTTTCTTTCCTTTTCCCCATAACTCTCTAATCTCTTTCTGGGTCACATCATCACTAGAGGTGTGGTACTAAGCAGTTTGACAGAAAGTGTTACCCCTTACCTTTGCTCAATTACAACACACATGGATCCACAAAGGATCTGTGATTTCTGTGATTCACTGCAAGGACTAATCATTGTGGGAACTCTATCCAGGTGGCTCATTGCAACCCATTGATGAATTAGTTGGAAAGTCTAGAAAATTCCCTGAGGTTGTAACTTGCCCAAATTCTTGTTGGTATTGAGTCATTTTTCAGTCATGACCCAAATTAAAGCTTTCTTGGCAAAGATACTGGAGTAGTTTTCCATTTCTTCTCTAGCTCATTTGACAAATAAGGAAACTGAGGCAAATAGGGTTAAGTAATTTGCCCAGAGTCACACAACTAGTAAGTGTCCTAAACCAGATTTGAACTCGGGAAGACAAGTCTTTCTGACTTTTTCAGTGCTGTACAACTCTCCATGACCCCATTTTGGGTTTTTTTGGCACATGTAATGGAGTGATTTGCCATTTCTTCTCCAGCTCATTTTATAAATGAGAAAACTGAGGCAAGGAGGGTTAAGTGATTTTCCCAGGATCACACAGCTAGTGTGAGGCCAGATTTGAACTCAGGTGTTCCTGACTCCGGGCCTGACGATCCATCTACAACATTACCTTGCTGCCCTGCTCAAGTTTACACAGCTAGTAAATGTCAGAGGCACGTTAACATAATGCCTGGCACATTTAAGTCCTTGACAAAGGCCTTGCAATTGATTCCTAAGTCTATGACCAACACACTCTCTACTATACCACAGTGACTCAACACAACTTACATGCTTATAAAAATATATGAAAATGTAGAAATAAGAAAGTATTTCCATAAATCACTTTGACATAAAGAGATGATGTAAGCAAAATGTTGACAGAAAGACTGCCAGAAACATTTCAGGTATGAATGACCTAGAAATGAACCTTAAGCTGAATGGAATAATCTTGCCTCTGATACTTACTACCTGTGTGACCATTGGTAAGTCACATAACCATCCTGAGCCTCATTTTGCTCCTCTTCAATATGAAGAGTATAGGCTAAACAGACTCTTAGGTCCCTTCTAGTTATAGATTTCTGATTTTAGGAATGCTTTATATCAGTTAAATAGTATGTATGATTACAATGAAATTTCCATCACCACAATAATGTATTAGACTAGCTAAATTTCATTCTTGTGCACAAGTCAGATTTTCCTCTTAATATATCTAGAAAAAATGAATATCATTCACACACAGTGACAAAAGATGAGACCTTGGGCTAGTGCCTTTAAAAGCTATCTCTAGCAACCTGAATTTTTAAGCTACTGAAGAAAAAGGTCTGCCTGACTCCCTCTTTATAACTCTAACTTAAGTAGACATAATGCATTTTTCATGATTATTCTAATATTTTCTTACCTACTGCTTTATACACAATTTTGTAGCCAAGAACAGGAGAGGGTGAAGGATCCCAGGAAACCCTGAACCTGGTATACCATTCATCAGTGATATGTATGTTCTGAGGAGGGAGTAGTCCAACTGGAAATAAATAACATATGTTATATAATTTATTACAGTTTTATTGGCATTTCATTAAGCAAGTAGTAATGAAAGTCTGTCTGTCTTTCACACCCATTATAGGAAGTTAACATTATCCCTCCCTTTTTTTAATTTAGCAAATTATGGAGAAAGAACAGAGAACATAATAATTAATTTTTCAAAGTCACAAAGAAAGTAATATGGAGCACTGATTTTCAGAGCTTGCTCTCACAGTTAGGCAAGATTCTTAACTGGAGTCTCATAGCCACAATAAAATCCTTTTCACTTTTCCCTGATTCTCTATTGCATTCACTACAGAGGAAGATGCAAACCTTCTCTTTTCTTCTCAGGTCTCCCAAACTATTATCTCTCCACCTCACTCTCAGAAAAGAATCTTTTCATACTTTACTATGAAAAAAGAAGCCATTCTCCTTAAGCTCCCTCTTCTCCCCTATTCTGCATTTTTAAACCCCCTTCCCTATTCTTCTCTCCTCTAGTCTCTGATGAAGAGGCAGCCTTTTTCACCAAGGCCTTGCAAGCTTTCTAAATGTATCCTTGATCAAATTTCTCCCTATTTACTAGCTTCTTCCCTGTTACCTAGAAATAAGTCCAGGTCTTCTCCGGTCTTAATTTTTTTAACCTTTAACTTTACCCTATCATCCCCTCAAGCCATCATCTTATATCTCAATTTCTTCCACAATCAAACTCCTAAAAAAAAAAAAAGAAAAAAGAGGGGGAGAGGAATAGCTAGCTGTCCATGTTGATTATGTCCACTTCCTCTCCTCTCTCTCACTTCTCAGCCTCTCGTAATCTGACTTCTGACTTCATCACTCAACAGAAATTGTTCTTTTCAAAGTTATCAACAATCTAATTGCCAAATCCATTAGACTTCTCTCAATTGTCACTCTTCTTGACTTCTCTACACCATTTAAATCTATGGATTGTACTCTCACTTTGGATACTGCCTCCTCTCTCTGCATGTTCATTTATGATACTTTCTCTCTCTCTCTCTCTCTCTCTCTCTCTCTCTCTCTCTCTCTCTCTCTTTCTCTCTCTCTCTCTCGGTTCTTCTCCTGTTTGTCTGACCAGTCCCAGACTCTGGCCTGGCCACCACCACCACACTCTGTCAATCTATAATATCATCAATTCCCAAAGGTTTAATTATCCTATCTCTACAGATGACTTAAGATCTATATATCTAGCTCTAGTCTCTCTTCAGAGAGCCAATTCAGCAACACCAATGCTCCTTATATGACATTCAAACTGGATATCCTATAGGCATCTAGAACTCAACATACCTGTAACAGAACTCTTTATCCTTTCCACCAAAACCTTCCCCTCTTCTTAATTCTCCTATAAAGTGCACAGCCCTCCTTCCAATTACTGAGGTTCACAATGTTGGAGTCATCTTCAGTTCTTCACTCTCTCTCACTCCCTGCCCCCTTTTCAATAAGTGGACAAGTCTTTGAATCTGCCTCCCAAATATCACCCACAATCATGTCCTTCTCACCACTCAAATGGTCATCACCTTAGTTCAGGCCCTTACTACTTCTCATTAAGACTACTAATACAATAGCCTTCTATAGAGCTCCCTAAGTCGTGTCATTTCTCTATTCAATTCATTCTCCATACAATTACCAAAACGATATGACTAAAGCAGATCTCTGAGTATATCATTCCCCTGTTCAGTAAGCTTCAACTGCTACTTATTGACACTAAGAGAAAATACATCTCTTTGGCACTTAGTGTCCTTCACATTCTACCTCCAATTTACCTCTTTGGGCTTATTAATTAATTATTTAGAATTACTGCTCTTCATGCACTTCACATTACTGCCAGATTGACCTACTTGTTGTTCCATGCACATGGCATTCACCTGTCATGACCATGCCTTTGTATAAGCTATTCTACTTCCCTGGAATGCATGACTTCTTCCCTTCTACCTCTTGGAATCCCTAGTCTCCTTCAAATTTAAGTTCAGGTACTGCCTCCTACTCTGTATTTATTTTGTGCATGTTATGCTTATATTCAAATGTGTACATGTTGTTCTCCAGATAGAATGCAAGTTCCATGATGGCAGAATCTATTGATATGTTTTTTTAATCTCCAGTGTCTTAGCAAAATGCCCAGTATATAGAAATTGCTTAATAGAAATTGCTTGATTTGTTGGTTTTTACAAGTGGAATTTTATGGCAAAGAATCATAAGAAGGAATTTTAAAAGTCATTTATGACATTAAATACATTCTAGAATCGTTGATGATAGAAAGGACTTTAGAGATTATCTCGTCATAAAATTTGGAGATCCTAGAATTGGAAGGAGTATTACAGGCCATTTAATCTAATTGATCATCACCAGGAATCTCCTTTCAACACCAACCACACGTGATAATCAAGCCTCCACTTAAAAAGGTCTTCTCATGGGGAACTTACTATCTAACGAGATAGCCCCTTCTGCCTTTAAACAGATCCAATTAATTTTTTGAAAAGTAGTCCCTATATAATGCCAAAATCTGCCTCTTTATAGTTTCCATACATTGCTCCTGGTTCTGTCTTCTATTGCCATATAAAGCAAATATAATCTATTTTGCAAATATTTGAAGACAGTTATCAAGTCTTCTCCAGACAAAGTCTTCTGTTTTCCAGGTCCCTTCTTGGAAAACAGACCCAATAGAATTAGAAACAATAGGAAAAGTGGCAAAGATGCAGATTAAGATAGATATAAGGAAAAGCTTACTTACAATTAGAACTATCCAAAAATGGAAAAGCCTACCTCTGTAGATAATGGTTTCCCCTCACTGGAGATCTCCAAGCAGATGCTAGATGACCACTTATCAGGTATGTTCTAGTAAAGATTCTTATCTAGGTGCCATTTGGACTAAATTTCCCTTCTACCTCTAAAGTCTAGGATTCTATAACCAAAGACTGAATCTTTGTAACCATATTTGGTTACCAAGACATTCTGGCAAGGCAGATTTTTTGTGTTTGATCTTCCCATGGATATGGATCTAATTTCAGATAGATCCAGCTCCAGGGCTCATCCAAGTATGACATCAAAGCACACCATCTGTCTAAGCCTAAAGTCCAAACAAAGATGGTTACTGAATCCTTTTCAGTCTCCATATTTAAGGGGAATGGTACTTGCAATTTGCTTAAGGCAATATTTCTCCTTTCTTAATTGTCTGCTCTTTTCCTATTTGTTTCACTAAAACTTATCTACCTGGTAACTCTTGCCTCCTAAATGAAGATTTCTCTGATAACCTCAATAAACAGTGACTTTTCTTTCCTCTAAAGTTGTGTCACACTTCCTGTCTGTATCATTCACTAGAGACATGTCACACAGTCACTGGTAGTGTCAGATATACCTTTAATTCCATATGTCATCTCCTCAATTATATTATAATCTCATTTAAGACATAAACTATGTTTTATTTGTCTCTATATCTTCCTTGGTGCTATGCATGATTTCTGGCTCATAACAGACAGGTACTTAATAAAAAATATTGACTGAAAAGAATTGGCCCTATCACTACCATCCCACACAAGAAAAAGGGGAAAAAAATATTGCTCACAATATCAGTGAAATATAGATCATGTGTTATTTTTCTAATGTACATATTTGTAATTTTGACAGTGATGTGTATCCAAAACATCAATATGGCATATAGCCAGGGCTGCTTCCCTTGTGGCAAGCCACCAATACCCCTCATATTACAGATGATAAACCAAATGCTCAGAGGCATTAAGACTTTAGGCTCTTCAGGGTCCCCATCCTGTGCTCATTTAACTACATATAATATTATGTCACTATTCCTACCTCACGCTTATAGAAAGTCTACTCCTACATTCTTTTTCCATGAAATACTATTTTAAATGACATTTTAACTAGTAGCACTGAGTTACTATTTCTGGTATGATATGAGCAGAGAGATAAGCAGAGTTGGATGATAAATACATTTTTTTTAAAATAGAATAGATTAACTCTTTCTATAAAGAACACAACCTTTGATGGTTTTCACTGTATTGGTGGAAACTCAAAGCTCTGAAACCTTCCAATTCTCCCTAAGGAGTAATATACAAACACAAAAACATCCTAGAAATCAAAGATGCCAAGAGAAATATGAATTTTTCAATCTTCCTCCATATAGAATAAAATGTAATTATCACTTTATTTTTCACTATACCTTGTAGATAGACTTACAAATTCACATATTTCTGGAATTGCTGGGATGGATGGCATTTCTATTTAGCCCTTTCTCTTCAGAATGGACAAAAAACAAGAACTTATTAAGCACCTACTCTGCCAGGCATTGTACTAGGCACTGGGAATACAAAGATAAAAACAGAAACAGTACCTAACCTCAATGAGCTTAATATTCTATGAGAGCTTACATTGTATTCCACTTAAATCAAGGCAAATCTTTTTCTTTGCCAGTATTATTTAGAAAAATTAACAGGATTTAGGGAAGCGTGAATAGCAAGTCACTTCACCTGTTCTTACAGAATACAACAGAATCCAAAACACAGGAGCTTCTAGTTACACACATCTAAGTGGAATCCCACCTACGTCCAATTTGTGTTCAATGTCATAAGAGTTTTCAGTTATAGATTCATTACTGGACTCAGTGATGGTAGTACTGAAAAAAGATAGACTTATGAGGCAAAGGACCATTTTTATTCATTTCCATATGCCCAAATATTTAAGGCTTAATTAAATTGATAAGTGGTAACTAAATTAACTGAACTAATCAACTAATTAGATATTGAGACAATGATGTCACAAAAACAGTATTATGAGCAAATTATGTTGTTCTTGCACACAAGAAATGAAACCAACAAAACCAAGGTAAAAGTATGCAAACTTCTATAGATTTTTATGAGTTGAGAAATCCTTTTCCCTACCATTAAATGGATAATCTGACTTTTTAAGTCAGTTAAGGTCAACATGTCCTTTCTAACTAAAGGGTATCATTTCATATCAATACAAACACAATCAAGATATTATCCAAAGTCTCACTTTATATTAATACGAAAATAATCAGATTATCCTCCCCCCAAAAAATGAAAGGATAAAGGAAATTTACCAGTTCTTCCATTTCCTACTAAATGTCCACCATCCCCATCATCATAAACAGCAACAATGGTAATTTTATATGGAGTATCTGTTTGCAGGGGCTGTAAAATTACATTATTTCTTCTGCCAGGTACTGTGGTCTAAAAGACAAATGCAATAATAGATTTTTTAAAATATATGCTATACTTTAGCCTAGGAAAAGAAATGTGTGTTGAAATAATTTAGTTGAAGTGACATAAGGGATTTTTACATAGTTGACAAAATAGTTAGAAAACTTACATATTCATCAATTGGATCACCAACAGTAGGAGAATAAATGATCCTGTAGTGTTGAACAGGTCCATCAGCGTGATCCCATGTTACAGAAAGGCTATTGGTTGTCTCTCCAAAGACCTTCATGTTTCTTGGCCCACCTCGTGGTACTAAATAATCAATGTTTAAGATTAGTTCCAGTTCGTCATAAAAATATTCTACTCAGTTTGGAAAGAGGAAGAGAATTATTTCACATGCAGTTTTGTTAGCATGCTTAACATAATATTAATTTTAAAGTATATAAAAAGCTATCAGAACACTTTGTCTCCAGTATGTCTCTTCTCACTCATTTCTCAGGTTCTTACTATATGACTTCCGACATCATCACTCAACTATAACTTCTTTCTCGAAAGTATGAATAATTTTAATTGCCTTTTTTTAACCTTCATCCTTTATCTCTCTAATGCATTGGACACTGTTGGCTATCATCTCCTATTAGTCAATCAATCAACAAGTATTTAATAAGCATTTGTTGTGTATCAGGCACTGTGGTAGGCCCTGGGGATACAAGTATGAAGAACGAAGTAATCCCTACTCACAAGAAGCCTTTTAATGAAAGAATATTTTACAAGATACTCTTTTCTCTCTTGGATTTTCATGATATTGCTCTTTTATTTCTAAATTTCCTAATCCATCTGACCACATCTTCTCAGTATTCCTTACTGGATTATCATCCATATCATATGCCTCCTAACTGGGTATACACTCAAGGCCCTGTCCTGTACCCTCTCCTTTCTATATACTCTCTCATTTAATGACCATATCAGTTCACATGGGTTTAATTATCATTTCCCAGATGACTTCTGGATCTATATAGTCTCTTTCCTGTTCACCAACTGTCTATTAGGTATTTTGAATTGGATGTCTTGTAGACATCTCAAACTCCACATGTCCAAAAGAGAATCCATTATATCTTTCCTTAAAAACTCTGTCCTCTTCTGAATGTCCCTATTTCCCTTGAAGATACTATTAGTCCATCAGATTCACAGCCTCATAGTCAATATACAATTTCTTACTCTCACTCACCCCCACCTTATCCAATCACTTGCTGAATCTTTTCATTTCTGTCTCTCTAATATCTCTCACATTTCTTCTCAGGTGGCTACTATCCCAGCTGAAGTCTTCAGCCTTCTGACCTATACTGTTGCAATAACCTCCTCATTGACCTTCCTGCTTGTTGATGACGTATATACATCTCTCTCCATATGTGAAGCACATTAGTATTCTACAGTGGAAGAAATGATAACCTAGGATCAGGAGACCTGAGTTTCAGCCCTGGTTCTGTTCCTCACTGGAACCTGACCCCTAACCCCTGAACAAGTCATTTTACTCCTCTGAGCTTCAGTTTTCTCATCTCTAAAATGGGAGATTGGGACACAATGAACTTAGGATCCATTTCTATGAAATCTCCTCCAGTCTTATTATAAATTGATAAAAGCTTTAAACTGCTACCTATCTAAGGTTGAGGTTAATATTGATGCAGAGAATATTTTATCACCATAGATTTGCTAAGATTTACAGCCTGGAAAAAAAAAAAAAGGAATCCGTTGTCATTGTTGGAATCATAATAGTAGCAGGAGTAGTAATAACATCTTACATTTTTATAGGGCTTTAAGTCTTACTATAAACTTCCTCAAAAACAAAACTGTGAGGGTGACAGTGTTGGTATTACATTATCAGGAGATAATATAATAATAATATATTTTATACAATATCATATGTTATAAATTATAACTAATATATTAGGTCACATCCTATAATTATTGTATCATCATATTTTATATATAATAAATTATATATTTATAATTATATATTATATGATATATTATTATATTGTGAATATATTGAACTGTGAATACACACATATATATTTCATATATATATTTCACATATATATACATATATGAAATAAGTCCCTGAAGCTCATATAAGCTAACAAAGCTTATAAATGTTGGAGTTGGAACCCAAATCCAGGTCTCCTGACTCCAAGACTGGTGACCACCACCACCTCTTCAGGAGACCAATGGAACACAAAAACCTTAGACCTTTTTTGAAGACTTGTTTACAGAGAACAACCATTGTGTATATGGGAGAGTAAACGGAATAAGGACTAGGGAGTGGAAAATTAGAAAGAAATGAGAAAAGGAAACTTCCTTAAAAAGAGAGTCTTCTAGTTTTAAGTCCCAAGTGGAAGTAATGCTAACCAAGAAAAAAAATCAATGCCAAATACATTCAGCACAGAGATCAGACACTGAAAACATTTTCAGCCTGAAATGTGAATAAAAGCAGAACCAATGGAGGAAATCTACTCAACAATTGCTTAAAGACACTATCCCTCCCTCTCTCTAAGAAATCCTACATTTAGGTACATGGAAATTGAGATAGAAAAGGACTTTTTCTCACATGTTTGGCCCTGAGCAGGGCTGGGATTTCCCTGTCCATCTGAGTACACAGCCACAATGTTCACAGAATAGGGCGTATCCGGAGTCAGGCGCTCCAAATGCACTGTGCGGGTATTTCCTGGTACTGTGATCTGAAGAGGAAACAATGCCAAGAGTTAATCTGATGACAACCCAAGTGCTTACCAAGTCATGTTTCTCAACTCATCATAATACCTATAACAAAGAACTTTAGCCCAGATTAGTCAAGCGCTAACTGTACTTTCTGTTATTGGCCTGCTATTTTCATACTATTACATTCAATTTGTCCTTGGGAACATCCCCTTCCAAAACACTGTTAAGTACACTCTTGCCACTGACTAACTAGCTTCAATTGCATCCCATTGTATGTTAGTAGTTAAGACTTTCTTTTTTTTTTTTTTAAGTAGTCAAGACTTGCAAATAATATTGTGCTTCGAGGGTAAGTTTTATTGTTGTTGTTTGTTTGTTTTTGTTTCTTTTACCCCAAAATTAACAAATTTGTGAAAAGTGTTCACATTCTGGGGAGAAATGTTTTATATTTCAACCCAAGGCCAAATAGTACTGGGCCCCTAATAAGGGCAGGAGCTGTCCACAGGATGTCTACAACACAGAGAGAGCAAAGCTAAACATTTGGGAATCTGTAACTTATAGACAGCAGAAAGTTTCCTTTATTCTTCCTACATTGCATGAATGTCATTTATCATGGACTGATTTGTCTTGCCTTGCCAACTAAATTAGTCATTTTCCCAATTGAGTTTTAATTTAGTGTCCTAGTACTATGTGTATACAAATTTATAACTTAAATGACTACTAAATGAACATATTTGCCAAAGCACAACTGAAAAGTGCAGTGACTATAAACTAAAATCAAACAATTTCTCATCCAAGAAAAAGGTTGTCAACTTCTGAAGGTATGTTTTCAGTTATATAAATAACAAGGACACTTGAAGAATGAACAGGTAATTCACAAGTTATACCTGCATTGGCCTCCTTCATCAGTGTTTCAAATGGTCCACTTAAACTTTTTAAATCACATAAGATTTGCATTTGATAACTAACTCATATTTTCCAGTGTTTCCCTTTCCTTAGTCTTCCATATATTGACTACACCTGTCCCAATTCATTAGAAATACAACAAAAGATCCCTCCATGAAGCATTTAGCATGCTTGTGGTCTGCTCACTCTGAGTCTAGTATACTGCCACATGACTACACTCATCTGGAAATGATGTTTCCACTGCAGGCAGTGCCATGCACACAATTGGTTTATTGTTACTGGCCAGTCTTCATGGCAAGAGGTGCAATGTGGTCCACAGAAATCTCTTCCTGAGTTCTCAGAAGACAAAATTGCTTACAGATTCTGAAGGCCTTGTGCCAGTCTGGGGAGAATACACAATACGGTACTGCTGGACAGGTCCGGGTGCAGGTTCCCAGCGAACATCAAGAGTATTTGGCGTGGGATTGTACACTTGGACATTTCTCGCCAGGCCTCTTACCACTAGGCAAAGGAAAATGGAAGCATATTTCTTAATTCTGTTTACACACGACAAGTCTGCATTAGAAGACTGCCAGGGCTCACAAGCCACAATAGGATAAAATATTGCTCTCCTTTATTTTCAGAGTTCCTAACTACTGAATCAAGTTTAAAACCCTTTAGATGCAACTTTTCCCTTGAGTGGGCCAACCTTACTCGTTTATTTTGGAGTACTATCTCAAAGGGCAATGAATATGATGAGCAAGAGATGATTTTTCTTCTTAACAGCAAAATTAGAGTACCCAGTTGTTTGTTAAAAAGAAAGTAAGAGGGAGAAGGAGGGAAATTCAAATGCAACATTAACACCTGTCATTATATCCCTATACTTAATACTTAATAAAAAGACTATAGGAAGAGGAATACTCGCAGCTTTTGATTACTAAGCAACATTTGCTATTGGCTATCAGACATTCAGTTAGTTTCCATCATTCACTCATTCATTCAGCAAAAATATATTGAGCACCTACTATGTGTCACACACTGGGAAAGGAAAGCCTTAGAGAGAGCAAAGCAAGGGAGAGAGCCAATAAATAGTCCATTTTTAATGAACGCTAATTGCAGCTAGCAAAAATAGAGACAACTTCAATTGAAAGAGAATCTCAAAGTGTAGTTAATAATTAATAACAAAACTTCTCCTCATGGATTTTTTACCAGAAGATATTAACCATTTCAGAATATTAATCTCATTTTTACCAAAACCAGCAAGTACTAAAAAAGTGAGAAATATAGGCACGCAAACACATACGAGAGTCATTTTTTAAAAATTATTGACAGTGAAAACACCATAACCTGGTTTTCTTTCAAGGAAAAGAGAAGAAACCAGGCTTTAATGCTAAGAAGGGATTCATCAACAAGAAGGGACTGTGAGATCAAATGACAGGATAAACACATGTCAACCATTCACATTGTTTGCATGAGCATCAAATTACAAAACACTTCTTAACACATATTTGCAAGGCAGAAAGCAAAACATTAAAATGTCAACTTGCCAGTGAAATTTCTGAAAGTATCTTTAAATCAATCAGTGCTCAAATTATTATTCCAAGAAAGTATGTATCGCCTTTATAAAAACATTATTTCAGTACACTTTTTTTAAACTTACATGTTCTTCCAGTGTCTGAAGTTCGTCCACCATCCCCTTCAGTATAGACTGGAACTACTGTAACTGTATAAGGTGTGTCAGGTTGCAGGTTCCTCAGAATAAAATAATTGGTGTTCCCTGGAGTTGTTACCTAATAATTTGAAAGAAACACAAGATACTCATCTTCAGTAATGGGGAAATCTACATAGTCCTGTCTATGAAGAATTTAACTTGAAAATCTTATTAAATGAATTAAGCTTCAACTCAACCTGAATGTATCCTACTTATTGTCCATGTGACCACTGGTATCAGTCTGCTCCTTTGTAAAAATGAGAGGGTTGTACTAAATTACTTTTAAGGTCTCTTTCAGTTCTAAATCAATGATTCCATGTAACATGAGCTCAAGTGAACACACACACACACACACACACACACACACACACACCCCAAAACTGAACCAAAACCAGGTAATGTATCAGATACTTCATGCTCAGGTTAATCTAAGATCAGAGAAAAAGAGTTCAAAGGTATCTTTAATATTATAGGGAGGTGGAATAGGGATAATAATAATTATAATAACTACTATTTATATAGCACTTACCATATGCCAGGCACTGTGCTAAATGCTTTAAAATTATTAACCTCATTTGATCCTCACAAAAAAGTCTGAGAACTTGAACCTGAATTTTGGCTTTACCACTTACTGACTGTGTAACTGGGGAAATAATTTTATGTCTTAGGGACTTGGTTTCCTCTTCTGTAAAACAGAAGGGGGACTCACTAGAAATTTGCTTCCAGCTCTAAATTTTATGACCTAGACAATGTTGAAAGGGTAGAATGCATTTCCTTCTCTGATAACTCAAGACCCAGAAATCTACCACTATACCACTATCCGATAGTATCAGGGCACTGTGAATGGCACATATCTGAGTCTTGTTATTTCCTAGAGACCAGAAGCAGGACATAACTGCCTGTACTATTAACTATACCTATACTATTAACTGTTCTCCCCTCTTCTACCTCTCCCACCCTTGTCAAAGCCTATTAAAAGAGACAGAAATCATTCATTTGCTATAATTTAATAAATTAGGTGATTCATTAGCTCAATTTCAAGTAATTCCTTTGAAGTTCAAATGGGCTAATAAGATTCAACAAAATAATACCATTTCCTCCGGACCTCCTGCAGTTGGTGCATAGAAAACTTTATACTGGCGGGGATTGCCCTCAGCATGATCCCATCGAACATTCAGCGTACTGGTGGAAGGATCATACACTCTCAGGTTCTTCACGGTATTGAGAGGCTCTGAAAGGTGCATAAATCACAACTGAGTAAGTTTCCTTTTTGTTCTAACAATACAGTACATTAATCACAGGCCTTTCATAACTTAGAATCAGTGCTTCCTTTCCCAACTACCTTGAGATACTATTTCCCCCAACAAAGTACTTTTAACTATAGAGTTTGGGTTTTTTTTTTTTTTCAGTTTTAATCTTTTCTTCTTTTAATTAATGAAAAAGGGAGCATGGTATAGTGACTAGATTGCCAATCTCAGAGTTAGGAAGGACTGGTTTCAAGTATTGCCTTTGACACACAATAGTTGTGTGACTCTAGACAAGTTGTTTGTGTCCTCAGTTCTCAAGTTTCCTAAGACTATAAATGAAAGAAGTGTTGCTCATCTGCATTGGTGGACAGTGTTTCCACATTAGAAGTTCCCACACACTAATAAAATCGTAAGTCCAGACCATATCAATCAATGAAAGAAAAGTTTCATTCAATTCAACAAATTTCTTTTTAGTAAGTACAATCTTAGAATTAAAATTTAAAACTAGAGTGATCATCCCTCACTGAGAATGGAGTCAGTGCTAAAGGCATTTAGTCAGACAAGCACTATCTGATATACACATGTGATTTTACTCCAAAGAAAGATCAGTGGAAAAACTAGAGTAAACTTGGGCTCACTTACTGGTCTTGCCTCGGCCTGTCATCCTTCCTCCTTCACCATCAGAATACAGAGATGAGACAGTAATTGAGTATGGGGTATCTGGTTTCAGCTTCTGTAGAACCACGCTGTTTTGCCTTCCTCCTATTGTGGTCTTCAATCGAACAGGGGCAGAGGGTTAAAATCTTGTTCCTTTCTGTTCTTACTAATCTATTATAATCAGTACATCTCGAAGTATGGAATGGATCTCAGTCTAGAAATTATGACCTGAAAAAGGGATCTCATCTTCCCAAGCACAAAATAAAACATACTTCAGGATTGACTTGCCAGACAGTCATTTATAATTCAGCTGCCATCAAACTACTTTTTACATTATTTTCATTTTTAATAATAATTTTTTCTTATTGATCTCTCCCTCCCTAAACCTTCCAATTGTGCAATTTGTTTAAATTCTGAAAAAAAAAACAAGTCCCTCAAGACATAGCTTCACAATCTGAGCTGCCACCCAATTTTAAGATCCCTGAGAATGGCAAGATCTTAGAGACACCACACCATTGAGTGGACTCCATTCTTATGTTTTGCCTTTTTTAATGTGATTTAGAACCACACTAAAATAATTCCGCAAAAGAGGTAAAATTCCTTTTTTGTTGTTCAGTCATTTTTCAGTCATGTTTTACTCCTCATGATCCTATTTAGGATTTTCTTGGCAAAGATACTGGAGCAGTTTTCTATCTCCTTCTCTAACTCATTTTACAGATGAGGAAACTGAGGCAAACAGGGTTAAATGACTTGCCCAGGATCACACTAGTGTCTGAGGCCAGATTTGAACCCAGGAGGATGAGTCTTCCTGACTCAAGGCCTGGCACTCTATTCACTACACCACCTTAAAATTCCTTTCTGTTTCCAGAAAAAGGGAAAAAAAAACAGCCACACTGGCAGCCTTCACCAAGTAAACTAAGTGAATAACACTTGCCAGGCCACATCTAGGAAAAGGTTCACAGTGAATTTCATGATACCAGTCTTGCGGTATGAAGTCTTTCAATTTCCTCTAATTATGGAGGTTAGCTTTTTATTCATTGCTCAAGGCCATCTAGTTATCTTGCTGTTGAAAGAAAATTTGTCCATTTTGTTAACAGTCTACTGAATTCAGATGTTTATGCCATGCTAATTAAAATCTCATGAAAATGGAGAGTTGCCCACAATGAGTAAGCATTTAGACATCTGGATACTTTATTTCCAGTCCAGATGTTTTTAACTTAGAACTCATCCATTGAAGTATTCTAAATTTCAAATCAATCTCGAAATGAAACATTATAACCATCTTTAACAAGAATGGAATTAATATGTCACATGTTTTAATCAATCACATTTTTGAGGTTCTTAGAGAAAATTATCAATGTTAATTACATGACACATTTAAAAATACATAGTTACAAAAAACTTGAAAAATATATCAGTGAATAGGGGTAGTTGTATAAGCATATAAGATAGATTTCTATCTACAAGGTGCAATTTGAAAATCCTAGAAAATGTGCCCAATCAAAAGTATCTCCCCTACTGGCTGATAGCAGAAATTCTACCTCTTGGAAATCCATGCCTTTAAGTAACTGAAGAATTGAAGCACAAAGATCCCTAAATAAGTAAGCCATTATTAGTTGACACCTTAAGAAGAATTAGTTTGCCAGATTCTATCCAATCATGACACCTGAGGGCAAAGCCAATATAATTGTAGAATATACAGCCTCTATGTGAATGCAGGATCAATAAAAGAAGGAAAGTGGGCTTTTAAAGAAGAGCGATGAGAAGACAACAAAAACAAAGTTGGAGTTCCAAAGTTAGAATCAAAAAATCTGAAATGTCAATGCTTTCTCAGGCACTGAGATGAATGAAATTAGCCAAGTCACTTCTCCCTGTGCCTCAATATTCTCACCTGTAAAATGAGGGGTTTGAAGTTGAATGACATCTAAGGTTCCCAAGTCTATGACCATATAAGGACTCTCCAGTTTATATTTTTTAAAAAGACTGAGAGAATATGATCAGTCTGTAAAATCACAAAAATGGTGAAGTAGGAAAAAAAAACTACTGCACTTAGAAAACCAGGGTTAAAATCTGAAGTCTGTCATTTACTGGATTTTGACATGGGCCAAGTTATTTAACCTCTGTGAACTTCAGTTTCTTCATCTGTAAAATAGGAAAACTAATGCCTACAGTATCTAACTCACAGGGTTCAAATTGTAAACCTTAAAATATTCTATAAATATGACATCAGACAATTGAGGATTTGCTCACCATATTTTAGAATACTAGGATAAGAATGTAACTTTTGAAATGTCACAGAAACAAACAGGATAAATAAAATGAATTATACTTCACATAGAGATCAATAAACTTGATAATCCATGGATAATACTAAAAACAAAGAATTATAGGTTCTATCTTTTGATCTAGAAGAAACCTCAGAAACCATTGAATCCAACTCTCTCATTTTACTTAAAAAAAAAAAAAGATTCCAAAGGCTAAAATAGATTCAAAGTATTTAAATAAATTCATAGGTAATAGATCTAGAAGAGATTGCTATGGGGAATTTAGATATGTTGAGGTTTGTCCCCTAACTTCTAGCTGACATCATGGAAAGAAGCTATAATCTGTCATGAAAACATCTAATGATTCCACTATACAAGACAATTTACTAGTCTAGATAGTTCATACATCTGACCCAGGATTGTAACTCATATTTTTCAATGAGAAGAAAGAAGACAGAAAGACCCAAATGTGACTCCCTGTCAAGTTAATTACCGTTTGTTCAGGTCCATCCCCTGTGGAAGGCTGGTAAGTGATCCTGTATTTCTGCACACGCCCACTTGCAGGATCCCATTTAACAGTCAAGCTTTTAGATGTTGCATTGTACACCTGAAGATTTCGTGGACCACTTTTTGGAGCTGAAAACAAAGTCATCAGTGCCCAAAGCAGATTACTCAAAAGCATAGTTCACTCTTCCCATAAAAATATGTGCAGTCCCCCAGCCCACCCCACACACAGAAGTTTTTACTGTAGATTTAAATTTGGCCTGTTCTCCTGTCAACAAGTAATTGTAATTAGTGAGTTCCAAGTAATTTGCAAATAAACTTTACTCATTCCAAGAGCAAGCCATTGAGAAGAGCCCCCATTCAAAGCCAAACCACATAAAATGAGGGAAGATTGACTTAAACAAATGATTCTGTTGTCATTTTGATTTTTAAATGATGGAAGTTATGTAAATTTAAATTCTTACCTATAGTTGTTACAGGTATCGCAGGCACTAGGGAGAAAACAAGCATTTGGAAAATATTATATACATATCTTAAAATCTAATTGCAAAGAGTATGAAACCAAATTTTATTTGAAAAACTCAAGCTTACATGTCCGCTCGCTGCTGGTAAGGGCATCACTTTCTGATTCATCAGGATAAATGGCAGTAACTGAAACTTCATAGAGTGTATTCGGGTTCAGATTTTCAAAAACCAGAGTACTTTCATCACCATTTAAGATAGTCTTAAGAGAAAAGAAAAACCAAAAAAAAAAATTCAGCCATAATTTTAAAATTAGTAAACCACATACACAGTGAGAGGTTCTTGAAAATATTTGGCCAGATTCATCTTTCTCATGCAACGGGTTTCAAAATCCCCATAGTTAGAAAGACATTTATCTGGCAACAGTTATTATGTTACCTCTCAGACAAGGAAAAATGTGATCTGCTAATAAAAATGCCAGTCAATCCTACCTCCATTTTTTCTGTGGCTCCATAAGGTGACCATGTCACTCTGTAGAGCGACACATCTGAAGCTCCGTGATCCCATGTTCCTCTGAAACTATCTGGTGTGACTTCCGTAAGTCTCAGATTAACTGGTGCAGGCACAGGACCTGTTGGGAGGAGAGACAAGAGAATTTTTGTTTTTGTTTTTGTTTTTTTGTTTTTGGGAGGTTTGGGAGTATTTTTGCTTTTTGGAGGGGGAAGGCAGGGCAATTGGGGTTAAGTGACCTGCCGTGGTCACATGGATAGTTTTGTTTTTAAGTGTCTGGAGGTCAGATTCAAACTCAGGTCCTCCTGACTCTCAGTTCAAGTTTCAACTCTGACATATATTTGATTGTGTGACCTTGGGCAAGCCACTTCAGCTCTTAGGGATCTAGGCAACTCTCAAGATGAGATGTGCCAACATGCATTGGTGCAGAGTTTCCTCATCCAGGAATTCCATATGTCAATGAAACCACAGATCCAATATCCTATTCCTCAGACTAAATACAATGTAATTTTTTTTAATTTCCAATGCACACCACCAAATGATCCTTCAGTTGAAAACTGAACAAAATCCATATTCATTAAAGACCTATATTATGTTCTCATTTTACTGAATGAATAAGACATGAACACATATCACAATTCAAATTTTTAAGATGATAGCATAAATAATAGGAATCCATTTGTTTGCGACCTTCAGAAATTATGTTCCTAATTCCAAAAAGTAAACAAATATTGTTTCAGTACTTTAAAATGAAGGTTATGTAGCAATGAGGCCTATTGGCATAGGACATAGTGCACTAGATTTGGAGTCAAGAAGACCTAAGCCAGAATTCTATTTATGACTTTTATTATCATGTACCCATGGCAAATTATTTCACCTTTCTGAGACTTGGGTTTTTTTTTTCATCCAAAAGAGAGGTAAATATCAGTAGTAATTTCCTCAAGAGTTCATTATGAGGCTCAACTGTATGTAATGCTTTTTTCAAACTTTAAAAAGTTATACAAATGTCAGTTGTTATAATAAATGCATACATCACAACCACAGAACACTTTGTTTTTAGAAAAAGTCTGACTGAACCTGTTCAATTTGATCTACCAATAAGTAGATTGTTATACCATTTCCACTACCAAAAATTTAACACATTTGAATCCAGAAATTTGCATAGAGGAAGGATATTATATAAAAAAAACAACGCAATATAAATGCACAATTAAGTTTTTTCATTGATATCCAACTTTAAACAGAAAGGTAAAAAAAATATCCTACATACAAACCAGGCTACAGGTAACAAAGCTAATAAATGACAGCTGAGAGCTCAACCAACAGCAGCTACATTTTGTTAGCTACCATAGTAAGACTGCTGTTAAAGTAATTATGAACATCTGGCAGATGTCTTGTACTTTGTCTTAATTTTCCATCAACCTCTGTAACCTAGTAACAAATGAAAATTACACAGTGCCTAAAGTCATCAAAAAACTTGTCTCAAATAAAACTCAAATAAAAAACTCCATTGAGATAAAGAAAGGACCATCAAACTTCTATTTGACCAAAATGAGAAACAGCACTATAACAAAGACAATTAGAAAAGCCAATCGTTATTAAGGTGACACTGTGAAAATACTCAGAAGTTATTATAATATTTTTAAATCACATTTTCCCCATAGTATTTCAATACTTTAATGAATCTATGATCTTTTCTGGGTGATACTCTATCTACTAAAGGTAGATTGTAAGCACACCAACACTTTCTTATCTTCACAGATTCAAAAAAATTTCTCATAATTAGAAGGGATTTTAAAAGCAATCTGGTTCAACACATACCCAAATAAGAGTCGCCTCTAAAACATACTTAATAAGTGGTTATTCAACTTTGTCTGAAGACCAGGGAGGAGCCCAGAACTTACAAGGCAGCCCGTCCCACTTTTCAACATCATTCATTTTCAAGAATTACTTCTTTATATCAAGCCTAAATTTGCCTCTATATAACCTGTACACTCTTACTCCTAATTTTTCCTGATGGCCAAGAAGAACAAATCCATTCCCTATAACAACAGCTCTTGAAATATGTAAAAAGTACTATCCTGTCCTCACTAAGTACTGTCTCTTCCTTAAGTTAAACATCTCCAGGTCCTTCAACTGACCCACATGTAACTCACATAACCATCTTGATTACCTTCCTCTTGATGCTCTCAGCTTATCAATGCCCTTGCTAAAATTTGGTGTTCAGAACTGCTTCCAAATATTGCAGTCATTAGTTCTGTGTTCTAACCAACTGAGTCACAGATAACATTAATTACTAATTGCTGTTGTTGTTGTTCAGTCATTTCAGTTGTATTCAACTCTTCATGACCCCATTTGGGGTTTTCTTGACATTGACACTGGAGTGGTTTGCTATTTCCATCTCTGGCTCAGTTTACAGATCAGGAAATTGAGGCAAACGGGATTAAATGACTTGCCCAGGGTCACAGAGCTAGTAAGCGTCTGAGGCCAGATTTGAACTCAGGAAGATGAGTCTACCTGACTCCAGGCTGAGTACTCTATCCACTTTACCACCTAGATGCCCTTAATTACTAATTACTAAACTGATAACTAAACTAAAAGATCAGTAATAGTTAATTACTAAACATAAATCGTTCAACTAATAATTCACAGTTTTGTATGGGAGTTTTCAGGTTAAAAAAAGTTTCAAATAACTAGAAGAAAAATTGTCATATGAAATAGCTGTGTCAGATATATTCAGTTACTCAACTTACATAAATTGCTTTTATATACATTTATTTATATGAATTATTCATGTACTCTTTTCCCAATTGTCTACAAGGAAATGAAAAAGCTCATCTTACGTGTAGTGTCTTGAGCAGTCACTGGAGGAGATTCACCTTCATCATACACTGCCACAACATTGACTGTATAGAGTGTTTGTGAAATCAGATCACCAAGAGAGGTCTTTGTCCTTGACCTATCTACTTCCACCTATAATAAAAACAGGAATAGATTTTCTTTAAAGAATTTTGGTTCTAACCTTACAATTGTTGTTCATTGTCCCAGAACATATTAGAATGTCAGAATTATGATATCAATAAAGATCAGCAATGATCAGCATTGAGGCACATTTTAATTGAAATCACCCTCAATTAAGCCAGAGATAGGGACACTGAAAGTTGATGAAATTATGAATAAAGTAATAAGCACTTTAAATGCTTACACATTAATTCTCTCCCACTTACTCTGGGATACAGTGACTTGCCTCCTTGCAATTTCTTATGCAAGACAGTCTATCTCCCCACTCTAGGCATTTCTACTGCCTATCCCCCATACTCAGAATTCCCTTCCTCCTCATGTTTGTCTCCTGGCCTCCCTGGTTTCCTTCAGTTCTAAGCTAAAATCCTACCTTTTTCTAAGGAGTCTTTCCAAGTCACCTTTAATCTTAGTGTCTCCCCTCTGAAATTATCTCCTTTTTATCCTGTGTATATTGTTTGTATATAGTTGTTTATATGTTGTCTCACCCAATAGATTGTGAACTCCTTGAGGGGAGACTGTCTTTTGACTTTCTCTGTATCCCCAGAACTTAGCATGGTGCCTTGCACATAGTAAGTGGCTAATAAATGCTTGTTGACCTGATTTGACTTCAGAGGTTAAGGATGGCATCATCAAAAAAAAAGTTTAACCCTTGTAGATCATGAACCCCCTATAGGAGTAAATCGCCTAATAATTTTTCACTTGCCAATAACCATAAATGTTAGTAGCTAGTAGTAAACCATTTTATTCTATTTTTGAGAGTGCTTTCATACATAGTATCTTGCTTGACCTTTACGACAAGCCTGTAGGATAAATTAGAACCTGTCCTCATTCTATGAAGGATAAAGAGGATATATAAAGGAGGTAAGTGACTTAACCAACATCACATAACTAGCTGATGTCAAAGCCAGAAGAATACTGGTTTTCTGGTCCCAATTCAAGTCTCCTTCTATATGATGCTACCTTATGGTAGTTAGATAATGAGGCTTCCTAATGTAAGTGGGCATCATTCCACCCTCTCTATGAATGCTCAAATTGCTACTTCAATTCAAGTAGGTACTATCAAGTGGAGATAACTACCATATATTTAGTCACTTGGACTCCTAGAAGTTTCTCATGGCTAACACTTGAAACTTCAAAATTCAGGGAATGGGTAAGACCAGTGACATAACTAAAAATTTCTGTCCCAGGGCCAATAAGCACCTCCTCGTAGGCAGGAAGATGAAGCCGAGTTTGTGAATAGGAAATCAATGAGGAGGCTTATTGGGGCTACTGAAAGATTCTAAAAAAGGCAATAATATAGTTAGTGGTGGGTTGTTGGTCTTCTCCTTGAGAATAGGGATTGTAGTTGTATCAGCAGCACTTAGTACATATCTTCAAAATGAGTTTTGTTAATCTAACCCTACCAACAATACAAAAAAAAAAAAAAATAGCTTCTCCTAACCAAAGAAGTTCAAGCTCCGTATTTTCAGCACTATCTTATGATGAATGGCAAGAATCCAAAAGCTGTCTTAGCAACATTATTTATCAGAAATATTTAATCAGCTGCTAGAAAAAGTAGCTATTTCCAAAACCTTCTTCATTTCTAACCTACCTGTTTTACATCGTCATCTTCCTCCGTTTTATAGCTGACAATATATTTTCGTACTTTGCCAGGAGCAGGATCCCAGACGACATTCATGCTGCTGTGGCTAACATCTGTGAGTTTCAAACCTCTAGGACGAGGTAAGGGTACTACACAAACACAAAACATTAAGTTCAGATATGATAACAGATTTTGTTTGGAACACTGAGATCTGATGGTGAATAGGGCACTGTATTTAGAGTCAAATCCAACTTCTGATGTTTACTGGCTCTTTCACCCTGGAGAAGTCCCTTATCTTGTCTGAGCCTCATTTTTCTCACCTATTAAATGGGGAGAATAGTACTTGTGGTGCCTACCTCACCTAGCTGGTGTGAGGGTCAAAGGAAATAATCACTTTGCAGACTTTAAGACAGTATAAAAATGTCAGTTATTATTAATAAATTTTCTTTCATGAAATAAAGAAAAACTTGAAAAGAATAAGTCTTTATATGTATTTATGTATAGAAGTAACTCAGATTATAAGCCACATTGACATAAGATACTCCCATCGGAGGGGACTGCATCTACAAAAGCAGATCAGTACCTTCTTTGCAACTTAAAGTCTAAGAGTAAGTGTACCCAGGGTCATCACAGTATCTAGAGAAAAACTGGCTTTGAAATCAAACAGAATTACCAGACTCTACCTTCTGTTGTTCCTCTTGTTGCTGTCACCTTACAGTATAGTATACATTGCTGAAGTTGTTGTTGCCTCTCACTTTTCATTTATTTTTAGCTTTTCTCCATTCAATTTGGCTGTCTTATTTAAATAGCAAACGTTTTATTGACATTTAGCTATCCCTCTTCTTTTTATATTTAGAGTTCATATTCCTTTGTCAGACACTGACATCTATCCCAGAAATGAAAGCAGTCCTGATCCCATAAGAATGCTATTTTCCTAGTGACTGTTAAGAGAATGGAAAGCGAGAATGGGCCAAAATCTTAAGCACCCAGTGAGCATCTAAGGAAATCTACAGCCACCAACAGGGCAAAAACAAACCACAAATTAATCTTATGATATCAAGCAAAGTATACCAAATCTACCCTTTGAGAATATCATGGGAGTTAAGGGGGAAAATATCCATAAAGGCCTGTTTTATCCTCTGTAACATGAAACACATCCTTCCCCTCCTGTTTCCCAATATCTTTCTCCTTTTGTTTATCTTTTGTTTGTCTCCCTGTCCTTCTTCCAGGATTTCTGTCTCTGCCTCTCTGTCCCTTCCCCCATGCTTCTATGTGTTTATCTTTCTCAGAACCTCATAGTTTTGTGTCTGCCGGCTTCTTCCATTCCAGAAATCAACTACCCCAGTCAGTTTTATCATAGCATTTATGCCATATTTGAGGACATCCTTCTTTGCCGTTCCTATGTTCTGACTTTCTTATATTAATCCATGTGTTACCCATTCTACAGACTCACATATGGTCCAAGATCCTCTCTGTAGTGCTGTGTTAGCCAGTCCTGTTCATTCTCCCACATTTCTCAACCCCACTGATGACTCTTCAATCTCATTTCCCCCATTTTGAGGCTATGTATACAGAGAATGTACCATTTTTCCCAAGTTTACTCTTGCTTAATAGTTGAGCTAAAAGCTAAACAGAAGAGTTTGTATTTGGTTCTAGAAGCAATAGGAAGTCACTGAAGTTTGTTGAGTAGAGAAGACACATGGTCAGATTTATGTCTAAGGAAAATTACTTTGGCAGTAGTGTGGAGGATGGATTGAAGCAGAGAGAGAACTGAGGCTAGGAGACCATTTAGGAGACTGCTACAATAATCTAGGCAATAGGTGATGAGGAGCTGAACTAAGCTGATAGCTTTGTGAGTAAAGAGGATTTGGATGAAAGAGATACTGTGAAGACAGAAACCTACATTTTTGGCAACTAATTGATTAAGTGGAACCACAGAGACTGAAGAATCGAGGATAACCGACATGATGAAATCATGAGACTGGAAGTATGATGGTGACAATGTTTTGATAGAATGAGTATATAACAGAATCATCAAGAAAAACCTGAAACTTTCAACATCACTGAAATTATTAAATAGTGATTTTCAAGAAGAAGGGGAAAAAAAAGAGTAAACACCCACAAGTTACTTCCCGAGCAGTGACTGGATCACTGGTGAGATCATACAATGCTGCCTGGACAGTTACAGCATACTGAGTATTGGGGATGAGGTCAGCCAGCTGCATATCAGTCACTGATGGTCCAACACGCATCTATATTGATACAGATATAAATACAAATGCAGATAAACAGATACAGATGTAGATACAGATACCAATGTAGATACAGATACCGATACAGATATAGAAATGGTCACAGATGTCTATATTATAAGCATATGGATATAGGTAGAGAATGTACATCTGGCATCTAAGCGCAAAGTTAAAAGAAGAAAGTATACAAACAAAAACTGGTTAATTCAACTCTGAAATTCATACCACCTTTATTCATAAGCACCTGATGGATGTCATTGAGTTTATTCATCTTTAAAAGGCTATTTCACAAGGCATGCCAACATTTTTTAAACTATGATAGGGACAACAAATTCAAGGGATTACATATTTTAAATTGTAAGTTTTTTATCAAGAAAACAATATCCCCTACCTCTTTGGCACTTGTGGGCACTGTGGCGTTGAGAGGTTCATAAGATAGCAAGTAACCAGTAGCTCCACCAACTGACTGCCATTGCACCCGCATGTTAGTTGATCCAACATCAAAAATATTCAGGGAAACAACAGGGACTGGCACTACCAAAACATAAAATAATTCATGAAGCAAATTTCTTTCATTCTAGTCTTATTTTAACTTTTGTTTCTCAATCTATTTCTTTTCTCTATGCTCTCTATACAACATGAGCCACGTTTTGTAGACTATTCAAAATTTGTACTAAGAATATGAACCTGAAATTGAGGGGATGCCCATCAATGGGAGAATGGCTGAACAAGTTGTTGTATATTATCAGGATAGAATAATATTGTGCTATCAGAAATGACAATCAGGATGCCCTCAGAAAAACCTGGAAAGACTTACATGAACCGACACCAAGTGAAATGAGCAAAGTAATAGCATATTGGATTATGATCAACTGTGAATACAGCAATACAATGATCCAAGACAATATTAAAGGATTTATGATGAAAAATACCATCTATCTCCAGAGAGGGAAAAAACTGATGACGTCTGAATGTAGATTGAAGCATACTTTTTCTTTATTTTTCCTGGGGGTTTTTTGTCTGCATTTTCTTTCAGAACAGGGCTACTACGGGAATATGTTTTGCATGACTGCACATGTATAACCTACATCAAACTGCTCACCTTCTCAATGAGGGGGGAAAGGGAAAGAAGGGAGGGAGAGAATTTGGAATTCAAGAAATTTTAAAAACAAATACTAAGAATTGTTTTTACATGTAATGGGGGGGGGAATAAGACATTAGACTAAAAAGAGTATGAACCTGTGTGAGAAATTATATCAATAATAACAGCATGGTGTTGCGGAAAGGAAAATGCACAAGAGATCTGGATTTTACTTCCAGCTCTATCTCAGCCTCACTATATATGACTTTGTGTAGCCCCACCTGAAAACTCCCTGGGGGTGATGAAATAATTCTCTAGAGAGAGGAAGTTGGTGATGGCATTAAAGAATATGAAATCTTGCTGACTGGGTGAAGTCTGGAGTCACCAAGAGACTAGAGAGGGGCATGGCAGGTACAGGGAGAGGAAAGAGGAAAAAAAGAAAAAAGATTATTAATCTAGAGAGATCAAACACCCACAACAAGCAGATGTGGTGAAGTGAGCAGAGAGCAGGTGAATGATATGAATACTTACACGTTGTTTCAGTGCCCTTCAGAGGTTCACTATTTTCATCTTCTACCACAGAATACACATTAACCACATACTCTGTTTCAGGCTTTAGATCCTTAAGTACTGTACTAGTTTCCAGGCGGCTTACATAAAACTAGGCAAAATAAGGGTAAAAGTCACAAATGATATATTCCCATTTCTTCCTTTCTCCTAGAATTTCAAACTGGAAAACTGCGAGGGGAGTGAAGAGGAGAGCTTCATCAAATAGAGCTAGAATTCTGCTCATCGTCCTGCTATACACACTGGGAATTTATTTTGAAGGATTTCTATTGTTTCAGAAAATATTAGGTCAGCAAGGAAGCATAATGGCAAGAATAAATATGCCATCTACTGAGAAAAATAACAATGTCATGCCACTACCACTCCACAGTCTTTAAGGATCATAGGAGTCCAAGTAAATATTTTTTCGATTTTAATGTCAACCAAGAGTAAGAGCTTAATTGGGCAGACTCAAGCAGCGCAGGCACACTGTGTTGTAACAGAAGTGAGCACAGAACTACTCTCGACTTGGTCTCAGTCTCTCACTATGAATGTTGACTCCTCATTTGACAGTCTGCAAAAAGTTTCTACTGGTGGACTTGTGAAAGGAGGAAGGGGTGGGCGGGGGAAAAGAGGCATACTCACTTCTTGGCGTTTCCCTCCAGAAACCGGATAGTATTCCACTTTGTATCTGTCTACACTGTCTGATGGGGGTGTCCAACTTACTCTAAAGGAACGATGGGTTCTCTCAGATATAACTAGATTGGAAGGTGCTTCCAAGTCACCTATGCAAGGGAAATAAAATATTTAAAAGATTCATCAATTAATCAACATGGAAAAAATTAAAATTAGAGTGAAAAATCCTAATATTCTCCCGCAATGTGACAGAATGGGAAAAGAACTAGACTCAGAATCAGAAGACTATGCTCAGAAGTTCATGTCCTTAAACCACCCCTTATTAACTGTAAAATCTTGGGTAAGTCCTTTAACCTCTCCAGGTCTGAGTATCCTCACCCATGTATTAGCTATAATAATGTCACACTCCACATACCTCACATAGTTATAAGAATTAAATGAGAAAATGTAATGTAAAACATTTCAACCCTAAGTACTATATAAATATAAGCTTTTATCATCATAAGAACTCTAAGCAATCTCCATTTATATAAGTAGCTCTCAAAATGAAAATAAAAAATCAAGAATGATTAATTTAGTGTCTTTTTTTTCTAAAAGCATTCCTTTTATTCAATGGAATCTGGACTTTTTTTAATGCTTCATTATTTAATTTGAACTTTGGTAAGTAAAATCCTCTGCTTGTGTCTCTATAGATTTGTAATAATTAATACTTTATGCCAAGGGGTAGACAGGATAAACCTAGGCTGTTGTTTTAAAGTGATACTATTGAAAGTAACTGTCACCTATATGGCAAAAGTCAACTATTTATAGAATAATTGGGACCAGCTCTTGTCTGTAACATAAAATCCATTTTCTAAAATAGCATCAAGAAGATGGTAAAGTTGAAAAAATGCCCAAGTTAAAACTTGAAAATAAATAAATAAATCTAATAAATCCTAAGTATAACCCAACCATTCTCCTTTGAGTTGTTTGCAAGTCAAAACTGTGTAAAAAAAAAAAAACCATTCCTTTAACCTTTATTATACTTGGGTTATAATCAAGTCTACAAAATTATCAAGCAGTTTTATGGTCTGGGAAACTGGCATGAATGCAACGATTACATGGTTGATAAAAACAGAAAGGAAAATAGATAAAAGATGTTTTCATCTATTCTAAGCTCTCTCCAGTGGAATAAAACTACAACTTTATAAACTAATATTGAGAGCCAGAAACCTACAAATGCTAACTACACAGGTGGCCTATTTCTCCAGAGAAAAATACAATCTGTTGGCCAAATCCCAAAAGAAAATCTGCAAAGAATTGGGAAAAACTCAAAGAAAGAAAAGAAAAAAAAAAGAAACTCAGAGAAGAAAAATTCATATAAATATACTCCTGAAACCCAAAGTACCTGAATTATGTCCACTGGTGTCCTTGGGCTCTCATTCCAATTTTCACATGACTAGTATAAACCCATAAAGGACAATGCTTACCACTATCTATGATAACTCAAAAAGGAATTATTCCAAGCTCCAAAATAACCATAAAGTCCTATTCTGATGCCCCAAAGGCCAGCAAGGCCCAAGCTCTGTCAAGTTCTTCCAATCTAGAAAGGCTCCAGGTATAGTCCTAATAATTAACTACATTACATTGTCCAAGGACCAGCCTGGATAAGTTCATAGAGGCTTATCACCAGGTTGGCTGCTTTATACCATCCTCCTGCACCAATGGCATCCAACATTTAGCTTCAGTTTTCTTATCTGCAAAAGGTGGGGAGAGGGAGGGAGAAAGTAGTTGGCCCAAGTAATCTCTTAAGACCCATCTAGTACTAGTATTTGTTTCTATTGAAGAACTTCAAAAAATACTCTCATGGTTGATGTAAATCAATAAGCCACAAGATAGCCCTAATCCAAACCTCCCACTTTCATATTCAAAACTATTCCTCTTGGGAGAATAACAAAGGAACCAAACTTTAAGAGACTTCCTCACTCTAATCTCTTCAAAATGCCAAGGAGTGAACAAGTATTCTGAAAGGAAAGAATCCCTCATTAGGTATTGAAGAAATCCACAAAAATTTTGAGGAAGGGCATGCTCAGAGACAAATTTTAATTGAAATTATCCTCAATTAAGCCAAAGAAAGGAATATTGAAAGTTGACAAAATGATTAATTAGGTGGTAGTCAGATTGACAGCATACCTGGACCTTTGACACTATTGCACAAGTTAACAGTGAGTTCATCCACAATCCTAGAAAGTGAGTCAAAGTCAGCCACATTGTATGCATGGGTATCATCTGGGTCAGTTGCAATCATCTTTAACTCAGTCTCATCAGCATTTTTAATACCTTTATTTTAAAAAAATTACAAATTAGCAACATTGATCAGGAAAAACTTTTAATAAAATTTAACAAGTAATTTAATAGCAGCTATATTCCAATTGTCCAATGTATGAGACAGATGTATGTGTATGATCTTCCCTAAAAAAGATAGATTAATGGCTATATTATGAACCATAATGAGATCTCAAAAGAGAATAAAAGAGTGCTTCTAAGAACAAAAATTAATGTCTTGTTGGCTGGGTAAGCCTATACCTAACCAAGGTCAGTGAATGAATGAATGAATGAATGATGAGTGAATGAATGAATGATAAAAGAATTAATTAATTAAAAAACACTTAGCAAGGGCTTCCTACGCACCAGGAACTGTACTAACCATTGCAGATACAATTACAGAAAGTAAAATATTTCCTGCCCTCAAGGAGTTTTACTTTTTAAAGACCACACACCCAACTGGGATGGGGGTTAATGGCCAAGGATTGCTGTTTGGATCTGGTAAATCACAGGGATTTTAAACTGAGCCATAAGGTAATTAGTTGACTTGGGGTTTTGTCCTTTCCAGAAATCATAGGAGTGACTTGATTAGGAGGAAGGAAAATTAACAGGAAATTTCCTAAATTTTGGTCACAGTAAATGTCTACCATCCATGACACTGTTGTCCTCTCTGATGACCCGATGATTGTTCTGTTTCATTAGAAAGTAAATAAAACAAATTGGTCAATGAACAAGGTGACTGTATGTTCAAAGATCTAAAATCATATCTCCTCTCTGATGGAGACCAATCAATCAGCATTTATTAAGCACTTGCTGTATGTATGTCAGCCACTCTGTAAGATAAACACTGGAGATACACACACAAAAAGTAAAATAGACAGAATAGAATGTCAGTCAAGGGGCTTCCATTCTACCAGGGGAGACAATACATGAGATTATGCTAAATGCTGCCAAACTGTTCTGGTTTCTTGTAAGCCAGAAAATCCTTATATTTCCATTTATATTATATGTATAGTATAATACATCTATATGTATGTCTGTATTTCTTCCATAAAGGACTATTCCAATGAGCAGAGACAGCTCTGTGGCACAGTGCACTGGCCCTGGAGTCAGGAAGGTCTGATTGAATCTGGCCTCAGACATTTACTAGTTGTGTAGCCCTGAGTAAGCCACTTAACCTCTATTTGCCTCAGTTTCCTCAATGGTAAAATGGGGATAACAGCATCTACCTCACATGGTTGTTGTGAAGATCATGAAATAATGTTTGTAAAGCACTTGGGACAGTGCCTGGCATATTGCAAGCACTATATGTAAATGCTTTTTCCTTTCACTTCCTCCCTTGCCCCAATACCTCAATGGGGCATGAAGGCTATACCAGTAGGACACAGTCTCTGTCAGGTTCTACCAAGTTATAAAGATCTCAGTTACAAACCTAAGATGGGCCAACCTGGCTAAGTTCACCAGAAAATAATGACCAGGTCATCAATCTTTCTGGCTACAATGACCTGCAAAGACCATCTAGTCCAGGTGTAAGGAACCTGCAGCCTCGAGGTCACATGTGACCCTCTAGGTCCTCAAGTATGGCCCTTTGATTGATTCAACAGGCTCCTCATCCCCTGAATTCTAGCCAGACATAGAGGGGCTTCATCATTCAGTGGATGGATTAACCATGCTCACAAAATCACAGACCCTTGCAATCTTAAAAGCACTGCCATTAGATTGCTGCCATTCTTTGTGGTACTCACCAATAGCAAACAGTTCTACTCCTTCATCTTTTAGTTTCTTTGAAGGTGCTTCTACATCATCCTGTGATTTTCCATCAGTGATGAGAACACCAATCTTGCGAGCTCGAGGTCTCATGCCAGCCTGTGGCCTGAAGTTGTTTTGTCGAATAAAATTCAAAGCCATGCCTAATGTGATTTTAAAAAGATATATAGATATAGATATAGATATCTAATGATTACTTAATGATTTTTAAATTTTAATAATTATTTTTTTTAAAACCAAGGCTTAAAGAACTTAAAGGTCAGAATTTACCTGTCAATGTGTTGCCTCCCTTGTATGGTAAGTTAGCAACTGCTTCCAATAGGCTTTTCCTGTCTTTATGAGCATTCAATTGCCACTCTGTTCTGGGGTCCCCACTGTATTGAGCAAGGGCTTAAATAATGCAGTTATCATTAGTTTACTGAGAGAAGCATAAAAACAAGTGTCTAAAACTCTTTAATATTAGCAGGGCCTACCAATTTGTACTCTTTTGGGGCCAATCTCGAAGACTTCAACAATACGTGAAATGAAACTCCTGACGGTTTTAAAATTAGCCCGACCAATACTCCAAGAACCATCAACCAGTAGCACGATGTCAGCTTCTGCTCTGGTAAAACATTCCATGCCTGATGCAGCAATAATCAAAAGGCACATATGAGTATGAAAGACAGTAAGTGGTATTTAGGTTTCCTTTATTCCTATTTCTCTTCCCTCTGCTAAAACTCAGATGTTTGGCCTCCCTGTTTCAACTGTTTGTATTACCAGATATTAGGATATCACTGGAAATATATTCATGAAACATATCATCATCTCATTCATGAACCTCAAGTTGTATCAATAAGAAGTGGTCATTAATTCAATGGCTTTTTCAATGGATATGCCTTATATCTCCCACTCTCAATTAGGCATCTTTCCTTTCTTTTTTTCCTCACTTTACAAAACCTGTCATAGAAATCAGTCTTCTAGTCAAATTGTCAAGGTAAATGAGCATAGGCTCATAAGTCTGAAAGAAATTAGACTTGTTTTTAAAGGTATCTCGCTATTGGGAATTAGAAATTTTAAATTTTCAAATATGACCTAAGACATTAGGATTATATTTCTCTGGAATAATATCTGACTGCTGGCAGCAATCATATCACCACAAAACTGTTAAAGAGTATGGGATGGGCTGATAAAATGCATGGGCTAGAAAGTGCTTCTGTAGACCAAAAACATTTTTAAAAATTTACTACACCAAATATGGGAGGTAACTATTAACATCAAATACAAGATTACTTAAATGCAAACACGTTTGGCTAGAAATGCTCAATTAATGTCCTATGCCAATATTTCATCTTATTTACCATCCAGACCTTTCACAGTTACCATTTTTGTAAGCACTGTTCTTTACTTTGTAATGCAATTAGATAAATACAGATGGCAGAGGAGTGTGCACATTTAAAAAAATAAGAAAGAAGGAACATAATTTAGGAGGAGGTATGCAAACAAACACACAAGTGAGGAGATGTAGAAACACAAGTACAAACATTTATACAAAGACTGGGATGCTATGGAAAGAGAATCATTTCAGATCTCCTCAGTTCACAAGCTAGGGAACAAAAATATGAGTCGGTTAATATCATCATAAGTTAAATAATAGAACATTTTTATAAAACAGAATGAATTCTTTAAACTTAATATTACTCATCTAAAAACTGCCCTTTGTTGTTACCAGTTGTTTATTTTCTGGCTTCGTGCCCTGATAACTTCTAATCTTTATATGGAAGAAATTCCATTTTTTAAAAAATGACCATATTCATCATACTTAAAAGATACTGTGATTCTATTAATGTTCTACATAAGCAATCCAGTACTAAAGGATCTTAAGTAGTTAATTATTCCAAGCATCTAATGGTTACAAATTATGATACTGTTACACATAGAAAGTACAAATCTAATCTTTGTCAACATACCACAAAGAGCTAAGAAATTGTTTAAATGTAATTTTGTTCTAAAGAAGTTAAAACTAGTTTCATATATGCTTTAGGCGATGGGAGAAAAGGAAGAGGAAATCTGGTCCTGCTATTTCAATGTTATGGGGAGCTTTCAGCGTAAAAACTTCCTCCAGCAGTGCAGATCAACAATTCATCTTTAAGTTACAACCTGAGAGAATTGCCAGGACCACCGAGGTTACAAATCAGGAAGCTAGTATGGGTCAAGTAGAAGGATTTGAACCCAGAGAGTTCTCTCTTCAAGGTCTATCCTCAATTCACTAAGCAATGTTTCATTGCTTTATGAATAATATTGTTGATATGAATGTGATAGTAGCAAAAAAGAAAAAAGTCAAAGAATTCTGCACAGCTCTACAATTGACAAAATTCACACTTCCTGTCTTCTTAACTACTCCAACCTTCTAAGGACTCTGATTCAGTGACAAACACTTTAAATAAATCTCTCCAGTTCCTAAGACCTGAGATCCTGAGATCCCTCATTTAAAATACATTTAATTTTTTTCCCTGTCTCAACTACTAAATAAACTCTAGCAGCTATTATTATCTTATAAAACTAAATAGCACATGTTGACATTTTCCATACATCTTCTTTTACAAAAAAGCATGTTTCAGATACTAGAGGGGGGAAATAATACAATTGCTTTAACTGCATTAATTTAATAAAAATATAATGACTAGATAATGATGTGTTAGTAGCAGAATACTAAATCATAAAAATAATATAAGCAAAATCATATTTGGTGACTGTCTTAGTGAGAAAAAGGAATTCTAGGTTTCAATCATGTCAATGTCAGTTAGATCTCTAATAATAACAAGAGTAATAGCTGGCATTCATACAGTGCATTGGAGTTTGCACAGTACTCTACCTACATAATAACAGGTAATATTGTTATGGCTTTTGGGCCGCTACGTGGCACAGTGAATAGAGCACCAGCCTTGGAGTCAGGAGGACCTGAGTTCATATTTGGCCTCAGACATCTGACACAAAAACTAGCCATGTGACTTTGGGTAAGTCATTTAACCCCAACTGCCCTCCAAAAAGCAAATATATATATATATATATATATATATATACAGTTATTTCAAAGCACATAGTGTCATGTCATTTTTGAACAGGGCTACTCATCTGGACTGGTACAAATATGTAGTTATAAATTTATGTAGTACATGAATAAATCTGTAGTTCTTTAAACTTTTAGTTGAAAATGGAAATATTTAGCTTAAAACATCTTTAGTTGTTTGAACCTTTTAATTGAAAATGTCAACATTTAGTTTTTAAAATTATTTTAGAAGTGTTTCCATAAAACAATTAGACAAACTACCTAAATTTAAAGCATCCAGATTCATTTAAATTCTCACAAGTTGCTTACCTGTAGATAAAATTGGTATGACAGTTGTGTCTGAAAGAGTTGTCATTTCTTGTCCAATCAGTGGTGAACTTTCTCCTCCATCAAACATTCCAAAAACATTTACTTTATAGGTTGTGCCTGCCCTGAAATATTTTTTAAATGGATATATATTTTGGTTAACTAAAAAGGAATTGTTTTAACTATCCAAATAAAGGATTCTATTCTTTCTTTCCACATTATTAAAAAAGAGTCATAGAAATTGTTCCATTTGAGTTTGGGAGCACAAGAAAATATGGAGTTTAGGATAAGAATTCACCATTGCATTCAACTGTACGCCTTATGATACAGTGGGAAATTGCCAGATACCATCTAATATCACTGCCCTGAGCAGTGACCTGAAAATTCAGGTGTAGGCAGGCACACAAGGCAGCTAGAAAGCATGCCCCAAAGAATACCAGAGGTAGCTACCCACTCACAAAATCCTCCCCTGCCTCCATCTTGGGGGATCTACCTGGTGTGGGCAGTTTACAAGTTATAAAGCTGCACAGAATCTCTGGGGAACATTTATCTTTTAACCGCACACACAAGGGGAAGAATCTGGCTCACAACTTGATAAATACTATTAAATAATATGCTTTAAAGCAAGAAGAATGGCTTTTTTGCTCTGTATAGATCTTTAGAATTAGAGAGCAATATTTGTTCAAATTTCCATATTATTGTACCAGTGAAGAAACTTCTAAATGAGAATTCTTGATTAAATAAATGAGTCCTGAATGCTAAGATTAAGTA
Organism: Pseudochirops corinnae; assembly: GCA_028646515.1. Taxonomy (NCBI): domain Eukaryota; kingdom Metazoa; phylum Chordata; class Mammalia; order Diprotodontia; family Pseudocheiridae; genus Pseudochirops; species Pseudochirops corinnae. The sequence goes on along the minus strand of CM053586.1, from coordinate 141,328,732 downwards.
TGTTGTTTGTTTTAATTGCAGACCATATCTATGAATTCATTTTGAGGGGATGCCTAGTGTGGAACCTCTCTCTCAATCAATGCTGATCTGTAACAATTCTGTAACTTATAGCCCTAGGGAGGTCTCTGGGAACTAAGAGATCAAATAATTTGCCTATGGTCAGTGTCAGAGACAAGGAAGGCTTGAACCCAGGTCTTCCTATCTCAAAGGTCAACTCTTCTCCCCTCTAACAGGGGAGGCAGCATGAGTAGCAAATAAAGTATATAGTCATCAAGAGCACAGTAGCTTATTATCCTTATTATAATGAATGGTCACCCTCCATTCATTCTTAAACTTCCTTGTTTTCCATTGCAGAGCCTGGAGCAAGACTTTTAATCAACCCACCCTTCCCCTCTTCTGCCCCACTGGCACAAAACACAAAGTCTTGCCTTCTATTATGTCTCAAATTGGAAGAAGACTCACACTTGGGATTTCAGAATGAGTCATCTGGGCATTTTCAGAGGGAATAGTAATCTCCACATTTGGGGAGGGGTTTCTACCACATAATGGCAACACCCTGAGAGGGGACTACTCTTGGCAAAATGCTACAGACACTAGAAGCTCTTTTTTAATTTTAAAGCATGGTATTGCTGCTGAAAGAAACCACTCCTACTAAGTTATAAAAATGTGACAAAGAATTACAGAAAGTCTCTTGTGTTTGATAATTTCCAAAATCACTGAGTTGTTCACAGCAACCAAAACTGAAACCACATCATGCCTCAGGAAAATAGTTTTCATCTCCACTGTCTAGCAACCTTTACAAATCCCTTCCCTGAAGAGTAAAGCAAAAACTGAAGATGTTTTCCAATTTAAGCCTCGCTAATTTCAATAAATTATAAAAATGGCAACAAAAAAAAAAGAATAAAATTATCTCATACCTAAGTTCTTCCAAAACAACAGTATTGTCATAGGGACCAACAACTAATTCCCCAAGCCTCTGATCATCTCCTGTAGGATGGAAAGTGACCTTGTAGCCTTTTACTTCCCCAGGGGCCGGTTCCCAAGTGACTCGGAAACTTGACATGGTTGAGTCAGATGTTTTGAGGTTCCTCGGTGATTTGAATTTTGATACTGCAAAGAGAAAAAAATAGTTATATGAAATAAAAAGTCTTTTAATGGATATTAAACCTTTATCAATAGTTCCAGTACAGAACTCAACACAGCTGAATTCAATAAATATGTATTATGTACCTGCTATGATCAGGCAAACTATGTTAAGCAGTAGGGACAGGGACTGGACCTGGGATTTCATCAGTTTAGGGAACTCTCAAGGGAAGAAATTCTACCAGAGCAGGTCAGCACCTCCTTTATAAAATCTCAGACTACTGCCTAGAGCACTCAGAGATTAAGTGATTTGCCCAGGGTCACACAGCCAGTAGGTAGGACTTGAACACAGGTATGGTATGAGAAATCAATTCTTTATGCACTATGTTATACTGACTCACAGCACGGGAACAGAAGGATGAAAAACCAATCAATAAGCATTTAAGCACCTGCTATGGACCAGGTACTAGGCTCAGTGCTAGGGTTACAAAAACAAAAATGAAATAGTCCTTGCCTTCAATGAACTCAATCTTCCTCCCATCTATTCCACTATATTCAATTTAATAAACATTTACTAAATGTCTACTATGTTCCAGGCACTGTGCCCAGCATCAGGGATACAAAAACAAAACAAAAAATAGTCCCTGTTTTCAAGGAGTTTGCAATCTAGCAATAAATTGTTGGATAATATAGACAAACAAATAACCATAAGTTAGAATAGAATAGAACTATAAGTTAGAATAGAATAAATATAGGATATATAGGTATAGGAGAAATACCAACAAAAAGGGATAAGAGATTCTGAAGAGGATAAATCATTACCAGATGAGGGACCACAGAAAGGCTTCATAGACTAGGTGGCATTTACATTGCAGAAAGGAAAAGATTAAAACAGGGCAAAAATATAGAAGGAATCCATTTCAGGCACTAATTATGACCTTAAAAAACTGTGCAGAGGTAGGAGAAGATGGACTGAGACCAGAAAATGGCTTTTAGTTCAATTTGGCTATAATAGAGTCCATAGAGAAGAAATGAGGCTGGAAAGGTATGTGGGAGGCAAATTATAGAAGGTCTTGAATGTTAGACCAAGAAATTTGTACTGAGTTTCATCCCATAGAAAATGGGGGACCATTTAAAGGGTTGGGGTTTTTTTTGCAAGATCTTAGATTTAGAGCTGGAAAGTACCTAAGAAGCCATCTAATCCAATCGCCCTCATGAGGAAATGGGGCCAAGAAAGGTTTTGACTTGCCTATGGTCACACAGTTAGTGTGTCTAAGTCAAGAACCAAACCTAGACCTTCCTAACTCTAGATCTGCCAATCTATCCATGATGCCAGGGGTGGGAAACCTAGGGCCTCAAGGCCACATTTGGCCCTCTAGGTCCTCAAGTGTGACCCTTTGAATCCAAACTTCACAGAACAAATCCTTTTATTAAGGGGAATCAGTTTTGTTCACATGTGGCCTCAAGTCCATAGGTTCCCTACCCCGGCCCTATGCCATGCTGCCTCTAAAGTGATCCAGTCAGACCTGTGCATTAGGAAGATTATTTTGACATCAGTGTAAAGGATAAACTGGAGAGGGGATGACACCAGAGGTGCGGTAGTCTGTTATTTTTCATTTTAAGGAATGTAGCATTCCATTCAGACTTGAAGTCCTCACCAGTCAGGAAGACTCATTAAGAAAATATCACAATAGCCTAGATGAGAAGTAACGAGGCTCTGAATTAGTGTGTTGTGCGAGGAGAAAGAAAAGGTAAAAAAATATTTCAGGCAAAAAGTCAACTGTATTTGGCAAGTGACTGGAGATTGAACAAAGTGAAGAAGAAAGGAGAATCCAAGGAGACTCCAAGATTTCAAGCATGGGTTACTAGAAAGATAAGAGTGCCAACAAAAAGATTAGAAAAGTTAGGAGCAAGGGCAGATTTTGAAGCAAAGATGATGAGCTCAGCTTTGGACATGTTGAATTCAAGATATCAGCAAGACATCTAGGAATAGATATCTAATAAGTAGCTAGGAATTTGGGACTGGAGTTCAAAAGAGCAGCCGAAGTTGGAAGCAGACATTTGAATGTGATCTGTATAGAAGCAACTAAAGCCAGGGAATGACATAACACCACCATGGGAAAGAGTGTAAAGAAAGTAGGGGGAAAAAGGATACCTACTTTTAGGGGACATGAGGAGGAAAAATAACAATCAAAAGAGCAAAGGAGTCAACAAAAAGGACAAGAGATAAGAGAATCAGAGTCGATGTTTCTTATAAATGCTCATACACTGAGTTAAATTCCATCCTCTTCTCTCATCAGCTTCAGTAAACTATAAGCTCAGTATGAGTCAAGGGTGGGATGTAACAGCCAAAACAAATAATGAAATCTTGGGTTACCTCATGACAGGCAGAGTGCCCAGGACTAGTAAGGTATTAGTCATATTAAATCTAGTCCTGGTCAGATTGAGTATAATCATTTGGGAAAGACATAGGTAAGATAAATAGTATGAAGAGCAGAGCAACCAGCATGATCAAGGACTTTGGATTATTCTATGGAGGGTTATTTGAAGCAACTGTCAGTAGTTAGTGTGGAGGAAGGAACACTGTTTGGAAGGGAAACAGGATGGATGAAGGCAAGGTACACTAGTAGACTTCAAATATTTGTAAGACTCTCACATAGAGGAAACAGACTTGTTCTTGACTTCAGAAGTCATAACCCAATGGGAATTGCCAGAAGAAAAAAAAAAGCATACTTAAGAGTTGATATAAGGAAAAGCTCCCGAACAACTAGTTAATCAAAAGTGGAATGGGCCCTGGCACACAGCTAGGTTCTCAAGTAAGGACTGAATGACCATCTACTGCATATAGTGTAGATGAGACTTTTATTCAGGTATAGGTTAAATGAGTGGCTCTCTTAGGTTCCTTCAAACTCTGGGGTTCTAGGATTCCAAGAGCTTAAAAAGCACCTTTAAAATTATACATACATGTGGTTCCTGATCCTTGCCTGTGTTTTCCTTCTCCTGTCTTGTAAATTGGAAGTACTGTGATGTCGTATGTGGTTTGAGGCTGAAGTCGCTTTAACACAGTTGATGTGACTGTGGGGGACACTTTGGCCACCATCTGTCTTCCTCCTCCACGAGGCCGGTATACAACACGATAGTTCACAACTTTCCCAGGTGCTGGTTGCCAAGTGACTCTCATTGTTGTTTCTGTCTCATCATCTACTCTCAGAGTCCTTGCATTTTGAGATACTGTGGGATGCAAAGCCAGATTAAAATGCAGGTAAGTAAAAAAAAAAAAACATGTTATATAGTAATAAAACACCATCTAAGCAAAGAGTAATGATCTGTGCTTTGATATTCAAGTACTCTAGGAAAGGCAGAATAGCCTACTGGATAAAGTTATAGACCAGAATTAAGAAGACTTGAATTCACATCCTACCCCCTGAGATTTGCTAACTACTTGACTATTAGCAAGTCATAACTTCTCTGAACCCTAATTTTTCCCATCTATAAAATGAAGATAATAATAATCCCTTTAGTACCTACCCCACAGGGTTCGTGTGAGGCTCCAATGAGACATTCTTTGTAAAATGTTTTCCAAATCTTAAAGCTCTATATGAATGTCAAGGATCATGGTGTTTCATAGTTCAGTGCTGTAATCTACTGTAAACTGAGAATAATAAAGGATCCTAAGAGACCTTTCTTGCCTATCCCCTGAAACCTAGAAGTCTGGATCCTAGGGATTTCCTAGTTGAGTGTTAAGGAATTTAGAAAAGAAAACATCCTTTTCCTGGGACAAGCTTTTAGAAATTTTATCCTACTGCCATCTGTAAAGAATTTCTCTTAAAACCAAATGCCTTGAGGAATTTTACAGCTGTTAGTTCTGCAAGGAAATTTTGACAGGGGCCATTGCAAGGAGTACAAGTGACCCATAAAATTACTTTAGCCAGAATGAAGGTTGTTAATGAAATTTCTTGTGTTCTCTCCCAAGAAAATGTTAAGAAAAGGAATATAAAAAGATAAGCCATTATATAATGTTTCAATAGTTTTAAAATTGGTTTGTGAAAATTTAATCTGGTAGGAATCCTTCATGTCTAAAGTGTTTGATCAAGGCATAATAAATATCATTGGCAAAAATAATCTTTCTCTGATATTTTGGCAATTTTTATTTAATGAAAGGGTAATTAAACTTCTAAAAGAGATCATATAACTTCTTTACTATGCCAACGTGGTGCTTATATTCTGCCAATACTGTTAGCATTTTTATTTCATTTATTCAGGAATTAGATGCTTCAAAAGGTTAGAATCATTTTATATAAGAATAAAGTGTAAGCTCCTAGGAAAAATTATTAAAAATTTCCCGTCACTATTTGAAAGAAAGGGACAGGATGGAATAAAGAGGGAGAGGGGAAGGAAGGAAAGGAAAAAGAAAAGGAAGAAAGGGGAAGGGAAAAGGAGAATAAGGGAGGGAAAAGAGGAGGAAAGGGGGGAATGGAAGGGAAAGAAGGGAAGAGAAGAGGGTCATGGAGACAGGGGGAAGAGAAAAGAATATGAGAGGGAAAGGAAAAGGGAGAGAGATAAGGAGGAGGAAAGAGGAAGGAAAAGGGGAAGGGGAAAAAGAAGGGGATAAAAAAGGAAGGGAAAGGAGATTTTAAAATGAAGAGAAAGAGAAGAAGAGAAAGAAAGGCAACGTGACATAAGGAATAGATAGCTTGCCTCTGTTTGGAAGAATTGGGTTCAAGTCTCTGACTTCTGACATTTAGCCTAATGTCAGAGTTCCAGGCAACTCTGAAAAGACCATAAGTTTTATATATGTATTGGTAAGAGAAATTCCCTCACTGGGAGCTCCCAATGCCAAAGATATTATAGGTCTTGACAAAATAATAATAACAATAATAAAAACAATAAAGTAACTTAAAATACCATGATCATTCATCTTTGTCCAGGTAAAGAATTCTTAAGTTAAATATCAACCAAAGGTGGATTTGTATAAAAATATTCAGTCAGTAATGTCAGCTCCTCTCCTGATTTGCTCTGGGAACATTTGACATGGCCTAATGATAAGTATTAACCAGTATACTAAGAAAAACCAGTTTCCTGCTCTGGATCCCTTACGGGCAATGGGGAGGAAAGGGAGTATAAAATTGCCAGTGATGAACTAGATGAGAATACCAAGAGACTCTGAGAAAAGAATAGCTCAGAGGCTTTCCACTACAATAATCAGGTGCTCTTAATCTTTTTTATGTCACGGACAACTTTCTAAAATAACATTTCTAAATACAGAAAAGGAGATATATAGAATTACAAAATAAGCTAATTATATGATATACTATTATCAAAAGGTGGGGTTTTTTTGTTTTTTGCTTTTTGGAGGGGGGAGGGCAATTGGGGTTAAGTGACTTGCCCAAGATCATACAGCAACATACATACATAAAACATACATTAAGTATCTTGAGGCTGGCTTTGAACTGAGGTCCATCCTGACTCCAGGGCCAGGGCTCTATTCACTGCACCACCTAGCTGCCCCCCAAAGGTGTTTGTTTTAAAAAAAAAAAAAAACAGATTCATAAACCTTGGGTTAAGAACCTTTGCATTAAGGGATTATGGAGGGACAAAAAACTGAATGATTTGCCACAAAATATTAGCCTTTTAAAAAGTAAATACAAAAATCTTAAACTTGGGTGTTTGGTGAAGCTGTACTCTTATTATATACAGTAATGATGGTTATGAAGTGAAGAGAAGTGAATAAATTAAAATACATATAAAGAATCTAAGATATCTTCATCTAAAACGTATTCAAACTCAACTCACAATTTTCTGTTATTAAAAATTATTGGATAAAGAGGAACCAGTTTGAATGAAAAGAAATTAGCTAAAAGCTTTCGCATTTAAAAAAAAAACTACAATGTCTTGCTTGGGCTCTTAAAAAAAGTGATGTCAACATTCACTGAGGCAACTACTGGCTCAGGATCCTGATTATTATTAAATGTGGGTTAAGATGTGGTATGTGTGGGCCTGTCCGAGGAAAGGTTTAAATTATAGGATCATATACTTTGAGCAAGAGTTCTTAACCTTTTTTGTGTCATAGAGCACTTTGACAGTCTGGTGAAATCTATGGACCCCTTCTCAGAAGAAATGTTGGAAGGTTTTTGTTGCTGGGGTTTTTTTTAATTCATAAAGGCAGAAAATGCCAGATTTCCAACAGAGGCGAGGGAAAATAAAGATGTATTTTTTTCTCATGCAAGTTCAAAGATCTCCTGAAATCTATAAACAATCTCTTGGAGGTCTATAGACCCAGGGTTGAAAACCCCAGATTTAGACCTTGAAAGGACTTCAAAGGCTATCAGTAAAATCCTTTCATTTTACAAATAAGACAATAAGTCCCAGAATGGTTAAATGAATCACCCAAGTTCACACAAGTAGCAAGCAATAGGAAGGGATTTGAACCCACGTCTCCTAACTCCAAATTTAACACATTGTCAACCATTCCATAATGACTCGCTCTTCTACATAAATATGTACTGAAACATCAAGAGTTCTGGCTATTATATTCACAGAACTAATTTTTAGTTCAATACTAAAAAAGAAAAATCAAACCTCTTCAGAATGAGTATCAGATCTCTTCCTCTTACACAAAATGCCCAGTCCAATTTCACTGATCTTCAAAGTTCAGAAGAATGTAATACGATCATACAAAAAAATCCTTGGGTGCTGTTATGAATAGCAACCACTGCTCCAAAAATCTGTTACCACTCCCCTGACACAAGTGCTAAGATTCCCAGGCTGTGCAAATACTTAAAAATCTAAATATGTTTAAACCAGACTTTTGAATTTCATGCTTCATACTGTGATATCTTGCAGGCTTCTTAGTTATGCCCTTTTTTTATGATAAATTACAGAAAATAACAGAAGGAAACTTAAGCAGATTTCTGTACATCTAGTGCTAATTATTAACTGACCCTCAAGGCTTTTGGAAAAAGTAACTAGGTTGGCTCACCACTACCAAAAAAAAGTTGCAAGGTGCATGTCATGGCATCACCACCGTGAGGTCATGGTCTTCTTCAAGAACAAAGGACAAATAACAACAACAACATGGACAAGTTGTTCTATGAATTGCTGTACTCCCCCCTCTTCTCCTCTCCTCCCCCTTCTGCCCCATGTTGCTGACATCTCCTCTCCTCCATGGGAGGCCTCCAAGTAGCAATACCACTAAACTAACTATCTCAGACTAGGAAAACATACCTACGTATACACACACATCCATCCACATATATATATATATATATATATATATATATATATATATATACATCCACATACACACATATATACATACACATACACATACAATTGCACATACATTAGTTCTCTGTCTACTAGAATCTTGGCCCCAGCTCCAATTCAGAATTCTAAAAGAATCTCACCATATTCCTGGACCTTACAGTGTTTCCAGAGCTGTTTAGCTGAAAGCTATATTGAAAGTACTCAACAAAATGTTCTCTACCAAAAGCAAAGAAGACAGGATGAAACTTTTCATACATTTGAAGCAAAGTTCCTTATAAGTCTCATCTGTGCTACAAATATAAATGGCCTAGACACCCTGCCCCTTACCTATCACAACTTTTCAACAATATTTTCCAAATTGTTTCATCTTCCACAGCAAAAGTTTAAAAAGTAAAAAAATACTCAGAGATGACTAGTGGAACAAATAAACTTCTTTCCCCCTCTAAGGAGTTCTCTAACTTCAACTTTTGAAGTAGTTGACCCTCAACCAACAATGGAATTCAATCCTACTCAGGTTTCTCCCAGTTCAGAAGAGGATTTTTAAATTCAATAACAACAGAATCAGTCAACAAGTGTTTATTGAGAAAGTACTATGACTCAGCTTCAGTGAGGTAGAAAGCAACTTAAGATTTCTTCCATCTCATGTATTTTTGAGACTAACACATTCCTATGCAATAATTCCCTTCACAAGAATTTATTAGAAGAGTCACACCTTCAAGAAGATAGCACGTAGAGCATGATTTTTTGGCAAATGCGATGTTTGTCACTCTTTAGATACCTACATTTTAAAAATTTTCCAAACACAGAAATGATATGCCTTTAATAATCAAAGAAATTAATTGGAAGGTTCACTCACATGCTATCTTAATTTGTTACACATTACTTATTTTTACATCAACTGAACTTCTGCCAAAAAACAATCAAAATACACATCATTAAACAATAGCCAATACATTCCAGATATGATATTAAATTTACCATGGAAACCAACTATGTCAATAACTTTTCTGCAAAATTTAATTTTCTGCTAAATTATGTAGAACTATAGAGAATCTGGTTATGTTTGATACAAGCCAGGACCAAATTTCTTTGTCTGAGAATGTTAATTTACACTAACTCAATTCTTAGTTCAGCCTTGAGATTTTTCTCTGGAAGTAAACAAATTGGGGGGGGGGGGGGAGGGGAGATCAGTGATGTCACTCACTGCACACCTCGATTCTCCACTAGACCTGAAAGAATGGCCATTGACCTGACCTATTCAGCATTTTCTTTTTAATAAAACAACATAAAGATGCATGCCCTCTTATTAACAGTTCCTCCATCTCCCTTTCCTAAAATTCCCCTTCTCTTACAGAGGGCAGAAACAGAAATCTCAGGCAAGAAACAATCAGAGTAGCTTGAGGCACATGACCAATCAAGTATTGTTTGGAGTCATTTAACTGTCCTTGAAAACTCTATGATAATCAATTAACACATTGTTATCCCACTCAGTACTCCCTAACTCAGCTCTAGAAAGAATGCTAGGTCTCAGAAAAACAGGCAACAATGAGTCATGTGGTTGGGTTGAGAAAGCAGCTTTCTAATGTTTGAAAGACTGAACTTCCTTACTTCAAAACAGTTCCACTCCCTCCCCAATACTTTCATTGGCCCTAAGATGTGGCATTGAGTTTGGAATAAAGAAAGTAGAATGTTTACTCCCAACATTTAAGGGATCTTGAAAAGCAAGCTACATTAACAAGAAGATAACTACGTATGACCTAACTAGAATAAAAGTAAATAGGGGGAAGAGATTTTCTGAGTTTACTTTCCTCTCCTGGCAAGAATGGCTCTTTGGTCCCTTCTCACATTCATCCTTTCTCCCAATACTTGTAGGTACTAAAGTTCTCCAAAATAAATGGCATGGTTTAGCTGATGGAGGACTGGATTTGGAGTCTGGACCTGATTTAAAAATCCTGCCTTAGACATGTACTACTTTCCTCATATGCAAAATGGGAGAGAAGACTGGATCCAGTGGCATCAAAAGTACATTTCAGCCCAAATCTATGATCCTATGATCCTTTCTATGCTTCCTCAGTCTTAAGTTTCAGTATGAAACAAATATATGTAGATTGGAGAACCAACTATACGTATTCATACTTTTAAATATCTATTAATACACATTGATCAGAATCCATAGGATAATAAATACTAACAATGTAAACCTACATTCAGTTGTAGCTTCTCCATGCAAAGGATTCCCTTCCCCACTGGTGTAGGTGGCAAATATTGAAATCTTATATTTGGTCTCTGGTTGCAGATTTTCTATCACAGTATGAATTGCATCTCCAGGAAGATTCTTCTCTCCAGCTTCAACATCATCATAAAGGGACCTCCATGTAACTCTGTAACCACGAACCATCCCTGGAGCAGATGTCCAATATGCTCCAATGGAAGTGTCAGTGATATCTTTAGTAATCAAGTCCCGAGCAGAACCTCGTTCTACAGAGGAGAAATTAAAAAAAAAAATAATCAGTGTAAGAATATGGATTATACATATAAACATCTAACCCTTTTTATTTTTTTTCAAATTTATATTCAGTTCATAAAGAATAATGTGTTGAGCTTGATCTCAGAAAGATCCAAGTTCAAAGTCCTTCTCTTATATTTACTAGCTGGATGACTCCTGGGTAATTCTCTATTTGCCTTGGATAATTCTCTAGGACTTATCTATTAAGCCATAGACAGGTTGCATCTGAAGTAGTGGAGTGAGTTCCCATACAGAAAGTTCCCAATACTGATGAAATCATCAATTATATTATACTCCTCCTTATTATTCAAAGAGTTCCTTCATGTGCCTCAAAACCCATCTAGAATTGAAATTGAAATTGAATTCTACCAACAATGAGCCCCTCCTGCTATCTTCTCTATTTCTACCAAAAACAACTTTATTCTCATTCTGACAGGTTTCAAACTTCAAAATCATCTTTTGATTCTTTCTTCTTTCCTGTTCCCCACATCAACTCGGTCACCTGCTCTTGTCACTTCTTCCTTAACAAAGTTTCTGATATCCAACCCTTCTTCCTCATCCCCACTGCCATCATTCCAAATCAAGTTCTTATATTACTTAATGGAAAAGGCTCTTTTCCTCCAATTTCTATCATGGAAACTACATAATTAATCCTCTTTAAATGCCTAATCAGCTGAGAAGTCAAACTAAAAACTTGTCCTCTTTGTTGTTTGTTACACAAGACATTTCATCTCCCAACTCCACGCATTTTCACCAGCTGTCCCCCATTCCTGGACTTCTCTCCTTCCGCATCTCTGACTTCTAATTCCCTGGCTTCCTTAGGTTTCATCTAAAAGCCCACCTACTGCAAGAAAGCCTTTCCCAATCCCCCTTCGTGCTATTTTCTTCCCCTAAGATTATTCTCAATTTATCCTGCATAGACCTTGATTGTAGATAGCTGTTTGCATGTTGTTTCCCCCCATTACACTGTGAATTCCTTAAAAGCAATTATTGGTTTTTTGCCTTTCTTTATATTCTTAACTCTCAGCACAAAGCCTGACCCATTGGAGGCATTTAATAAACACTTGTTGAATTGACTTCAAATAAAGGATAGTCTTGGTAAGGCACACAGAGCCCTCCACAATCTGTCCCCAATCTATCTTTCCAATTTTATCTCCCATATAGCTTACATGTACTATCTTTCCTCATCTATAAAATGAGGTAATTGGACTTTGACTTCCCTTCCAACTCTAAATCTATGAAAGTTACTACCTCCTATGACCTCAGGTTAGTCACTTAGGCCTCAGTTTCCTCACCTGTAAAATAAGGGAGTTAGGCCAGATGGCCTCTAAGGTCTCTTCCAAACCCAGATAGATGACACTTTGTATAGATTTCTATCCCCACTGCCTAGCACAGTATGTTATTACGTAAATGTTCACTGAATTCCCCTGAATGGAATTGCATGTAGATTTCTATCCCCACTGCCTAGCACAGTATGTTATTACGTAAATGTTCACTGAATTCCCCTGAATGGAATTGCATTATCTCCAATTTCTTTTCTATTGGCTCAGATATCATTATTATATCTCTCTTCTATTCCATCTATAAAGTACATTCCTAACTTATATCTTCAGGATTTTCCCAAAGACTTCATCTCTTTTCATGTCTCAGTTACCTTGAGGCATAGACCATGGTCCTCAAAGGTTTTGTTTTTTTTTTTTACAATTCTACTATGTATGCATATATGTATGCATATGCATACAAGTGTGTATAATGTATACATATATACATATTGTATAGTATATATATATATATTAGATGTTATTAGAGGTATATATAGATATAGAAATATATTAAATGTTTAAAGCTAAAAACAACCATCTATATCAGCTAGCCTCTCTTTTAATGAGAATCTGGGGAAGTTCACAGTGAACTTGCTGACCATCTCATAACTATCTATTGGCAGAAAGTTCTGGGACTGGACCTCCAAAGTCTCCTCATTCATATGAAGCCCAGGGCTTTTTCCATTGCTCTGTGCTTTCTACCAGTCTAATTTAAACAAATCTCCAGCTCTAATGTGTGGTTCACTAAAACTCTAAAATATGACCTCATTCCAACAGGCAAAACTAGTTACAAATACATGCTCCTTGTTGTTGGCTTTTATGAAGTTATAAATGTGAAAGGATAACCTTTCAATGAAACTGGGGGGAAAAAAAAACATTGTTCTTCTAGAACAATGAAAAAGTATTAGTTGTTAAAAGGGGCAATATTCTAGAATGGGGGGGGAGGGGAATGACTGAAAATTTCTGTTCCCAAATTCAAGCCCTTTCATTCAATAAAAAACATTAATATAATCCGAATGGAAAATAAGAAAATAAGAAAACCCAAACCACAGCTTTCTCCCAATAAAATAGCTACTCTTTCCATATTTTAACGTAATATAAATATACAAGTCGCTTTATATTGGCTACTTCAAATAGGATTTCTGCCATAATATGACATCAATATAAAACTATCTGCTTTCCCAGCATAATTTTTAGCAAGCAATTACTGGGTGTTTAAGCAAGTGATACAAAAAGTCACTGTAAGAATTCTGAAGATCATTATTGTTTCAACTATCATAAAATTGCTATAAAGAAGGGAGAAAAAAATAATGTGTGCTTTGCAGTTATGTACAACAACATTCTAGAAGCTGAACAGAAAAGGCAACATTTAGAGGAAAGAAAAGCCACATTGAACAACAAAATAAAAGATGCAGTTCAATGAAAAGGGAAAAAAGTTGGGGCTTTTCTTCTGAAACCTCAGGTCCAAGTGGAAACTTCTAACTCTATCATAAATAACTTAAGTGGCTGACAGAACATCCTTTCTGGGGTAAGGGGAGGAGGGGAAAATTAAGCAAGCATTTCACTGCAATCAGAAAAACATTTCCAAAATCATAGTAATCTATTTTCTTTCAAAGCTTGTGACTGTTTCATATATGGTGGGGAAGGATGGCTGTGTTCCTCTAAAACTCTCTAAACTCCAAAAATGACCGCAAGTCATGTATTTTCTTTACACGTAACAACATGGAAGTACAGCTTTATAAGAAAACCTTTGCACCAAATGTTATTCAGGTACTAGGACTCTGGATTTAATATATGCAGTATACAGATACAGAGTCACAGAATCAGCAGGGTACTCTGTGACCATGTAGTGAAACTTGCTGTCTTTACAAGGAATCTCCTCAAAAACATACACCACAAGTGGTGATTCAGTTTCTACTCAAAGACTTCGAGGGTGAAGCCACTACTACTTAAAGCAAACCACCTGATAGCTCCATAATTAGTTTCACTCCCACTTCCCCAATCATCCCTCTCTTTGACATCTTCCAACTTCCACTTCTCCCACCTCCCATACCACTTAAAATTGCTATTTGTTTCTGGAAAGATTACGAACCACCCATAATGTCAAGAATTCACATTTGTGTTGAATGTAGACTCTGGACAAATTTCATCCACAGGCACTAAAGCAACCGGTAGATGAAACTGCTGGCCTACTGTCTGAGATCTCTGAGGAATAGAAGAGAATGGGAGGGATTTCTGGATTAGTGCCAAAGTTGTTCCAAGTCAACTGAATTCAATTCAGTTCAGTTCAAAAAATACTGTGCTAAATGTTTATCATCTTTAGACAAAAATAAAATAGTCTTTGTCCTCAAGGAGCTTATATTCTACTGGGGAAAAAATGTTATACACAGATAAAGGAATAATGTCCATATATCTCACTTTTTCATACTATAGAAAATACTCACTCCATTTCTGCCTAATTAATATCTTGTGGCCATGAGACTCAGTAAAAGAGATTGTTCCCAAAGATACCCTCCTCCCTACTAAAAACCAACTCAGTGAAGCATTAGTGAAACACAAAAAGCATAACTATGAAAACTAAAGTTGTCTCCAGTGTTGCAGTGGGTTTGGGGTTTTTTTTCACATTTAATGCTGGGATGGTTTGGGAGTGGGGAACAAAAGACACGGACACTTCCAACTTGTACTTATTTTCTCCCAAAGATTTGCTTCTCAGTCCATTTTTATTCCTACTTGCTACAATGCTGTTTGTGACATTATACTCATTCCCATGACAACAGACTTCAGTGTCACAAACACAGCCGAATGATTTCATTTTGAGAATGAGTAGGTGGCCGGTGGAGAGACTGTAAAAAAAATATAAACTCGAACATACTTCTGAACTCACTGAAAAATGGACAAAGAAGTTTAGCCCAG
The DNA here is from genome assembly GCA_028646515.1 of Pseudochirops corinnae. NCBI lineage: Eukaryota > Metazoa > Chordata > Mammalia > Diprotodontia > Pseudocheiridae > Pseudochirops > Pseudochirops corinnae. Next base: position 141,313,642 of record CM053586.1, on the reverse strand, counting down.
TAAGGAAATTTTTCTCAGGGTTTTTCCCTTTACTATTCTCTGTTCTCAATTTAAACGTGGCCTCTAAATCAAGAGGACTTAGGTTCAAATCCAACATTTACCACAGTCTGGCTGTGTGACCCTGAGCAAGTCATTAACTACTCCCTTCTCTAAGTCACTTTCTAAGACTAAGTTCCAGAGAATGTGCTAGCCTGGCTGGATAAAGGAAATTCTGTCCCCAGGAATTCCCTACACTGATGAAATCAGAGATCTTGTCCAAAAAAAAAACAAAATAAAAGTAATGGAAGATCTTTGTAAAATGGGTGAATTTGTGATGGTCACTAGTTCTAAAAAGAAAAGATTGTAGAAAATTCTTTTTTAAATATAATCCTTCAAATCCTTCCTTTAACAAGGAATGGATTAAAAAATGAAAAGTTTTCTAAATCAAACTGTTCAAAATGTCCAATCATGACTTATTGAAGCAGTATTTATTGATTTGGGTAGAATAAAACATAAATTATCCAGTTTAAGTATTTTTTTTCTCCCAATACTTCTCTATACTACAGTCACTTTCTATAGCCAAAAAAAAAAGTGGACTCAAGGAAAAGTTGGCTAAAGTTAACAGGAACCTCATCCAGGACCTGTGGTTGAAAAAGTAAACAAGAAGCAAAATTAAATGACTTCTAACTCTTAGGAGTGAGTTAATCAAAGACATTTATAAGTACTGAGCACCTACTGTTTGCAAAGCAATTCTCACTTACTGATTCTTCGCCCTTTTTACAGACACTATAGCAGGTTCTTCAAACCAGTACTTTCATGCTGGGTATATGACCCTACCAGTGTATTTATTATAAGAAAATCTAACTCCTGCTAAACACCAAAATTCCCCAGAGAGTTCAATATTTCTTACTTTAACAATTAAAATTAAGTATTATGTGGAAAAAATAAACAAAAAGAGAAATGGAAACTCATGATAGTAAAAGTCCAATGACCTGGCTCTCACTATCTAGCTAGGTGAACTCAGGAAGTTACAACCTCTCTGGACGAAAGTTATCCTGTGTAAACTGAGAGATTTGACCTCTTCTCAGTCTTCAACATTCTTGACTGCCTTTGCAACACTTGACACCATTAACCATCTCTTTTCCAATATTCTCTCCTCTCTGGGTTTCCATGTTGCTTCTCTCTCCTTCTACCTTTCTGACTCAGTCTCCTTTTCTAGATCTTTATGTAACACACGCTATTTGTGGGGTACACCCCAAGGCTCTGCCTATTCTCTCTTCTCTTTTCTCTCTATATCCTCTAACTTAGTAATTTCATCAGTTTTTGAGTGACCAACAATTTTTATTCCACAGAGACTGTAATAACATATGATCTATAGCTATACAGCATCACCGGAAGAATACTAGTTTTAGAAAAATGGATTTTTTTTTGTTTCAGGAAGAAGGTTAGTGCCATTAAAAGTACTGCACAATTTTCCAAATTAACCCAGCCTACTTTCTTCCTCCTGTTTTATTCTGGGCCCAATATCATCTATCTACAATGCTTGTCAAAGATATATACACCGATACATAAACTCGCAGCGGTTCTCAACCTGTGGGTTGTGACCTCGTTGGGGGTTGAGTGACCCTTTCACAGGGGTCACAGGGGTCACCTAAGACCATTGGAAAACACATTTCCAATGGTTTTAGGAACCAAGACACCGAGCTCTTCTATCTGACTCCAGGCAGGTCCACCCACATGCAGACACTCCCACATCTGAGTATTAAAGGGTCGAGGCACTAGGAAGGTTGAAAACCACTGCTCTAGAGTCTATCTGGTCAGCTAGGTGGCACAGAGGATAGAGTGCCAGGCCTACACTGAGAAAAAAAAACTGAGTGATTAAAGAATACCTATTACCCATATGCAGTTGGATAGAGAGACTCTCTTGTTGAATTTTTTCCAGTAGTGTCCAACTCCCCATGACCTCATATGGGGTTTTCTGGGCAAGATACTAGAGTACCTTGCCATTTCCCATTTCACAAATATGGAAACTGAGGCAAACAGGTTTAAGTGACTTGCCCAGGGTTACACAGCTAGTGCCAGATTTGGATTCAGGCAAAGTACTCCAGTACCTTTAGTGAGCACATTTCCCTGTTGTGTGCCTTGCTTTATATCAGTGATAAGAGGGTAATGAAAGTCTTTGTTATTTCATCTTTCAAATAATTTTATTATGACTTTAAAATATTTGAGAAAGATACATAACTACTAGACAGCCTTTTAAAGCTACATTTTGTTCTAGTTCACTAAATATATTGATGTAGTCAACAAAACGCAACCACAGTAGGAACTTGAAATCTTTGTACTTTTCAGTCAATTATGTGATTAAAAAAATGCAGCCTGCTATAGAGTATCATTTGATAAAGCCTACCTTTTCTTCTTCTCATACTTTCTTCAAGGATTCCCTCAATATAGAGGCAATGTGGTATGATGGAAAGAGAATTGGGTATTCCCAGCCTCCTGTTCTGGATTCTTCCCATCCCAAAAAAAAGTGCCAAATACCCAAATGTTTTCTAAACTTTCTTCTTTCCATAACTCCCAGACCAGGCACTCACTGTGGTATAGAAACAGGATAGAATCTGATAGAAGTTATTCACATCCTCTTGATGGGCCACTTTTCAGTGTGAATTAATAATAGTCACTGTTCTGCTTCAACTAGATTTTTTCACATTAAGCTTTATATCTCTAATTGTGGAATAATTGGTTGTCTCCATAATTTAAAGAATATTGAGCAGAGAAGTCATTTTGAGGGTCTAGCCCAAGGCCCCTGGAATGCTACTTATCAGGCCAGCCCTAAAGATTGAAAAAGTAATACAGCATAATGAAAATAGTGTGAAGTATGGAGTTGAGACCTAGGTTGATATACTAGCTCTGGTTCTTAACTCCTTAATTTTGTGTGTGTGTGTGTGTGTGTGTGTGTGTGTGTGTATACATATGTCAGTTACACTAGACTAAAGATCCTTTCCAATTCTAAATTTATGAACTTGTTTTGGCATTCTCAGGCAATGAAAGATGAGAAGACAGTCCATAATCTCATTTCATCTACTTTCCTATAAAGAAAATAGGAATTAGTTCATATCTGGCTGTTAGAGACCTATTATTCAAAGTTTAGGAACTTGTGTCCTTAGTGGCTTCTTCCAGGCCCTAAAGGCCACCCTTTCCTAACAAAGGCCTTGTGCCTACTATGAGATTTCATATCTCCTCTCTCTTCCTTTTCCAAGTACAGATGGGGGTCTTAACCTTAATTCCTTTCTCTACTTCTCCAAGATTCCAAAATAACCTGGGCACAATTACAGATAAATAAGACTGATGATGGGCAAATTTTTATGGTTTTTTATGAACATGACATTTTTAAGATGTTATCAAGGTATGATATTAACCTGTTAATGTTCTGATATTCTACATTATATGCCTATACCTCTTATGTTACTCTTGCTTCTGAAAATGTAGCTTCTGACAATGTAGTCTGTAGTTTCCCTTAATCTCACCTTCAGAGGTGTGCCTCCCTGAAAGGTAGATACATCTTCTTCTTCTATTGTTTGGTAGCAGAGGGCATAGCTGGGAGGAATAGAAAGAAGCTGCAGAGAGGCAGGTCTGGGCTTGAAGTAAGGAAAACCTTTCTAACACAGCTATCCAAAAATAGAATAGATTGCCTCAGAAGGGAGTAAGTTGCCTGCCACTGGAGAACTTTAAGCAAAGTCTGTACGATGGTAAATATGTGGCAGAAGGGATTCTCATTCTGATATGAGTTGAACTAGATGACTTGAGACCCCTTCCAGAGAATCTGTGATTTACGACAAAGAGTCTATCTACCCTTCTGCAGGAAAGAGAGCAGGGATAAAGAATAATGACCCAGCTCTCTCACTATTTCATACTTGCCAAAATCTGATACATCCTTAGAAATGTTGATGCTGGAAAATTTTACCTGATTTTCCAATGTGCATAAAATATCATCAAAAACTATTTATTAAGTGCATGTATCACTGTGCTTGGTGTTCTACAGGGTAATTTAGACAGGTGGTTTTTTACTGCTCTGAATGTCTCCAAGTGTTTAATTTCTACATCACTTTTTTTTCCATATACCAAGCCAAACAATTAATATCTCATTTAAGTAACTTTCCTATATATCATAACCCTTTCCGTTACACAGTCTAAAAACCAAATTATTGCAGAGTTCAACCAAAGCTGTAACCAGGCATCCTGGCAGCCAGGGCAAAGTTGGCAGGTTAGGCTCAAAAGAAAGGGAAAGGAGTCTACCATGAAGGAGCTATGACAATCTGCTGAACAACCTCCAGAAGGAGGTTAAAGGGAAAGAGGAAGGCACAGAAATAAGTCTGTTTGATTGGACCTAGTCACTCTGAACACACGTCAGAATGAAAAATGGGATGGGATGAGGTATAGGGAACCATACCAGGTAGATCTGTTCTCAGACACTTAGTAGCTATGTGACTCTGGGCAAGTCACTTAACCCTGTTTGCCTCACTTTCTTCATCTGTAAAAAATTATCTGGAAAAGGAAATGGCAAACCACTGCAGTATCTTTGCCAAGAAAATCCAAAATGGGGTCACAGACACAACTGAAACAAATGAACAACAAGAACATACCAGGCAAATCCTAGGAAGAATTAGCAAGCAGGAAGCAATAAGCATGGTGGCCCAGAAGAAGGGTAGGACCCTAATGGTACCCCACCATGTAGGGTCCACAGCTATCAATCTGATCTTCCTGAAACACAAGTCTGCCTCTTCCAGTGGATCTCCATTACCTCTAAGATCAAATGTAAAGTTCATTTGGCTTTTAAAGTCCTACATAACCTGACCCTTTCCTACCTTTCCAGTCTTCTTACACTTTACTTCCTTCCACATAGTCTCTGATCCAGTGACATTGGCCTCTTTGCTGTTCCTCACACCAAAAACTAAAACTCTCAGGATTTTCACTGACTGTCCTCCAAGCCTGGAACTCTTTCCCTCTTCATCTCCATCTCCTGGATTCTCTGGCTTCCATCAAGTCTCAGCTAAAATCCCACCTTCTATAATAAGCCGTTCCAAGTCTTACTTAATCTTAATACCTTCCCTCTGAGACTACTCCCAATTTGTCAGATAGATAGACTATATGAGCATATTATATTTATATTAGCTACATAGACAGACTGACAGACAGACAGGGAGAGAGAGAGAGAGAGAGAGAGAGATAGGATGGGTAGATAGAGAGATAGATGGATGGATGGATGGATGGATGGATGGATAGATAGATGGGTAGATAGATAGGTAGATAGATAGGTAGGTAGATGGGTAGATAGATAGATATCTTGTTTCTTCATAGCTGTGGGCTTGCTGTTTTCTCCATTGAGAGTAGGAATTGTTTTTGCCTTTCTTTGTATCCTCAGAGCTTAACATATAGATATAGCAGCTAGAAAATAGTAGGTCCTTGAAATATACTAATTGATATAACAGGGAATTTCTAAGAAAGGTCAGGCACCCAGAGGATGGCACCCTGGGCTCAAGCTTCATTTGACCTTCCTAGTGCAATTATCAATACAACCTGGATTAACAAACCATGATGACAACCAAAATGTTCATCAGACTTGAACAAATGTTTTATTTTCTCCCCTTCCATTGAAGTTCTACTGTGACACTTCATCATGGGATGGAAGTGATTCTAGGTTCTAAAAGGCTATGCAAGTGGAGCCTAATCTATGGCAAGTGCTACCAAACTGGAAAGGTCTGTGTCTATCCTCCAAGGACCAGCCTAGCGAAGCACATTAAAATTCTAACTTTGCTATATACTACATTATGACCCTTCTGTTTCCTCATCTGTAAAATTAGTTAGGAGGAGAGTTAGGAGGGTTCCCTTTATGGCTCTTAAATGTTATGATCTTGTGATCCAAGGTTGGCTCAATTATTTTGGCCACAATACCTGGTCTAAGGCCATTACAATCTCTGTTCCAGTGTTGGGAATATCCACACCAACAAAATCACAGGTAGCTGAAGCACTGAAGCTTATTGTACTTTATATATGATTCCAACTAGCTTTCGTTGAATTTCAAGCACCACTTTCATCAATAGATGTTAAAGTAAGCCCTCTCCAAAACTAATTTGTTCTTTCTGCTAGAATGCAGCTCCCAAAGCCTCCAATTTTCCACTTCAGAAGTAACCGAAGATCTATTCTTGGAGAAAGCTTATATTGGAATGGAATTGATTTACAACTACTGAATTGAAATATCTGTTTCAAAGATCAAACTCTGGTGTTACATATAAAACATACAGGCAAGTAAATATAAGATAGACAAGACACAGACACAGGTAATAAAAAAAATTCTCCATGACAATTAAACATAGTTATAACTAGGAATTTGGAAGCCAGAAGAAAAAAGGGCAGAATGTGGAAATTGCATGGGAGGAGTATAGCTGGAGTGTAGCAGCTGTAAGGAAGAAATACAACCTAAGACAATTTAATTGGCATCCTCTCAATGTTGGCACCCAGAAGCAAAATTCTAATCACCCTGCCCTAGTTATAACTCTGACACTAAAGTTACCATTTACTGTAAAGGAGAGGAGAATTTTGTTTAAAGTTTCTCTCTATCTTTGCTAATTTGATTTTTGTGTGCGTGTGAGGTTAGTCCATAGAAAAGGAATTATCAATTATCATTTGATAACTATCCAAAGTTCCTTAGAAATGTCAGAATTGTAATACTATAAACATATAATTTTGCAAATGTATGAAACAGCACTAAATCTCTCAAAAAACACTGAGTCCTTGTTTTAGTCCATCTGGGAGAAGCACTATGTAATTCAACATGATGCTGAGTTCCTGTGATATGCTAAAAACTTCATTGTAGCGAAATGTCAATTGAGTTAGCTCAATTTGGTCTGTAGGAGGCCATTCATTTCTAGAACATTTTTATGTTACTATGACAACAGAAGAGGAGCAAGAAAGAAATTATGCAAAAGCTACTTCTTTCCCTGGTGAAAATGAGCACTCTAAAATATATAGACATCTATGCTATCCCAAATTGGAAGTTTCATTAAATTGGATTAATCTCTTGGAACAAAAGAAAAGTGGTTATCGTTTATTTAAATGTAAAAACAGGTTCCCCTCTGTCTATGCACCAACAACAGTGACAGCCCCAGGTTCTATGAAGATTTATAATGCATTTCAATGTGCAACAGTGTTTTGTTCATTAGAATAGGCTGTTCCACTTTTTAAAATCTATGTCTGCAAAACCAATACGAATGCTTTGTGGTTAAATTCCTCTAGAGTTAGTATCTGAAATGGTAATGAACTCTGCTTTTGTCATTCTAATACACTGGAGCCAGCAATGCAAGTACTAATAAATCCTTAGTTAGAGCTACAAGACAATTACCTGATATATGTTCACATTTCAAGAAAACAAATATAAAAAGTTCTAGAAAAAAAGATTATACACTCTATAGCAAAGAATGGAAGTTTTATTTTTCTCTGGGAATTAAAAACCTTGATGAACTTAAGCTAATCTATAAAACTACCAACGTCTATTATATTCTTGCCATCTGATTTTATGCCTCTGAGTCAAAGCAAGATCCTTGCCAGCTCTGTTCTTACCACCTCCTCTCCCAAGAGAAAACAGATTAGAAAACCAGTAGCTCTCAGAAACAGCTCACTGTTTCTCTTACTGTGGGCTTTCCATTCGCTGCATTTACCATCATCTCCTATTCCTCATATATGGTATGTGAGTTTGGCTAAACTAATATAATAAAATTAAATGGAATAACCAGAAGTTTAAAAAAAAACTTCTCATTTTAATTTAATTATAACTATGTTTTCACATATTTGTCAAGTTTTATCATGCATAACGCAAAGGGATAAGTATGTTAATAAAAGGATGTTGGCAAGGTTGTAGCTGCTGTTCTTTACAGCAGATAGGGATCTTTGAGTGAAATTATTTTTTCCAAGTCTTCAGAGCTCAAAATTTAATTCAGCTAAATGTATTTATTAATTCAATTCAACAGGCATTTATTAATGCATTCCCTCTCCAATGTAAAAGGCATTATGAATTAAACATATTCCCCACAGTTCCAGGCATATAAATTTGTTACTCTTTAAAGTCACTTTGCAAATGCTTCCACCTACCCAGGGCATAGTGAACATAAAAAATTAAATGTTTACTTCATTTATTCATTTATTTTATTGCCTCTTTACAGAAGCATTGTATAATAGATATGTATAAATATATATATGCACGTGCATGTCTGTGTGTGTGTGCGTGTGTGTGTGTGTGTGTGTGTGTGTGTGTGTGTGTGTGTGTGTGTACTCTGACTGACTAACGACTTCCCTGGCTTCCTTTAAGTCCCAAGTAAAATCCTACCTTCTATAGGAAGCCTTCCCCAATGGTTCTTAATTCTAGTGCCTTTCCTCTGCTAATTATTTCCAAATTAACCTGTATATAACTTGTTTGTATATATTTGCCTACATGTTGTCTCCCCCATTAGAGTGTAAGCTCCTTGAGGACAAGGATTGCTTTTTTCTTCTTTTTGTATCCCTAGCACTTACCACAGTGCCTGGTACATAACAGGTGCTTAATAAATGTTTATTAATTGATTGATACAATACAAAGATAACTAGATTTGGAGTCAGAAAATATGGGTTCAACCCCAGTTCAACTGCTTACTACTATTGTGACCTTAAACAAGTCATTACTTTCTTTGGATCTTGGTTACTCATATTAAGATGTGGAGAGGAAGTTTGGTTCAGTGAGAAAAGTGCTGGATTTGGCATCAGAGGCCTTAGGTTTGAATTCCATCTCTAATACTTTACTACTACACAGGCAAATGATTGAGTCACCCTGAGCCTCTGTCCCTCATCCAAAAAAAATTGTTGTTTGTCCTTTTTTCGAAAAGCACCAATGACACTACAGGTAATGTCTTTACTTGCATGCGAATTGGATTTAAGTGAGGCAGAAATGTAGTTGGACTGGACCAGCTCTATCTTTATGATCCTAAATGAGATGGAGGTGGTGCCCTACTAGATGTCCACTAAGGTTTCTTCCTTTCCTGTGATGTGCAGAATGGTATTTGGGGCTATAATTGGATTAATAGAGATGTCATAATTTCATGACTGGAAAGGAAAGGCACATTCATGTTATCAGGAATTTTCCAAAGTAAGAAAAGTTTAAGTTGTTTATTTAGCACTCCATGACTAGCTTTAACAAGCCAGAGCCTGTGTAGAAAGTGATTGCTCTAAAGCTGGAGCAGTCAGTTGGGCTATAAAAAAAAATTTTGTTCCTGAGATCATGCATCACTATTTAAAAGGTCTTCTGGCTAAGAAGAAAGCCTTTTTTTTTTTTAAGCTACAGGGAATAAAGAACATTTTAAAAGTGTAATTATTTTCCTTTTCAAGACATTGTGGAGGTGATGTTTTTACAAGTCTAAATGAAGTTCATGATCAGTCTAAAAAAGACTAAAGGTTAAAAGTATACTCCTTGCAAATTGTAGCAGGTGAGTAAATACACAAAAAGTCAGTGGGAAGTATAAGAGCAAATGGAAATGCAATAAATCACAAGGAAAAAGGCAAATTTCCATAAAATACCATATGTTATTACAGATGTAGAGTTTGCATTCTTTTACTGTTCTGACTGGGCCAATTTTAGTTCATATAACTTAAAGATTTTCTACCCTTTTAAATATGCATTCTAAAATCAGAGGAACACTCCTAAGTGTTCTTGGGCACCATGTCTATATTTTAAGGAAGACAGTTTGAGTCAATGATTGATTTCCACCCTATGTATGACTTCTTGTTATGAGCTGCCATTTTAACCATTATTTTTTTTTGAAATGCTAAATATTACAATCACTAATTTGTAAGCTTCTTGAGGGCGGGGGCCATTTCATTTTTGCCTTTGTATCCCCAGTACAGGGCCTGGCACAAATAAAAAGCAAGTTTAATTGAACTGTATGTACCTAAGAAAGTATCTCCACAATCATGATAATAGGATTTCAAAATTAGCTTTGAATTGTGCCAATGCACACAAAAAGCATTCTGTATCCACATACTCTGCTCCAGATTTGGATTTCTTTGGACATGGGGATAAACAACTTCATCTATTTTCTCTTCACCTCTGTCTTTAACTAGAATTTTCCAAGTACTGCTGGAGATTTAATCTTTGCTGGATCCATCTCTAACAATCTCATCAAGTTCATGAAGCCATTTATTTTGCTAGATATTTACTCTATTGTTACTTCACACTGTAAGAGTTTACATTTTAGATTTAATCTGGACCATTTCTACTTTGAGGATGGGAAAAGGAGAGAAGTCTGTTATTTCACCAGTGTGGGGAACTCCTGGTATGGAAATTCCCTCCACTCACAGATCTTGGATAGTCTCTGGTGTACTGAGAGATGAACTGACTTGTCCATGGTCACATAGCTAGTGTGTATCAGAGAAAAGACTTAAACCGAGATTTTGCAAGACTCTAACCACTGTACCACAGTGACTCTCACTGAGGGAAGGGGAGAGATGTCAGTGTCAACAAAACAGTATTCCTTTAAAACGTTTAATTCAGTCCTTGCTGATGACTCTCTTTCATAGGTAAGCGTTTTATTTAAACCCATCTTGCACCATGTGTTTAGTTTGTAGGCTCATAGACCTAGAAGTGGAAGGGAATTCAGGGACCATCTAGCCCGACTCTCTCATTTTACAAATGAGGAAATCAAGGTCCAGAGGGGTAAAGTGAGTTGCTCAAGGTTATATAGATAATTTATTAGATGTCATGTGCTAAAGAATCCTGGCTGACAGGGCGGCTAGGTGGCACAGAGAATAGAGCACCGGCCCTGGAGTCAGGAGGACCTGAGTTCAAATGCAGCCTCAGACACTTGACACACTTACTAGCTCTGTGACCTTGGGCACGTCACTTAATCCCAATTGCCCTCCAAAAAAAAGCAAAAAAAAAAATCCTGGCTGACCAAGATATACAACAATTTATATAAATACCCCTGAAAATTATCTAGGGCAGTGATTTCCAAGCTTTCTTGATAATACATCCCTACAGTAAAAAATTTTTGAGCATGCAACCCCAATATCTGTACATTTATTCATTTATAAATTATATATAAATAGTACTATACTAACATGTATATTTTGAAACAAAGAGAAATAGAAAGTAAAAAAAAAAGAATGAGATGAAGATGAAATAATATTTTTATTCTAGAGTCAATAAGGAACCACTGATGTTTGTTGTGCAGGGAATAAACATAGTGAGACTTTTGCTTGAGGAAAATCCACTCAGCAGTAATGAGGAGAATGCATTGGAGTTGGAATGCTTGAAGCTGGAAGGCAAATTAAAAGACCATTCTATAGTCCAGGTAAAAGATGATGTTGGACTGAACTAGAACAGTGGATTTTGTGAATGGATGAAAGAAAATAGTTGTGAGAGATCTCATAGTGTTAGACAAATTTTGGCAACCAATTATGTATGCGGGATAAGGAAGAGTATGCAGAATCAAGCATAACACTAAGGTTATTCTTAATAACACTTAAAGTTATTCTGTGGTGTCCTCAAACAGAAATAGTGTTTTCTGACTTAAAAATATGGAGGGGCCTTAATAATCACCTGTTATCCCAAAGCACAGAGCCTGTCACTGAGGGATACCTGCTGCAGCAACAAGGTGAAAATAAGATGAAAAGTACAGAAATGCTGGGAGTGGTGAGAGTGCCAAGGGGAATTTTGCCTTCCTTTGCTGCAGTGGGTGTCAAGGTTGATGTGTATGATAATACTACTCCTACATGGTCCTAAAAAGTCAGTGATAAGAGGGGACAGAGCAGGGAAGAATTCAAGGGTGTGGTGTAGTTGTGCTAGAGACAAGCCTGTAACTGGCTATATGGGAGAGAAGGTGGATTGCACTCCATCTTCTCACCTTCCTACCATTTGAACACACATTACTTGGAAGTCAAACCAAATCTCCTTCTGCCCACCAAGGGTTGTTCTACAGCCTTTGTTTGGGGAAACAGGTCTAGAGCACTATGAAAAATTCTCCAAACTCATAGCTAATCACACAAAGTATCCATCTTCCTTCTACTGGGAAGGAACTAAACTTGGGAGGTTCCTGCTTAGAACTATTGCTGAAAGAAAAATCAAATCAGAAACTCTAGGTAACTTATATTTCCCATCATCTAGCAGTTTATTTTTTGGTTGATAAGGTTCCCTCTCTGAGAGCTGACAGTTTTAGCACAAACTAAATGAGCTTTTTCCAAAGGATTTGTGCATGACAAGCTTAGACATCCAATCACATATTCAGAAAAAAAAGGTTAAAAATAATTTCAAAAGCTTTTGAGATAAGATAATGAGATAATGAAAAACTCACTGAACTAGACATCTAGAGACCCAGCTGAAGTCCTAGTAATCAATCAATCAATTAGCAAACATGTATTACGTGCATACTACATGCTAAACATTGTACTAGGCACTGGTAATAGATACAAAGGATGAAAAAGATACCCACTGGCAAGGAGCTAACTAGCTATGTGCCTTTAAAGAGTCAATTAAATCTCTAGACCTCAGTCTCCTCATTTATATAAAAAGAAATTTTTTTAAGAGTTGGACTAAATGATAGTTAAAGTTTCTTCTAGCTCTTAATTCCTTAGATTCTCATCTCATTTTCTTCAACAACCTACTTGTCTTCAACAAATACATTTTTCTTCTCACACTTTTCCCCATTACAAAAATGATCCCAAAATATACTTGCCTTTTCTGAATAATCTTGCTTTTTGCAGGTAACAGCTCAGACAGCACAGTGGATAGAGCGTCAAGCCATGAATCGGGAAAATCTGAGTTCAAATCCAGCCTCAGACACTTATTAACTATAACCCTAGGCAAGTCACTTAACCTCTATTTGCCTATTTCCTCATTTGGAAAATGAGAATAATAGCACCTACCTCTCAGAGTTGTTGCAAAGAACAAATGAGATAAGAATTGTAAGGTATTTAGCACAGTGCCTGGACCATAGTGCTAACTACTACTACTACTACTACTACTACTACTACTACTACTATTTCTGACTAAAATGCATGTCTGAATAGAAATAGATGCTTTTCAACATAAATATGGAGGGATACAAATTCCAGGACATTTAAGTCTTCTGGACTCAGAATTACAAACATTTTAAACGCATCTCATAAAGGGAAAAAAAGGCATTACCTTCCAATGTTGTTCCTTCTCCAGAAAGAGCATCACCAGCTCCAGAAGCATACAAGGCAGTCACTGACAAGGAGTATTTTGCACCTTGGTCTAAGCCCTTCAGTTGGGTGCTGGTTGTGTCACCCCTCACAGTTATCTCTTGGGTTTCACCTCCTGCCACTGGAGTGTACGTTACAAGGTACTGTTTGACTTTTCCTGGTGCTGCACTCCAAGATAATTTCATTGATGATGTTGTAGGGTCAGAAACTCTTAAATCTCTTGGATTTCCTCGAACTTTATGAAGTTAAAAAAAAAACACATGAAAATACATTACTAAACAGAAAGGACTCTGGATATACTCTGTCGCCTTACCATTTTTTGTGTTAAATCAAATTTGCATACATAGTTTAAGACAAATTCTCATACTTAGTCGCACCTGTGACAAATACAGCAAATGGTGCCAATTAGCCAATAGTGTCACAACAATTACAAGTGTGGTCCTATGTAGATGACATAATTAAAATACATCAATAAAAGTAATGAGTTGCTTTTCCTGTGTTTATAAATGTCAAAGGCCCTCATTTAAAACACAATGAATTGCCAATTGCCAAAAATTGGATTAAAGATATGCCAAAAATATGCAAGTTGATTAGTTATCCCAATTTGGATTTTTATATTTCCATGAAATTGTCAATGGGGGAAAAAATTTACTATTCCTATGAATATTGAAGGATGATAACCACCAGTTGAATTTAAGTTGGCCTATACTCATATTACACATCACATAATGGAAATTATGCTGGAATCATAATAATAATAGCTAATATTTTTAGTGTACTTAAAATGTACTCAACACTGTGTTAAGCTCTTTACAATTATTATCTTGATTGATCCTCACAATAACCCTGTGAGGCAGATGTTATTATCATCCCCATTTTCCAGATGAGGAAAATAAGGCAAACTGTAGTCAAGTGACAGTGTAGTTCTTACACAGCCATTAGGTTATCAATTTTCTGATAGAGAGGACATTAACCCATCTCTGTGGCAATTCAACACTTTGGCACCCCCTGAAAGGGCACAAAAGTATTTCAGGAAATTTCATTCCAGAAGAAGGAAGAAGCATTGGACAGGTTGCTGAGGCAGGGCCAGTCCATGATGAGTCAGTCAGTTATCTATGAAGAACCTACTGCGTAACTGCCACCTTGGGCATCAAGTTATAACCTGTGTAACAACCTTTCAGTCCAACTGTCTGATAATTCACTCAAGTACAGTAGGCCAGCACAGTTAAAAGACTGACAGAATTACAGCTTAACAACCATTTCCCACACAATGGCCCACACCATATCAAATCCTTGTCCCTGTTCCTATGTATACCAAACATTAAATCTCACAATACTGAAAGCTTTTCTATAAGTAGCCCTTAAAAATAAATCCACTTTAAAAATATATAGCCCATTAAATAGGAACTGCTTCAAGAGTCATACAGCTTCCTAGGGGAAAAAAGCCCAAATAATCCTCCTTTACCATTTTCATGTGCTAGGATCTGAGAGTATATGATCATAGAAATTCACAAGGAACATCTGGACTTGATATTTCAGGTTGAGCATGAAAAGGTAAAGTAGAAAAGTGGGCCAGTTTTGTTTAAAAGCATATAATCAGGACAAAGTACTATTTCTTTTTTCTTTTTTTCTTTCTTAATGGATGTGTGATATTAAGTTAGTTGGATGATAGCCACAAGACTCTGTTTCATTTTGTACAAGTAGCTGCCATCTGAATTTTTGACGTACCTTCTTCAGTAGCTGCATTTCCAGTTAGCGGATTTCCAGGTCCAGAAAAGTACTCAGGGATAATAGATACTTCATATTTTGTATCAGGGGTCAAGTTCTCGAGCGTCTTTCTACGTTCATTTGCTGGAACTGTAACTTCTTGTCTTGCTCCACTAGGAACTGATCTGTACACAATCCGGTATCTTAAGACTTTCCCTGGGGCTTGAGTCCAGGCAATTTTAAAGCTATCAGTGGTTTCATCTGTCACTTTTAAGTTGCGAGGAGTACCTTTCACTGAAAGAAAGAAGACATTTTAAAATCTTTGCTCAGGAAAAATAATAATAATTTTGTTATTAGGATTAGAACAGAGAAAGTATACCAAATGTTCTTAAGATAAATAAGTGAGAAGTGATCTTGAACCATAAAGACTAACTACCATGATTACAGCATTCCCATCTCTTTTCCTCAATTTCATCATCTGTAAAACGACCAGATTGGGCTAGATGAGCTCCAACATCCCTTCCACCTCAGAAGTTATGTGACCTTTTCAATCTTTAACTTAAATTCTTCTGAGTGCCCATCTATTTGAAAAACATTTGACAGTAAACAGGAAGGTAAGGGGCACTGTCTTCTCTGCCTTGTTGACCTATTAAAATAAGCCTCTGATAGCACACAGTCACTGAGCACTTAAAATTTAAGTAATGATAGAAGCTATTCAGATATATAATACACCACTGTGTAGTAGTTCCTGAGAGGGATGGGAGTTGAGGGGCTAAAAAAAAAATTTATCATGGTTTTCAGCCACTTGACCATTTTATCTGATTTAGTTCTGGTAGCCAGGAGAAACAGAGAAACTCAATCACTTAGGATGAGAGGTAGAGAATCACAATTTTATGCATTTGAATGACAGTTGGAGTGGGGGTTGCGTTTAACTTCCAGACTCCATTATAGCCACATAATTAGAAATAGAATTTTACTGTTTTGTTTTTTGCCTTTTACGGCAAGGAAAAGACTTCACTATAATATTCACTAATTGAGTAGCAATGTGGGATAATGGATATAGGCCACCTTAGAGTCAGGAAAATCTGGGCTCAGATCTCTAACATATACCAGTTAACCTCTCAGTAACTCGAGGCAACCCAGAGTACAATATCATATTATACCATATCATACATTTCACACCATACCATACCATACCATACCATACCATACCATACCATACCATACTATACCATACTATACTATACTACACTATAATATACTATATTAAAATTATTACTTAAAATATGCTTTCCATTTACATGACAAAGTAAAGCTGCCAGGGTTTGGGGCTCTTCTAGGCACAAGTAGAGATCACAACCTTAGAAGAAAGCAGCACTCTATACAATTGAAGCCCATACTCCATCTTTTCTATTACCCAAGTCAAAAGTGGAAATCAAGGATATGTGTCTAAATATTTATATGAGAAGTTAAAAGGAACCTTTAAATCACAGTCATAAAATCCTAGGCCAAGAACAGATCTAGATTATCTAACTGCTTTTCCTGTAACCTGGCAAAAATACACCTAAACCATCCCAATGGATGCAGATAAATCTTATTTTTAAAGCTACCCAGAGAAAGAGATTTAACAGGCTCCCACAAGAAAATACTTCTAGCATCTAAAAACACTATCAGCAAATTCTTCTCTGTAAAACTCTAAATTCATCATACTCTTGTCTTAGCCTGCTTCTTATTCTTCTATCCCTCAGTGGAAATGAAGAACAGCTGTTACATTCACTGTGACCCTGTACATATTTGCAAATTCCTTGGATGTCTCAGAATCATAGAATTTCCAAGTTGGAAGTTACCTCAAAGGCCATCTTGTCTAACCTGTACTGTTCCTTAAGCTAACCCCTTCACTTCCTCTTCTTCAGGTTAAATACAGGTTTGATGCAACAAAATGTGTCAATAGGAAACACCACAAATTTATTTTCCTACAAAGGAAAATTCAGTACTTGGAGCATCCTTTAAATATAGTCACTTATCCTTATTTGAAGATAGCCATTCTTCAATATAACCATTCTTCAAGGCTTCTTTGCTAATTTCTGCAATTTTTACTTCTCTTTCTACGCAGATAGTTATAAAATCAAGTGCATCTGCACCTGGCTAGTCTTCTCACTCCTAAAGGGTACAGAAAGCTAGCTTCAGGCTCACAAAGTGGGAGCAGAGCTATCCAGGAACCTCCATCCTTAACTAGTATCTTCCTTCTTCTAGCCTTACTTCATCCACTTAAAGTTTTGGTAGATAGAACTAAATGTATTCAAGGTCCTGATTCTTGTGATAACATCTACACTAAGAGAGTTCAAGATTTATACTTGTAACAGATCTATCACTAGAGTAATACAGAAGGTTAAAACAACTTCATAAAAGTATGAAAATGTGACCATTACTGATATATGGTACAGAAAAAAATATAATGCAGCATTTCATGAATTAATTTATTAATTAAACCAAGAGATCCAAGTAAATTGATTTTTTTTAATTTTTCCCTCTCTTCTTTGAAACTATGAAATATATATTCATATATTTTAAGATACTTAAATTTAAGCATTGCTAAGACTCATAGAAAGTGATTGCAAGTTTTGTGGTGGCAAAGAATTGGAAAACAAGTGAATGCTGTTCAATTGGGGAATGGCTGAACAAGTTGTGGTATATGAATGTAATGGAATACTACCAGGCTATAAGAAATGAAGAGCAGACGGAATTCATGATAACCTGCAGAGACTTATATAAACTGATGCTGAGCGAGAAGAGCAGAACCAGGAGAAATCTGTACACAATCACAGACACAACGTATGTGTGATGACTAATTTCAATAGACTGGGCTCCTCTCAGCAATGTAAGATTATAAGACAACTCCAAAAGACTCACGATCAAAAGAGATATCCACATCCAGAGAAAGAGATGCAGAGTCTGAATGTAGATTGAAACAAACTTCTTGCTGTGTTTCTTTTTCTTGTTTTGTTTTGTTTTCTCTCTCCCACTGATCATTTCATCAGTTATAATCCTTCTTTACAACCTGACTAATGATTAATGTGAAGATATTTGTACATCCTATATTCAAGTGCATTCCGCCATGATGGGGGAGAAGGAGATGGGGGAAAAATCTGAAACTCAAGGGACTGTGGAACTGAACATTGTAAACTAAAAGTAAATAAACCAATTTAATTTTTAAAAAAAGAAAGTGATTGCAAGTACAGAATTCTGGATGAGGCAGCAGATGATTTGATGACAATATACCTGTCAAGCTAAAACAACATTATAAGCTGTATTTAAAAAAAAAAATTAGCAAAACTATAATATACCTTCCAAAGTTGTTTCTTCTCCAGGTAAGGAATCACTGAAACCATCCTCATATTCTGCTGTCACATTAACCAAGTACAACGTTTCTGGCTTTAAGTGGTCTAGAACAACACTGGTACTGGAAGCAGGCTCTACAACAGTGAGGTCTTCACCACCAGCAGCTTCCCTGTATGTGATGTGATATGTAAAAACATGCTCTCCACCTGGAGACCAGTTGACTTTGAAACTATTTGAAGTCACACCAGAAAAGTTTAGATCCCTTGGAGGCACATAAGCTATATGAAAGAGAAAGGAAGAAACTATTTTCAATGAACAGAATCTGACAAAACACAGATGTATTACATTGCCTGAAATTCTTCATATTTCTTAATATTGTATATAACTGAGAAATGGTTACCATGCATCTCATGACCAACATTCAATAGTTCTCAAATGATCCTTGAATCAAAAGGCATTGTGGTATGATGGATAGAGCATTGGACTGGGAGTCAAGAAGACCTGAGTTTGAATCCCACCAAACACTATGGACCCCGGGACAAGTCATATAACCTTTCTGGGCCTCAGTTTCCTCATCTATAAAATTAAGACCTTGTACATGATGACCTCTAAGACCCCTTTTTGCTCTAAATTTATGATCCTATGATTGCAGAAAAGCCCACAAAACCTAGTTTCTCTCAGCTAAGAATGTACTTATTTTAAAAGTCTTCAATAAGCATTTAAGTGCCCACATTGTGTCAGAAGATAAAACTGGAAAGGTAGGGTGGGACCACATTGTTGAATGCAAAACTGAAGAGCCTAAACTTTGTTCAGAAGGCAATAGGGTACCAGTGAAAGGTTTTGAGCAGGAAGGGTTACAAGAGCCTTTAGCTAAAGGCAACAAAATACTAAGCTGAGTCATGTGTTGACATAATGAAATCATTGTTTTAGGGAGATTAATGTGGATCCAAATCTCACCAGGAATGGCCATGGCCTTAGTTAGTTAATCACCAAGTGAATAATCTTAGCATTATAGTTTTAGGGCTGGATGGAATCTTAGAGGCCACCAAATCCAACCTCATTTTATATGTAAGGAACAGAGACTAAGGAAGTTTAAGTGATTTTCCCAGTCATATAGATAGTAAGTGTATTGGGCAGGACATGAATTCAGATCTTCCTTACTCTAAGCCAAGCATTTTTATGCAGTACCACCTAGCTTCCTTATTAAGTGACTTGCCCAAGGTCTTGTAGCTAATGAATGATAGAACTAGGGCTTGAACTCAGGTCCTCTGACTCCAAAGTTCATGATTTGTCCTCTACATTTTCTCTGGGAGCACCACAGCATCTTTCTTAGAAGGACAATCTTTCTATGCCAGTAAATAAAAATTCCATATTCATAGGGGAATCAGAAATAAGAGTTAAAATGATAGAATTGTTCAATACTCTTGAAAAATGTAAGGAAGTCCCTTTATCCTTTGTACTAAAGAAATCCCAATGCTGTGTAGCGTTTGTTGTATAGAAACACCAAAAGAACAATACATGAACAACACTTTTTCTATACCACAAGAATGGCTTACATTTCTTCTTTATGACTTTCAATTCTTGTTCAATTCTAAGACAGATAGACTGAGTAAGTTCAAATGATATCCTCTGGAAAGCATCAAAATCTTCCACTGTGAACACATGAGTTTCAGGAGGGGGAGAGGCAATAGCTTCCAATTCAGACCGAACTGCGTCCTTGACACCAACTGCAAAGATTTCAACATCTGAATTCCTGAGTTTTATAGCAGGGTCTCTAAAGGCATCTGATGATTTCCCATCAGTAATAAGAATCATGACTTTTGGTACATTGCTCCGAGATCCTTTGCTAGCCACAAATATTTTCTCTCTCACATAGGTCATGGCTTTGCCTGTATTTGTGGATCCGCCTCGGTAGGGGAATGTGTTAATAGCTTCAATGATGTCTTCAACTTTAGTAAATTTTTTCAACGTAAACTCAGTATGGGGGTCCCGGCTATATTGAACAAGGCTGATCTGCACCCTGTTGGGAGAAATCTCAAAACTTTTCACAAGGACCTCCAAAAAGGCTCTAACTTTAACAAAGTTGGCAATTCCAATGCTGTAAGAGCCATCAACTAAAAACACAATATCAGCTTTTATATCCACACCACGGGAGCATTCTGCAAAGAAAAAATAAATTCTAATTAAAGTTCAATCATCTAGACTTGACAATGAATCTGTACTTCTGGTTATCAATGTGGCCTTAAAAATCATTCATGTCATTCCTCTTTTACTAGGTAAAACGAACTTGTGGACAAGCACAACTAATATAAGTGGAAAGAAAAGCAATAGCAATAGCAAAAACTCTGAATATTGTGTGATACTGATCAGCTTCGTTTTAAATAAAAAATAAAATAAGAAATAATAAAAGAGAAAATGCACCTTATTTCTTTGCCAAAGAAGACTACCTATGGGTGGGGAATATTGCATATGCTATCAAGTGTGATTAATGTGTTGATTAGCTTTTATAAAGCATGCTTTTTTCTCCCCCTTTTTAAAAGGGATGGTCTTCTGGAGAGTAGAGGAAGGATGCATTTGGAAATGAAAGGGATATAAAATCAAGTGATATCCATTAAACATGGGTTTTTTTTTAAATGTGAGCAATCAAGGCAAACTATATGATAGATTTTCAAACAGTCCAAATCAAATTACTCACCCACTTGAACTTTCATTGGCTGAGTCTTTTCCATTATTGAAATGGGTTCACTAGATGTAAGTCCTTTCATTGCATAGACATTAATCTGGTATTCTGTATCTGCAGAAAGGTCTCTTACATTCAAAGAGGTAGTTTGAGGACCAACACTCAAAGCTTGTTGCTTACTTCCTGGTATCATTGGTATGAGAAGCACTTTATAGCCTGTTATCGGACTAGGAGATGGGTCCCAACTGAGCTTAACATATTTTGATGATACATCAGTGGCAATCAGATTTGAAGGAGGTTCTACAACTGAACATTTGAGACAAAACAAGGTTAAAAACAATGAGATGCAATTATTCAAGCAAGCTTCACTATATTCTATAACAGATCTTTTTGACTTATCTTCAACAAGCATTGATTAAGCTCCTACCAAGTACAAGGCCTTTTGGTAGATATTGTGAGCAGAAAAATAAAATAAGCCTTTTTTTTTTTTTTTTTTTGCTTTTGGCCAAAGGCTGTTGAAACATTTCATTTCCTCAAGGAGCATGCATTCTAATAAGAGAGATAAGCCATGTGTACAAATAACTATAAATCAAATAACTATAAATCAAAACCAAGTGGTTTTGTCCTTATCAAATTAATGAATAACGTATCAAGAAAAGTTAATGTCTAAAAATCTTCCTATATGATTTAAAGGACCACTGTGCTAAGGACTGGGGATAGAGAGTCAAAATAGTCCTTGTTCTCAAAGAGCTTACATTCTAATGAGGGAGACAACTTGTATATAAATAGATTCATACAATTTGTCCAAAAGGGTTGATTTAAGGATGCCGTGTTAATTAAATTACTGTGCTGACTGTTTTTTACATCTAAATCTTTATGTATTGGATTTGGCTAAGATGGGAGAATTTTAATATAATATGGAAATATTATAGAATCTACCATTGGAAAAATGTAAATTTGGTGGTGCCTAATATTGGAAGATACGTTTTACCAGGATATCTAATACTTCTATGAAAGACAGGATAATGTATTAGATACAGCTCTGACTTGGGGAGGAGGTAGGGGAAGGGAAAATGCCAGAAAGGTCTGAATACAAGTTCTGCCTTTAACATGAACTGGTTTTGTGACCTTGAGAAATTCACTTAACCTCCTGGGGACACAGGCATTCTCTACTACATATTATAAATGTGATGCTGATCTGTCAGCCCTTTGCATATTTTCAAAAAGTAAAAACAGGGCAAATAAGAAATTAAAATGTTTTCAGAGTTAGCATCATCAACTCACCTTCTTCTCCACTGACCAATTCACCCAGCTGTTCATCAACACCTGAGCACACCTGAGAAATTATTTCATTCTGAATATCTACAATTGCATCAAAGTTAGCCACATTGAAAACATGCTTGAGTGAAGGTGGGGATGCAATTTGTCTGAGTTCTTTTGCATCTGCAGCTTTGATACCTTAAAAAAGAAAAGAAAGAAATGGTTATGAAGATGGGAGCCTATGAAAATGAAAAAAGGCCCTATCTTATGTGAGTTGTGATACAAGGATTTCCCTAATAGAGACATGTGTTTCCATATTGCTCAGATCTTCATTGATTTTCTTTGGGTTTTTTTTTTGGAGGGCAATTAGGGGTTAAGTGACTTGCCCAAGGTCACACAGCTAGTTTTTGTGTTAAGTGTCTGAGGCCAGATTTGAACTTAGGTCCTTCTGACTCCAGGGCCAGTGCTCTATTCACTGTGCCACCTAGCTGCCCCATATTGCTCAGAGCTTAAAGAGAAAAGGCTTTGTTGCATAATCATTTATAAGTATTCACACTGCTAACAGCATTAATAGATCCTTCAGGACATGGACCATGACTTATTCATTCAAAGTGTCTTCTAAAGTTTGTTATGTAGTGCTGAGCATCTAATACTTGGTAAATAAAATATCTGTTGGTAAACCAAAAAATTTTTTTTATAATTTTCCATACTATATCCAGCCAATGACCATAAAAAAAATATTAATAAAACAGGCTGAACTTTCATCCCAACTATTCCATCATTTTTCTGTGATATTTGTGAAGATAAGACCACCTCCTTCCATGGCATTAGGGTGTGAATTAAGATATATCTTAACTGAATTCTTATATTCTTCACATATTATATAATATGTGAGACATGAGAAAAAACCCATAATGATTCCCTTTACTAATATTGCTAATATTAAAACTAATGTTCATTAAAAAGTCAAAGTCTATAATAGAAAATGGAAAATAAATCTTAATTGTTTTGTGTACTAAGGAAATTATGGAGGAGGGGAGTAGGGAAGCTCAATTTCTCTTTTAAGACCCTCTGATTCAATATAAGAAAATGTATTCTACTTCTTGAATAGCAATCCCTCGTGTAAAAAGTCTTAACTTTCATGCACATTTACACTGACTAACATACTAATAAATTTATATTAAGGAACCAAACAACTTACCCAAGGAGAAAACTTCAACACCAATATTCCGAAGTTCTCTCGCTGGAATTTCCACCTCATCCTGAGATTTGCCATCCGTGATAATAATTGCCACTTTAGGGAAGCCAGCCCTTGCTCCAGCCAATTCCGTAAAAGTATTTTTAATTAAATAATCAATAGCATCCCCTAAAGTGGGTAGAAACTTATTAATTTGATGTTCATTGGGAATATTCTCAGAATAAAGAAATCATTGTGGATTTAACCCCTTTGTTGTATAAGTAAATGAACAATATTTTGTTGGCTTTTTTAGAATCAAAGACTGAGTTAGAAGGTCCAAAATTATTTGCCCAACTCCTGCTCAAATCCATTTTGCAACATCACCCACAGATAGTTAAGAACTCCAGAAACAAGACACTATCACCCAAAGCAGCCTATTCCATTTTGGGACAGTTCTAATTGTTAAGAAAAAAATTTTTTATACAAAGCCAAAAGCTATTTCCCTCTAACTTCCACTCATTTACACCTAGCTTTTCTCTCTGCAACCAAGAAGAATAAAGACTAATCTCACTTCCCCTAGGTAATCCTTAAAATACTTTAAATCAGCTTCCATATTCCCCTTAAAGCATCTCTTTTAAAGGCTAAACACTCCCATTTCCATCAACTCATCCTCACAACACATGATTTTGAGTCCCTTCACCATCGTGGATGCCTTCTCCTGGATATGTTCAGTTCCATTCCCCACACCCCCAAAAAAAACTCTATACTTTTAAAAAAGTAAAATCAAAAATTTAAATTTACAAATTAAAATAAACTCTTAATCATACCTGTCATTGTGTTGCCACCTTTGTATGGTATTTTTTTAATAGCAGCAAGAAGGTCTTTCCTTTGGTAATACTGATTTAAGTTAAATTCAGTCCTGGTATCAGAGCTATATTGAACAACACCAACTCTGGTCTTTCCTTCCCCGATATCAAAAGCAGATACAAGGGCAGCAATGAAGTCTAAGATGTATTTAAAATTGTTTCTCCCCACACTCCATGAGCCATCCACTAGGAAAACTAAATCCGTCCAGGCGCTGAGAGAGCATTCTGGAATACATATAGGATGTTACTTTTTAAAATGTCTTTGTAAATCTAACTACTAGTAGAACATAGACCATAACACGAGTCATTTTTAAAAGTCACCTACTTAAATTCTTTCATTTGTGGAAGTAGTATGCATAGATTACATAAGGAACTTATCCATATACTGTTGTGTTCTCACAATTGCAATATATTTTAGAAATCTATCAAGAACAAAGCATTTTCAGAATCATGATAAAAACTCATGGTAAAGGAAAGAAAAGAGAAAGGGAAAGGAAGGCAAAGGAGAAGGCAAGGGGAAGGGAAAGTGAAGGGAAGTGAAAAGGAAGGGAAAGGGGAAAGGCAAAAGGAAAGGGAGGGAGAAGGGACAAAATAAAGTTCCTCTCTCTAGGATTTTCTCATTCAAAAGTTTCTCTGAAATGTCACCCAATTCAATTTTCTTGACAATATCCTAACTTTCTCTTTCCAACAGATATAAAATAACAATGGACAAGCCCTCTGATTCATTGTCATGAAGCTGGAAATAAAAAGATATTAGAAAGCAGTCAACCAGCAAACTTTTATTACGTGCCTATTATGAGGAATGCCAAGCAACAGCCTATCATTTTCATTCTTTCATATTCATTACAAAATGAATGCAAACCAAATTTTGGTCATTTGAACAAATTCAGTTTAACATTTTCATACATTTTTAATAGTTCTTTCATTTTCACAATAAAGTTAGGGGCAAAATTCAAAGCTTGAGGGCACAAACTTAGTTATCTTAGCAACTCCTTGGTATTTATTAAGCACGAGGCTGTGGGGAAAAAAATAAGCACTTAATATGTTTATTGTTTTAATAAATTGTGTCCAAATATCAAGGATCTTTTTATTTTAATTTTCAATTCACTTATCCTAAATAACTTATATCCATGTTTAATGGAATTTCTAACAGTTGATGTTTCCAAAATATCAGAGAAGAATAAATAATATTAATATAAAAGTGTGAATAGTCAAAATTATCTCCTTAGATTATTGTTTGAATGCAATAAAAATCATCCTAAAAATCATCCCTAGACAAGAAGGATGTAAGTTTGGTCTAATGAAAATTGGGCAACAGACCTATCAAAAATAATGCACTGGGTATCAATGAAAAATATTATCACTCTTTCCTCATACAATTTTGTTTGGTTTTCATGAGAATTGGTGTTTGTGAGAAAAACCTGAATATATTTCTTTAGATGCTTTTATGCTCTTAGTTCACTGAGATGGGGAGTAGGAAATAGAGTTTATGGCTAAGAAGAAGAGGAAAGGGATCCTGGAAAGTTTCAAAAACCAAATTGATATCTAAGTTTGAGGGAGGGGAGCAGGGGCAGCATTATGTGATGTGTGTGTTTGCAAATGATTTGACAAACTGATTTGTACCTATGAGAAACACAGTGATTAATATAATGCTTTTATTTAGAATAAATATTGACTTGGGAAAATATTACTATGGTAACTCATTCCCTATAAACTTCGCTTAAGATTAATGGGCCTCAGAAAGAATGATAAACAGGGATCTGTAAGGAGAAAATCCCTATATAAAGGGACATTTGTTTTATGGGTTTTTTATTAACATCCTACTTCATAAATTCAACTTTTACAGGGTGACAAACTTAGAAATCCAAGAACCCCATCCTCTATTTTGGCTTACCCAATAAGTCAGACAAAGTAGTATAAGACAGAAGGAGGTTAATGATGCCAAAAACTGAACTGTTCATTTGATTACAAATGCAACAACATCTTACAAAGAATTAGGCATAAGCCAAATCTGAAATTAAGAAGGGCTTTAAAACAGTAATGCTGGAAATGTCAAAAGAAGAGCTTGAGTACATGCATATATTTGGAAGGAAAGAAATTTTGCTTTCATCTACAAGCCAACAATCCTTCTAGTTTCATGAGGATACCATCCCCATCCTATATTCTCTTTCCTAGTCCTTGTACATTCATTTCTTTGTGCATATATCTTACTTTTAAGTTTACCTAAGTTAAACAAAATTCTCCAAACATTTACATGAGATTTTTCAAGTTGCCCTATCTTTGAGACAAGAATCAAGTCCTTCCAGAAATTTTAGCTTTTCACCTACTATTAACATCCATGAGATGCCACTAATGGACACTGCTCAAAATCTATCTGCTAATATTGAAAAAATTAATGGTGGTATAAAATAACTTGGTATCAAAAGAAGTCACACATGAGGGGTGGAATGCTATATTGTTAAAATTAGAGGTAAAAAAGGAGAGGGGGAGGGAAAAAAGTCAGAACTCAAACATCGTAATTGATTAAAGTTGATTTGGTACTGAACTAACAGTACCAAATTCTTCATACTAATTGAATGTTTTAGGTCATGTAAAGATGAGTAATACTAAATTAGTGAGAGGAATTGGGGAAGCTCCATATAGCCTTGATTTATTGTTGCTACAAAGTCAAGTGAAAGGACTAGACAACAACTCACTTTGTATCTCACTTTGTCCTGGTTTCTTCTCCCCTGGCTTTAGTGGACCACCTGTTTGAACTGAGTGTACCAAGAAAAGAACAATTACCAAAAGGGAAACAGACACAAGTTCACAAGGACTTCATGTAGCTACTGGCAACAAAGCATCAGTATCCCTTCATAAGGAAGCTAAAGTTTTCAAGAATGGTGGTGCTATCAGGCATTATGAATATAAATTGTGGATGAATTATTCATACACACACATATATATATGCACATATGCAATTGATACATACATATGTACTTGGAGTGTCCTAAAAGTATTAGGGTAGTTTTAAGCTTTAATAGTTTAATAGCTTTAATAGCTTAAAACTGCCCCAAGACTTTTGGGATATTTTACACAATACTCATTTGATTACAAATGAATTATATAATAGTATAAATATAATAGTATAAAACAAATTAAAATAAAACAAAAATAAACTATATAATAAAATTTAAATATCATATACTCTATATGATATGTAACACATATATGGGGGAGGTTGTGATTTTTGTCAGAGGAGGGAACTTCTGATGTGGAACTACCCCCTAATGATGTAGATAGACAACTTTCTCCACAACTCTTAAAGAGTTTCCTGGGACACTGAGAGGCTAATTAACTTGCCCAGAATCCTACAGCTGGTATGTGACAGGGTATAGGACTTGGTCTAGGTCTTTCTGACTCCAGAGCCAGCCCTCTATGCATTATACTGTTGTTGTTCCTGCTCCCATTGTTGTTGTCATGTCCAACTTTTTGTGACCCTGTAGACCATACTGTCCACAGGGTTTTCTTGGCAAAGATTCTTCAGTAGTTTGCCATTTTCTTCTCTAGCGTATTAAGGCAAGCAGAGGGCTAAGTGACTTGCCCATGGTCATGCAGTTCAAAAGTTTCTGCAGCTGGATTTGGAGCCAGTCTTCCGGACTCCAGGCCCAGTGCTCTATCTTCTGTCTCCATATAAATTACACTGAGTTTCAAATTCGGGGCCCCTTGCCACCACAAAATTCCTGAACATGGAACAAGATTAAGGTAAAGGGCAAGTGTTTAACGTAATAAATCAAAATACCGTACAACATTAATAATGTCCGTTTGAAGTTTTCTAAGTCAATATGTGACTATAGGATTCTTGGTACCACCATACTACATCATCTGACAAAGCAGTCCCTTAAACACAGTTTGAAGTTAACTAGGTTTTTATGTGCCAGATGGGATTTATAGAATGTTATCTATGACCTTTAAAGACTCACAAAATACTGGAAGCACATCCACCTCAGTTCAATATTTAAAGCTTATAATAGTACCCACGGCTCAGTTTGTTAAGGATTAATTCCTCTTGGGAGTCTGGATTGCATGGGAACTCACAAAAACAATAGATAGCAAGCTGTGGTCATACAAGGAAACCAGCCCCTGTGAGTTACCTTTTTTTTACAGTTTCCATACATACCATTATTACACAAATGCCCTCTGAATTGTACAGAGGTTGAAGAATTCTAATAAAGTAGGCCCTTTCTTGACTTTTTACTGAGGGACCTAGGATTTCTAACTATACTCCTGATTAAGAAGTGTTGTCTCTACTTCTTTATTCATTCTATCATTTAATTATTATTCTCTGTTTAGTATTGTATTCCCACCCTCAAAGTCCCATGTCCAAATATTTGCCATTTTAGGAAATTTACCCAATTACAAATGCAAGGCCAAATGTCTATCATTTTTCTTTCTTTGAAAATTTTGTCCAAGTGATCTTTGCAATAAACCTAGCTTTCCTCCTATATACTAGAAGATCCATATTTAATTGCCACAGGGAATTATTCTTGTTGGTTACTATTATCGTAACATGAAATTTACAGCCCTATGCTTATTCATAAGCCTAAGTCTCTGTGGGCTACTGAAAGATAGATACTATATGAGGTCTTTAAGCTGAAAGAAAAAAAGTCTCCTTCAAATACTGCATAAAGTAGGTAATGCTGATTTTCACTAATTCTTTTATCATTGTGATTTTAAAAGGAAAAAGAAAAAGCCTGACTAGTTATACCAGAAAAAAGAGGAAAATGTAGGGGGGAAACCATTATTGCAAATACTTACTTGTCAATTGGCCTATAACTGGTACACTTTCTTCAACTTCATCATAAGAAGTTATTGTCACAACATATTCTATCTCAGGTATAAGGTCTGACAATAAAGTTTCGGTAGTACTAGCAGAAAGGGTAAATTCTTTAGTAGGCCCATCTGAAAGAAGAAAAAGAAACAGGTTAGAAGTAAAAACCCTAAGTTCCAACATATGTATCCTAAACAAACTATATCCAGAGCATTAAAAGAAAATTAAAATCCCTTGTTAAATTCAAACAAAACCTGAAATTTATAATTTTTCAGGCATACAAATATGACTTCTGTTTGCCCTTCGAAATTAAAACTTCTAATTACATGAAGACATTCAATACAGTTACTTAGCCATAATCATATTCAACATTCAGAAACTTACATATTAATGTATTATAACACATTAAAGGTATAATTTGAAAAACATAGCTCTTCTTTGGGGAGGTGCAGAGAGAGGAGGAAAGAGAGAGAGAGTGATTAGAGGCAGCATGGCATTGTAGATAGGGAATTGGAACCCAGGAAGATCTGAATTCAAATCCTTCCTTAGACCCTTACTATGTCATATAACCTCTCTGTGCCTCATCCAATAAATGAGGATTGGATGAGACAATCTCTAATTTCCATTCTAGCTCTAAATTTATGATCCTAAGATTTCATTGGTCTAAGGAACTTGCCATGAAGAAACTCCTTCTACCAATACAGATGAGCAAAATCTATGCAATTTACATTCTTAGAGAATTGTCTGAAGCATTGAGAAGTTACACAAATGATTTACCCAGGGTTACATAACTAGTATGTGTGGGAAGCGGGACTTGAACCCAGGTTTTCCTGATGCTAAGGCCAGATCTCCACTATACATAATCCTTCTTTTGGTGGTACATGTACATGTACATGTATATATATATATATATATATATATATATATATATATATATATATATATATTCATGGTTATAAAATAATTTTTACATTAGATATTAAACCAAGTGGAAAAAACTTATTTCAAAACTGAGGGATGTAACAAAGGAAAATGGAATCCATATTCAAGCTTCAAAAAGTAAAACACTTCTGTGAAAAGCAATTCGATCTCTTCACCCCAAAGTGTAAATATAGAATCTGTCCCTTATGCGTACTTGTTAGGTCCTTATAATTCACTCGGTGAAGCTCACTATAATAAAAAAAAAAAGCATCAAAAGCTCCACTTTCAAAGTATTTTATTGTACCATATAAATTACCTTATTCCATGTTTTCTCTAAGGACCAGAAAAAACTGCAGTGCCAAGAGTCTACCTTCTAGGATCAGAATCTGGCAGCACACAGTGTCAAATTTTCCCAACATCCCTTGGAAACCAAAAGGTTCTCCCTTCCAATGGCAGCTATACTTTGGTATGAACGAAGTGGGTAAATGCAACTGCATTTTTGTGATTGGGCTATTGGCAGGGAAGGGAAAGTATGGGGGAGGTTGGGGAGGGCAGTGACTGAGATGTGATAGAAAGAAAACAAAAGGATAGAAGATACCACTTCCTTTCAAGTTCATAGAACTGATTAAGAAAAAGAAATACTTTCTAAATTCCCTCATAAAATGTTATTTTAAGCCATTGATATTTTTAAGAACATAAAAATTTACACAGTTTATATGATAAATTCTTTTTGATCCCACCCTTTATCACACGCGGCCAAACCATCAACATCCCTACCAACCAGCCAATGTCAATGGAAGCAGATACTTTCCCAATTGCACAAGTAAGGATAATTCTCTGTATATGAATGACATAATTAATCCTAAAAACAATTCTTTAAAAAAAAAAATAACCAAGAAGGATTGCTTCTTCTTTTTTTCCAAAAAATCACAGTATAAAGTCTATAAAGATCATTATGGCCATTTCATTGCCTCCAGTCAGGGCTACACCCAAATCAATTCAGAGACACATGTTGATCCTCAATTTTTGTACATTAATATTCACCGACATCATCATGTAATAATGCTTCCTATGTTCTGGAGGCACAGGGTACTATAATTCACAGTTTTTCTTTATCTTGGCAAAATTTTAAGTTTTGCAAAACATTTTACATGTGTTCTCTCAATCTTCACAATAACCCTGTGAGGCAGGTGCTGTCATCATCCCCATTTTACACACAAAGAAACTGAGGCAAGTTATTGTATTTGTCCAGAGAACCACAGCTAAGTGTCTGAAGCAGGATTTAAACCCAATTCTTTCTGATTCCAAGTCCAGCTTCTATCCACTGTACCACCTAATTGCCTCTAAATTTCAAGTTTCATTGCTTCAGCCCTTAAGTTGTTAAAGGATTGGATAATAAATTAAGAAATTCAAGAAGTTTGAATGTATATAAAAAGCAATTAAAGACTATTAGCGCTGCTCCACTATGACAGTCAGTGCATGCACACACACATCAGTTTTCAGTAGGGCACGCTTAAGATAAGCTGTGGTAAAAAAATAAAAATAAAAAAAATCTATAGAATCATTGAATGTTGGAACTCCAAATGCTAAATGAGAAATCAGGAGACCTGGGTGCTAGCTAGTTCTAACTCTACCCTTCATTGCTTATGTAACCTTATCCAATTTACTTAGCTTTTCTGAGCTTTAGTTTCTAAATCTGAAAAAAAAAAAATTGGTTGGATTAGGTGATCTCTAAAGTCTTTTCTTGCCCTGAGATTTCATGATCTGCTATATGAAACTTACCAGTTGTAGGATCCACTGTTACTCTGTAACCCACTATGGGATCAACTGGTCTTGCCCATGACATATGAACT
This sequence comes from Pseudochirops corinnae, assembly GCA_028646515.1. Classification (NCBI taxonomy): domain Eukaryota; kingdom Metazoa; phylum Chordata; class Mammalia; order Diprotodontia; family Pseudocheiridae; genus Pseudochirops; species Pseudochirops corinnae. The sequence continues at coordinate 141,281,811 of CM053586.1, read as the reverse complement.
GTATTTTCATCTATAATTTTAAAATTCAAGTCTGAAGGTGGTTCAACTGGAAAAGAAATTGGGTATTAGTTACTTTTGAAGGCCAGAAAATTGGGATTTTAATGAAAATTGTGTGGAGCAAAGCTTACTAAGATTGTCTTTGCATAAATTTGTTTCCAACAAATATGAACATATCTTGTTGGAAAAGAATAAAGTAAAAGCTGACAAAATATGACAAAACATCAAAGAGTATACATATCACAGAAGACAGCACAGAACATGTGTTTCTTGAGTTGCTAAGTCATTCAAGAATGACCAGCAAGTTCAAGCATGATGAAAAACATAATTGGATACATGTACAATGAAATCACAGATAATAACCACATATGCAAACATTTCACGTAACAATTAAGGACTTCTGATACATGCTGGGTGCAATTGGAACAAGCATGCCAAATCACAACCTGCTTACAATTCTAGAAGATAATTTAGAATGCTAACACAATACTCTCTTCCAAAGGGCATAAAATAATTATCTCTTAAAATTGCTTCTCTGCATTATTATGTTCTTATTGTTTGTGTTTCAAGAAATCTGAAACCATGGCAGAGATGACAGAATTAATTTTGCTACCACAGAAAAATCTTAGGAATTAGCAAATTTTTGTTCAGTAATGCTACATTTCATACGGAAATATATATTTGAAATGTATAAATGCTCAATTATTTGCATAGTTTGTTATTCCAAAATAAAAGATTTCCAATTTTAGCATAATTTAAAATCATATCAACATTATGATACAAACATTCATAACACAAATATTTTACCAGTTTACACCAGCTTTCAGTAGGATTTCCTTGGTGTAAACTAATACTATTATTTCCACTTTGCAGCAGGTGTACCCCATACTAGATGTGGCATTTTAGCTTAAAATGCCAGTATGGACCTTTACAAAACATTGGTTAATCATGAAAAGACAACATCAATGTATATTTATGGACATTTATTTACAGAATTTAAAGAAAACAGTAAAGAAGCTATCAGTGATCTGAACAAATGATTGCAAATAAAAAAAAAACTTGTAGGAGTTGACAGGAATAACCAAAAAGTACAGAAAGAAAAAGTTTACATACACCATTTTGTAGCATCATGCATGTATAAATGAAATGTTGACTTGTTTTTAGTGTCCTACAATGAACAAAAGCCTCCATGTACAATAGTCATTACACAAAGACGTTCCAGAAATATTTTATAATGATATTCTCTCTAAAATGTTCATGCCTCATCATGCAGTATATTTACTGACTCACTGTCAGTGCATGGTAAGTATATTAAATATGACTCTTTAAACATGTCCTCAAAGTCAAGTGGATTTCAGCCATACTCTCCTTCAATGCTCTGGTCCGACTGAAAGCCTCACATTCTTTGTGAGTGAGTTTTTGTTTGTCTTTTCCATGAAAGATGATCATTTTTTTAGATGTAAATAGAGGTCAATTGAAATACAGTAGTAGCTTTAAGACATGAGTCATATAATTTAACTGCTGTTAGGTTTTATGCAACATTAATAACATGGCTTAATGAAAATAGAACGAATTAAGCAGACACTTGCTTTAATGAACTCTCACTTCCAACTCCAGGATGATATGATTTTTTTTACATTTACTTTGAAACACTAGTGCTGGAATGAATGTTATTTTTCCTACTATCCATACACAGGCAGTGAGATTAGACTATTAATCTACATGCAAAGTTTAATAATTTAACATTCTATTTACTGTAATAAAATTGCTAAAAAACAAAGTAGCTGATCATCATTTAGTTCTATGAGCATGCAACAGATGTTAATAGTACAGTATACACACATTAAGAATATCATTATAAAATATTTTTCCAATAGCAATGGCTCAGGACAAATTTAATGCAAAGGCAGACACAACTGGCCTGAGCATGCTTTGAAAAAAATCAGTACATGGAAAAACAGTACCACCAACCTTGGAAGAAAATTGACCTGATGCAGCAGAGACATTAGGGTAAAAGTGCTGAAGGGCAGCAGCCCAACTTGATATCCAAATGACCGGATTCCAGATCAACTTGAAAAAAAATTACTGTAGGGAAAAGTCTTTAACATTTCAAAGGCTTTTAACGTGTTCATAAAAAACTCAAATGTGGTAGTCCGCAATGAAAAGTCTGAGACAAGATGGATGGATATGATATGAATCCACTTTTCTGCCAAGAACTTTTTATTTGTTCTTAATCATCTAGAACCAACATTGATTATGTTTTGTTATCATCTTATGTTTCAGGTTTAAAAAATCATAGTGTTGGCATGTGAGAATGACAAGTCAACTTGAAGAAGAGTAAAAGTTTAACATTAGGAAACTCTCTTGAGATACACACATAAGAAAATAACGGCTACCATTTCATCTTCTCTAAAAGAATAATAGAGATAGGAACTAGAACCTCTAGATATGGAGAACTCTATCAGGGCAAGTTGGCACTTTCTCTGCAATTTATGAGCTTAGTATGTTGCTTAGAACACTTGAAAAGGTTAAATGAATCACCCAAAGTTACACAGGGAGTATTTGACCCTGTGTCACAGGCAGTAATTGAATCTAAGTCTTTGGGGCTCCAAGTTCCACTCTCTACTATACCAAATTGACTCTTACAAAAAAGTCTAAAAAACAACAACAATCCTTGTCAATGCTACGATTCCAAAAAATACTATCTAATCTACAAGATATCTTTAATTCTCACCCTAAACTACTTTACATAAAAGATTCATAGCTATGAACTGAAAAAGGAGTAAAGGAATCTGACAGTAATTGAATATTCCCTTACTGATTTTAATGACATGAATTAATGAAAGTAAATTCTTAAATATCATTCTTTTAAAAAACGACTAGGGTATTTCACTCACTGATTATTCTAGTACAGAACACATTCTGACGTAAAATTGAAGGGTGTACTAACGCTATAAAATAATTATTTATAGTAGCTGAAATTTCTTTTTTATAAATTCAGAAAGCTTTGTACTCTATTATTATCCACAAATTAAGTAGCCCAATGACCTAAAAACAATTTTGATTGTCTGTGACTTAGTTGATTAGTAAGGAGTTGCCTGAGGTACATAACGGTTAAGTGACCTGCTTAGGGTTACACAACTACTAAATTGTGTCAGAGGCAGGATTCAAAGTTATGCCTTCCTAACTCACAGTCCAAAATCCTATTAACTAAGACACACTGCTTTTGCTCAAAAAATAATTTGTTCAAATAATAATTTTAGGAACCAATATTTTTCATAGTTTTAATATGATAGTTTTAAAATAACAAAACATAAATCCTTTCATTGTAGTTAAACTAATATCTATATCAAAGGATTAATAAATTAAATTAATTTACATCTGTTCCATAGATGGTGGAAACATAGTATACAAATACCTTCAATTCAGTCCTGAAGTGTTGCTTCAGGAAATTCAAATATGAGTTTGTATTTGAATTTGCATTTCTCACATCAACAACTCAATCATAAAAGAAATCAGATTGAAGGTCAATGACACTTGACCACTATTGCATTTGATTGAATAGTTAGCCAAGAGAAAAAGAAAAATTGTAAATATTTCTTCTATCTTGGCTACTACAAAGATCAAAGGAATCCAAAATCTATAGAAAAAGATGTCCAAGGCACCAGTTGTAAACAAGATGCAGCAAAAGTGGAAAAGGAGAATTCCTAATTAGTGCTAGAAAAATCATGGTTATATTAATAAATTAAAAAGTGGTTGGAGGGCTGGGGAAAGTTGAAATACTGCTATAATATTAGTATTGTATGAGAAATTCTTGTTTTCAATCATTTTTTTGGAAACTTGTTTTCATTTCCATGGCAACAAAGCTTAAAGGGGCATTATCTTAACAATGGAACACTTTCCAATCCATTATTATACACAAAGGGAAAAATTTTTATTTGCATTTCAGCATGTTCCTGAAAATGTAGAACATGCAGGTATTTATTTTTATTACTATCTTGTAAGAATTATATTCAATAAATGTTAACTTAATATGAGACTTATTTTCCATTCAAAGGCCAATGAAAAATTGAACCAAGAAATACATTTAGGCCAGGCAGATAAGGCAGCAAGATAATTAATCAAAAACTGAAAATTTCTGCCAACAAACCAATTACTTTGTCTATATGATACTGATCAGAATAATTTTTTTCACTTCATCGTTAAATTGACCTTATGTCAAATTCAATCTAGGAAACTATATTATGAGACAAAAAGAACAATGAATTGTTGGACAAGAGACCTATGATCTAATCCTGGTTCTTCCAAGCATGAGATTGAATAATCCTAGGCCAATTTCTTAACCTCTCTGAGTCTTTATTTTCTGACATGTAAAATGAAGATATCTCTGAGGTTCCTTCCAGCTCTGAATTTTGATATGTGAGACTAGGTAATCAAAGGCTTAAAGAAAATGTAGATTATATTTGGTCTTCCTAAATAACCAATCATAAAACATGGAAATCAAGAACCTAATGTCATCCAGACATTTATCTGATGAATCAATCAATGAGCATTTATTAGGTTTCAACTTTGTGCCAGACTTTATGCTAGGCTCTGGGGCTACAAAGACAAAAATGAAATGCTGCATCCGAATGCAAAACTGCATTCAAACAGTTTATGCTATATGGAGAAAGGAGGTGGGTGGAAGAGAGGAAATAAGATTATTATAACATGTGTATAGAAGTATTACAAAATTTATACAAATTAAAGTCAAGGTAATGGTGGACAGAGTGGGGAAGTACTAGCAGCTGAAGGATATCAGGACAGGCACATGAAATAAAGGATGGCTTTGAGCTGAGCATTGAAGGAAAAGGAGGGATTTCATGAAGCAAAGGTGAGGTGAAACAGAAGTCCAGGCATGACTGAGAGTCTGTACAAAAGATGGTGACATCAGATGAAATGCCATATGTGACAAAAAGTAAGAAAGTTGGTTTGGCTCAAATGTAGGTTACACATAGGGAAATAATCTATAATGAGGCCAGAAAGGTAGTTTGGAGCCAGGTTGCAAATTAACTTTAAATGCCAAACAGAGAAGTATGTATTTGTTCTAAGCAGTAATAGGGACCCATTTAAGTTTGTTAAGCAGGAGAATGAGTCTGCCTTGTACTGTAGGATAGAAATGACTTCTACTTTGTTCAGTAGTATATTGGGAGATATTGGCAAGAGTCACACAGAATGGGCAGTGATAGGTTGAGTTCTACATTACTGGATGAAATATCTACATTGATGAGAAAAAAGTCAATGAATTATCAAAGAATGTTATAAATCAGGCAATTACTAAAATAACATTTTTTTACTTACAGCAAAGTTAGTTCATCTCAACTTCTAGATCAATTTAGTTCTGGAGGCATCAATTAACTAGGAAATAATATCCTTAGAAAAAACTGACTAAAGATATTTAAAATGCCTACCTAAATAGTAAAACATATACTATAAACAGCAAAAGAAATGCCATATGGTTCAAAAGAAGCATTGTCATAAGGGTAATATGGTAATGTCTATAAAGCATCTGGGATACAAGTGGTCCAATAAAATGTAAAGTAACAAATCACCCTAAATTTTCATTTCTTTGGAACACCAGAAATCTAAAATATATCCTAGAAGAAAGGAAAAGATTAATTGTGGACAACAACCCGAATGATGATGATGGAAAGAAAATATACCCATGAGTAGATACAGATGGAACATAAATAGGTGGAGAATGGATAGAAGCAAATACGACTGATGTGATGACAGGATGAGACTCACTCTTGGTATTTTAGTCCCAAGATTATGGTAACATAGTAGAAGGTAGGAGTAAATTTAAGTCTAAAAGTAAGTCAATCAATCAACAAGCATTTATCAAGGGCTTATTCTGTGCCAGGCCCTCTGGTAAGATCTGATGATACAAAGAAAAAAAGCAAAAAAATAAAAATTAAAAAAAACAGTGCCTCCTTATATAATACCTACTGTACATTGAGCTTATATTTAATGAAAAGTGCCCAACTAACACATCGTTAAGAACACCAATTCCTTTCACTGCTAAAAAATGTTCCTAGCTAAGCATCCTGGAGCATCCTATTACTTCTGAGCTATCATAATACATATGATACATACATAGTACACATAATCATAGTACAACCATGATTGTTTTTGTTGTTGTTCAGTCATTTCTGATTCTTTGTGACCTCATTTGGGGTTTTCTCAGCAGAAATAACTTGAGTGGTTTGCCAATTCTTTTTTTTTAACAGATTTTTACAGATGAAGAAACTGAGACAAACAAAGTGAAGTGACTTGGCCAGGGTCACAGAGCTAGTAAATGTCTGAGGCCAGTCTTGAAATTTAGGAAGATGAGTCTTCATGACTCCAAGCCCAGTACTCTACTTTTCCACCTACAACTATGCTAGGAGGCCCCCAAAATGGAGAATGACTGTGCCAACAATAAATTAATCCTGCCCAATACACAAAAGATGCAACTCAGAGACAGTTACTAGAATGAAATACCCTCTCCCCCAATGAAGAAAAGGCTATGGCAAACTATTAGAGACAGTTCACATACAGAAAATTTTGAATAAAAAGAGTGGTGAGGAAAGTAGTTGTTTTCAGCTGCTCTTTACAGACTACCCATCATCTAATCCAATTCTGATTATGCTGTTTACATCATTCCCAATCTATTTTCCTAAAAATTCTCAAAAATTTTTTGGATACTCAAATAACACTTGTGGCAATTCATTAGTTACTTCATTGAATTATGTAAAGATATCTTAAGAGGGATTTCAAGAAATAATAGTGTTAAATTCTTGACTACCCACTGCAAATATCTATAGTAATTTCCTTCTCTCACTCTACTTGCTCATACTTGCTTTCATCTATTCCTTACCATTCTCCCTGTTGTCAACGACAATTTCAACGGAAGACTGATTCCAAAAAGCTACAGTGCAAAATAGTCATCTATACTTCCTCTGAATTCAGTAAAACATTCACAAAGTAGGATCTAATGGATTTCCCTAACTTTTCTGAAAACTTTTTAAAAGTTAAAGAAAATTAACTCATACAAAAGGGACTGGAGAATGCAAAACTGTCTCCATAACTGTTTTCTTTCATACGCAAGTCTGAAATGGGAAATTTAAAAGACCCTAACCGAAGGCTATCTGAACTGCATAACTGTCATGGAGATGTAAAGTGCTATAAAGAGCTTTACTTTGCCACAAACTCTAGCCTAAGAAAATTCCAACAGACCCTCCAATATTGCTCCAACATCAAACATACTGCAGTGTTTCTCTACTCAATCAGGGGGCCTTTTGACTATGGAAAAATCGTCAGTTAAAGATGAAAACATAGATTTATCTTAGAGGTATGTAACAAGTTGTCTAGTCCAACTCTCATTTTACAGATGAAGAAACTGAGACTAGATAGGGGACTTCTTGCTTAAAGGTCCATAGGTAGTAAATGGAAGAGTGGCCATTTGGTCTTAGATCAGGTGACTGATCTAAATTTATCATGCTCTTCTCTACGTTTTCAGGATGCTTTGGGAGTTAGGCAACCATAAATTATTCAAATATCATCTGGCTCTGCACTATGCAGAAATTTTTCTAAACAGTACTTACCTAATTTGCAAAGGTGTTGCAAGCCCTTTCATTTGGCTACTATAAAACAATGCCACATGCTGCTAGTTGGCCTCCCTTCTGTTGGTTTACCTTAAGAATGCAATATATATATAGCAAAAACAATAAACGTTCATTTAGCACCTTCTAGGACAACTTCTTTAACCCCTTTTTCCTGTTACACTTTCAAGAAACAAGATTAGAAATAGTGTTTTCTCCCTAATTCATCTAATGGCTCCCTATAGACACAACTATAACGTCAAACAAATGTATATTCCTTATGTTGTATCCACCATTTTCCTTGCATCACCTAGGTGGCCTTCACATAAAACTAGACATAGATTCATAGAGCTGAAAGAGACCTTAGGGATCACCAACTCCCCTCATTTTATAGATCTAGTGAAATTTCAGTTTTACAGTGAAGGGACCACAAGGTATTGGGGAAGAAGAGCTTAGATTGGACAAACGGCCAAAGGGAGATTTCATTTTTCTCTGAGTTAGGTAATTATTATGCAGCTTTGTTTCCTTCTGTAAGCATTCATTTTGCAGGTCCAGGCACAAAATCAGTGCAAACCAAGTAAGATCTAGATGATCCCTTAAGGTCCCTTTCCAGTCTAACATTCTAAAATTCTAGTTCTTCTGGTAAATTCATTAAAGGAAGGAGAGATTTTCACATGACAAGACATCTTGGTGAGTTCTTTCGGGCAAAAGTTACTCACCTCAGTCCTATCTTGTGAAATCCAATCAAAGAGTGGAATTTGTTCTTCAAGGCTGATCATCAAGTCCCCTTCCAAGAGTTTGGGGAGAATGGGGAACCTCATAGATTAAATTCCGTAATCAAGACTTGTGTTTTAAGGATATTGGGGATTTCTCTCCCTCTTCTCATCCACTTCTCTTTCCCCCTACCACGGGCAAAACTGGCTTCCAGGGATAGATTTAGACACACTGTACAGGCAATTGAAGTAAAAATCTGGAGGCGTAGAGGTAACCTTGACTTTCCTGGAGGGCAGGAACAGAAAAACTACTTTTCAGAGAGCCAGTGTCTAGTGTTTCAATCAAATCAATAGGACTGATGCCCTCTCCTTTCTGTTCAAGTCAAAAGTGCTTGCGTTTCTCACTGAAGAAATGAAGGAGAGGAATTGTACACTAGACTCCTTCATCTCTCCTTGGTGTCGAACTAACACGTGAGCCATCAGCTCCGCCTGAGACTACAGCTGGAGGCGGAAACTGACGCGTACTTCACTGTGCTCTGTGACGAGCCGCGCACCGCCTTGGCTAGACTGAGTCTGGGTTATCCCGGAGCGCCCAAGGCTCCTCCCCGAGGCTGAGACCCACGTGCTTCAGAGCCGGGGAAGCCCCCGGGCACCGCCGCTAGAGAGCTCCCCTGCGGGTCTGGCTTTGGAAGACAGTAGCGAGAGCCCCGAGCTTGGCACTCCCATCCCCTCTACCCCCAATCTCCCCTGTGGCCTTTGCATCCGTGACTCACTCTCCAGGCCTGGCCAGCCGAGGCACTCAACTCTCAGCAAAACACACAGACGCATGGAGCCAGGCTCTGTTGGAGTACTTTATTGTGTAATGTGACTGAGTTCGCAGCACTCAGCCAGGTAATTAACAGCCGCGCGAGAGCGGGTGCCAGCGCTCTGGGGCGCCTGATTATTAATCGACGGCTTCGTGTTTGCACAGGCGCTTTCTCCTTGAGAACTAGCTGTAAAGTCAGGCTGAGGAGCCAGGGGAAGGATAGCAGCTTCAGCTGGGCTCCATCGCAATGGGTCCATTCCTTCCGAGGAGGCTGCAGTAGAAAGGTGGTGTGGACAGCACACCAAAGACACACGAACGAGCGAGAAACCCACAAACGAGATTGCAGAGTTAAACGAGCAAGACAAAAGAGCTGACCGGTCCTGAGCAGCAGGGAAATAGACAAACCTTAAGAAAAGAGAGGCGTTTCTCTTAGGGACAGAAATCACGATAGAAAGAACAAACACATCGAAAACGGAGAGCAAGCAAATAAGATAATAACTGGATCGATTCTTTTTGTTTCCCTTTCTCAAATTCTGAATCAACCTTTCAAGGGAAAAGGAGACGAGCAACAAAGGGAATCATTACCTTCAGCCTCTATCGAAGATAAGAGGAAGGCTGCATATATAGCAGCAAAAGCTGAATGTAGCCGGATCTTCATGGCGGTCTTCTCCAATCACAACCACATGAATGGATCTGCGTTGAAGAAAGTGCAATGAGAAGTGTCAGGACTGATCAATAGACTGGGGAGCTCCCCAAATCCCTGTATTTGCTCCAGCCCTGAGCACTTCTGCCCACCATCCTTTCCCCACCTCTCTCCCCCTTACCCCTTCCCTGGGGCCAGGTTAAAACTGCCAGACTTGGAAGTCAATTTAACATAAAAACACGTCTATCTGCATGCATGAATCTAGCACTGTGGTCTAGCCCAGCAAATAAAGAATGCACTCATTGTGACCTAAGTAGTGGAAATCGAGTTCATCAGCAAGCGGTTAATCTTGGTACTGAGGGATAATTCAAGTTAAAGCCCGTCCTGTTTTCCTGAAGATTCATCCTACTTGCTAGCCCCGGGTTAAAGACCTTGGAAAACTGTGTATGACTTCATCCGGTAGTGTGATGGCTAATTCAGAGGTCATTTTATCCCTCTGTCAACTAAATGTATCTTCCAGCTGGGGATTCTATTCGGCTTCTATTTCCTAGTTTCTTAACTCCTTATTTAACTGTATTTTAGTGGTCTCAGGATAGTTTGGAAAATTTAGTTTAAAAAAAAATCTACTGCCCCCCCCTTTTTTTGTAATGCTTGCAAATATGTGGCTCTTTAAGGCCTGAAATAGATTATAAAGAAGTATGTAAGGCAAAGCCTGAAACTTGACACATCCCTCCAGCAGTGTTGTTTTCACATCTGATCATTCGTTTATACAAGCTGAGAGGAAAATAGCTCTAAAAAGAAGCCAAAGCCAAGTGATTGAAAAGGCAGAGATCTTCTTGCCTGTTTTCCAAATATCTTTTTTTCAAAAAAAAAAAAATTCTGCAGTTCTAGTTATCAATAACAACTGGTTAGATTTAACTCTTCGTTTATGGTGAATGGAGCCTAACTAGCTATGGTCAAAGAGAAAGAATATCTATTCAAATTTACCCCATCTTGTAAAGAAAACTACACTGATTTTTAAAAGAGATACAATGAAATCTACTTCAAATAAAAATTCCCAGGTTATTTATTGGATTGGGAAAATTCCAGGAGAAAAACATAAAAAGAGAGAAGACCATACAGTACACAAATTATTGAAGGACCTAAAAACAATCCACATAGAAAACTCAAGGGAACTGCTCCCACCCAGGAAACATCCCAAGGTTTTTCCCCCTTCAGTGTTTTCCTGAGGGGCTTTCATTTTAGGGAACACTAGCTTGGAATCCAGAAAGGGAACCAAAAATCAAAGTTCATTTTAACTAAGAAAATAAGTTGACAGGATTTAACAATATCTTTTCAAATTATTGACACATCCCATGAAAATGGTTTCCTTCTTTTGTGTCTGTGTGTGTGTGTGTGTGTTGGTTTGTTGTGAGAGATGGAGGTAGAGGGTATCCTCTTCCCTTGATATAAAGTGTTTTAAATACCTGACAAATAGACATACCAAATTCCCAGGGGCTCCTTTTCTTTTAAGTCAATAAAGTAATAAAATGTTTATCTTATTTAATGACACTCTTATTTCTTCTCTACCTCAGTATGTGAAAACCACAAAACACAAAGGTAGTCTTTCCTTCTCTCCTTTCCCCTCCCCATCATGTGACTTTTAATTGTTATAATGCTCTTTAACTCGCTTGGTTTCTGGGCTTTGAGCAAAATAACAATGTATAAGTGGGACTCCTAAAACCATTATGCAGTTTGTAAAAGTCTACAATTTTTGGAAACCTTGAAAAGGTGATCACCAAATCTTTTCCCTTGGCTTAGCTTGCCCCCTATTGGCCATTTTCTTCGAGGCACTAGGAATCATCCTGCCTTGGGATATCTGAAGGCGGGCGCTCACAGATATATAGTCTGTAGTCACTGCCTTCTTGGCATTCCGTATACATCTTTCCAAAAATAAAAACTTTTTTTTTCATTTGAGACAAAACATTTATTTGGCTGCCTAGCAACCCTTCATTCAGCATTTTTTAAATAAAATGTCTAGAGTCGTCTACACAGGATGGTCAATGTCAGTTTTGTTTTCATGAATGAAAATTAATAGGATTGGAGTCTGTTGGGGGCGGAAGGAGCGGGGGAGGGGGGAAGTAGAGGGAGGGAGAAGATCCCTTTCCCCTCTTCCTTGTCCCACCCCCAATCAGGGAGCAAATTCTTTAACTCTGGCGTCAACTCCAACAAGACATCGAACTCCCTCAAATGAGGAGGTTCCCTCCAGCATATATACACAGCCTCACCTGCCCTTTTCTCCAGCGGAGCCCAACTAGGAGCCTAGAGGAAGGGCTGACTCCCAGAAAGATCTTATCTCTCTTTTCTTTCTGCCATCTGTAACGTCTGTTTCATCTATACTCCGAACAGCTGGCAGAAAGGCTGAAGTGGAAGTTTCTTTAAAAGGGTTTCCACAGAACTGTGAGGTCCATTCTTAAGAAAAAGCCAAGGAGGTACCAACGACATACACCTTTCACAATTTTCTCCAAAGGAACAGGCATAGGAAAACTAGGGAAAATTCTTTCCTCCAGATTATGTGGAAAACATTTCCCTCTCCTGCTGAATGCCTACTGTAGTACTGAATCCACAATCTAACTTTCTTTGGAAAAGCAGGTGGGGTTCACTCCTTTAGTGAACTTCACACCATTTCTTCAACTGCGGGTGATGAACAGCAGATAATAGAGCCGCACCTCCAAAGAATCTCTTTTCTGTGAAAGTTTTCTCTCCACCACTACCTTTTTCAACCACACACAGGAATTCTCGGAACCAGTTTTATAGCCTGGTGATAAAACTAACAAATGACTCGGAGGCATACTATGAATCTAAATCAGTTAGGTTTCAGACCATTCACCATTCTTAATTACTCTCGAAAATGCTCCCCTCTGGATCTTTTTTTGTTTAAAATAGGGGAGGTAGTGAGTGCCCTCAAAAACACACATACACACACACGACCAGAGATCAGATCTTGCAAAACCAATTATCCTTTTCCTCAAAAATAAAATGAAATAAGATTTCTATTCAATCATACCGGAATAGAACCCCACAAATTCCACAATCTCACACCTCAAAGTGCAAAGGGGTGCGCGCCCTGCGACTATTTGTTTCACTGGGGGGAATTGCGCCGGCAGTCGGAGTCGTGAAGGGAAGAAGAAAGTGGGGCTGATGGGAAGAGGGGTGAGAGGAGTGAAGACAGTCTGACAGACCTGTGCTGGCAGCAGCAAGAGCCGCAGGATCTTCTACGCTGATGCACCGGCGGTTCTCTAGCTGGTGAGGGCTCTGTAGATGCCCCTGGCTCTTGGATGTGGGGAGAGCAGGCAGAAACAAGAGGCTTAGCTCCGGTGGCACCTGGTGGTGAAGCAGTTCTCCGCAGATTCAGTAGTAGCGGCGACTGCAGAGCAGAAGGGAGGAGGCGGAGGAGTGTGAGGAGGAGGAGCAGCAGCCGCAGCTGGGAGGAGAAGAGACGGCTGCCCCGCGGTTTCTGGAGCTTCCAGTATGAGGGTCCGTCTGGGACGGCTTGCCGGCTCCAAGTGGGAAGAACCTCTCCCTGATCTGCTACTTAATAGAGGGCTGTTCCCAACTCTCAGTTTACTCGGTTACGAAACGCCTGAGAAGGTGGACGCCTGCCACGGGCTGATATATGCTCCTCCAGCAGTGAAGGAGGTCTCCTTTTGGAAAGTTGCGCATACTTTTCGACATTCCTTCGGCATGAGGTGGCGATCGCCGTAGTAGCAATGCCCCGGCTGAAGGGAGGGGTAGGGGGGAGGAGGAAAAGGGGGACAGCAGCCGCCCGGCGGGCCTGCCAAGGGGAGCTGTGCAATTCCTCCGCTTCCAGGGCCAGACTGGGGAGCGGTGAGATCAGGTTTCCCCGGCCAAGCGATTTTCTTTTATTTATTTTTTCAAAATCAAGAACAATGGAAAAAATCAAGCCCCATTTTCAAAACAGCAAGAATGAGATTCACCAAAAGACTCTTGAGTGTGTAGGAGCCCTCAACTTACATTCCCTCCCCCCTTTTGTCCTACTCTTTCTTCCTCCTCGATCCCTCCCCCCGTCCTGGGTGCACTTTAAGTCGATTTATAAGGTTTCCATTAACTAACTGTCTGTGCACGCAGAGTGCCTTGCTTCTTTTTCAATCTCTCAAAGGCAACTGGAAACCCTTCTCTCCGCCACTGGGCGCTCAAGGTTCAGAGCCTAGATGGCTTTCCCAGTCTTCTGTTGCCACCTCACATTTTCACAAAGGTGCTTGGGTTCTGTACCAGGAAATTTAAGTTGGAGAAAAAGGGAAACTGGAAGCTGGGGGATCGTGAGCAAGAGAATCTGCTGAATAGGGGCCACCTGAGGAATACTAAGCTGTACAATTGCAAATATAAACCCAGGAGGACCCCAAGAGCACAGAAGTCAAGTCTGAATCTACATTTTAGATCCATTTATGAATACATTACGACTATATACTCATCTTTGGGCAGGACACGGGACCCTTCTTCCAAGCCTCCATTGGTTACCCTTCCATCACAATCGCATTTCTGGGTGCCCCGCGGTTTTTGGAATGCTCAGTCCACTGTGACTGTAGACAGTATTTAATTTCGTGCTAATTTCACTAACCCCAAATTATCTTGGATCTGAGAAAGGGCTTCCGAGGAAGATTTAGCTTTGTCAAGTTTTCTCGAGACATACTGAAAGAACTGTTTTAAAGTCAGAACGTTCAGAATGAGAATGACAAGAACTTAGAATCACACACACACGCAGGCACGCACAGCCCATAAGGAGGGGAGAAAAAAAGAAAGCAAAAGAGAAAAAAATGTAAATCTCCACCTCTGCACATTCCTGGAGCACCCACAGCCCATACAAAGTTGAGCCCTAGATCCTCATACAAAGGGCCCCCCACGCACACATTGCACCGCACCTCTCCCTCGACCTACACAAACCCCATTACTGTCCACAAAACAAGTACTATCTCGTTCTTCTACAACCTGATGCATACCAAAAGAGAGCTCCCATCTTCACGAAAACCTTTGCACACTTCAATACCTTAATCCTCCAAAGTTGTACTGCTGCATTACGACACACGCACGCGCGCGCACACACACACACCACTTCTCCATCCCACCCCTTGGAGCATATGTTTTCTGATGAACCCCTTGTCCCCCTCTCTATAGCGGTTCACTGTCAATAACCGGTTATTCCAAGCACGCAAGTGCGCGTGACAACGCCAGAACACTAGCTCACTCCCGCAGCCTGAGTGAGCAGCCTCTCGACGCCCCCGCTCTCAGCAGAGCTCTTGTACTTGCAGCCAGGAGACGTCCTGGCTCACACCTCTGTTCTCTAACCGCTGCCTGGAAAGCAAGAGGAAGCCCCTCTGGGCACTGACACCACCTGTCTAGAAAGGGAAATCTGCTGCCAGGAAGGAGCACACTGGCATTGTGTTTCACAGCTTTGTCCTTGGTTTGCGGGGGTGGGGTGGGGAGATAGAGCTTCAGCTGTTTTTCATTTTTTGTTTTTTGTTGGGTTGGTTTTTTTTTCCGTGGGGGGGAGGGGAGGGTCTTCTACAATTTGGCTGAAGACAAGAAGTTCACACATCTGTCTCTGGAGCCATCACCCTCAGTAGCGAGCTAAGGGAGCAAGGGAATACACCAAGCAACTCTCCAGAGGAGACATACTAAGTCGCTTCTGGCGTCTGCAATTTTTCACTGGCGAATGACAGTGCAAAGGACGTGTCCCAGAAATGCATTCTTTTTGTCATATGCCTGCGGAGGGCCAAGACAAGCACTGAAGGCACACGCAAATGCATCCAAGCTTGAGGGAAACATGTTAGAGGCCATCAGTAGTAATCCAAGGTCACTCACTACCTTTGAAAAATTTTGCTCTTCCTAAGCATTGTTTCCGCAGAGATACCTAACTTAAAACTAGGCATTAATGTCAAAAGCAAAACATCCAGGGTTGTCCAGGGTTTCCTTGTAAAACTAGGGCTGGACCCGTTTCCAAGGGCATACACATACGTGTGTTTGCACATATACGTTTATATATACATATATATACAGGTCCAAGTTAACCAGATTAGTGAATTCCCATTCATAGAACTGAGCATACTTAAATTCTAATTTATCCTTGGGACATTCCAATGGGGGACTCGGAGGGCACGATATTTGATTGCCTTCCATTTCCCGAAACCTTCGTAGAAGCTCGCATGGTTCAACACAAATATATGTTCTTGTAAAACATGCGGTACACACTGACAGAAACCGCGACAACCATACTACTTGGAGTGGACCCACTCCTCCATCATTTGGCTACTTCAGTATGTTTCATTGCACTTAAGTTTTAAACCCTTATCGATCACTTCGATTTCTGGAACAGCCGATGAATACTTCATGCTCTTCACGAAAACCTTTGCACACTTCAATACCTTAATCCTCCAAAGTTGTACTGCTGCATTACCACACACGCACGCGCGCGCGCACACACACACACACACACACACACACACACACACACACACCACTTCTCCATCCCACCCCTTGGAGCATATGTTTTCTGATGGATAGTACGGAAAAGAGAGAAGAGAAAAAAGGGGGGAGGTGTTGGTGGGGAAAGGAAGAGCTGTCTAGAGTCCTAGCTAACATCGGACTACTGGATTTCTTGTACAGTAGTTGTTTTTTCAAATCCTGGGCTTCCTCTCTCCCGGTAGCAGCGCGGCTCTCAAAGGAGCCCACGAGCAAGTCATTCACTGTCCAACAGCACGACCTAGTGGTCAATACAAACAAAAAAAAGGGGGAATTCCTCGCGTGGGGAGATCCCTGACACTAAGGGGAGGGGTTAGAGAACTAGGAAAGATGGAGGGTGTTGCCATTTTGAGAAATAGCTGGGTGGGTTTGAAAAAAAAAAATTCGTTTGCCATCCCCCGGATTCGCCTAACTGGCAAAGGAAGTAGGATGTGAAAAGCAGCCGCCGAAAAGAGCCACAAACTGTTTTTGCCCCCATCTCTATCGACTCTGATATCCAGCGTGCTTGGGCGCACTTGGCCGGAGTTCTGCACGGCCGCGCTGGATTTCTTTTGATAAAGAAAAGGAGAGACTGGCTTCTGGGGTGGCCCATCCGGCTGTCTGGCTCTCCTTATCCCAGTTTCCTAACTGGCGACTCGACTTGTGACGGGTAGCTAAATTCGTCGCCTCCACGAACCTAAGCGCAGGTTTAAAAAGGCAGCGTACTGGGCGTACTTACTTGTTTGTTTCTGAGGGGCACCTGAACAGAGCGTTCCTGCTTTTATTTCACAGCTGCTGAAGAAACCTGGCTGCAATAATGAAGCAAGTAGGGTCTCCTCAAGATTTTCCGTCTGCTGACAGCTTGCGAGGCACTGGGACTGCACCCTTCGATTCTTTACGTTCCACAGATACTGCAACAGATATTCCTCGAGCTAGTATGTTCACAAGTTCATTGCGCCACCCAAGCAACTTTGTCCTTGCCTCACAGACTCCAGGTGGATTGGTCAAACCCGCTAGTGCTCACCGTGACCGGACCCCATCCCGGCCTTTGGTTTGCCTTTTGGGGGAGCTGGGCACTCGCTTTCCTGCGTAAAGGTCTTGAGGTAGAACACAGGATACCAGCCAACAGTCTGTCTGAACCCCTTCCTAACCCTCTATCGGGGTCGGGGAACCCAGGAAGCCACGGAAATCTTTTGTTATTTTCCGGGTAATTTGCCTAACTGCGGAGACGTTGCACTGATTATTTTTTAGCCTCTGAGACAGTGTCAGATGAAGTACAAATTCTTTAGCCCTGACACAAAGCCCTCCAGAAACTGTTCTGCTCTGAGGCTGGAGTGTGTGTGAGTGTGTGTGTCCATAGAAAAGGAAGCTAGACATAACAACTAAAGAGCCTCTGACACTTGTTGACTGTATGACCCTGGAAAAGTCAGTTTCCCTTTTAGTATTCTGGACAAATCCATAAAATGAGAAATTTCCTACTCTGTATAGCTAGAGCTTCCTTACCTGAAGTTGAGAAAAATCACCAATCTACTTACCCCTTTAACACCAAAGGACCAACACTTACAAAGTTGAGAAATGTGGAGACTGATAAATGCCCCCTCCCCAACCATTTTTACAAAGTCAAAAAAGTTATTTGCAGGACATTCAGATAACCATTTCATGGGGTTATGGATTTAGAGCTAGAAGAGACTTGGGAAGTCATCTAGTCCAATCTCATTTTTCAAGGGTAGAAATTGATGCCCAGTTACGTTAAAGTTTAAATAGATTGTCCTTGGTCACAGAGGAAGTAAGTGTACTAGAAGCTGGGACTCATCAAGAACTGGACAGGACCAACAAGAGGCACCTGGTCTTGGACACTGCTCCATCTCACATATTTGAGGTTGCATCCCCAGGGAAACCAACTAGTCCCAAGTTCTAGGTTACCCTGTGAGCCTACACTCCTAAAAATAGGTATATTCACAAGAGATAGAATTGATAGGTCATGAAATTCAAACATCAATTCTTGTTCAATTGTGTTTGACTCTTCATGACCCCATATTGGGGTTTTCTTGGCAAAGGCAGTGGAGTGGTTTGCCCTTTCCTTCTCCAGCTCATTTTACAGATAAGGATACTGAGGCAAACAGAGTTAAGTGACTTGCCCAGGATCACACAGCTGATGTCTGAGACTAGATTTGAACTCATGAAGATGAGTCTTCCTAATTCCATGCCTATGGCTTTATCCACTTGACCCCTAGCTGCCCACATCACCAATGTAACACAGTAATTCAAGTCATAAGGTAATATATGGTCAGGTAACAAAAGAATGGCAAATAGATGAATGAGTAATGAAATAAAAACTGAGTTCATAGAGGAAAGAGATCATGCTCATTGGTCAAGGTGGCTTCAGGAAGATAGGATTTGAGCCATTCCTAAAAGGATAGGAAAGGTGTCAAGGAGGGAGATGGTATTTATTCTAAGAGAACACAACGACTGAAGCAAGGGTAAAGATGTGGAAATCAGTATCATTACTCAAGTAAGATAGAGAGTCCCAGTCTGGCTGCAAGAGAGGGTGAGTGAATGGGGTGGAAGATAAGGCTAGAAAGGGAGAGTGGAGCCAGGTTATGGCGATTGTTGAACTAACTAAACCCAGGGGTGGGAAACCTGCTGCCTCAAGACCACATGTGGCCCTCTAGGTCCTCTAGGTCCTCTAGGTCCCTTTGACCAAATGCAAACTTCACAGAACAAATCCCCTTTCCACATCCCTGAACTAAGACGTCTAAACTTAATCACATACATAATCATTAGCCATTAAACATTTTCAGCTAGGGAGTGACATGATAAAAACTGTTTCAAGAAGACACATTTGGCAAACTGTGGTGGATGGATTGAAGGGGAGAGAAACTGGAGTCAGATCACTGAATCAGAAGAAGGAGAAAAAAGAAAAGATAGAGGAAGAGGAGGAGGATCAGTCAACAAGCATTTAAGTGTAATCACTTAAATAGTAAATGCAGTAATCCACATGCCCAGGTACTGTGCAGGAGGAAAAAGAGGAAGGATAGAAGAAGATAACACACATTTGTAAATTAATTTTAGAATTATATAGCACTTTTCTCACAAATATCCAATAAGCTGGATATTGTAAAGATTATTACCCATTTTAAATATGAAAAAACTGAACATCTGAGAGCTGAAGAGCCTTGCCCAGGATCACACAGCTAATTTTGAGATGTAATTGAAATCCAGGTTTCAAAATCGAGTGATAATATAATAATCTAGGCATGAGGTAATGAGGACCAGCCTAGAATAATTAGCATGGTAGCACCATTAGGACTAGAAAGGAAAAAAACAGATGGCAGATGTATTAAAAATTAATAATTGATGACTGATTAGATATGGGAAGTAAGAGAAAGAATCAAAGATAATTGAGGCATTAACCATGAGTGAATTGAGGGTGAATGAACATACTAATAACAGACCTAAAGAAGTTAGGAGAGAAAATTATAGGGAAGAAGGAGGGAGAGGAGTGGAGTAACAAAATACGTTTATATAACAATCTAGAATTTTTTAAATGTCTTCCCATTTATTATTTTATTGGGGAGTTATATGAAATAGATAGGGCAATCAATTGGGGAATGGCTGAACAAGCTATGATATATGAATGTAATGGAATACTATTGTGCTATAAGAAATGGGAAGGAAATGGACTTCATAATCACCTGGAGAGGCTTATACAAATTGATGCTAAGTGAGAAGAGCAGAACCAG
>CM053586.1:141231998-141261293 GCA_028646515.1 Pseudochirops corinnae | reverse complement strand
AAAAAGGACCTATCAGGGAAGCCCACTCTTCTGTTGGACTGTTCTCATTGTAAAAATAGATTTCCTTACATGAAGCCTAAGTCTATACATTTTTCCAAAAAAGATTTATATGACAATGAGACACAGTGACAAAAAGCATACAAATGGACAAGCTCTATTTAAATAATGACAGAATCACAAGACATTCTAAACAGTAGTTAATTTTTTTAAAAAAAACTAATTTGGTACCATACTCTCTCTAATTTTTACATTTAGAAGCTATTGGCATACTGTAGTAGGGCATGATTCATGTCTCATGCTTTAGGCAGTAATCCTACAGAAATAGTCACATAGGATTGCTATAATATAGCAATGAATTAGGCATGAGAATTTTAAAAGCAACTTGGTCAAATAAATAATTTGGCTTCTCTTCCTCTCCTTTTTAGTTACTACCCCCTCTATACCCAACTCTATCCCTACTTCTCTCAGCTAGCTGTCAAAGAAGAACTTATCACATAATCATGTTGTTAACATTTATCAAATACAAACCTAGCTAGCTGGACCTTTCATCCTTTCCTCTTCCCTTGTTCCCTCTTTGAGAAGGCACGGATGGAGGTAGGAGGCTTTATGCATTGTTAAGACAGAATTTCCTTGCCTCATTCTAACACAATGGGCCAAGGTACATTAGCAAAGGGAAAGAGATAGGACTTCTGGAAGAATAGAAGCTTCTCTGGAGGGAAAAGAAACTGAGATACAGTAAAAAGAAGAGGAATTTTCCAAAATATAGCTAGCAGAAACTGCCCTTGGGAGGGTGGCCAAGTATTCCTGAAGTTAAAACCTGGGAATTGGCAACAATGATAATGAGCCTTGAGAGCTAGAAGTTCCAAGAGACATAGCTGAGGGGAAGAGCATGCCAGCATGAGGGACAACCTGTGTGTGAGGAGAAAGGAGTTAGAATGTCATATCCAGAGAACAGTAGACCACTTAATCTGGAATGGTGATTCCCAAAGGGTAGTGAAATTTAGTCAAATAAAAAAGGTAGGTTTACCAACAGCTGTGTACTCCCCACCCTAAGCTCTCAACAACTACATTCAATAGCAGGCTAATAAGCAGCATCAAGAGGTAGAAACTAAGGCTCAGGTGATCTGTGCCCATCAGAAGACGCAAACAATAGACTTGTAGACTTGTAAAATTAGCAAAAAGTCTAGGCCTATTTATCAAGTACAAGTCAAAATTGTAATTTTCGTACAAAGAAATTAGGTAAATATGTACAACAAAGTGTAATTGCCCTATAACGAATTATACTTATAGTCTTTCTTAAAGTTCCTTTTGGCTCTAATCAGCCTACCCCCGATGCTTCAAGGGGAGCATTGTTACATGTATTTTTTTCTCTTATGCCCCATGAAAGCACATAGTTAGCAATCTCCTCAGGAGGAAAAGGGCCACAAGTTCCCTCAATAAATAGTTTCTGTCTTGTCTTGGCTGACTAACTTCTTGCTTAAAGGAGATAGCTATTTTTGTGAGGCAGAGTGGTAGAGTAGATAAGACTCTACTTGGGGTCAAGAATATCTAGCTTTAAAGCCCACTTCAAATACTTAGGAGACATGTGACTAGACAAAAGACAAGTGCTCTGTGCCTCAGTTTCCTCATCTGTACTATGAAGGAGTTAGATTTAACAGACTCTAAGCTTCCTTCCAACTCTAAATCTAAATCATGGATCCTCTGTATTGTGTTCTTTGGTTTCATTAAAAAACAAGATTAATCAGAGAAAAGGTCAGTCTGAATTAGTGAAAAGCCCCATTAATGAAACTGTAAGGCAGGTGCTACCTATATATGCATGTGTCTGTCTGAGTTATCTAAATTTATAGATAAGTGGCTCATTGAGAGATATCTCTGGAATCCTGTCCATCCCTCTCCAAGGAACAAGTTGATTCCTGCCTTGAGGGAAAACAATGAAAGGGGCCATGAAGCTGACTGCTCTGTTCTCTGAGACACAGAAATGTGCCAAACTAGAATTATATCTATATCTATCTTGTCCCTAAATATAAATTATCTGTGGTGGGCCAAGGCAGGGAGCCCTGCTGTCCCACAGCAGGGCTGAGAATTTTGGGGGCCCTGCTCTCACCCAGCAGGGTGGAGATAGTTATCTTACCCGGAGGCTTGTGAGTTAAAAAGAGAGACGAGGACTCAAAGAATGGTGTAAGGGGACTCAAAGGATGGTGTAAAATAGAGTCTCCTTTATTGTTCTAAGTGTAAGCCTTTTATGGGATGCTTCCTAATGGCTTTCCCCTGTGGATATTGAGTCTACAGTATTCCCAGGCCAGGAGCAAAAACACCACGCTCATTTTGAGGATCCAATACTCACACCTGCGTGCTAAAACTTTTCCCTGGGGGATGGGGAACTTATCCAGGCCTGGCAGCAAGCCCTTCACGTGAGAGGGCTTACTCAGTCATCAGGGTCAGAGTCTCACTGGCCCATGGTCCTCGACAATTATCTATGAGCATAATAGTTCAGAACAAAACTACTTGCTTCTCTAGATTCTATCACTTAAGGGGGGGAGTACCACAAGCGTTCACTCACTGGCTTGGCCCCTTCCTGACAAAGGGGAGGTACACAAAAAACATCACAAAGAGTGAGCATCCAGTAAACCTATTTATCCAAGCAAATGGTAAATAGAATTTGGAGAAGTTGTACAAACTAGACTATGTCTGAAAATACACGAGTGAATGAAGTTTCCTTTGTGGAGCAAGATAGCTCAGCTCAGCCAAGAAAGAGGTCTTGATCTCACCCAAGGGGAAGTTCCCCAAAGTTTCTAGGCAGGCAGACTAAAATTCAGGAATTCATTGAAGAGCCAACTTCCTCTGCATATCTGCAAAAGAATCTTTCTTTTTCTCCTCCTTGAAGAGAATTTGGAATTACATGTGTTTTTCTCAAAGAAGAAATGAAGACTGTCTCTCTCCTAATGCTTACATCACCCCTCACGCAGGCATGCATGGTCACGTCAGCATTCTTTCCATCAGTTAGAAGAGTATCATGCAAAATGCTCTGGGCTTGGCTAGAAAACCAGTTTTCAAAACTTTATAAAAAGAAATCCAATTCTAATCATTCCAAGTCTGTATGACAGAAACCAACATGTTGTTCAGTAGAGGACCCCTAGGGAGGTGATGCAAATTATGTATAAGTAGTTAAACAAAGCACCAGTTTGGATTTGTTGCTCATTTGACCCTACAAAAGTGCTTTAAAACTATATCTTCTCTTAACAAGGCTGTCAATTTACACTAACCATTTGCTCAGTAAATGGTTTTTTTTTTCATAGATAGCACAAAAGATCAGTTTTCTTGTGATAAGGAAAATTCCATATTAATGAAATCCAGATTAATAAGGTTTCACATGTAACTTTCAATCATTTGTACTCAGTGTGGAGAACCAGCTGCAATGCAGAAGCTGAGTGGAATCCTCTTCTAGTCATCATCAACAGCGTTTCAACTACTGGGCCTCACATTTGGCATATTTTTGAAACTGGCTCCATTTAAAAGTCAAGGCCTCATGAGAGCCAGACAGCATATGGCAACAGAATGTCCCCAGAGAGCAATGGTGCAATGGAATCTTTGCTCAGGATGCAGCCCTGCATGGACATGTATTTTCCTTAGAGACTCATATACTTTTCTAAAAGGAAAAAAAAACTGATTTTTCCTATCGCATAAGACTTTGTGATAGGATAAAAAGTGAAAGGATAAAATGACATATTCTATAAACAAACTGCTGGAAAATTAATGAAATAAAGCAAATGTTGTTATAAATAGAAAAAAGGAATCAACTTCCAGTGAAATGTGTTTTGGAAATGGAAGTTTTGAAAATGAGTATGTCTGAGCTGCTGCTGTCAAAAGACAATTTTGTGTTTTATATAGCAGACAGTTGATCTCCACCCCACCCCCACCCTTCAAAATCAATAGGTTCAACCCATCAAAAGGATTTAGCACTGGCAGGTCCCTATAATGGAATCTGACCTGTAGTTCCAGACATACCATCAACTGTAGACTATATTTGAAAATGTTTAGCCTTGATTACTCCTTACCCAGGAGGATCCAATAAAAGGAGAGGTGGTAGAGGGTAATTCAGAATCATAGATTTAGAGATATAAGGGATGTTGGAGACTATCAAGTCCAACTCTCATTTCATAGAGGAAGAAACTGAGACAGACAAAGACTGACTGGTTGACTAGTCCAGGGTCTCACAACTGGGAAGAGTATGAGGTAGGATTTGAATCTATCTCCTCCACCATTCTTTTCTTTTCCTACCTTCCTCCTTTTCTTCCCATTACCCCCCATCTCCCTCCCTCTCTCCCTCTATCTTTCCTTCATTTTTTCTTTCTTTCCTCCTTTTCCAACCTGATTCTCAAGAGCCAAGATAAACTAATGTATAATAGATGCTAATAGTGGATAATTCGATGTTACCTATTCCTGGGCACATTTGTATTTTACCTCATTACTCCTAAAAAGATCTAACCCAAAGGAATGAAACTAGTCCATAGGATAAGCAGGATTATGAAGTAACTTGAAGATATCTCATACAAGTCCCATTTGAAAGGCCTAGCAGTGTGTAGCCTACAGAAGGGTATATGTTTAAAAGAAACATGACTGTTTCCAAATATTGGAGAATTTGTGTTGCCTGGTCACAAAAGACTTACGGTCACAAAGAAGCAATGAATAGAAGGTATAAAGAGACAAATTTGGACTACAAATTAGGAAATATTCCTAAAAATCAGAGCTGCCAAACTGGAATGGACTATCTCAGGAGACAAAAGTTTCCCTGTCATTGGAAGTCTTCAAGTGGAGAATGGAAGACTATTTTTTTCAGAAACACTCATACTGGACTTATCAGGGGTGGGAAACTTGTGGCCCTCTAAGTTCTCAAGTGTGACCCTTTGACTGAATCCAAACAAATGTGGCCTCAAGGCTGTAGGTTCCCCACCCCTAAACTAGATGAATTCTAAGGTCCTTTCCACCTCTGAAAATCTATGATGCTAATTATTCTAATGGTGACAGCTCTAATGGCAGAATCTTCAAGGGAGACAGTTAAAGTTCAGTAAAATTTGGTCTAGCTTTAAATCCATTATCATTATTCTTGAGTAGAATTGATATTGCTTTTAAGACAAATAAAGCCACACTAAAACATTACATAAATCAAGTCATATACATGGTTGGCATCAAGTTATCTAGATGTACTAAAAATTACATTAAACAGTTTATTCCATCTAGTGGAAACTTTCTGCAACAACATCAAAATGTTCTTTGCACTTGATATGTGTGAAAGTCTTAACATGCACTAAGGAAAAATAGAAGCTAAAGATTTTGAACTTGAATCCAGAGGCCAAACTGTTTTAATGGATGAAAGTGAAATTTCCAAGTGTCTTGATCTTCCACAGGCAAGACATAAGTGTAAAAGCTGTCAAGGAGAATTCTGAAGCTGCCTATGTTAAGAGACTGACCAGAATCCTAAAGTCAAAGGTTGTTGGGAAAAACATATTTAGAATAACTGCTACCTACAAAATACCAGAATTGCACCGGAGGCAGCTGGATGGTACAGTGGATAGAGCACTCAGCCAAGAAGTCAGGAAGACCTAAGACATATATGTGTATGTGTATACACACACACACATTTGTTTCCATAATAATATTTTGAGGTAGGGACTACTATTACCTACCTGTAAAGAAGCTCAAGATCAAAGAAATTAAGTTACTTATCCAGTGATGCACAATTAGTAAGTCTTACGCCAAGTCTAGCACCTATATCAATAACAGAAGTGTCAAACTCAAGGTCAGCAGTCCCAGCAAAATTCTTGAGTGCAGCAGAACCAGATTAAAATGTAATTGGGAAAATGTTTAAAAATAAATAAATAAAAATACAATACAAAATAAGTAATGTTAATTCGAGGTTTTCTAAGCCATTTCTATTTGAGTTTGACACCACTGCACTACACCATATACTGCCTGACAAGGCAACCCATTTCATTTCTAAATACCTTTAACTGTTATGAAATGTTACCATGTGTTTAGCTAAAATTAACTATATATCTCCACAATTTCAACTCACTGACCCTTCTTCTATCCTGTAGCACCAAATGAAAAAAAAGCTTAAAAAAATCTTATACATGACAGCCTTCCAGATACCTGAAAACAACTACAATATTCTCTTTTTCCCAGTGTCTTTTCTTCTCTGGGCTTAATATTACCAGTTCTTTATATCTGATCATCACAGAACATGGCTTCATGGCCCCTTACCAGTCCTACAGTGTTACTCTGGCAGATAAAGTCCTTCTTAGAACATGGCACTGTAAAAACCAAAAGTACAAAAGATAAGGCCTAATCAGGGCAGAATGATTAGATTCTCATCAACACAATGGTGTTATAAATTCCATCAGCATCTTTGCTTGGCTTCAACTCCATACTATACCATAGTCCCTCCATCTAGTACCCTCTAGTGACCACCATCCCTGTTTTGCTTTTCAAGCTTCCTTGAGTGTTGTCTTTCCACATTAGATCGTAAACTCCTTGATGTCAGGGATTATCTGTTTTTATTTATATTCGCATCCTCAGTGCTTAGCATAGTGCCTGGCACCTAGTAGGTATTCAATATACGTTTATCAAATTATAATTAAATTTTCCAGTTTCTTTCAAGTGGCCACTGTCTGACTTTGACAAATACGCAGATTGATATAAGCATCAGTTTTATTTAATTAGCTTTTAATTAATTTGTTTTATTATCATGTCTTTTATTTAAGGAGAAAGTCTTCCAAGAAACTCTCTGAGCACTATGTAAAAACATTATGTCAGATAAGCTTAGTTCATTCTATGCTATCCCAGGGAAATCCATTTAAAGAGGCACCATTCCGTTAAATTTGGAGGCCCAGAACGGGACAGACCAGACCTGTTATTTCATTAGTATACAGAACTCCCTCTAACAGAGCAGATCTGCAACTTAAAAGTCTTAGGGCTGCCTTTGGTATTAAAAAGTTTAAGTGGCTTACCCAAGAGTCAAGCAACCAGGATATGCCAGAGGCAGGGCTCTAACCGAGGTCTCTAGCCATCCTTTCATGGTATCTCACCTGCCACCCTGCTCTCTAGCTCCGCCTCTGGGACATTACTTGCTCATGATTGTCAAGAGTCCTCCATAACAAGCCCTACTCAAATCCACCACACTCAGGCCATTTTCATGCTAAACCTTTTCTCCTACAATCCAGCTCTCCAGCTCCTAACTGGCAAGAATTCTCTATAACTAACCTTGCCCAACCTCCACCCACATACACACACAGAAACATACTGCCAGCTGCTCTAAGGCCATCTTCATACCATATTGCTTCTCACATACAGTTTCATCCCACTTGTTACCACCCCTTTTCACTTATAGCGGTTGGGACAATAATTAAATCAATACAACCATTCCAGGAAAGGGCATGTTAGTTTCCTGTGGCTCCATTTGCCAGCCCTGTGACTTACTAGACCCTAACACCCCACCTTGGACACTACTTCCTTACATGCATTGTCTTCCTTTGTTAGAATCTATGTTCCTTGAAGAATGGAACTGTGTTTTTGTATTTGTATTCGTAGCACGTGGCATAGTGCCTGGCACATAGGAAGCCCTTAATACATGCTTTTCATTCTTGCATTGCAATGTTTTTATGCTATGCCATGCTCACCACTGTTGAATTCAAGTATTGATATCTGGCAGATAGGACACTGCTGATTGACTGTTTGCAAGATGGTGCTGAGTAAACCCAGATAAGCTAGTTGGTTTATTTTCTAAAAAGCATCTTGGGAAATTTTTCATCATGACAAAAAAAAAGTAAAGGTAGGAAGGAATATTAACTAAATATTTCCATTAATTCCATTGTGTTACATCAGAAAAACATTTGAAAAGATATTTTCATTAGATCTTTTTTTCCTTCTGGAAATTAAAATAGAATACTGCCATGAAATTGACCTAAAGACAAATTATTTTTATAAATGAATTTCAAATTAGGCCAAAAAGTAAATCATCATATGTATTCATGTTACAAGGAATCAGATTCACTCCATAAGAGTGTCCAAACATAGGCTGACCAATGGAAAGAGTGACATGAATGTAAAGCTAGCCAAAATTATCAGAAAGTGCCTCTTTATCTTTTTTTGTGATAAATCAATCAATATGCAGCTTCCCCACGAAGAACAGTTACATGAATAATTAGACTTCAAAAAACTGAAGAGAAATCTATAAATTTAGAGAACTTAGCTACATTAATATCATATGTAAATGCAATGCTTTATAAAGAAGCCCTAGAGATATCTAAAAACACCATCAATAAAATTCCTAGTTTTATTCACAACAAGTAGGTTAGAGGGACTTTAATTGGAGTGCTGCTACTGGGATTTCCAGAGGTTAGTCCCATTTACTCTGCATTCTGAAGGGCTAATTTGATTGGCAAATATAGAAAGAGGAATGTAACCCCTGTCCCAAAGCCTTTTGGTATAGGACTTCTCTTTACTGGTGGAGATGAAGGCCCTGCCTATATAAAGGGGAAAGAGTTGTCAAGAAACAGAGAGCTTCAGTTCTCAGGGTTTCCTTTGTGTCCCCTTTGGGGGACTCATCAAGCTCTTTGGACTGGATAAGCTTCAAGTTTTCTTTGAAAGTCAAACTGGCTCCAACTTCAGAAAGAAGATAAGAATCCAGCCCCAATTCAGGTTGCTAAAATAAAAGACTCTGAGAAGACATGAGAGGAACAGGCAGTCTCCATCATGTGCCTATCCCCAGCTTGCTACTCTAGAAAGTTCAAGGAGTTTCCTCTTGGGCAAGATGTAGGACTCTCTCTCTCTTGGTTGAGCTCACTTACCTCACTTCCAATAGGAAAGCTTCTTCACTATCTATTGTCTGGTGTATTTTCTCCTATGTATACCTTCTCTGATTTCTGTTTTGCTATGATTTGGATAAGTGGGTTTCTTTGCTATTTGCTATATGCATTCATTGAGGAACTGGTATTAGGTGGGTAAAAGGATCAAATTTTAGATATATTTCCCCCCAAAATAACAAAAAAATATCAAAAGTTAGGTCAAACCCAATCATATCCTCTAGGTGAATAATATTTAAGGAAGCAGACAGATATACTTCTAGTCCTATACACCTTCTCTCTAAGGAGAGCAGAGTGGTAGCCTCCAGCCCCAACCTCTTGCTTCCCCTCCTAAAAAGAATGAAAATCTCCCTTGGAGCAAGGAGAGGGAAGGCAAGGCTAGAGATGTCTATTCTGCCTCTCTCTGAGCCACATTAAGGAGAGCATTTTCAAGACATAAGAAGCTCATTTCACAGGTGGGACTCACTCACCACTCCCATTCCTTAGAGATACATAGATGAGTAAGTAGAGAGAGACAGAAAGATAGATAGTGCACTTATTAGGTACTTAATATATGCTGGGCACTCTCCTAAATGCTAAAAATATGAGACAGAAAGAGAAACTAAAAATAAAAACAGTCCCTATTCTCAAAGAGCTTACATTCTAATAAGCAAAGATGATCCATAAAAGGGGACTGAAAGAGGGCAGGGGAGGGAGAAGTTATTCAGGGAGGGAACATGGAGTCAGAAGTGGAGCTAGAAGAAAAGTAAGCCGTGTCTATATCACGTACTCAAATAGAGGTCCCAGGAAGGAACAACTAAGGGAAATATGCCATTGACATGGCCTTAAATGTGCTTATGGCCATCTGACTAAGGAAAAGCTTTCACTCCTAGAAGTTACCTTTCCTCAGAATGTGAGTTAATGCTCATGAGAAGCTTTGGAGTTTCTTTTCTGCCTGAGCTTGAATTTCAGCAAGCACAACAGGATTGTGATAATGGGAATTCCAGTCTAGTGGCTTTTGCCTCTGTTGCAGCCATCCTTCACTGTAACATATTCTCTATTGAAACATATCTTCTATTGCTCAGACCATCTTCTAGGAAGCAAAATGAGGTCTCAGGTATGAAAATCTAACTTTTTACTATGCTAGTTAACCAAGAGTTAATCATTTTCACTTGGATGTTCTGTCTTTATTTCAAACTAATTATGTCCAATAAACTGTAAGCTCTTTGAAAGTAGAGACTGTTTCATTTTTTATTATCTCCATTACCTAGCCTGTGCCCATAGTAGGCATTTAATAAATGCTTATTGATTGACATCTAAAATCAAATTCATCTTTTCTCCTTCTGCCTATCATCTAGGTTCAAAGTGTCTAAGGTTATATTTAACTCCTTCTCTCCCTTGGTCTATATAGTTCCCCTCAGTCACTAGAACCTGTTGACTTTTCCTTCAAAATGTTCCTACTATCTCTTCCTTTCCATTCCCATAGCTACCAGGCAAATTGATGTCTTTATTGACTCAAGCTTTGGCAACTGCAGTGCCAATATGTTTTTCCTTGCTTCCAGTCCCCTCCCTGCTCCAATCCCTCCTATGCAGTATTACCTATTAAAACTCAAATAACAGGGGGTGAAGCCAAGATGGCAGAATGAAAGCAGGAACTTATCTGAACTCCTCCATGAATTCCATCAGTAATCTCTAAAAAGTGAATCCGAATTAATTTTAGAATGACAGAATCCACTGGGCAACAGAATGTGGCAGATTCCTAGCCCAGGAAAGTGCACACATAGGACTGGGCAGGGAGACTATGGAGCGCACAGAGGCTGCACCAGTTCAGATCAGAGACCAGACCACAAGAGCAAGAGCAAGCCCTGGTCAGTGGCCAGCGGATTCACCCACAGCAGGGGCAATTTGCAGACCTCTTACTGCGGGGCAGAGGATCTGTAGGAGCTGAGTAAGAGAAAGTTCAGGGCCCACAGCAGCGACAGCAGCTTCTCCTGGGGCTATCAGCCCACTGCCTGGATGTTTAAAAGTCACCTACTTGAACTTCCAGGGGCCAAGATGGTGGAGTAAACCCTAGCTGCTCTAATCCCCCTCACCAACCTTGAAAACTCAAAGATTATTGCCCCAGTGTAAAATCCTGAAATAGTGGGACCAGTGGCAGGCTTGGGAGACTCAGAGGAAGGGTGTGACTGAATCTGTGCTGAGCCTGAAGTGAAGGATGGGAGGAGTCCCAACAAACCCCATCTTAGCTAATCAGTGGAAGATCCCAAAGCCCAGGGGGTTGGAGCCAGCAAGTGCTAATGCCAGAAGCCCAGGTGTGCCCTAGCTCAGCTGCTGAGCCTGCCTGAGCTGTAGCCCAGGGACACAGAGCTGGAAACCTGAAGTGGCCAGATCACCCCTTCCCCACACCTTACTCTGTGAGCCTCAGGGTAAGCCAGAGGAAACACTGAGAGTCCTGGCCTTGGCCTTAACCTCAGTCTAGACACCCAGAGGCTAGAACACACAAAGTCAACAACCAGGCCCCTAGGTCCCAGCTTGAGAAACATG
The DNA here is from genome assembly GCA_028646515.1 of Pseudochirops corinnae. NCBI lineage: Eukaryota > Metazoa > Chordata > Mammalia > Diprotodontia > Pseudocheiridae > Pseudochirops > Pseudochirops corinnae. The sequence goes on along the minus strand of CM053586.1, from coordinate 141,249,909 downwards.
GGTCAGAGGCTTCTGTACCCCAGAAGCAGAAATCCACTTTAAAAGTCAGAAAATAGGCCATCACAATTTGGTGGAAGCAACTTGGAAAGGGAAAACCAAAGACAATTGAATCCTATTATTGTGACACCCTAGACTCTATATCCACACCTGAGACCACAGAAGGAAAGAATTGGTCTCAAGCCCAAAAAAAGCATTCTTGGAAGAGCTCAAGAAAGATTTTAAAAGCCAAATTAAAGAGGTAGAAGATAAAATGATCAATTATTTTTAAATGACATTAGCCAAAATGGAAAAAAAAAATCTCACTAAAGAAAACAAATTCTAAAAAGTAAAATTTGTGAACTGGGATGGGAGGTTCAAAATCCAACTGGAGAAAATATCTCCCTAAAAACAAAATATAAACATATGGAAAAAGCTTCAAAAACTAACCAAGGAAAATAATTCACTAAAAATTAGAATCAGTCAAATCAAAGCAAATGACTCTATGACATATCAAGAATCAGTCAAACAAAACAAAGATTGAAAAGTTAGAAGAAAATGTAAAATATCTCATTGGAAAAACAGCTGAACTGGAGAAGAGACCAAATTATTCATCTACCAGAAAGCCATGATGAAAAAAACAGCCTGGACAACACCCTCCAAGAAATTATCAAAGAAAATTGTCCTGAGGTCCTAGAACCAGAGGGTAAAATAGTTATTGAAAGAATTCACTGGACACCTCCTGAAAGAGATCCCAAATTGAAAACGCCAAGAAATATTATAACCAAATTCCAGAATTATCAGGTCAAGGAGAAAATACTGTAAGCAGCCAGAAAGAAACAATTCAAATATCATGGAACTACAGTCAGGATCACACAGGACCTAGAAGCTTCTACATTAAAAGATTGGAGGGACTGGAATATGATATTTCATAAGGCAAAAGGGCTTGGACTACAACCAAGGATCAATCATCCATCAAAATTGAGCATAATATTTCAGGCAAGGAGATGGTCATTCAAAGAAATAAGGAACTTCCAGACCTTCCTGATGAAAAAGCCAGAGTTCAATGGAAAATTTGATCTCCACATACAAGACTCAAGAGAGACATGGGAAGGTAAACAAGGAAAACACACACACATGCATGCATGCATGCACATAACTTGTGATTCAGTAAGAGCAAACTATTTATATCCCTATATGGGAAGCTGATACCTGTCAATAATGAGAATTGTATAATTATTGCAACATTTAAAAGGGATATATGTAGATAGAGGGAGTGAGTATAAATTAACTAACATGATGATTAAAAAAACCTTATTAAGGGGTGCAAAGGGATTATAATGGGAGAAAAGGAGGCAGGAAAGGGTAAATTATGCCACATGAAGAGGCATAAAAACATACTATAGTAGAAGGAAAGAAGGGAGGGAGATGAATATTATATGAACTTTACTCTTATTGGTTTTGGTTCAAGGATGGATTAATATAATCAGTTAAGTTTAGGATTCTAACATGAAAAGACACAAAAACTCATTATAGTAGATGGAAAGGAAGAAGGGAGAGGAGCATTGTATGAAATTTACTCTCATTGGTTTGGGTTCAAGGAGGGAATAACATACTCCATTAAGTATAAAAATCTATTGTGCCCTACAAGCAGTAGGAGGGGAAAGGGAGAAAAAGGGAGGGGGGTTAGAAGGGAAGGAAGAAGTAGTAAGGGAGAAGGGTAATTAAAGGGAGGGGGGTACATAGGGAGGGAATACTGAGGGAGGGAGTGGCCAAAAGGAAAACTCTTAAGGAGGAGAAGGGAGAAGGGAGAAATGAAAGCATAAACAGATGAGGGAATAGGATGGAGGGAAAGACATAGATAGTAATCATAACTGTGAATATGAATGGAATGAACTCTCCCATAAAATGGAGGCAAATAGCAGAATGGATTAAAAACCATAATCCCACAATATGCTGTCTACAAGAAACACATTTGAAACAAGGGGATAAGCACGGAATAAAGGTAAAAGGCTGGAGTAGAATATATTATGTTTCAGCTAAAGTAAAAAAAAAAAAGTAGAGGTAGCAATCCTTACCTCAGATAAAGCAAAAGCAAAAATAGATCTAATTAAAAGAGATAAGGGAGGAAACTATATCCTGCTAAAAGGCACCATCGAGAATGAAGCAATATCATTATTTAACATATATGCACCAAGCAGTATAGCATCCAAATTCCTAGAGGAGAAGTTAAGGGAATTAGAGGAAGAAATAGATAGCAAAACTATACTAGTGGGGGACCTCAATCTCCCCTTCTCTGAACTTGATAAGACTAACTTCAAAATAAACAAGAAAGAAGTTAAGGAGGCAAATAGAATTTTAGAGAGGATAGAAATGATAAACCTCGGGAGAAAATTGAATGGGGATAAAAAGGAATATACCTTCTTCTCAGCAGTACATGGCACATACACAAAAATTGACGATGTAATAGGGCATAAAACCTCACAACAAAGTGCAGAAAAGCAGAAATATTAAATGCATCCTTCTCAGAACATGATGCAATAAAAATTATCTGCAATAAAGGGCCATGGAAAGATAGACTAAAAACTAATTGGAAACTAAATAATTTAATCTTAAAGAATGACTGGGTCAAACAAGAAATTATAGACATAATAAGTAACTTCATTCAAGAGAATAACAATAATGAGACAACATACCAAAACTTGTGAGATGAAGCAAAAACAGTTCCTAAGGGAAGTTTTACATCTCTGAATGCATACATGAATAAAACAGAAAATTGAGGTCAATAAATTAGGCATGCAACTGAAAAAGCTAGAAAAAGAAATACTCTTTCTGGCAGAGGCAGGAAGAGAAGGTCCCAGGAACCCAAGCTTGCTGGGGGCACCACCATCACCATCAACGTCGCCATCACCATGGTGAAACTGAGCAAGGAGTCCAAGCAGCAGCTGCAGCAGCTCTCCCAGGGTGGCCAGTTCGCCATCAGCTGCAGCTTCATCCCCCTCATGCTCTACCTGGGATTTAGGAGAGGTGCAGATCCTGGAATGCCTTAACCAACTGTTTTGAGCTTGCTTTGGGGATGAAAGACTGTTTAAACATCTGGATTGGAAGCAATCAGTGGACAAGAGAAACCCTGCCAGTGTGCATTTTGGCCAGAATAACGAAGTGAAACTCATCATTTGGATGCTTCTGAGGTCTTACGTCACCAAGTGTATATGGGAAAATGTCTTGGGGACAGAATGTATCAAAATAAATAACTTAAACCACAAAAAAAGAAAAAGAAAAAGAAATACTGAAGACCAAAGGAGAGAGTAATAAAATTGAAATTAAGAAAACTATTGAATTAATAAATAAAACTAAGAGCTGGTTTTATGAAAAAAAAATTGACAGACCTTTAGTTAATATGATAAAAAAAAAAAAAAGAAAGAAGAAAACCAAATTACAAGGATTAAAAATTAAAAGGGTGAATCTATCTCCAAAGAAGAGGAAATTAAAGCAATAATCAGGAATTATTTTACCCAATTGTATGCACATAAATTTGACAATCTTAGTGAAATGGAAGAATATTTACAAAACTATAAGTTGTCCAGATTAACTGAAGAGGAAATAATAGAGTAGTGGATCAATGGAATAGATTAGGTACACAAGACACAGAAGTCAATGACTATAGTAATCTACTGTTTGATAAACCCAAAGACCCCAGTTTTGGGGACAAGAACTCACTATTTGACAAAAACTGCTAGGAAAACTGGAATACAGTATGGCAGAAAATGAGCATAGACCAATATCTTACACTGTATACCAAAATAAAGTCTAAATGGGTGCATGATCTAGGGTGATACTGTAAGCAATATGGGAGAGCAAGGAATAGTTTACCTGCAAGATTTATAGAGAAGGGAAGATTTTATGACCAAACAAGAGATAGAGAGCAATATGAAATGCAAAATGGATAATTTCGATTACATTAAATTGAAAAGTTTTTGTAAAAAGTCAATGTAACCAAGATTAGGAGGGAAGCAGAAAATTGGGAAAGAATTTTTACAACCAGTGTCTCTGATAAAGGTCGCATTTCTAAAACGTACAGAGAACTGAGTCAAATTCATAAGAATACAAGTCATTCCCCAATTGACAAATGGTCAAAGGATATGAACAGGCACTTTTCAGAGGAAGAAATTAAAGATCTCTATAGGCATGTGAAAAAATGCTCTAAATCACTATTGATCACAAAAATACAAATAAAAACAACTCTTAGGTACATCTCACCAGTTAGATTGGCTAACATGACAAAACAGGAAAATGACATGCTGAAGAAGATGTGGGAAAATTGTAACACTTAAGTATTGTTGGTAGAGTTGTGAACTGATTCAACCATTCTGGAGAGAAATTTAGAACTATGCCCAAAGGGCTATAAAAATGTGCATACCCTTTGATCCAGCAATACCTCTAGAGCTATATCCCAAAGAGTTCATACAAGTGAGAAAAGGACCTGTATGTACAAAAATATTTATTACAGCTCTTTTTGTGGTGGCCAAGAATTGGAAATCAAGGGGATGCCCATCAATTGGGGAATGGCTGAACAAGTTGTGGTATATGAATGTAATGGAATACTATTGTGCTATAAGAAATAAGGAGCAGACGGACTTCATAATAATCTGGAGAGACTTATATAAACAGATGTTGAGTGAGAAGAGCAGAATCAGGAGAAATTTGTATACAATTACAGACACAACATATGTGCGACGACTAACTTTGATAGACTAGGCTCCTCTCATCAATGCAAGGTTATAAGTCAGCTCCAAAAGCCTCATGATGGAAAGAGATATCCACATTCAGAGAAAGAACTACAGAATCTGAATGCAGATTGAAGCAAACTACTTGCTCTCTCTCTTTTTCTTTTTTTATTTCCTCTTTCTCATTGTTCACCCCATTGTTTATAATCCTTCTTTACAACCTGACTAATGTTTAATGTGAAGGTATTTGTAGATCCTGTATTTGATTGCATGCCACCATGGGAGGAGAAGAAGAAGGGGGAGGGGGAGAAAGTTTGAAATTCAAAGGATTGTGGAACTAAATGTTGTAACCTAAAAGTAAATAATTAATTTTTAAAAACTCAAATGTTACTCTCTCCTCAAAAACCTTCAGGGGTTACCTATGGCCTACACAGTAAAGCCTTAATTTCCTAGACTGGTGTTCAAGCTTTTTAACAAAGTGGCTTGAAATCGCATACTCAAATTTATCTCTGACTGCTCTGTCTGAACCCACTGTCAGACTCATTATCCCTTGGACATACATTTTCACATTGTCTCTGTCTTTTTGTTCATGCTATTTCCATCTCCATTTCTCTTGACTCATCTAATCCATACTTTAAGACCTAGTTCAAATACTTCATGCTCTGCAAAATTTCCCCAGACTCCAGGGTTCTCTCTTCTAACAAATTTATTGCACATGTCATTCAACTAATCTTGTACTGCCTTGGAACATTTCTTGTACTCATTCTGACCTATAATTTCTCTTGTATTGCTATTTACTCTATCACATGTTTAGATCATATTTCACTTTCTTCTTCCTTCCTGCTCAATCTTTCCTCTTCATCCTCCTTCACTTATTCATTGTCTTCTTCTCACTCTCTAAGCGTAAGTATTCTTTAAGGCTCTATCCTGGTCCCTCAGCTCTTCTATATTCTCTGTGTACACAAACTCAGCAATTCCCATGGCTTCAATGATCAGTTCTATACAGTTGACTCCCAGGTCTATATTGTGTAGGGAGGCCAGCAGTTTTGGTTGCTTGTGTTACTAGACCTTTTTGGTTATTCCCACACAGTCCCACATCTGTGAATCTGCATGGATACCAAGGAGCATTATAGGGGATGGAATGGGATTAGAAAATGTTTTTCACATCAGTTTCACCCCTGCTCTTTTCCATTTTTGCTAAGTGAAGCCCCTGGAAGTGATACGCACAAATCAGGAATATGAGAGTTAGAACTCTTCTGGCTTATTCTTTGTTCTTTGACAACTAGTTTATATAATAACCTTCTTACTGTAACAGAAAGAATGAGGAGTATGATGGGGAATAAAGGGAATTTTCTGACCATAATCAAGATGAGTTGTACTGAGAGTCCAAAAGATAAAGGGAAATGAGTTAAAAAAAAAAATAGACAAAGATGTCAAAAGGCTTCTTCAACTAGGGGACTTAATGAAGTTAGCTTCATACAATCAGTACAATGTCATCACGAACCAGAAGTACTTAGAGGATCTCGACATCTATAAGAAATTGCTCCTTGATTTGGACTCTCTTGGATCTCCTCCATGACAATGCTAAAGTATTCTATTTTATGCTTTTCAAACTATATTATATTTCCTCAATTTTCTCATTGTAAAATGGGAATGAGAAGTGGGGCATTTAGATGATTTCTAAGGCCACATTCAGCTGTAAGCCTATGATATTAGGTACATGGAGCAAATATTATTGTCTTTATTTTATAGATGAAGAAATTTACTAGCTTTATGACTTGTCCAGAGTCATTTGGGGTGTATGGGGTATTCAGGAGGACTAGAAACTCTGGTGTAAGGGTTTGCTGAGCCCTTTTCAGGGCTGCTCATCCACCTTTGATGTCCACCTGTCCCCCAACTCTCACCTGGGACTCCAAAAAGCTATAGCATTCGAAGCAGTCACACCTTGGAAAAATCGTCGTGGCAAACAGACTAAACCAGGTTGAGGGTGACCGACAGGTCCCAAACAAATCAGTAAGGTAGGGGGGTGTGAAGTGAAGATTTCCCCCAGTGGAATGGGTAGATGAGAACAATGGCCACAAAAACAGCTGAAACAAGCACTTTGGACCACCTAGAGCTTGGTCAGACATCGAAGATGCCAAGGTTATCCCTCGTCTCCCAGGTCATCAACAATCATCTTGCTTTTGTCTTGCCACTGGACTTCAATGATTCAGGAAGAGAAAATAAGGCTGATGACTTTGTGCAACTCTGCCTCACTTAAATCCAATTCATGCAAGAGTCAAGATTTCACCCTGTGATGTCATTGGTCCTCTTTGAAAATGAAGGACAGTGAGAAAATTCAAAATTCAAAATCTTATGGAAGTGAATGTTGAAAACTGAAAATTAATTATTTTTTTAAACGAAGGAGAAGAAAACAGGAAAGGGATAAGGCATACACATATAGCTCTAATATAAGATAGCAAAAGAACCAATTGGCTCTAGATCTAGGGAATATAGATCATTCAAAGATTTAACCCAGCTCCATTATTTTGCAAGTGAAGAAACTGAGGCCTAAATAGAAGTCTGAATTTCTTACTACTACAAATTGCTTCTATATAAAATGTTTATAAAAAGATCATTGTGATCAGTGATCAGCATATCTTTAACACTTGAAGGGGACATTCAATCCAACAATCCTGATGCTGTCATTTCTTTTCAATCTTTGGCTCATAGTAACAAAGTAAATGTGTAGAATTGTTTTTTGTTTTTTTCCTGTTTCATTCCCTCTTTTCCTTTCCACCAGCTCCACCTAGTGTTGAATTACTACTTGGTAAGTCACTCTTCACCATGTTATGTTTGATGGCTCCTTTGGAGTGTGTGTGTGTGTGTGTGTGTGTGTGTGTGTGTGTGTTTTGTTTTGTTGGGGGAGGGAGGTTGTGTTTTGTTTTGTTGGGGGGGGGGGAGGTGTTGTTTGGGTTTTTTAAGACCAGAATCCTAGATCTGTAGAATGTTAGAAGTAGAAGGAAACAGGTAATCCAAACTCAAATATGAGGGTACTGCAGTGAAGCAAGTCAAAGAAACTTGCAAAACAAAAACCTAGTCTCCCAAGTCTTTTTTATGCTGATCTACAATGATCTTCCCACACTTCCCCTTCACACACACACACACACATATACACACACACTCCTTTTCCCCAGTGTAGATAGTATAGGTGAGGGCAGCATATTTCATAACAGTGTGCACTTAGAGAACATTTTTTACTTCTTAAAGGTACATAATTTTTTAATAGTCAATCAGACAAATCAATCAGGAGAGCCAGTGTGATGTAGTTGATAGAGAACTGACCTCAGGGTCATGAAGACTTGGATTTAAGTCTCACCTCTGACATAAATTGGCTACGTGACTCTGAGGGCATTTCTTATCCCCCAGTGAAATAGGGAGTTCTCTAAGTTTCAAGCTGGGGAAGGAAATGGCAAATCACTCCAGTATCTTTGCCAAGAAAACTCCAAATGGGGTCATGAAGAGTCAGACATGAATAAAAAACAACTGTTTCAAAAACCGTGTCTACCTACTTTGATAGCAGGATTTTCCTTACCTGGGAGTTCTCTACATCAATGACGTCATATGTAATATCTTCATTCAATTAAAGAAACCAAAACTTAACTAAAACTAAGCACAATTTTTTGTTGTTCAGTCATTTTCAGTCATGTTCAATTCTTCATGACCCCATTTGGAGTTTGGTTTTTTTTACTTTTTTTGGGGGGGGGGGGAAGGTAGGGTAATTGGGGTTAAGTGACTTGCCCAAGGTCACATGGCTAGTTTTTGTATTAAGTGTCTGAGGCTGATTTTGAACTCAGGTCCTCCTCACTCCAGGGCCAGTGCTCTATTCACTGCGCCACCTAGCTGCCCCTGTGGTTTTCTTGGTAAAGATACTAGAGTGGTTTGCCATTTCCTTCCCCAGCTCATTTTACAAATGAGGAACCAAGGCAAGCAGGGTTAAGTGACATGCCCAGGATCATACAGCTAGTAAGTGTCTGAAGCTGGATTTGAAGTCAGTAAGAGGAATCTTCCAAGCTCCATATCTGGCACTCTATCCACTGCACCACCTGGTGGCCTCTAAGCATAATACAACTCATATATTTGTACTAAAATTTATCCTGGATTAAATTAAAACACAAAGACACTTTTAAAAATATGAGGGTGTGCTGTAGAGTTCAAAGAGAGCAAGGTGTAAGAAAACTGGAAAGGTAGAAAGGAGTTAGGTTATAAAGAGTTTTAACATTGAAATAGGATTTTATATTTGATCTTGAAGGTTAGAGGGAGCCATTGGTATTTATTAAATGAGAGTGAGGGTGGGATAAGATGGGCAGAACTTCACTTTAGGGAGCCCAATTTGACAGTTTAGTGGAAGAGAATGGGCTGGAGTGAGGGGAGAAAAGGAGTTCTGTATGAGAGATGTTACAAAGGCAGAATTAACAGGACCTATTAGCTGATTGGATATGAGCAGTGAGAGTGAGGAGTCAAGGATGATACCTAGGTTGTGAGCTTAGAGGACTCTGGGTCCTCCTTCCCAAAGGTAACCCCATGCTGTTATGAAAATGAGATGCTTCAGCAGATGGCACCCCAAAATACACTGGCCAGACATTTTGGAACTTGAAACTCTGAAGCTGTTTTTTAAGATTTCCGTGGGAAAGATGGCGGAAAGGAGTAAGAGTGCTGGTTTGTGTGAGGAGCACATACTCCATCTTGGGGGCCATGTGGATATTCTAGTATTGAGCACTGAGATGGGTCTCTGATTTGTGGTCACCTGCTCTTCACTTCCAAAGAGGGACTTGACACCAGTGAATACCATTGCCATTGCTGCTTTTGTATCAAAGAAGTGTGTTGCTAAGCTGGCTTGGACTGTGTTTGATGAGATGACCCTAAAACATGCATACATGCATACATATATGTGTGTGTGTCTGTACGTACGTGTATACATATATGTGTATATATTGATATAGATCTATAGAGAACAATTTTCTGAGCAGTATGCTTCCTGGTGAGAGACAAGAACTCCATACTTTGCCTCCAAAATTGGAAAAGTAACAATGGACTATAATATGATATGGGTGAACAAAGGACCTAAGCATTACTCCTCATTATTTCTTAAAAATATTTTGTTTTTACCCAATTATATGTAAAAACAAGTTTTAACATTCATTATTTTTCTTATATGTTTTGAATTTCAAATTCTACTCCTCTTTCCCTCCCATCTCCCTGAGACAGTAAGTAATCTGATATAAGTTATACATGTGCAATCACGTAAAACATTTGAAAAAAATAAAGGAAGGAAGGGAGGAAAGGAAGAAAGAAGATAAAAATAGTATCCTTTAGATGCCATCAGTTCTTTCTCTGGAAGTAGATAGCATTTTTCATCATGAGCCCTTTGGGATTATCTTGAATCATTGCATTACTGAATAGTTAAATTAGGGGCAGGTAGGTGGCAAAGTGAATAGGGCACTGGCTATGGAATCAGCAGGACCTGAGTTCAAATCCAGCCTCAGACACTTAACACTCTTACTAGTTGTGTGATCTTGGGCAAGTTACTTAACCCCAATTGCTTTGCCTCCCCCTCTCCAAAAAGAGAAAAGAATAGTTAAGTCATTCACAGTTATTAATCATATAGTACTGCTGGTACTATGTACAAAGTTTTCCTGGTTCTGCTTACTTCACTCTGTATCAATTCATGTAAGTCTTTCCAGGTTTTTCTGAAATCATCCTGCTCATCATTTCTTATAGCACAATAGCATTTCAGTAAAATCATATACCAAAATTTGTTCAGCCATTCTCCAATTGATAGGCATCCATTCAGTTTCCCATTCTTAGCCACCACAAAGAGTTAGTATAAATATTTTTGTACAAAGAGGTTCTCCCTTTCTAAAAATCTTTTTGATTGCCTTTTACTATTACCATGAGTTACTCAGTGAGGTTCTCTCCAATATCCCCAATTCTGTTTTCATTCCTTGAAAGTCCAGTGTCTCAGGGTAATACCATAAAGCTGGATGTCAATAAAATCAAGTCGATAAACATCTATTAAGTGCTTAATATGTGCCATGCACCATACTTAGCACTGGGGATACAAACATAAAAAAGGAAGCCATTGCCCTCAAGGAGCTTACAATCTAATAGGAGATGACAACACACAAAAGGATACTGATGGGGGGGGGGAGGGCAGTCCAAGGGGTGGATCGAAGGTACCCAGTATGGGAGTGTGATGGAGGAGTTCAGAGGAGTACAGCTGGGTGGAAAATGAAGAGATGGTTGGCCTGGGCACCCTTCTTAAATAGATGTTGTAGAAAGCACTCTCTGCTCTTTCCTCCAAACAGAAGGGCCTCCAGGCAGCATACTACTAAAGTGTAAGTTCCAAGGCTGGCTGATGTGATGGTGCAGGATGAAGAGGTCCCTGGGTAGGACATGATGAAGAAGTCCAAAGGAATACAGCCAGGTGACAAATGTCTATATTGACCTTTGTAGAAGGAAGATAATAGTACCTATGGGAATACTGAGATACCGCCTAGTTAAAAACACTAAGTGCATTTCCCTTTCAGAAGAGAGTCAAAATCCCAGAGTTAACCTATTTATTAGTTTACAGGACTTGAGAACATTGGGGGGAAATTGGATTTAAGGGTATTGTGAAAGGTATTGTGAAATCTGCATGTGTTTCCTTGCATGGCTTATAACCTTCCATGAGTAGAATAGAATAAAAGTTACCCTGTGCCCACTAAATATATTTGTTACCTCGCATGTTTGTGCAGAATCTATGGTCCATGTTACCCACATTTGTGCAAACCTAGACAGAGGCAATATTCACAGATTTAGACTCTGGGTAGGGGGGTATAAAGAGCCAAGAAGAGGTATGATTATCAAGGTAACCTCCAAATTTCGTTCTAATCCATATACGCCCAGAGCATATAGGATCGTTGACTTACAGATAGTACGGAATTTACAGATCATAAAGTCCAACCCCTTCATTTTACAAATGAGGAAACTGAGGCACAGAGCAGTTAAATGGCTTGCCCAAGATGACATAGTGTCTAAGGCAGGATTTGAATCCAGATGTTTCTGTGCAGTTCAAGTGTAGAGTCCTATTCATTATCATGAGGGTTACAGGTTACATCTATACGGCATTTTAAGATTTCTTTGAAACAATGTAGTGAGTTAGGGTACTGGGGGCAAATGAGAAGGGGACGAGCTTATTTTACACAGCACCTACCATGTGGCGGGCACTGTCCTCAGCACTTTACAGATCTTACCTCTTGTGACTATCACAATGACCCTAGAACGGAGGTAGGGTTTTAATTCCCATTTTTGTTGTTGTTGAGTCGTGTTCAACTCTTTGTGACCCCATTTGGGGTTTTGTTGCCAAAAATCCTGGAATGGTGTCATTTCCTTCTCCAGATCATTTTACAAATGAAGAACTGAGATAAACAGGATTACGTGACTTTCCTTATTTTATTTTAGTCACAGAGATAGTAAATATATAAAGCTGGATTTGAACTCTAATCTTCCTAACTCCAGGCCTGGAGCTCTATCCACCGTGCCACCAAGGTACAGCTGAGTAGACTGAAACAAACAGGTTAAATTATTTGCCCAAGGTTATTCAGCTGAGGTTGAATTTGAACTCAGATCTTTCTGTCTGACAGGTTCATCACTTTATCCATTGTGCCACTCAGCTGCCAATGCCAATGCCTTTTGAGTATTTACATTACATTTAAAAAGCACTTTAAAATACACAAAGTACTCCTTGAAACAATGCTTTTTGTTAAGTAGGATAAATAATATCTTAGTATTCATTTTTTATAACTATGGAAAAAATGAGGCTCAGAGATCAGGTGACTTACTCTGGATAATAAGCAGGAAACGTACTGATTCCACACTTATTATGTGTAATAATACCCTAATAGCTGAAAACTGAAGATAGAAATCCAAGAACTGCACCTAGCTGGCCAAGATTACAAAGTTACCCTCTTCTCCTTTAACTTTGTTCCATTTACTATCAAGCAAACATATTACTCAGCCGTCCCTGGCTCCTTCTTTCACAAATAACATCAGCTATCAGGCATTCATATTAAGTTTTCTTCCTCGCTAGACGGTTCCTGTCACCCTTCCACTCAGACCAACTCTTAATCAATTTCCCAGAAAATCACTTTATCTTTCTCGGACTATTGCAAGATTTTTGGGGAGGGTGGGGAAGAGAAGGGGGGAGACTATCCCCTCCTCCCAACTCCAGTCCATTTTAAATGCTGCTCTCCCAATCTTTTTACCACCTCCATAGACACAGAACTTTCCAAGGTCATTAAAAACCAAAGGACCCTGGCATAACTTCCCACATTCCAAGATATAAAGGGCAACTTGGTTGGTTTTTGGCAAGTAATCTAACACTTGGGACTCTACTAGACTTGGCTTAAATCTTCCCCTTTATCCAGGTTCACATACTCCAGGAGAGGAATTGTGGTGTATAGGATAATGTGCTGAGCTTGGAATCATAAATAATTGGGCTCAAATATTGTCTCAAATACGTGTGGAAAGCAAATTGCCCTCAGGGTCCAGATTCTGCTTACTAGATTTGTGACCTCAGGCAAGTCACCTAACTGCTCACAGGCTGTGTTTACTCACCCAGAAAATACCAAAGAGTATTATTCTAAGGGAGGCAGTGGATAGAGCCCTGGGCTTGGAATCTGGAAGACGCATCTTCCTGAGTCCAAATCCAGTGAAGCTGTCTGACCTTAGACAAGCCACTTCACCCTGTTTGCCACGATTTCCTCATTTGTAAAATAAGCTATAGAAGGAAATGGCAAATCACTCCAGTATCTTTACCAAGAAAACCCCAAATAGGATCACAAAGAGTTGGACAAAACTGTTGTTATGAGACTATTATGAGAATTAAATGAGATGGTGTATATAAATTAGTATTAGATATTTGTGAACTCATCATTTTGATTGTCAACAATCAATAAGCATTTATTAAGCACTTATTATGTTTCAAGAATTGTGCTAAGTGCCAGGTGTATCAGCAAGCACCCTAGCATACCCAGCGCGGCTGCTAGCACAGGTTCTTAGACCTGCTTTTCTAAAGGAAAGCAACTCAAAATGGGTTAACAGTCTCACTTTAATCAATCAAACACATATCATTTACCTAGTTCAGGAGGAAAGTCAGCACCCTGAACTTCAGAGAATACAAACAGAATACAAAACACAAGTTACAAGCAGATAGAGAAAGATATCAGCAGACAGGGCTTCCAGCCATCTGACCATTACATCCATACCTAGTCAATTACCAGAGAGGGAAGCACCAACATTGGAGTTTTCAAAGCCGTGGGGCTCAAGGGCTTCCCAGAGTCTCATCTGGCCAAATCACACAACTCTTCTCAAAGTGAGCCCCAAAGCAAAAACTCACATCAGAGTATATAGCCTTCTCCTGTCACAGCCCTCTTGACCCACTGTCCAATCACAAAGTAATAAGGTGTGGGCATTCCCGAAAAACAAGCCTCCTGCCACAGGCTCCATTTGACCACATTCAGCCTATTAGGGGGCAGAGTATATTTTCAAATCAGGGAAGGTTCTCAGAGTCACGTAGCCACTTTAGCAAAGGGTCTAGGGGCAGAGAAGATCTTCAGATTCCCATAACTCCAAGGTAATAAGAAAAAGAGATATAGGGTCTGCCCTTAAGGAGCTTACAATCTAATTCGAGAAGACAATACCCAAAAGGAAAAGGCTCCCACACCCCACTCCCACCAGCAGTGGTGTCAGAGGCTGTCTGATGAAGCATCATGATGTTCATGATAGAAGTAAAACAAAGTAACTGGTGGGAAATGAAGAGTTGGAAAATCTGAGCCCTCTATAACAGGAAGTTTTGGGAGGAGTTCTTCACTCTATCTTTCAACCCTCCAATCAGAGGAGAGAGACAACTAAGGGTACTGAGGAGGTGTTGACTACAAGAGCTGAACCAATCTCCCTGATGATATTTCTGGTGATGAGTCTATTCTGAAGGAAAATATAATGTTCAGACTAAGCAGAGAAGCTCATAATTTGGCAAGATCCTTTCAGCCTTGTTATTCATCCTTCATAAGTACCCTCTGCTCCTCTGATTTAGAGGGTGGAGCCATAAACTCCTCTATTTAAGGAGACTGAAGCAAAACATGCTATTGTTCTTTTTCATGTCTGGTTTTGCTTTTTTTTTTTCCCAGTGATCACTCAATGGTTACAACCTTTCTATATAACCAAACTATTGTACAGTGTGAAAGTATTTGCAGATCCTATACATGATTGCATGCCACCATGGGGGGGGGGGGAGGGAGAGAGGGGAGAAAATCTGAAACTCAAATGATTGTGGAACTGAATCTTGTAAACTAAAAGTAAATAAACAAGCCATTCAAAAAAAAAACTCCTCCATTTAAGGAAAGGTGACAGGACAGACATTTCTCACTTCCTTCCTTGTCCCACTCATTTTGGTCTTCTTTGATTTTTCCACCACAGAGTATCTCCCTCCCTCCCCATACCCTCATCCCTCCACCTCAAACCCTTTTTAACCTTCTTTTGTATGCTGCCTTGGGTTTAATGGGTTCTCCCTCATTGGAAGTCTTTAAACAAAGGCTGTTTGACCACTTATATAGTATGTGACAGATGGGATTTGTGTTCAAGTAGGAGTTGGACTATATGACCATTAAACTATACGACCATGACCATATGACCAAAATCTAAAATTCTATAATTTTGTTTGAAACTTGCACTCTTCTCCTCACCTAAGAAAGAATGAAGACAATAACTTATGGGAGAAGGAGTTTTACTGTCTAGTATAAGTTTTGGACCCTCAGTAAAACACATGCAACCTATCTTATCACAAAATACCTAAATGTTCAGGGAGCAGAAATGCCTGGTATTAAAAGTATATCATATCATCATAGAATCTCAGAGTTGGAAAGGCTTTCTAGGTTACCTAATCCAATCAAAGTCAAAGAGGGATCCCTTCTACAATATTCCACACAATTCATCATATCGTCTCCACTTGAAGACTTCCAGTAATGGGGAACTCATTTCTTGATTAGTCAGTCTATTACATTTCTGGACAGTTCTAATTGTTAGGAAGGTTTTCTTTGTAGAGAGGTAAAATCTGCTTTTCTATGATGTCCAAACCAATCCAACAAATATTTATTAATCACCTACTATTTGAAACATCTACCCATCACTTATACTCTACTCTTTGTGGCCAGTCAAAACAAGTCTAATCCTTTTCTTTAAATCTTTGAAGGTAGCAATCATACCTCCCTTAAGTCTTCTCCTTCTCAAGCTATGATTCCTATTTCCTTCAATGGATCTTTATATACCATGGTCTCAAATCCCATTGCTATACTAATCAGCCTTTAGACAAAGTCCACTTAATTGATGTCCTTCCTAAAATGTGACACCCAGCACTGATCACAATAAGGTAACAAAATCTCAGGTTTGGAATAATCTCCTTTGGAACACCCTGGACAAATGGTCAGAGAGACTTTGGCTGAAGAATTCTAATGAAAGTACATCCATTATCTCCCAAGGCAGCACATTCTATTTTGGGGCAACTCTAATTGTTAAAAAGTTTTTCTTTGCATTGAACCTAAACTACATCATGTTCCCAGTTCCTTTGTCTTCATTCTGCTCTATGGGTTCAAGGTGAACAAGTGTAATCCCTTTTCTGCACAACGGTCCATATAACAGCAATTGTGGCTGCCCACAGTCCTCTTTTCTGGGTTAAACTTTCCCATTTCCTTCAACTAACCTTCATTTGGCATTATCTCAGGGCCTTCACTACAGATGTGATTGAATAAAGGTAAGAATATAATAATATATAATAATACTATTGTATTACCTTCTTTGTTCTGAATGCAACACTCATATTAATACCCTTAAAAGCATATGAGTTTTATGAGTTTGTTAGTCATGTCAGATTATTGACTCATATTGTGTCTGAAACCCACTAAACCTTCGAGATTTCAAGAATTAATAGTTAGTTACACCCCCCAATACTATTTATTGTTGAGTCATGTCTGACTCTTTGTGACCCCATTTGAGATTTTCTTGCCAAAGATACTGGAGTGGTTTGCCATTTCCTTCTCCAGTTCATTTTACAGATGAAGAACTGAGGCAAGCAGGGTTAAGTGACTTACCCAGGATTACACAGCTAGTAAGTGTCTGAGGCCAGATTTGAACTCAAGAAGATGAGTGTTCCTGACTCCAGGTCCAGTACTCTATGAGCTACACCACCTAGCTACACTTTCTCACCCCAATCCTATACTTAACCCAGGTATAGGACTTCATATCATTCATGACATATGTATGTGATGGAATACCACCATACTGTAAGAAATAATGAAGGGGATGGTTTCAGAGAAATCTTGGAAGACTTCTATGAACTGATGCAGAATAAAGTGAAAAAACAAGAACAACTGTACAATAACCATGATGTTTTAAAAAGAAACAAATCCTGAAAGACTTAAGAACTCTGATCAGTGTAATAACCCACTTCCACAAGACTCATAATGAAACATGCTATCCACCTCTTCACACAGAGTACAGACTGAGACATATAAGTGTATATGCATATATATACATAAATACATACACATATATACATATATGCACATATGTATACATATACCCATATATGTATATATGAATAACATGACCAACGTGGGAATTTGCTTTGCTTGACTACACATATTTGTTATAAGGGCTTTGTTTTGAATTTACATGTTCTTATCTTTCCTTCATTAGACTGTAATCTCCCTGAAAACAGAGATTGCTAGTTTCACTATCTTTGTAGCCCTCAGCACCTAGCACAGGGCCTGGTGCATAGGAGCTGCTTATTAAGTGCTTATTTATTAGGAGATTGAATGAAGCTTTCAACACTTGTTTGGAAAACTGATAGACACTGCTGCTTCTTTGAGACATATCACACTTGTCTTATTTTCTTTTTCTTTCTTCTGAACTAAAAAGGAAAGCATTTTGTTGCTTGTCATACTGGTGGACAAGAGTGGACAAGAGTGAAGTAACAGGCAGTGTCCAGAGCACTGGATTCCATTCAGATCTCAGATGCTTACAAGTTGTATTATCCTGGGCAAGTAACTTAACTTCCTTGAGCCTCAGTTTCCTCAGCTATAAAATGAAAGTATAGGAGTCAATGACCTCTAAGATCCTTTCCAGACCCATAT
>CM053586.1:141211833-141226194 GCA_028646515.1 Pseudochirops corinnae | reverse complement strand
ACATTTGGAATTTGTTGTAGAGGAGAGAAAGTCCTGAATCAGGAGTCTGAAGACCTACATATTGACAGCAGTAATGGTGACTTAACAGCAGAAGCATATGGCAGTGGTAGATATATATGGTGGCCCATGACCTCAGAGGGTACTTCACAAACAATGTCCAGGAACTCCAACCCGTTAGGGGATTTCCTCATGCAGCATACTCCCTGGAGAAGTAAGAGCATAGTCCACATAACTCTTGCATAATGTCCTACTTAGAGAGAAAAGAAAGTGAGCTATTCAGCCACTGAAGGTACAACTAGAAGAGGTTTGCTTACTTAGTAAACTCCAAATATGTTTACCATCCTAAGGGTTTCTGAACCACAGAGTGGGACTGTGAGCCTTGAGGGAACCTCTGTAGGACTCTATCAGGAAGGACTCACAAGAATGACAGAACATTATCCAAATAGTAAGCCCAAGTTTGTTTCTCTCCCAGGATGGTTTAATGGGCTATTTGAAGGCTTTTTAATGCTGTATCTGTCCATGTATTCCTGTGAGTTGTTTTAGTCTTATGAATTTTCTATGGGGTGAAATAAAGATCCACTACCCATAAAAAAAAAAAAAAGGAAATACTTTCAAGAGCTATATGACAGGGGGCAGGGTCAAGATGGCAACACAGAAGCAGGAGAACTCTGTGAGCTGCCCTCATAACCACCTCAAATACCTATAAAATATGACTCTAAACAAATTTTAGAACACCAGAACACACAAAATGACAGAGAAACAAGGCTCCTCCTGAAGGCAGCCTGGCAGGCAGACTGGAAGGGTTCAGCGCAATATGTTGAGAGCTGAAACCAGCCCTGCCTGAAACCATGGCTGTACCCCCAGGGAGGCCAGGCCAAGCCACAGCTGGAGCATTTGGGAGACTTGATCACCAGCAGCAGTGGCTGTTTCCAGTATTATCAACCCATAAAAGCCAAGGACAAAGTTAAAGGTCAGTGGAACTTGGCTATATTTGGGGGAGGGGAGTGAGTCCAGCCGTCTGCCCCCAGGGGAAGAAAGAAGCAAAAGCTATGGCCCTGCAGCTGCCTCCACATGGCTGCATCAGAGCTCCTGGCCAGCAGATTGCAGGGGGGTTAAGCAAATATTCAGAGGCTAAGTGCTCTTGCCTTAACCTGCTTGGATGAGGATCCTACTCTTGGGTGGCGGTCCTGAGGTGCATTGCCAGTGAGCCAAAGCTTGTGGGCCTGCAGAGACAGCAACCTCCTCACAGCTCTGGCAGTTGTAAAAAAACCCCAGCGATCTGGGAGAAAATGATGCCCTTGGAAAGCAGAGTTCTACTGAGCCCAAAAGTAAAGTAATGAACTGGCAACATAGGCAGGCAAAGGAAGCAAAGTAGACACAGCAATTCAACTTTAGATTCCTTTTTTGGGGACAAAATGGATCAAAGCATAGAATGGGAGGAAGACAACACAGTCAGAACTCCCTTACCAAAAGCTTCCAAGAAAAATGCAAACTGGTTACAAGCCATAGAGGAGCTTAAAAAGGATTTTGAAAACCAAATAAGAAAAGTGGGGGCAGGAAATAGGGAAGAGAAATGAGAATGATGTACGAAAATCATGAAAACAGAGTCAACAACCTGATTGAAGAAAATAACATCTTAAAAAATAGATTAACTCAAATGGCAAAAGAGGCCCAAAAAGCCAATAAGGAGAAGAATGCCTTAAAAAGTCAAATTTGCAAGCTGGAAAAACAATCTTGAAAGCTCACTGAAGAGAATAATTCCTTCAGAATTAGAGTGGAGCAAATGGAAGCAAATGACTTTATGAGAAATCAAGATACTATCAAACAGATCCAAACAAACGAAAAAAAAGAAGGCAATGTGAAATATCTCCTTGAAAAAAACACTGACCTGTAAAATAAATCCAGGAGAGACAATTTAAAAATTATTACACTACCTGAAAGCCATGATCAGAAAAGGAACCTAGATATCATCCTTCAAGAAATTCTCAAGGAAATTTACCTTGATATTTTAGAACCAGAGGGTAAAACAGAACTTGAAAGAATTCACTGATCACCTCTTGAAAAAGATCCCCAAAAGAAAACTCCTTGGAATATTATAGCTAGGTTGGGAAGTTCCCAGATCAAGGAGAAAATATTACAAGCTGCCAAGAAGAAAAAAATTTGAATACTGTGGAAATATAATCAGGATAACCCAGGATCCAACAGTTTCTACATTAAGGGACCAAAGGGCCTGGAATATGATATTCCAGAGATCAAGGGAGCCAGGATTAAAAGCAAGAACAACCTACCCAGAAAAACCGAGTATAATGTTCCAGGAGAAAATATGGTCATTCAATGAGGTGGAGGACTTCCAAACATTCTTGATGAAAAAAAGGAACTGAATAGAAACTTTGACATTCAAATAAAGAAGCAGGAGAAGGTAAACATGTAAAAGAATTGATAAGGAACTTATCAAACTTGAACTATTTACATGCCAACATGGAAAAATGATCATTGTAACTTATGAAACTTTTCTTAGGATGAGGATAGTTGAAGGGAATATAAATGTATATATATGTAGACATACACATATGTCTAGATAGGAGGGTATATATGCATAGGAATACATATGTGGGTGTATGTATTTATGTGTACATAGTCAGAGGGCATAGGATCAACTGAATAGGATAGGATAATATTTTCAAAGGTGAAATTGAGAGGTGGGAAAAGAATACAATTACAGGAGAGAGGGTGAGACAGAATGGGGTTAATATCTCATATAGA
This sequence comes from Pseudochirops corinnae, assembly GCA_028646515.1. Lineage (NCBI taxonomy): Eukaryota > Metazoa > Chordata > Mammalia > Diprotodontia > Pseudocheiridae > Pseudochirops > Pseudochirops corinnae. Next base: position 141,223,431 of record CM053586.1, on the reverse strand, counting down.
AGAGGCAAGGGATAACTGTTACAATGGTGCAGAAGAACAGGAAGGCAAAAGGGAATGGATCAACCTTACTCTCATTGAATTTGGCTTAGGGACAGAATGACATACATTCTAAATTGTGTATCTTGCGCTATAGGAGAGCAGGGGGAAAGGGAATGAGAGGGGGGATGATGGAGATGATGGCAGGTTGGGGAGAGGGTTGTTAGAAGCACACACTTCTGTAAAGGGACAGGGAAAAAGTAGAGAATAGAACAATTGGGAGGCAGGATAGGAAGGAGGGAAATATAGTCAGTCTTTCACAATATGTCCAATGTGGAGATGTTCTGTGTAACTAAACACATATGCCCTTTATTGAATTGCTTGTCTTTCCAGAGGGGGTGGGTAATGAGGGAGGAAGGGAAAGAATCTAGAATTTAAATTCTAAAATCAAATGTTAAAAAAAATATATATATATATATATATGTATATGTATACATGTATATATGTTTGTGTTTATATCATTATCATTATTATTATTTACTTGCAACTGGGAAATAAGATATACAGACACTGGGGTAGGCAGATCCATCTTGCCCTACTGGAAATTCAGGGGGGTGATGAGGGTGGATATAGGAGAGAGTAGATTGGGGGAGGGAATATACAGTAGGATCACTGTTTTGGGTTGCTCAGTAGGGGAAAGATGGGGAGAAAATTTGTAACTCAAATCTGGTGAAATTGAATGATATAAACATAAGTTTAAAAAAAAAAAGAGGTATATGCCATCTCGACAAGTGAGGTAGAATATTGGGTGGTTCAGGAAAAAGAAAATCAATCAATCAACAAGAATTTTTAAGTGCCTATTATGTTACAGGAATGTTTATTTTAACCCATAAATTGTCAACCTTCTCTCTTCTTGATTCTGTCTTTCATAGGTATGAAGGAAACAAAGCAATATTAAACACCTACTATGTGCGAGTCTTTGTTCTACGGATGATGGTGATGAAATCTAGCATAAAGCCCCACAAATATTATTTTGGCAACTGGTCCCATAGTTTCCTGACAAATGGAGGGAGAAGAAATGGAAGCAGCATCAGATTTTGTATTTTTAGACTAAAAAAGTTGTGGTAGACAGCAACAGCAGTCATGAAATTAAAAGACACTTGCTCTTTGGAAAGAAAGTTATAGCAAGTCTGGGCAGCATACTAAAGAGCAAAGATAATAAATACCTTGTTGACAAAAGTCTTTATATTCAAAGCTATGGTTTTTCCATTGCCAGTGTATGACTGTGTAAGGTGGACTACAAGAAAATCTGAACATCACAGAATTGATGTTTCCAAATAGTGGTACTGAAGAAGACTTTTGAGAGTCCCTTGGGTAACAAAGAGATCAAATCAGTCAATAATTAAAGAAATTATTTCAGGCTATTTATTCGAAGGTCAAATAATGAATCTGAAGCCTAAATACTTTGGCCACATAATGAGAACAAAGGACTCATTGGAAAAGTGTCTAATATTGGTGAAAATTAAAAGTGAAAGGAGAAGGGGATGGCAAAGAATGAGATGGATTGACAATATCATGGAAGCAATGAATATAAGCTTGGAGAGACTGTGAGAGATAGTGCATTATAAAAAGGTCTAAGATGTTATGGTACATGGGGTCACATAGATTCAGACATGATTGAACTACGCAACAGCATCAGTTCTCTTTACCAAGCATTGTGCTGAGTGCTTCACAAATGGTATTGTATTTGATCCACACAGCAACCCTCAACAGGAGGTGCTTTTATGATCCCCATTTCACAGATCAGGGAACTGGGGCAGGCAGTGAGTAAGTGACTTACTAGTCACACAGCTAGTAAGTGTTTGTGAGGACAGATTAAAACTCTGGTCTTTCTGACTCCAGGCCCAGAGCTCTATCCACAGAACCACCTAGATTGCATGAGGTTCTTGAATATATAAAGATTGTAGAATTTAACTAGAGGTACAATGATTTTTTTTTTCCCTAGAGCTGCTATTACTCAGTCTGAGATACAAGAACTGAACAAAGACTATATAAGGAATTAAAAAAAAAAAAAACCATAGTCCAAGTTGAAACTCAAGATGGAAAGAAATGGGCCCCTCATCAGAATTTGCAATGATCTAAAAAGTGTATGTTAATGATGTACATATTAAACATACCATTATTAAGGGCAGAGTAATGTGAACTGAAGACAAAAAGGGCCATTTACCCAATTAATTGAAATACTATTTATACCAATCATTTGTAAATAGAAAATTAATGAGGAAAAAAAAATTGCAAGTGTAATCAAAGGTATGCACTATCAGTGGAATCTAAGAAAGAATGAACTAAAAGAGAGAGCTTGGCCTTAGATAAGGCATAGTCAAACTTGTGGAAATTGCAATAAATGATAAAATGAGAGATCTTCAATGAGGGAAGAATGTAGATGGCAAATTAAACAGGATAGAAAATGAATGAGAAGTGATCTAATATTATCCAATTACACATAAATCTATGAATAAAACTGTGGTGGTAGTGGGACTTGATTTTATTTTTCCTTTTTGATATAGATAATGACATTGTTGAATCAGTCTCTGTTTCAAGTATAAATGGGGAGTCATATCTAATTCCTATAATTTTTGATTGCTTTCCTTTGTCCCAGGTCTTTGTGAAGATTAAAAACAGGGCAAATTTCACTAGGCTTCAGTCCTATGAAGCCACTGACAGACTATTAGGTTAGAAGTATCTATCCTCCCTTGAAAAAAAGAAGGAGAAAAAAAATCTCTATTTTCTTTGCCATTAGACCATGGCTAGCCAACTGTAAGCTAAGCCACGTGATTATGATTATTTATTGTCAGAACAATATTATTACATGTGGAAAATGGTTCATATTCAAAGTCCACTGGTTCCACAGGTGTACACATCCCTACCACTTCCCTGCTCTCTTATTGTCATGCTCCACTTTGTCCATAATCCCCATCTATTTAGTACCAGGAAATTGAACTCTATCCCAGGAACTATTCTGGACTTTGATAAGTCAGTTTTGCCCTTATCTTGATTAGAATCCAGCCTTCCATAATACTTCCCAGTTATCTCTACAACATGGAATTTTCACTCATCTCCATTCACACCATGATCTAGTTTCTTAAAAATCTAAAATTTGGGTTCTACCATTGGTACAATTCTAGGCTTATTAAGCCAGATTTCATTTTGTCTTGTCTGGGTCCAAGCTTTCATTGTATTTTCCAGTGATTTCCACACCATCTGCAGTAAATGAGCACTCTCCCCTCTCTCTTGAACTCTCTTTTTAATGTGTTTTTCCTTCTTCATTACAATGTAAGCTCTTTAAGGGTGGAGTCCATCTTGTTTGCTCTTATTTGTATTCCCAATGGTTAGTAAAGTATCTGATAGATAGTAAACACTCAACAGATGTTTTAGCAATTTATCTGGTTGTTGTCCTTTGTTCTTGAAGAGGCCCGAAATGCCATCACTATGTTAGAGTCAAGTTTTAATGTATCTGACTGTGGCTGATCAGCAATATGAACTTGGAATGCTCAACCACAGATCAGGCACAAAATTAATTTATCTATCTTTCTATCTGTTGACAAAGGAAGAGAATAATCATTTATATAACACCTGATATGTTCCAGGAACTGTGCTAAATGCTTTAGATCTATCTAGGTATTCATCTGTCTACATTATAGTTTCTAATTTTGTCCACCTATGTTAATAACTATATACAAAATAAAGTCTTTTACTTGCATATTTGAAATTACAAATTAAAATACATATATGAATATGCACATATGTGTATATATATGTATATGCACATATATCTCACATGTGTATTTAATATTGTAAGGGACAGCTACGGTATAAAGGATAGAGAGCTGTTTTCAGAGCCAGGAAAATCTGGATTCAAGTCCAGTCTCTGTTATGCACAGGCTGTATGATCCTGGACAAGATTTTTGTTCTCTCACATGCTAGGCAACGCTATAAGATTACAAATTAGAGGGAAATTTCTGATATTCATCATTAGATGCAGTATCTTCATCTAAAAATTCCTATTTATGTTAATGAGTCATAGGTCCAGTTCTCATTTACATATATGGACCTTCATATCATAGATTACAAAATGAATGTTACCTTAAAGGCAGTATAACATAAACTATTGATTTTACAGATGAGGACACTAAGACCTCTGGAAATTTAGTGAATTGCAACTGTCACGCAGGCAATGTAGAAGTGAAGTTGGAATGAAAGGTTTTAAACTTCAAATTCATTGTTCTTTCTACTGTACTGTGTACAGTGAGTGAATGAGTGTATGTATACATGTTTCTCTAGGTAGAGAGGGAGTTGCTGTAGAGTTGAAAATGTATAAGAAAACCTATGTCCCACAGCTTTAGCAGGGATTGTTTTGGATTCAATGTTGATTTTTCCTCTGCCCAGTGATTTCACTGAAGTAGGGAACTTTTTATGCAAAAAGGAGGGGGAAGGGGATTGGAAGAAGATTTCTGTTTGACTGTCTGAAGATATGGAGACCAAGATGGAAAGAGTAAATCAATGAACTAACACTGACCCTGAATTAGGAAAGGAAGAGTGATTAATCTCTAATTCCTACATTCCCATTTCCTCTCTCTTCTACCATGCAGTATCCTTCTTTTAAGACCCCAAACTCAAACTAATAATGCTGATATTAACTTAAGTTGTAGCTTAAAGAAAGTTTTGCTGGATGGCCTTGAAACCTAGCCAAAGCATATATCCCTTATTTCTCTGGGAAAATGTGCTCAGAATACCAAACATCTTCAAGTTAAAAAAACAAAAAACAAAAAACAAAACAAAACAAAAAAAACTTTTGGAATACAATCTCTTTTTCATATTGGGCACTTCCTGTGCTTTTGTCCAAATGTGATGCTGACAAAGTAAAAAGAAGTTAATTGTGTAGGCAAGAACAGAGAGAACAGATTTTTAATATAATGCAAAATATAAAAATTTCCCAACATCATTGCTTTTAAGGCTACATAGAGGCAACACAGTCTAGTGACTAAAGCATTTGATTAAGAATCTGGAGGCCTATGAATTTATTTTCAGTTTTAATTGTCATTTGCTTCATATCCTTGAACAAGCAAATTAATATTCCATCCTCACCATCTGTAAAAAATCAAATGTGATTTGGAAAAAAAAAGTGCTTTCATCTATAAATAGAATATTTTGTGAACATTAGCTAGAGGCTAAAGGTGCAATATGACGATTGATACATGTTCCCATATGCTATATTAACCACTGCACCATATACATTGTATAAAAGTGTGGTCTATTTTTCTGAGGCTTAATCATAATAATTCTGTCCCCAAAAACCTCAAAATTAGCAGATCATTACCAGTACTCCACCCACACAGATTTTAGTCAAAAGTTTGAAGCAAACTAAACAGATTTGCTGCTTGATATGTGGTTGCAAGTGAAAGAGACATCATAATCAATAAACAAACTCAAACACAGATATTTGGAAAGATCGTTCCAGAGCCAAATCAATGAATTAAGAAAAAGTTTGTTAGCAATATGGCAGGAAAGGTGATGTTGAAATATTTGATATATTTTCTGTTGCAAGCATACGTTAGTCACATAAAAATTTTATGGTAATCCAATACTTAAATAGAAGGTTAAGAATGGCATTTTTATTGTAGATATAAAATATGCCCATGTTAGAACAGGTTCTTTTTGATTTGACAATGGTAACTGTGAAAGACATGGTTGCTTAAATTTAGAGTTTTTATTGATGAATTTTGTTTTAAAACAACTGAAATTAAGTACACAAAGCAATTCAAAATGAAATATAGTCCTGGGGACAATCAGACAAAACAACACAAATAAATGATTTGACCTGATAATGCATCCTTGCCATTCACTTTTGTTCTTCATAATTTGTTAAAGAGTAGGGAGTCTGTACTATTTAATTCCGATAAGGTATTGCCTATGTCATCCATTCTTGTTTACTTTGCGTTTCTCTGATGTTTAACACTTTCTTAGTTGCATAACTGCAGTCAATGCACAAATTATTCTTTCAGATCTACCTTTTGTCAATTGTTGGGCAAAGAATTTGTTTCCAAATTTTTGATTTTATAAAAAATATGCTAATGTTCATTTTCCACAGTCAGTCAATTGGTCACAAAGCATTTATCAGGTGGTAACTATTTAACATGAGGTATAGAAAACAGTGGGGTACAAAGGCAAAAACATGGTCCCTGAGTCAGAAATTCACATTCTAATTAGAGAGATGACATGGAAATAACAATATGCATACAAGATATATGGACTATAAGTGAGAGATTATCTTAGAGGGAAGAGGTGATTAACCATCCCTGTCAAATATACATTTTATTATAGGATCTCTGAGTCAAATGGTAAGCAAAATGTTAATAAAACAATTATTTTATAAGTCTAAATGTTTATCAAAGGCTAGATCATTTAATAGTATCAGAAATGAATTGGAGTGTCTGTTTTCCCACAGTTCCTTTAGAACAAATACTTTTTATCCTACATTGCCAATTTGATGAGTTGAAAATAATTATCATGGGAGGAGTCAAGAGGGCGGAGTAGAAACAGGACTTCCCTGTGGCTCCAGCTTCTACCTACTCTGAGACATGTTAAAAAAATGACTCTAAACAAATTTTAGAGCTATAGAATGCACAAAGTGACAGAGAAAAATGGATCCCCCACGGAAGGCAGCTGATAGGCTGGCAGGAAAGGGCTATCTCAGCAAGCCGGGAGCCAAGCTGAACCATGCAGGACCTGTGCAGTTTTGGCCCCACAGCAGCCCCAACCAACAGCTGCCAGAGTTGACTTCAGGAGAGTAAAACACAGTTTGGTCTGGCCATTGCCCATGGGGGGAGGAGGCAGCTGAGGAGTGTTGGCTGCCGCTGCATGGCTGCATCAGGAGCCCCTGCCTGCTGATTGTGAGAGGACCAGGTGACCATTCAAAGGGTGGTCATTCATGGTTTGACCTGCTTGGATCTGGATCAGTCTTGGGTGGAGGTCCTGGCATGTGTGGCCAGGTGCCAGAGCCTATGGGAGCTGCAGAGAGGGCACTCTCCTAATTGCTCCAGCAGCTGTGAAGACCCCAGAAATTTGGGACAAGGCTCTCTCCATTCTGGAGAGAGAGTTCTGCCATGGCAAGGAGTTCAAAAGTCAAGAAATTGACTGGCAACATGAGCAAGTAGAGGAAATGCAATCCTACCATAGATTCCTTTTTCAGGGATGAAAAGACTCAAATCATGGAACAGGAGGAAGACACCAAAGTCAGAACTCCTGTATCAAAGGCTCCAAAGAAAAATGTGAACTGGTTATAGGCCATGGAGGAGCTCAAGAGGGATTTTGAAAACCAGGTAGGAGGAGTAGAGGAAAAAAATTGGGAAAAGAAATGAGAATAATGCAAGAAAATCAAGAAAAGTGAATCAACAGGCTGACTGAAGAAAATAACACCTTAAAAAATAGACACTCAAATGGTAAGGGAGACCCAAAAAGCCAATGCAGAGAGGAATGCCTTAGGAGGTTGAATTTGCCAGATGGAAAAGGAATTTCAAAAACTCACTGAGGAGAGTGAATCCTTCAAAATTGGATTGGAGCAAGTGGAGGCTAATGACTTTATGAGAAATCAAAATACTATAAAACAGATCCAGGCAAATGAAGGAATGGAAGATGATATGAAATATCTCACTGGAAAAACCACTAACCTGGAGAGTAGAGCCAGGTGAGATAATTTTAAAATTGTTTGACTATCTGAAAACTATAACCAAAAAAAAGCTAGACACCATCTTTCAAGAAATTATCAAGCAGAACTGCCCTGATGTTCTAGAACCAGAGGGCAAGATGTAAATTGAAGGAATTAAAAAATCACCTCTTGAGGAAGATCCCAAGGAGAAAACTCCTAGGAATGTTATAGCTGGATTCTGGAGTTCCCAGGTCAAGAAAAAATACTGCAAGCAGTCAGGAATAAATAATTTGAGTATTATGGAAACATAATCAGGATGGCACAAGACCTGCAAGCTTCTACATTAAGGGATCAAAGGGCTTGGAATATGATATTCTAGAGGTCAAAGAAGCTAGGGTTAAGGCTGGGAATCACCTACACAGCAAAACTCAGTGCGCTGCTTCTGGTGAAAGTATGGTCATTCAATGAAATGGAGGGTTTTCAAGCATTCTTGATGAAAAAACCAGAGCTAAACAGAAAATCTGACTTCCAAATACAAGATGCAAGAGAAGCATGAAAAGGTAAACAAGGAAAAGAAATCATAAGAAACTTCTTTAAATTGAACTATTTATATTCCTGCATGGAAAAAACAATCATTGGAACTTGTAAGACTTTTTTCAGTATGAGGACAATTGAAGGGAATATACATATGTATATATGTGTATACATGCATATATATGTATGTATAGGAGGGTGTAGGTGTGTATAGATATCTATGTGAGGGTGTGCATATGGGTTTACATGTATACATGGACAGAGGGCACAGGAGGAGTTGAATGAGAAGGGATGATATCTAAAAACATAAAATAAGAGGTGAGAGGGGAATATATTGGGAGAAGGAGAAAGGGAGAGATAGATTAGGGTAAATTATCTCATATAAAAGAGGCAAGAGAAAACTGTTACAATAGAGGGGAAGAGCAGGAAGGTAAAAGGCAATGTGACAACCTTACTACCATTGAATTTGGCTTAATGAGGGAATAATATACACACTCAATTGGGTATCTTACCCAACAGGAAAATGGGGGGGGGAAAGGGATAAAAACGGGAATGATAGAAGGGAGGGCAGATTTGAGGAGAGGGTAGTTAGAAGCAAACATTTTTGAAAAGGGACAAGGTCAAACAAGAAAAGAGAATAAGTGAGGGGCAGGATAGGATGGAGGGAAATTAATCTTTCACAATATACCTATTATGGAAATGTTTTGCATAACTACACATGCACAACCTATATTGAATTGCTTATCTTCCCAGTGGGGTGGGTGAGGAGGAAAAAAAAATCTGGAACTCAAAGTTTTAAAAACTATATGCATACATACATGCATATATAATGTATATATATGTACATACATACATGCAACTGGGAAATAAGATATACAGGCAATGGGTTATAGAGATCCATCTTGCCTTACTAGAAAGTTGGGGGTGGAAGGTTGGGGGAGGACATAAGAGAGAACAGATTGGGGAGAGTTATTCAGGAGGATAGCTATTTTGGGGTGGGGGTAGGGAAAGACAGGGAGAAAAATTTGTAACTTAAAATCTTGTGGAAATGAATGTTGAAAACTAAAAATAAATAAATAAATTGGGGGAAAAAATTATCACAGAATTGCACTAATTTTACTTTTCTTTCTTATTTTCAATTTTGAAATTTTTTCAGATCATTTTGGTAGTTTCGTTTTTTCCCCTTTCAAAAACTGTTGTTTTTGATATCCTTCAATAAATTACCTATTAGAGATTAATTCATAATTTATATTTCTATAATTTGCCTGTATAATTTTAAACTTGCGATTCATATAGAAAGGTAATAGAATAATGCCCCCTACCTCCAGCCATGTATTTTATTATTATTCTGGCTGCATTGTTTCTATTTGTATAAATTTTATGTGAAACCACTATATATGTCTCATGAATATTCTCTATATACATCCCATTAAGTTATTTGTATGTGTCTTTATGTATAATTCAATTTTTTTAGCATTGTATTAACATTTATGTTCCCCTTGTTCATGTTTCCTTCATTGTTTTTGGTTTTGTACAGAAGAAAAGAAAACAAAATTTTGATTTCATTACTATAGATAAGTCTTGTCCTGAAATTCTCCTCCCAATTCAGAGAACTGACAGGGGCACTTAGAGATTAAGAAATTTGTCTAGGGTCACTTAGACAATATGTGAAAGATTTAGGAGTTGAACCTAGATTTTATTTTTTCTAAGGCCAGCTATATATCCATAGCCTGTCTGATTTATATTTTCATTAAATTTGTCTAGTCCTTGTAGGAGAATATTAAAGACATCCATTATTAAATAGTTATGATCTAGGTATTTTTGCATTACAATAACTTCTTTAAATTATTTCCTTGTTAGAACATTTAGTCATATTGTTAATACTGATTCTATTTCATTGACTAGGAATACTTTAACTATAATATAGTCTCCCTGTTTATCCCTCTTGATGTCAAGTATCACTTGCTAGAACTGCCTTCTTTTCTAGGAAGCTTAGGAGACTATTGATTGTATCAAAAATCACTTATTCTCATAAAAGAAAAAAAAACTCAGTATTGATGGATAGAAGAAGAAGAAATGTTGTAATTTTTTTTTTTGTATTACATAAGAGCTCATGTCATTCCAGTTCATTAGTGGAAAATATTGCAATTTCTGCCTTAGTGATTTTTGATATACTTATCTTATTTTTGTTATAACATTATTTTTGTGTCTATCTTTTCTTAATTTATTTTATTGCATTGTATTGGCTTCTTTTTATGATTGGAGTATTTTTTTTAAGTTACTCCTTTTGTTTTCATTCAAGTGTTTTTTCTCCTTTTGAGGGTTGTTTTTTGGGTTTTATTTTTTTCTTTGTGTTTTGGTTTTTTTTTTGCTTTTTACTTGACTCATTTATTGTTTATTTGAACTTATTAAAGAGTATTAGACTTAGTATTCATTTAATACTGCTGCTGGAAATCTAAATCAGAATTATTTTTTCAAGTAGTAACATAGCTAAAAATTCACTTATTTAATCCTTTTTCTATCACCATCTTTTTGAAATTAAATTGTGGATTTTTGTTGCAATGAAAAATTAATATATCGGAGGGGCAGAGCTAAGATGGCGGAGAGGAAGCAGTGACTTAAACAAGCTCCCCGAGAATTTCATCCTTGGGAACTAAAAAGTAAATTTGAGCGGATTTAAGAGCGACAGAACCCATTGTGAGACAGAGAGTAACAGATTCCCAGCCCAGAGAAGTGCCTAATCAGGTTGGGGCAGGGAGAACGGAGCACAAAGGAGTGGCACCAGCATGGACCTGAGAGCAGAGCGCAGCAGACTGGGGGGGCCCCACCCAGCAGACTCATCCGGCTGGAGGCTTCTGCAGCCCTCTCACTGCCGAGGTGAGCGCCGACGGAACTGGGGAGGGGGGAGCGCGGGGCGCGTGGCGGGGTCAGTGGTTTTTCCTGGGGCTGGCAACCCACGGCCTGGATTCTTGAAGCTGCATGCCCAGACTGTCAGAAGTTGGCATGGAGGAATGAAATCTAGGGGCTCTCATCCCCCTCCCCGACACACACAAAAAAATCAAGAGGTAAAAGCCCCACCTAGAGTACATTCTTGCATTGGTGGAAAAAGCCCCAGGATGGGAAATCGCTGAGGAAGAGGGAAGGGAGATTGTGCTGTGTGGAGCCTGAACCCAGGTGGGTGGAGCCACCAAGCGCTAACAACAAAAGCCCAGGTGTGCTTTAGAAACACTGAACCACCTGGCCAATCAGCAAACCACAGCCCCCCCCCTCCTAATACAGTGAGCCCGCCTGAGAAGCAGCCCAGAGAAAGAGGTGAAAAACCTGAAAAACCTGAAAGACTACCCCAGGCCTCAGGTAACTCAGGGGAAACACCGAGATTTCCT
>CM053586.1:141185580-141211333 GCA_028646515.1 Pseudochirops corinnae | reverse complement strand
CACCACAAAGAGAGCTGCAATAAATATTTTTGTACATATGGGTCTTCCTCCCACTTCTGTGATCTCTTTGGGATACAACCCCAGAAGTGGTGTTACTGGGTCAAAGGGTATGCAATTATTTATAGCCCTTTGGGCATAGGGGAACTCAGTTTTAAAAAACAAATGTTAAAAATTGTTTTTCCTTGTAATTGGAAGAAATAAAACATTTTTAAATTAAATATGATATATCTCTATAGAATTTTGAATTAACGAGAGTATACCTATTTCTCAGCTGTGTATGGCACCTTCACACAAACTGACCATATATTACAGCATAAAAATTTCACAAATGCAGAAAAAAATATTAAACTTTTATAGACCATAATGGGTCATATTATAGACATATAGATAATATATTCAATAAAGGGCCACATAATAAATCATTAAAATTAATTTGAGACTAAATAAGAGTAAAGAATGAGTGGATCAAAGAACAAATCACAGAACAATATAATAGACAAACAGCTTTGAAAGTCTTAGGATCAACACAACTTCATAATTCAAGGACTCATGATGAAACATGCTATTTATCTCAACATATAATGACCAGGCACCATTTGAGGACTCATGATGAAACACACATCCTCTAATCAGTTAAGAATGAGGCACTAAAGGGCTGGAGAGGCTGGGAAACATGGCCAAATTGGGAATTTGTTTTGCATGGCTATATGTTTATAACAGGGGTTTTCTTTTTCTTTCTTTCCCAATAGGGATTGAGGGTGGGAGGGAGAGGGAGAATTTTGCTGATTATAAAAGACTAATAATTTTTTTAAAGTTTGTTTCGTATAGGTATTAATGTTGTCTTTTAAAGTATGACAAATTTTTCCAGTAAATCCAATGGGTTTCTTTAATAGTAACTTTTAATGCTACATTAAACATAAATATTCCTTATGCATGTTTCTTTTCCAGTGCATATGGTCAGATAAATGTCTTAATTATGGAACTGACTTGGCACAACATATAGTATTCTAGAATTCAATGGAACAAGCAAACTGCTATGCATGAACAGAACCACTGAGAAAACGGACCTCTCCATAAGTAATACTTCCATTTTGTATTTTTTGTACTTGTATTCTGTACTTTGTATAGCATATCCAACATGACACCAATAAGCACATTCGACAAATGCATCTTCTTGATTTATCCTTCTCAATGTTGATAATCAGAGGAATATTGATTGAAAGCATCTCCTACTGTTTTCTCATATTTTCATCAATACTCTAGACTGATCTATAGATCATAAAGATTTCATAAAAAGTTGGTATATTAATTGGTAAGGAATTTCATGTCTCTTCCATTGCCTGGAGGTCATAATATTTTGATAGTTTCCATTTTTTAAAGGATCTTCCATGATAGAACTTGAAAATTTATCTGTGCATACCTATGAAGGTATTGTCTCTGGCATGGATTTTTTCCGTATGCATGTTTAGATCCAGACTTTGTCCCACGACACATTTCTAAGTACCACTGCCTCTTCCTCACAGAGTACATTGGGTAAAGATGTCATGAAGGTTAAATGCAATAGTCCCAGTTCATCATTGAGTAGAATATATTGTCCTATCTTATAATCTGGTGTTAATCTGGTAAAATTACAATACACACAATTCTCCACACATGGTGAGGTAGTGTCTCATTATCTCTCCCAAGGCCAAGCTCATTCTTTGTAATTTTGCAAAATTCATTTTCAATTGTTTTGTGATTGCTCTTTCCATTTAATAGTCATTATGTATAGTGCTTTCTTGTATGCATACTTCACTTTGCATCCATTCATGTCTTTCCCTGATTCTCTATTATCACATCCATCCTTTCTTATAAGACAGTATTATTCCATAATTAAGTGCCACAATTTTTTGGCAATTTTTGAACAAATGTGTTTGTTTCCAGTTCTTTACTGCCAGAAAAATGGAGCAAATGTAAATATTTTGGTATCTATGAGGCCTTTTTTGGTTTGTTTTGGTCTTTTGATGATGACCTCCTTGGGGTATATAGACTTAGCAGAAGGATCTCTTGCTCAAAGGGTATGGACATCTTAGCTACTTTGCATAATTCCAAACTGCCTTCCAAAATGGTTGTACCAGTTCACAGCTCCACTGACAATGTGTTATGCCTGTTTTTCCACAGCCCCTCCCACCTTTCGTCATCTTTGCCAATTTGCTAAACATGTAAATCTGATTTTTTAATTTGCATTTCTTTTATATTATTAGGTTGGAGCTTTCTCTCATACAGTTAATATTTTGCAATTATTTTGAAACTTGTATACTCATATCCTTTGCCTACTTGAAGAATTGCTTTTGGTCTTATAGACTTTGGTCTTAAATACAGTATTTGTTTGATGTCTATATGTCTTATATACCAAACCCTTATCATGAAACTGTGTTGCCTAGGTCACTAAAATTTGTTACATAATTTCAACTGAATCTTCACTGAGGCAACACCTCCCTAATTAATTCACCATCCCACAAATTATGGTAGCTTTTACAAACTTTTTGATCTCTCTTCAAACCTTCCCCTCAACTGAGAACCCTCCCTATTATTTTGGTAAAAATAATTGGGGCCATATGCAGATAGCTCCCTTTTCTCTCCATTTCACATCACTCAAATGCCTTCCCCCTGTCTTGCACAAAGAGGTGATCCTTCTCGCCAAGGTAAATATTCCACATGCACAAGTGTTCCCATTCCATCTTGTCTTCTCCATCAGATTGCCTCCTTTCTTTCCCCACCTTTTCACTAATTTTCAATCACTATGGGCTGTTTCTGTATTGTATATAAATATGCCCATGTTTCTCCCATCCACCCCCACTACCCATTTCCTCATTTGATCTATAGCTGAATTATCGATCTATCTCTTTCTTCTCTTTTGTGGTAAACTCCTTGAGAAAACTGACTACACTTCCTTTCCTCTCACTCTTAACTTTCTTTTCTGGCTTCCAATCTCACCACTGCATTGAAATTGCTTTTTCCAAAGTTACAAATGATTTCTTAATTGCCAAATCTAAGGGCCTTTTCTAAATCCTCATCCTTCTTGACCTTTATGTAGGCTTTGACACTGTCAATCTACCTCTTCTCTATACTCTCTTCTCCTTTGATTTTCCTAGCACTACTCTATCCTGGTTCTCCTATCTGTCTGACTGTTCCTTCTCAATCTCCTTTGCTGGATTTTCTTCCAGGTCATACCTGCTAATTGTGGATGTCCCCCTCCCCTGGGCCTCATTCCTGGGTGCTCTTCTCTGCTTCATCCCTACTATTTCATTCAGTAACCTGATAAGCTCCCATGAATTCAATTATCTTCTCTATGTTGATTTTCAGATTTATCCAGTTCTAATCTCTCTCTTAACTTCTAAATTCAAATCTCCTATTCTCTACTGGGCATCTCAAACTAGGTGTCTTATAGATATCTTAAACCCAAATGTTCAAAACTGAACTCATTATCTTTTTCCCCAAACCCTACCCTCTTCCTAAATTCTCCATTAATGCTGAGAGCACCACCATCCTCCCAGTGATCCAGTCTCGCCACACAGGTGTCATCCTCAACACCTCCCTGCTGCTGCCAAGTCCAGTTAAATCGACTTTTGCAACATCTATCATATATGCCCTCTTTTCTCTTCTGACACATCACACAGGCCCTCATTACTTTATGCCTAGATTGGTAATAGCATGCTGGTTGGTCTCTTTGTTTCAAGCCTTTTCCTACTCCAGTCCATTATTAAAGTGATTATCTTTGGTTAAGAATTTGTCTCTTACCCATGGAAGTGAATGATATATTTATTTCTCTTCTAATTTTTTTTACATAGCATGACCCTTTAATATGCAGGTCATATTTGCACTTTGAAATTTATTATACAATATGGTATATGATATCAGCGTGAGCCTAATTCCTACCAGACTTCTCTCCAGTGCTTCCAGAAATTCTTATCAAATAGTGTGTTTCTCAAGTAATTTGTTTTGTTGTTTAGCAAATACTGAGTTAAGTTTTATTATTTCTGATTCTCTCTTTCCTACTGTTATATTGATCTATTTTTCTATTTTTTTTTAACCAATACCAAATGTTTTTTGATGATTGCTGCTTTCAATGGCTCTAGCTGTTTCTTAAGGTATTCATGATATAAAAGTGTAGGGGTTTTTTTTAGGTTTCCTTTTATTTCTTGATTCTTAGCCATTTTCCAACATATTATTCTTCCCTATACCCAACCTGGCTTTGAAATCATTGAGTATTCCTACTTCATCTTCTGCAACAGATGCTGACACATAAGCCAGAGTTATGTTCATGGGAGTGTATTTGCTAATGTTCCATGTGTGCAAAGCAGTATGAGATGATCAAATGTTCCATGAAATGTTTTATTTATATTTAATGTACAATAAAACTAAAATAAACTTTTCCTCATATTTTCATTTATACTAAGAATATCAGTATGTATATAGTCTGATTCCTCTAGTTTTGTCAACTTAATGTTTTTCTATAAAGTCATATATTTAGAGTGCCAATAATTAAAATAATGTTGTAGGCTGCCTAAGAATATGCAATTCTTTGTACTCTTTGTACCTTTTTTATGTCATTATGATACTACCACTGGAAGTGTATGGCACTAGGGGTTCTTTTGCATTTTTATCAGTTTCATGCATTGCCAATGGCTAAAAGATTCACCACCTAATGGCCCACTGAACTTGTTGTCTCCCAATAGAATCTTAGATAATAACCCCGGGTCATCTCTACACAAGGGTAAAGCACTGAACTAGGAATTGGTGGAGGAAAAAAACTGTGTCTTGCCTTAAAAAAATTTCAGAAACATACATTTAGAGTTACTTAACAGATAGAACAGCATCACATAATAATGCTAAAGCAATGTTTCCAAACTGGACATTAGAAGGTCCAGGATATCACAAAAAGAATGACCAAATTGGGTGCCCACTCATTAACAATTTCTTCCTCCTCATTCAAAACCATCAGCACACTTCTCAATCCCAAATAACCTTTTCTTATATGCCACATGTCATACTTTCTTCACCTCACTATTGGCATACTTTTACTTCTACCTAATACCAGCCTTAAACAGTTTGACTAGAGTCAGGTGAGAATCTGATAATTTCTTAAAAAGGTAAGAAAAAGGTCATTAGACTTTAACAGTTTTCTAACATAGAAATCCTAATAATTCCCCACCTCCACCTCCACTTCAGCAGTTATGATTGTTTGTAGCATCTAAAGTTAATGCATATTAGTATCCTCTGATTTGAAATATCTATAATTTTTTAAAATGAAGATGACAGTACTGGAAATATTAAATATAAGCAAGGAATTATTAACATTTATTCAGAGTTTAGGCTGCAGTTGAACTTGAATTTCAACAAGAAAAACAATGTTATTATTAACAAGACATGGCCAATATACCAAAGTAAATCCAGTTCGTTTTTATTAAGCTGTAACAGTTACTAACAAAGTACTCTCTCAAAAATATAAAGAAATTTCATTACCAGTCAATAAACAAATTATATTCCAACTTAACTCTCCCTTTGGTTAGGTATTCCTCTACTAATATACAATAATTTTCCGAATAAACAAAAACCTGCCTTATAATTTCAATGAAATTTCTTAAGCTTTTATTTACTGCATAACTTCTTAAAATGGGAAACCTTTGAACACCTCAAAATATTTCCTGCAAATTAACACACAATCTAGAATGCATTTACTAATCTTTTCCAGGCTATAAATTAGGTGCCTTAAAATTAAGCTCAGTTTCTTTGAAAGCAGAATGCCATCTAGATAGTCCCAAAGCTGGCATAAAGCCTATAAGTTAAAAATATTTCTCTTCCCTCATCTTTCACAAAGAGCAAATAAATATTCCATATTTATTAGATTTAGGCAACAGTCATTCTCATATGGCTCAAGTGAGGAGAAGATTTAGGCCTAAAATATATTTGTAAGATGGATAAACTTCAAAGCCATTTTAGGATTACATCTTCAATACACATTAGACATGGAAAAGTTCTTCATTTGTTCTTTTAATGGCACCCCTAGTCCCTCAGATTAAAGACTGAAGATATTTCTCCTTACATTCCTTAATGTCAATTTGTACAAAAGAGAGAGAACCCCTATTAATGCAATCCATAAGGAAATAACTTGTCGATCAGAATATTCCGAATGTTGAAAACAAGTGAAAAAAAATCTGGGGAGCTAACTTTAAAAAAGAAACAAGGTTTCCATATGAAGAACACATTATATAGCTGTAGTGTCAGATTTTTGAAAGTTTTCGTGACAGTCACATGTTAAGGATGCCATGCAAGTAATTTTCTTATGAAGGAATAAGGTCAGTGTGTGACTCATATAATCTAATTTTAAATTTATATAAAATTTTAAGATGTGTGGCACCTTTTATTTTATTAACCATTATATTTTTAAATGAGCATATCTAATGAAAATTAATACAATACCCAGACTTTTGATTTAAAACATAACATGGGATTAAAGCATAAATTCAAAATAAACATACCTCTTTCTATGTAAATGTACAAATACACATACCGAAGATTAAATTTAGTAAACAAAAACAAAGTTTGAATTCAATTAAGCCATCTTTTCTTATTAATTAAAACACATTTTTCATGCATGTAGAAAATAACTTTACATTCACTTCAATAACAAGTTTCATGAACAAATTACAGCATTTATTTAATAATGAATATGTATAATTTACCAAGATAGCTGTATATAAAATAACCTCCACCATATACATTATAATTTATTATATTCATAATCTTCCTCTGAATTTAATCAGTAAGTTCTAAAGAATTTTGTTTAAAGTTAACTCCTAGGAAAACCAACCAAAGGAATTGGCATCTTAATTATACAAGAGGTTGAACGTACACTCATACTTCACATCTATGAAAATGGAATAATTCCTAGGTAAAAAGATTAATATTCTTAATGTGTTCTGGACTACAGCTTTAGTACACAAGTCAAAACAATTACCTGTAAAAATAAACTTCGTTTGAGATACTTCCAATGGTGAGGCAAATTTCTCAATGCTAAACATCTTCCATAATGAAATATTAACAGCCTTTTGAGTATTTTAAACCTGGTTTATCCTTATGCAGAAGGTATAGCTCTGACACCAAAGAGTACTATTTTCCCATTTGAGCTTCTCTTCTTTCTTCTCTTGTAAAGCGGAAGCTCCAAGGGAAATAAATGACTAAGACGTGAAACATTTAAAATTAGCTGGAACACCTGGCTTTACTGACTTAAGCAAATGGAAGTAAGAATTTTAAAATTCTATCCAGAAGGTAAGTGGCCTAATCCCTTTAGACATGACATAATTTATTCCTATGCTACATATGTTAAACATGTCCTATTACTTCAGAGCTAGGCTTGACATAGGTTTCTACTGGATAAAGTAAATATATTAACCACCTTAACAAAGATGGTACTTAAAGCCTATACACACAACATATGAAAGAGAGGAAATGTTTTACTTTAGATCTAGCTTTCTTTATCGTCTCATAACCTTTTGATTCCTGAAAGGATACCAAGTCATAATATATCCTTATACAACTTGTTATCCAGTTCTTCATACAATAAGCATACTTATACAGCATTATATATGTATATAATATTGCCCATAGAGCACAAATATTAAAGCAGCAGATAACATTACATGGGAAAGAGGTTGTATACATCTTGTGGCCTGTCCAATAAAAAGCAAACATAAAAAGCCATTTCAGCAGTCACGGTGTTGATATGATCAATATAGCTATAGCTAATTTCAATTGATATACCCGTCATATTTTCACAAGTCATCCACAGCGAAGAAGCATGGGACAAGGTTCTTAAAAAATTAAAGGAAAAAGAGTTATGCAGCCAGTTTCAGAAATGACATACTAACCAGACATTTAGCATTCAACAGCGAGGCTGGGTTGGACTGGCCTTGACGCACATGCAGATTTCTTTTCAGAATACAAAATTAATTAGGAATGTCAGCACTATTATTTCTGTTTCCATATTTATGATGAATTACTAACAGTACAACTCCCAAAAGGAAGCAGATGGATCCAACAGCAATGTAAGCAATTCCCAAAAATGGATTTTTTCCTCCCATCCATGAAATGGTGCTCAAGATCATCCGTTTTCGTCCATCAAAAGAATGTACTGGATAATCTGAAGATAGTATAGGAATATTTTTTCTATGACCAGTTAACTTATTTTGGAAACATTATTTAAATTGGCCTTTTACATTCTGACTATTCACTAACACAATTAAATTGTTGCACTCTGGTCCCAGGATATAACTTCCTGACAAATACCTAAGGGAAAATAAATCCTGACATGCCTAAAAAAAATTCTCAGAAATGCTAGATTATGGAGCTAGAGAAGAATATAAATGAATAAGCTTGTGGTATTTTCAATAACCACAAGAATTATTTAAGTAATACTGATGCAATGATGTAAGAAATGAGATTGTCTTAGCAGTAACTAAAATATTTACATGTAAAAACGATGAAGATATTCTTTTAATATTGCAGATATCTTTTTAATTTTTCATGCAGTTTTTCTGTTTTAACATTTTTAATATATCAATTTTTGTGATTTAAGATGGTTATTTCTGTATTTAATATTAAATAAAGACTTACTGTTCAGTTTACAAAATAAAAAATTATGAATATGCAGTCTCTATATATGAATATATATACATATACATACATATGCATATATGCAGTACTTTGCAAATCTTAGACCACCACATATCTGTATCTATCTGAGTACTTATTACTGCAATAAAATATACTTGGTTTACATTGTTCCACTAGTTACTCCAGATAGATAAGGACTCAAGGAAGCACTTCACTTGAAAGCATTATTAATATATTAATTTAGCATTTGGCCCTTGATGAAAATTATATATGTGCATGTATACACACACGTACACACATATACTTTATGATTCATGTGATAGGCCAACAGTAAATCTGAGTAGCAATTGTATGAAAAATATTTTTAATCTCTAAAAATATATTTAAATAATGAGCTAGTACTTAGGGAAATAAGGAATTATAAGTTTTTTGTTGACAATGTTAATTTTTTTTTTTGCTAAGCATTAACTGAGAACAATCGTCCTAAAATTTTGTTGTTATTCAATCATTTCAGTCATGTCCAAGTCTTCATGACTCCAGTTGGAGTTTTTTTTTGGCAAAGATACTGGAGCAGTTTGCCATTTCCTCCTTCAGTTCATTTTACAGATTAAGAACTGAGGCAAACAGAGTTAATTAAATTGTTTACCCAGGGTCGCACAGCTAGTAAGGGTCTGAGGCCAAATCTGAACTCATGTCTTCCTGATTCCAAGTCCGGTGCTCTATCCACTATACCACCTAGACACCCTTACTTTACCAGTAAGGAATATAAAACAATACTGAGACATTATCTGGACCCCTTGGATGAATTAGCATTTTTAAACTTCAGAGATATAATGGTAACTAATTCAAGAATAAAAATTAGGTTTCTTAAAAATTTAAACAAAGCATGTATGAAATACGTTAACTACATTCAAATGAAATAACCCATCCAGAGAAGCAATGTGGTGTAGGGGATAGAGAACCAGGAAGACCTGGGTTTAAGATCTACGTTTGACATTTCTTGGCTCTGTGACCTTGTGCAAGTAATTTAACCTATTCACATTCTGGACAACTCTAAATTGTAGAAAAGGTCCCAACCTACATTGTTGGTCTAAGTTTCCCCCTGAGAGTTCCCTATATCAATGAAATCACAGATCCAGTCCTTATCCATGACTCATCCATAGATCTTATGAACCATAACTAATGTAGTATTTTCAATACATTTAAGATACCTGATCTTTGAAGCATGCTGGTTGATGAATGGATAAATTTTAAGTATTTTTGCCATGCAATGTGCATGAAGCCCTAAACCAGCACTGGGAATATATTCATGTGGTTTTCAAGGAATTTTTCTGAAAACTAAAATTTGTACAATTGAAACAGAAAGCATTAATAGCAATCCCACTGTACACCCCCTCCCAAGAAAAAAAAAGAAAAAAGAAAAAAAAGAAACAGAAAGCATACTCTTATCTATATCCTGAATAAAAACAAATTATCTATATCCCAAATAAATAGAAATAAATAATATTACAGTGACACAAACTAAAAAAGTTGCTTGTTCAACCAACACTATATTTAATGATATCTCAAAAGGCTTTTTATAGGTCTGAATTCCATAAATGTAGCAAAAAAGGATACTGTATGTGATTCTCAAAAGGTACTGTCCAACGGGTAAAGTTGGATGCAATCCACCCTTTTTCTCTATGAGACGATAAAGCTTACGAAAAGTAGGTAATGCTGCAGTGCGCATCCACACAATAAAATCCTCATTTATGAACCCATTGTTATCTTCATCCTCATCTAATTCATATACTGGTTTAGGCCAGTTTATAGGCTTTGTTGTACCTGAAAAAAAAGACAGAGAAAAATTTTCATCCCATCAGAAAAGTTTCGTCTATATGAAGAATTAAAATACTTCATTTAAAATATCTTTCTAAATCTTGAAGATTTAAATGTAATCATATACTGAATTCATAATTTCCTGTTCAGCAAAACACAAACTGATTACATATAAAACACTAAAATAAGCAAATGAAATACTGGAGTACCTTTCAAAAGACTTTTTTTTTTAATGTAAAGATAAAACAATGGTAAAAATAGGGTATACCATGAACAGAATAAACTTCTGATAAAAATATCAACTGATATTTTTATTTTTAGGAGACTTAGCCACATCATGATATAATAGTAACCTCACTAAATTTAAGTGTAAGAAGACCTGAGTTTGAATTCCAGCTCCAACATCAACTAACTGTGAACCTGGACAAATCATTTAATTTATCCTTGTTTTTTTTTTCATCTGTGATAGCCAGATAATAATACTCATGTTACCTAAACCTCAACAGTTGTTATGAGGAAAATATTCTGTGCACAACTCTAAAGCAATTATATACAGACTTATCTAAACTTTAAAACACAGAATATTCATGGAACAGTTGTAACCACACTTATCCCTTCCACACTGTGGGGGTTAGAGACACAGCTCCCCCTCAATCTATAAAAACCTAAGCAAAATTCTTTGACCCTCTCTTCGTACCAGAGAAGAAATCTGAATTATTATGGTATTGAAAGATAAAATATGTTGATACTATGTAATTCTATACATATGTTTTATGCATTTCTGTGTTTCTAAACTTTTTCTGTCATCTCCTGGCCACTGTATGTCATCTACAGCTTCCACAAAACTCCCCCCAAATTCCCATCTAATTTCTTAGGTCAACTCACAATATATCAAAACCACAATGGGGAAAGTTGGGATATGGAAGGGTTAACTAATTTCAGGATTAAAAAAATAATTCCCTTAAGAACAGGGACAGGGAGTGGGTCATCGGTATAAGGAGTTCATGGTGAGGAATTCCTTCTACCAATACAGGCGGGCACCTTCTCTGCAACCTATAGTCTTGCAAAGTTAACCAGGGACACTGAGAAATTAGCTGACTTGTCCTGGATCATACAGCCATTAGGTAGGTACCAGAGGCAATACTTGAATCCAGGTCTTCCTAACCTAAGGCCAGTTCTCTGTATTACCAGAACTGTTACTAAATCATATTACAATTGCCTAAGGGAGATAAAAGTAAAAATTATAGATATTTAAGCTTTAACAGACAAGACAGGAAAATGCAAATGACTCTTCTAGCATTCCTCAAGTTATATATTTTTGTTCTGTTTTTGTTTTTTTTACAAATTTAAGTATTTATATCTTAACCTCAAGTTTCTGGGTTTTTTCACCTTACCTTTAAAAACTTCAGACAGGTTACTTCCATATGGATTTCTGAATTTCACATTTTTATCTGTCCACCAAGCAATACCCTTCTTATGCAGAGGAACACGTACAAGTGAACTTTCATTCACCTGAAACAATTCTAATGTATCTAAAAACGAGACAAAAAAGATGTATTTACTTTATGCTCTTACTTGACAATGCTTCATTCTAAAGCCATCAAGGATTATTTCCCTTGTGCTTCCTTTCTCTCTATGCTCCCCTGTGCTATGCTTCATTCTCCTAGGCTCAGGTTCTCCCTACCATTCAAGAAGACAATCGGCTAATTTGCTAAACTCATTAAACTAATGAAAGAAAGATATAGGAGCTCCTTAAGGAACTTCCTCTAGTTTCAGGCCATACGTGTGGATTTTTACAAAGACAATATGGGGAGAAATAATAATAATAATTTGATATTTCTGTTGTATTTTATTAAATTAAATATTAAAAATTTATAAATTAGTACAGAAGAGGTTGATATAAAAATCTCTCTGGAATGAATTAGGAAAGACACAAAAAACATATCAAATACAGGAATTCTTAACCTTTTTTGTGTTATGGATTCCTTTGACACTGGTGAAGCCTATGGACTCCTCAGAATATGTTTTACTATCTACACTCAAAATTAAATGAAATCCTAAATTTTAGTTAAAGGCTAGTGAAAATAAAGATTTTTTTTTTCTTATCCAGTTCACTTGATTTAATATATTTAAAAACTATATTCTGAGAATATTAACAAAAAGAATTTCTGACTTTTAGTATATCAGATAAATCTTTTATTTTGTATTCAATTAATCTTATAAAAGGACAAATATACAATCTACAATGGCAACTTATCAAAAAGTCTATATATACCTTTCTGATCCAAAAACCTACCCTTAATGAAAGTTTTTAAGAGAAAGGCAATATGACATAGTAGATAAAGTGTGGGAATTGAAGTTAGGAAAATATGGGTCTTTGGCAGGAACATTCTGCCCCTCACCATAGGCAGATCAGTGAAATGCCCTGAGCCTTAGGTATCTCTAAGATTTCAAATCCCAGATTACAGTGAATTTCCAAAATCACAGGTTTCTGATAATATTCTTTGAAATAGCATAGATGTGAATATTTACAGTTTTTTTAGTTCTGTTTTTTGACAATGTGGTTTGTTTCAAATAGTACTGTCTCTATTTCTGAACTGTTAAGACATTTATCATTTCTGAAAAATGATACACATAAGACATTACCCTGACAGAATACAATATTTTTAGTCACTTTGCAACCAATATGCACTTAGGTTATTTAAAGTTTTTCACTACTGCATATAATACCACTATAGACTTCAGTATATAAAAAGTTATTTACTTCTTTTTAGGTATTTTCTTGGAATATATTATGTAATACATTTTTTTATTGTACATTAATTTCCCACAATTACTAAGTATACTTCTGGATGCTTCTTCATACTACTATTTGACACAAAAAAGAATTCAAGTTTTTGTTTTTTTAAATACCCAAATAAAATGAAAATCAGCAAGGGAAATACACACACACACACACAAAATTTGCTAAAAGTCAACAGACTCACTATAGTGAGTCTCAAAAGGTAAAGACATATGTTACTGTTATTTTCTATTTAATAAAGTCTTGGAGAGATTTTTATACTTAAAACTGTCAAATTTATCAGTTCTACCCCTTTATTACTAGAACATTAAATTTGTAACAGACTATATAAAATGTCATAAGATTTCAAAACAAGTGGCAGTTTAAAAGATCATACCGTTAAACATACTGTTGGCAATAGCTCCACAAGGAGCAATTGGCTTATCTTGATCCTTGCGATAGGGCTCACACTCCTTACTAGGGTTCTGATTTTTATAAAGAAAGAAGAGCAAAGAAAAAATGTAAAGACAAACATTATTGACTAAACCATGGCCTAAATTCTCTAAATCTGTCTAGAAAATATTAATAAGTAGGTAAGTAACACTGCCATATAAATATCACCCCCAAATAATTCCAATTTTGACATACTAGTTAAGTATAAGCTTGTAAACATGTTTACCTTTTATGAGCTCCTTAAGAGCTCTTTTAAGAGCTAGCTTAAGCTGGTATAGTACTATTATGTAATAACTGAAACGATATGAAAAATGCACTAATATGCACTAATTATTCACTCATATCTTTCACTTGAATATTGTTTTTTATTTTGTCTATGCAACAAGAAGAATTAGGAATTGACATAACTCAATCAGAGCAACTCAGTTTAGATCTTAGCATACTACTTAATACTGGTATAACCCTGAGAAAATCACTTAACTTCTCAGGGCCTCAGTTTCTTCATTTGTAAAATGGTGGGACTGGAAAAGATGGTTTCTACAATCCCTAAATCAGTGATCCTTTCTGTGACCACTCATCTCCCATCTTTGCTCTTAATTCACCAGACTTCTCCACCATATGCTGGTGGGTTTTGCACCCTGGAAAATTCCACTGCCCCTGCAGCCCCTTCCTTCACTCTTCTGCAGCCTCCAAACTTCTTTCTCCCACTACCACCTTTGCTTTTCAGCTTCTTTCATATGTTGTCTTCCCCTATTAAAAATCCATCTCTATGAGACCAGAGACTTCTTCTTTGCTTGTATTAGTATTCTCAACACTTAGCACAGTGCCTGGCACACAGTAAGCACTTAATAAATGCTTACTGACAAGTTTCATGTTGCTATATATCATTAAAATCCCCTATACTGAACCTCCTTTCCCTTACCAAGTTCTCTGAGGTGGTCAAGAAAGAAGGAAAATATACTCCTTATCCCCAAAACCTAGATAGCTTGCAATCATAGTCCAAAAGGCTATGTTGGAAACAGAAGTAGGTAGATGAGACAAAGCAGACAGTTTGAAAGATAATTCACATCACTATATTTCAGGTTTCTTATTTATTCAGCTCCCTCAACAATGTGTATATACCCATAGTAAGCACACTGAAGCTATGAGGAATGATTTAAAAAAAACAATCAACAAACATTTTACTAAGTGTCTACTTTTTGCCAGGCACGGGGCTAGGTACTAAGGATGCAAAGTCAAAAACAAAACACCCTCTGAGTTCAAAGAGTTTACATTTTATTGGTGGGAGACAAAATGTACTTTAATATATAGACAATAAAATAAATGCAAGGTAATTTTTTTTTGAGGGAAAAAGTACTAGCATCTGGCGAGATTAGAAAAAGCTTCATATAGAATATATCATTTGAGCTGAGTTTTGAAGGTCAAAAGGGATTTTAGTAGGTAGAAGTAAAGAGGGAGTACAGCTAGGTGTTGCAGTGGATAGTGCTCAGGACTTGAGAGTCTGAAAGACCTGGGTCCAACTGAAGTCAACCTAAGGCACTTGTTAACTGTGTGACCCTGGCCAAGTCACTCTATTTGCTTCAGTTTCCTTATTTGCAAAATAGAGATGATAATAGCACCTTCCCAGCAAGGGTTGTTGAGAGAATCTAATGAGTTAACATATGAAGTAATCTGCAAACCTTAAAGCACTATAAGATGCTAGCTATTGCTGCTGTTATTGGGGAAAACATCTTGGGGATGAGAGAAATTTAACATAGGAAGACAACTGAAGGCTACTGCTATAGTCCAAGCAAGAGATGATGAGGGCTTGAACTATGGTGTTGACTGCATGACTGGAAAGGAGGCAATGGATGTAAGGTAGAGGTAGAAATTACATTCGACAACTAATTGGATATGTGAGATGAGGGAGAGTTAGGAGCCAAGGATAATGCCAAGGTTGTAGAACTCAGTGCGTGGAAGGATAGAGGTATTCTTAAGAGAAACAGGAAAATTCTGAAGAAAGGTAGGATTTGAGGAAAAGATAAAGATTTCATTGGGACATCCAGATTCAAATATCCAGTAAGCATATGGAGACACATGACTGACAGAGACTAGAACTAGAATAGGAAAAGATTTGGGAGTCCTCTGCACAAAGATAATAAACACATGGGAACTGATGAGGTTACCAAAAGAAAGGGTAGAAAAAAAAGAAAACCCAGGACAGAGCACTAAAGAACACACACAGTTAAGGAGCATGCTATGGAATCAACAAAGGAGACTAAGAAGGAATAGTCACAAAATAGGAGAAACAAGAGAGCAATATCACACAAATCCAAAGAACACAAAGTAGCTGGGAAAACAGCATAGGCAACAGCGTCAAATAATGCAGAAAGGTCAGGAAGAGGACTGAGAAAAAACCATTAGATTTGGTAATTACAAGAGATTACCAGTAACTCTGAAGAGAGAAATTTCATTTGAGTGGGGTCAGAAGCCAAACTGTGAGATGTTGACTGAACAAGGCAAGAGAGTGAGATGATGGCAAGGCCTAGTGAGTTCTCTTTTGTATGCGGCAGCACAGAAGACAGTAGGCAGGGAGAGATTAAAAAGAAGTGGGGGAGGGAATGACAGTAGAGGGCTGTCTGCTATAGAAGGTAGGAGGGGATGGAATAAAGAGTATATGAAGAAAGTACTCTTTTCTATATCAGATACTTGAAAAGAGGAAGGATTACATCAAGGAACTTTGAGATGAGAATAAAGGGCCCACAGCAAATTGGTTTCATTTTCTCAGTAAAATATGAGTCAGTCATCAGCTAAGAATCGTTATTATTCTTTCCTTAAATTTTTTTTAAAAACTTAAAAAGGATTTCACAAATTAGTGGCATTTTTCTGCAGTGATGCAGTTACTGAATGTAAATTTACACTAATTATGTATAACATTCATATTATTAAATCTTTAGGGAAGCCCTGAAGGCACATCAAGAGGATATCTAGTATTTAAAATACAGTCTAATCTTAAAGAATTCATCATTTGGAAAACAAGAAGGATTTATTAGGTATCTAATCCACAGAACAGCATAAGATACAGAGATAAACATGGCATAATAAATAATATGCTGTTGATAGGCCCAATTAAGTACTGCAGAGTATCATATCGAAGAACGCTTCACAACTTTATACAAGTATCTTTGCTACAGAAGTTTTATATTCTCTTGGATACAGGGTCCAGCCTATCCTTCAAATCCAAGGCTCTTTCCATCACATAACAGAAAATTATACCACACTACCTCATGAAATGTTTTCATTTCTAAAATTTGCTTTTAACTAATGTATTGTTTTGACAAAGTTGAAATTCCTTTAAAAAAGTACATTTTTAAAAAATAATTAAATATAAGCACCTCATAACAAGTGCAACAAAAAACACATGATACTTTCCAATTTTATAGGTTTACATTTATTAAGAGAGGGGGAAATGTGTACTTTATCAATGCACTCCATTATATTTGAGTTCAATTTTCTTGCTGTTTAACGTCTTCAATTACATTGCTGTAGTTATTGTATTTTGATATGTTTTATGACAAGAATTTATTAGCTTCTGATACTTCTAATTCAATAAGTATTTTATGATTTGCACTGCCCTGTGCAAGGCACTGAAGATACAAAAACAAAAATTAAAAAGGTACTTGTCCTCAAGAAGCATATAGTTTATTAGGGAATATAAACAAGAAAACATATAATTACAAGATAATTTGAGGAAGGAAAGAGAACAAATAATTGGTGCTCTAAGGCAGAGGTATCAAACACAGCACTGCAGCCAAGACCCAAATTAAAATGCAAGTAGGAAATATTTAACAAAATAAATACAAATACTGCTTGTAAGGACAGTTACGCCCCAGAAAGGTTCCTTCAGTTACATAAAATTCTGTTTGTGAAATGACATCATTTCCCCATCCATAAGTCTTGTCTTGTGAGGGTTCTTCCTGTTGGTAGATTGAACTTTCAGAGCTCTTGGTTTTGAAAAGTGAAAGGATCTCAATTTTGGATATTGTCATGTTTTCACCATTTTATTTTGGGTTTTTTTTTTGTCTTTTTTTGTTTTTTAAAGTAAAGCTATATAAAGCTTGTGGATTAAATAGAATAAATTTCTAAATTTAAAAAATAAATAAATACAAATACAATAAAACAGTCAATATTAATTTGTGATTTTCTAAGTTAACATGAGCTCTCAGGGATCTTTATGTAGAGTCTATTTCTATTTAAATTTGCCACCACTGCTCTAGGGGGATCAGGAATAGGATATCATAGGATATGTGATACACGAGGCTTGAAGGAAGCTACAAATTCTAAGAAAAAGAAATGAGAGAAGAAATATATTCCAAGCATGGGGCAAAGGCTGTGCAAAGACAGAAGGATGGAGAATGGAATGGCAAGTTTGAGAAATGATAAGTAGGGCAACATAAAGTATATGAACATACAGTATATGAAGAGAAATAATATGCAATCAGCTTAGAAAGTTAGGCTACAGCCAGACTTTAAACGTTAAGGTGAAGAATTTGTATGTTACCTTAGAGACAATAGTTGAGTCACTTAAGTTTCTTGAGCATGGGAATACTACTGTTATACTTGTGCTTTAAGTAAAATTGTTTTGGAAACTGTGTAACACAGAGCAGAGTGGATAGAAGAAGCTGGAGTTCAATTAGGAAGCTACTGCAAAATTCCACATGAGAGATACTGAGGACATAACGTAAGGTAGTGGCAGAGTAGAAAGAATATATAAACCTCACCAGTTACTTCAGTGCTATTTTTTTCCCATTACTTTTGATAGACAAGTTGGTCTGAGGTTTTTTTCCCCACACCTATAAAGTAACCTGCAGACTGAAAAACCTGCTAACTGTTACAGAAGGAAAATGAAAATATATACATAATGGGACTGTTCCACTACAATATTTGTTATATACAAAGAAAAAAAGATTTAATTTCATGAGCACCATCTTAAGTAAAACCTGGTAACATTACTTGGATCTTTGCAAAAAAGTACTTAGTATTATTTGTTGCTAGTTAATAAAATAGAAAAAAAGATCAGTGGAACAGCCAATCATGTAAATAAGCATCAGATAATTGAACTTAATTATCCAGTGCTCAATAACCATAATACCATGAACAACTTGGGAGAAAACTCCCTATTTTACAAGAACTGCTAGGAAAATTGGAAAGCAGTTTGTTAGAAACTGGGTGTAGGCCAAGCTTTTAAGTTGTAGATCACAGTAAGTTAAAAATTCACACAAAGGGTAACCCCATAAAAGATTTGGAGGGAGCTCTTTCCCAACTATGGCTAGAGAATGAGTCCTTAATCACAGAATGGTAGAAATCACAGAAAATAAAATAAGACAACTCTGCATACACAAAACTGAAAAGCTTCTGAATAAATCAGTGAAACAAGGATGAGAGAAAGCATTCGTTTGACAAAAAGATTTGTCTCTGACATGCAAGATGTATAAAGAATTTACACAAATACATAAAACCAAAAGCCATTTTCCATTATATAAGTGGTCAAAAGATACAGAGAAAATAGTTCTCAAAACAAGAATTAGAAACTATTAATAGCTGTATGAAGATATCTACAAATTGCTAATAGGAGTAAATGCAAATCAAAATAACTGAGTTTCCACTTGATGCTCAACAAAATTGGTAAAGATGACAAAAGATAGGAATAACCAATGTTGGAAGGACTTCAGGAAGACAAGTACACTACCACACTGTTGGTGATATTGTGAATTGGTCCAACTATTCTGGGAAAAACTTGGAACTATAGTTTCTAAAAGAGTTACTAAAATATCCACAGCTTTGCCCCAGAGATCCCACTGCAAGTCATAAACCACAAGGAGGTTAAAGAAAGTTTCCATATACACCAAAATATTCATAGCAATACTTTCTGTGGTAGCAAAGAACTAGAAATAAACGAAGCTGATGCCTAATGATGGGGAATCACTTAATAAATTGTGACATATATACATATATATATACATTATATATATATATACTCTATATAGTATACAATAAAAAATGATGAATGAAAAGTATTCAGAGAACCATGAGAAGATATATGAACTATTAAAAATGAACAATGTAAAAATAGGAAAATTATACACAATAACTATAGTAATGTAAATGGAAAGAACCACTTCCTCCCTCAAAGGAAACTGAAAATCTTAAAATTATAATAACCAAGAATCTTGGCCCTCAAGAAAAGCTGAGAAAATATATAAATATACCTCTTAATCCCTGTATCATAGAGGGGAAGGTCTATGGGCACAGAATGTTGCAAATACTTGTCAGAATCTGATGAGATGTTGGTTAGTTTTCTTCAATGCTTTTTTCCCCCTCTTACTTTTTTATTCTTTGTAACATGGGTTGGATTGGTAGGGAAGGGATATATTTAGACATAAGGATCAAAGGCAGGGGACTAGACCTGTGATTTCATTAGTATAGGGAACTTCCAGGTAAAGGAACTTCCTCTACCAATACAATTCAGCACCTCCTCTATAACTTATAGTTTTAGAGAGTTGTCTAGAGCAGGGAAAGGTTAAGTGTCTTGCTCAGTGTCTCATAGCCACTATGCATCTGAGGCAGAACTTGAAGCTAGGTCTTCCTGGTCTCAAGACCATTCTTTATCTACTACACCATATTGTTTCTCAGCATCACAATTAGAAACAAATCTGATATGAAAATACATTAATAAATGACACTTTTTAAAAAAACGTTTTTCTGCTTATTGCAAAGTGACAAGGCAAGCTCCTTTCTATCCACTTTTAGAAGCAAGGATCATCACTCTTCAAATGCAATCCATCCAGTCATATATGGTCCTGGGAACCTATTTTGTATCCCCCAGTATCTTAGAGGACCCTCTTCACTCCTACGTCAAAGTCAGAGATGCAATATGTAGAAAAGGGTCTTAAAACAAGCCTTTCTTGGTTTTCTATAGATGAGGATCCAATAGGCCAAGGCACATGATTTTGGGCAATACCAAACTTCCCAATTCATATTCTCAAGTCTCAATTCATGGTCAATAAGAGCATTCCAAGATGCCTGGTATTCTGGATACTAATGAAACTGTCAAGAATAGGACATAAAGGACACAAAACATCACTAAAGCAAGTTAAACAGTGAGAAATATAGGGTGTCCTGATTTGCACTTCAGTTAGAAAACAAAGCACATGTACAAGTATAATTCCAATAAAAATTTCCAACACAATGCAAGTTTATTTACACAAACCTTTTAAAATAGACGGTAACATCCAAAATGTAACCATTAAATCTAGCACAAGATTAAGAATGAATTCTAGTTCATTCCAATTCCAGGTTTCAACATCATAATGTAAAATATCACAATAAAAAGTTAAAGCCTCCAAAAGTGGACTTAGCTACAACTGAGGATTCTTCATTAATCTGCACAAATTCTAGAAAATTTAATTACAAAAACTGTTACATATGCAATAAAATATTGTCCTTTAATTTCACATTAAATCTTCCCACAAATAATTTTCTTCATTGTTAAACTGTAAGTGGTGATATCATTAGTGTGACTAGCTTGTATATCGTTATTTTTACTTACTTTTAAGGAATTAAAATCTCCATTTAGTTGACTATCATCTCGAGACTTCACATAGCGACGATGATTCTGATAGAAATTAGATAGTCCATAATACATAAACACATATCCCTGTGGAGATTGGAGGGGGAAAAAATATTTTATTTCAAAGACTGAAAATTCTGAAGCAAAATACATATTTCGGTATGAATGATGCCTTATGTTTAGCATGACTTTTTTGTACTTCAAGGATCCATGATTTTGTCATTCCCTCCACTGATGTAGACTGCAAGCCATCTATCCTTTAGTAGATGGCCTTCGTCAGTTGCTGTGGCTGAAAAATTCATCATCCTACAGTCAAACCTAGTGACATCTCTCCAAACTTATACTGGACTTGAAGCCGTTTCAGTGTAGGAGGGCCTGCTGAGGCTTTTTTAGCACTGGTATGGCTCTCAGAGGTCAGGATCACCTCCACATAATGAAGCATTGAATAAGTTGTCAGCAAAGGATGACTTAATATGCATACTTCGTTCACTTTCAATTTAATTCAAAATCTGAGATAATTTAATTAGGTTCTGGACTGAATTCCGCTTTTGTTTAAGCAAGCTATTTCCTTGAAGATAGTGCAAATTAACCAAGTAAACAAGGCTAAAAGGAAATGTTTGCAATATTTTAAGGAAAACTGTTTTAAAGTAACCTTAAACAGGTTAGAAGGGCCATCAGTAAGCAACTAATCTTTCTTTCATGGGTTGAGCTGACCCAAAGGTTAATGAAGAGAAAATGCGCACAAGAAGGTTTCAGTTTATTTCCAGTGATGATTTATGTACAAGAAGTGACATAAATGATGATACTAAGTAAATACATGATTGGAAAAAGAGGTGAGGTGGTCATATAATGAAAGTGATGACAAGATGGACAGCCTGAGTGCTACATTGGTACTCACGAAATGGTATAAGACCTAGACAAAGGCCTCCAGCACATTGGATGGATCTTCTGTAGAGGATCTATGATAGAATATGAACAAGAAATACACAGGATGAGAAAGTGTGGATGGGTTGCTATCAACACTGATAGAAGGAATACCCACATTGATGAGATCACAGATCCACTGAGGTATTAAGAAATCAATCATCTGTTCACTAAATCACCCCACCTGAGGGGTTCTAACAGGGAAAACTTTCTTATCCTAGATTGTATTACTAACTATAATTAAATTTTAAAATCCTGCAATTTGACAGATCTATAACTTCCTCAATGTGGGTAGTCCCTCCAGTGATGCTGATTGCAATCCATTCATGCCTTACTATCCTGTGCAACTCTAGTCCATATCCTCCCAGAAATTCACCAAAAGGGATCCACCCAACAAGCTGGGGAATATTCCTCTATACATCTTGTTAATGCCTGGATATGGATGGAGAATATAGCATGTTCAGTCTCACTGTATGACTGACCCATCTATCTTCTGGTCGCACATTTCTTTAGCAATATCTTTTACACCTGTTCTCCTGCACAACTACTCATTTGTAATGTGTTGCTGCCTGTTCATAACCACCATGTGACTACTGATCTTTGGGTAACCTCCAGCTTCAACAATTCTTTGAAGACACATAATGCAAGAAAAATATTAATATTAAAAAGGATGGGCCTTTGTTTCAGGAAGAAGCTTGGAGTCATTAAAAGAACTGCACCATTTCTCAAAAACAAACTAATCTATTCTCCTCCTAGGCAATCCTGGACCAAAATCCTAGTTTATTTTCAGAATCTGCAGTCAAACAAAAAGCATTTTTAAGTGTCTACTATGTACCAGACACTGAGGATGCAAAGAAAAAATGAAATAGTCTCTCCTCTCACGAAGCACACATTCCACCTGGGGAGATATGTGTATATACAGGGTGTCCCAAAAGTCTTAGTGTACGTTTTAAGTTGTTAAAGCTTAAAAGTTAAGGTATTCATACAAAATTCATACAAAAATGTAAATATAACTTTACACAATTTAATAATTTTAAAATTATTTGTATAGCACACTAGTTCCTTAATAAAAGGGACTAACAGGTTAGAGAACATGGGCAGGCTTCCTGATGAAGGTAGGCAGACCTTGAGATGAATCGTAAAGGAAACCAGAAATTCCAAAGAGTGGAAGTAAGGTGCGAGAGCATTACAGGCATGGCAACAACCAATCCAAAGGCACTGAGATGGGAGATGAAGTGTTGTGTATGAAAAACATAGCAAGTAAGCCAGTATGATTGGACTTTATAGTGCATGGAAGAAAGTGAGGAAATTAGAACAGAAAGTGGTAGTGGGAATTGAATAAACCACACTGACTCCATCTTGTGACTCAATTCTGGAGCTACCTCAGTTCCTCTTCTATTCAATTATGGGTCTAGTTCAATTTCTACCTTGTGAGAAAACTTTTATTCAGTTATGGGAATTGTGAGAAAACTTTATTGTACTGTTTGAACCTAGCCCTCTAAGTCTGGGAAGCTTAGACCACGTCCACCTGCTGTCCAGAGACACTTATCTAAGGACCTAGATTCATACACTGATGCAAGGAGTTTTCTCACAATTATACATTAAGCAACCCATATGTCTTCTCTGAAAACTGGCCCTGTTCTGGTCAATCAATTATTGTTTCCATGTTCCTCTGAATGAATACAGAAACTGGGTCATCTCTTTTCCCCTCTCAACTTGGAAAAGTTCCTAATCTTTCCTCTAATTAGAAATCAGATCACCTAATTTTATAACCTGGTTAATTGTTTTCTTTTAATTAATTTGTCTTATTTGGTTGTTTATAGTACATAAAAATCTGTCTCCCCATTTTCTGGATCTAGTGCCAAAGCTGAGGGACTTCGTCCCAATCTGTTTGGCATACACTGCTTAATAAATCAATATGCTTGGAAGCTCGAACTTTTGTTTCCTCAGTCATTTCACCTTTCACCAGCCATAGGAGAAATGTGTAAAAAAACTAGAAAGGTAGAAAGTGGTCAAGTTGAGCTTTGAATGCTGATGAATCAAAACATGTTAAGTTTTATATGACCACAAATAACAATCCAGTTTAGATTTGATCCCGGGGGTAAGCATATCACTGAAGTATACTGAGTAGGAAGGTGATACTGTCATAACTGTACTTTTGGTGGCAGTATGAGATGAACTGGAGAGGGAAGAAGGGAGGGAAGGAGGCAGGAAGGAACACCAATTAATCAACTATAATAGTTCAGGTAAGAGTTAATGAGGGCCAAAACTCTGGGTAGTGTTTATATAAGTAAACAGAAGGGGACATAAATGTTTGAGATGTGGAAATAGAAATGACAAGATGTGATGTGGCAATTGAATATATGGGCTGAGTAAAGCGTTGAAGACGCCAAAGATATAAACCTGGGTAACCTAGAACCATGGTAGTGTCTTTGGGAAAGAAAGAGAAAGATGTCTGGAAGATGGGTACATTTGGGAAGAAAGATAATAAATTCCTTTTTAGATATGTTTAATTTTAAATGACCATGTGACATTCAGTTTGACATATCCAAGCAACTGGTAATATGGGACTAGTGCTCAGGAGAGAGACTAGGGTTAGCTACATAGATCTGGGAGTCACTGGCATAGAGATGATAACTGAACTGATAGAAGATGAGAAGACCAAATGAGAGAGTTTAGAAAAAGACTCTGGATAAAGCCTTGGGAACATATATAGAAAACATTACTCAGCACTTCTTAAAACTTTTTCCACTCGTGATTCCTTTGGTGCTTTTTAAACTGTGGGTCACAATCAGGTTGCAACCCACAATTTAAGAAGCTGATTCATACATGAAGATTCAGCAAAGGAGAATGAGAAGGAACGTACAGACAGGAAGAAAACCAAGAAAATTCAGAGAGGCAAATATCAAGAAGAGAGTATATGACAATGCCAAATATTCCAAAGAAGTCAAGAAAGATAAGGACTGAGAAAAGGACATTAGATTTAACAATTAAGGTATCATTTATATCTTTCAAAAAAGCAGCTAAGTATTGAGATCAGGAGTCAAAACAGCATAAGGTTTAGAGGACGATGAGAAGACAGGAACTAGATGTACCAATTGTGGGTTTTCTTCCTCACTCTACAAGGAGTTTAGCTAAGAAAAGGAGGATAGATCTAAGATAACTACTGGGTATTTTTTTAAGGATGGAGAGACAGTCAGGCATGTTTGAAGGTGTCAGAAAAAAGCCAGAAGTTAGTAGATTAGAGTAGAGAGCATTATACAGGAGAAAAAAGAAGAGTATGTGCGGAGAGGCTGACCTTTCCAAGAAGGGCCACTTCTTTAGGAACTAAAGTAAGAGAAGAGAGAAGTTTAGTATAGTGTAACAGCAAGCACCCTAGCATACCTAGGGCGGCTACTAGCACAGGTTCTTAGATCTGCTTTTCTAAAGGAAAGCAACTCAAAATGGGTTAATGATCTTACTTTAATCAAACATATCATTTACCTAGTTCAGGGGGAAAAGTCAGCACCCTG
>CM053586.1:141152526-141185080 GCA_028646515.1 Pseudochirops corinnae | reverse complement strand
TACATTATCAAATTCACCTACCTGAAACATTGCCATGCGATTCACTCTCCAGGCTTAAAACACAAACCAAAAAAGCCCTCTTTCTCCCCCACACCACCTACCAGGGTCTACAAAATAAAGTTCAAATATTTCAGCCTCACATTCAAGACTCTCTAGTAATTTTAACCCCAACCAGTTTCTCCAACCATACCTTACAACATATTCTCTAACATGAAATTTCTTCTCCAAATAGTCCCCTCAATCTACATGCATTCTTTTGTTTCTTTACTCACATCTCCTCACCCTCAACAACTCTTAACTTTTTGATACAGAATATTTTCCATTTTTATGTTTTATCAAAATCCAATATGACTACCTACAACCACCTCAAATATCAAGTCATCTATTAACAGAAATGATCTCTTTTTATTAGAAAGGCTTAAGAAATTAGAGGGGCAGCTAGGTGGCACAGTGAAGACAGCAGAGGCCCTGGAGTCAGGAGGACCTGAGTTCAAATCAGGCCTCAGACACTTGACACACTTACTAGCTGTGTGACCTTGGGCAAGTCGATTAACCCCAATAGCCCTGCCTTTCCCCCTCCAAAAAAAAGAAATTGTATTAGATCAGTGGTTCTCGACCTTCCTAATGCCACAACCCTTTTATACAGTTCCTCATGTTGTGGTGACCCCCAACCATAAAATTATTTTCGTTACTACTTCATAACTGTAATTTTGCTACTGTTATGAATCGTAATGTAAATATCTGATATGCAGGATGTATTTTCATTGTTACAAATTGAACATAACCCACAGGTTGAGAACCACTGTTATTAGATGAATGTAATGGAATATTATTGCCCTATAAGATATGATGAATACAAGGAATTCTGAGAAACATGGGATGGCATACTAATTGATAGACTAAAGTAAATAGAAGCAGAAAAAAACAATATACACAATGATGGATACAATGACAAAAATAAAAATTAAAAGTATAATAAAACAAAGAAGAATAGCTGTGTAATTAATCACGATTGCAGGCCATAGAGAAGAGATGAGGCAACAATATAATACAACGGAAAGAGTACTGGCTCAAGTCAGAGGACCTGGATTCAAATTCTACCTCTACTGTTACTTCAAGGGAGCAGCTGGGTGGCACACTGGATAAAGTGGTGGATCTGGAGACAAGAAGACTCATTTTCCTGAGTTCAAATATGGCCTCAGACACATACTTGTTGTGTAACCCTGAGCATGTCACTTAAACCCTGTTTGCCTCAGTTCCTCATCTGTAAAATGAGCTAAGAGAAGGAAACAGCAAACCACTCCAATATCTTTTGTCAAGAAAACTTCAAATGGGGCCACAAAAAGTCTGATGTGACTGAAGAACAACTGAGACTTGAGACTTGAGAAAGTCACTTCACTTCCCTGGACTTCAGGTCCATCACATATAAAATGAGAGTGTGGACTAAATGGCTCTGGGATCCCTCCCAGCTCTAGATCTATGACCCTTATAATAATCTTTTGTTAGAGATGGAAGAAACTATGGGTTAATAATTTTGCATACACTGTCAAATAAGGTTGCTATATCAGCTGGTTTTGCTTAACATAAGAGAAGGCTAATTGCTAGCGAGATGATATAAAAACAATAGTTACCAGTAAGATTTGTTTTTAAAGAAGCAAGTTCTTGCTCTTTTCTAAACTCCAAAATTCTTACTTGTTTGGCATTTATATTCCGCCTTATATTCTTAGAATTTTAAAAGTTAGTAGAGATTTTACACATCATCTCATCCAACTTCCCATCTTTAATGTGTGAATTTCTTCAATATTTCTAATAAGTGAACACTCAGTCTGTTTGAACGCTTTCTATTATTAGTGGCAGACCCAGGAGCATGATATTTGACCAAATTTAAACTTGTAAAGTTGGAAGTCAATCTACAAAAACAGACCTGTATGGGATGAGCAAAAACTTCTCAATTTGGGGTTGTTAACTTTCCCTTCCTCCCTCCTCCTCCACCGCTGCTGTCAATCACTTTTATCTTCCTTTGTCTGTTTTCCTGCCTTGGTGGGACCCTCCCCCCCCTTTCTTTGCTGTCTCCCCCGGGGAAGAATTTGATGAAGTATGCCTCTCTACCAATGAGAGAGGAAACAGTCAGGGAGCGGGCTTAACTAAATTAAGTTATAAATTCCTGCACTGTCTTTTGTAACTGGCCTCTTCTCCATGATGAGTCATGGGGAAGACCGCCCTCTTCTCCTGGGGAAGAAATAAACTCCTGTTCTTATCCTAAGAGATCTCTGTGTTTATTTTTTCACTAAATTAAGGATGAAGGGTATTTTTCATCCCAAACAGACCTGAAGAAATCTTTGCTTAATCCTACTACCTTTCTTTAAGAGAAGGGGAAGATAAGAACTTAGGGCAAACACTATGGGCTTGCAGTATACAGACAGTACTGCTAATATAAAAATATGCCTCCTTATAGAGGCAACTATTTACGAGTGGTCATTTAAAATAATGAATAAATAATTTACAAAACAACGGGTCTCACCAATTTGATGTCTATTTCTATCCTGGGGCTGAAAACTGATAGCCAAAAAAAATGCCCACAGTATAGTATACTAGAAATAGCATTAAACTGTATATAACTCATTTTTGGTTTCACTTGTACTAATAAATCACCTTGAGCAAGGTATCTAAATTATCTGAATCACTGTTTCCCCTTCTGTAAAATGAGAGGCTTGGACTAACATGGACTAGATGACTTATAAGTTCCCTTCCCCTTATCTTACCAAATAGATTTATGTGCCCTGGACCAAAGACTATGTCTTAAACTTTGTAGTTATCTACAGTACCTACATACACTGATGCTTACTACAAATTTACTAAGTGATTAAAATCTTTTACAACACCCTTACTCAAGTGGTACATAGGGTTCTTTATCAGTTGAAACTTCAAGGTGGCTGGTTCTCTCTAATGTCCATTTTGTAAGGAAAGCTGTTGGATTTAATATCTGTGAATGAAACAAGTTTTGTACTAAAGATAACAAGTCAGATCTTTTCTATTATAGTTAGAAAGAAAAAAGTACTCAGGGCAATAACAAGTATCAGGGAGTTCTAAGAGCAGCTTAGGTTCCACTTTAAAAAATTCATGCTTATTAAATGTCAAAAGAATGAAAGGTACAATGCAGCATACAATGACTGGCTAGATACCTGCCAGGCAGGCTTAAGTCTTAAAGACAATAAACCAGAAGCAAAACAGAACAACAGATGTGGATGAATAGATTAGCTATGGGGTTATTGGGTTTCTGAGTTTTGTTTTCCTATCATTGTAATTGTTACCCTAAATCAAATTGAATTCTTCTCCGTAGTAATTCTAAAAACATGTTCTATTTCCTAAGGAAAAGATTATAAGGCCAATGCTATGGAAAGGTAGAATTAAAGGCTTTGCACATTTTACACTGGACAGAAGTAGTGGAAAACTTCTATTTCTGAAGGTAACTCAGCTCTAAAGAAAATCAATATAAGGTCTGTATTAAGTAACTCAACAAAATGCTGAGTAACGAAGTATGTTACCAGTAGAATTAAGTACATTAATATCAAAATGGAATTTTATGTCCTATCTTAGGCACACAATTCCATGAAAGTATTTTAGTAATGAATGGAAAAATGTTATTCTGTTTGAATGAACTATTTCTGGTTGATAAAACATGAAATCATCAGAACATTAGATTTTACGTTACCTGACCCCAGGTGGGTGCTAATTTAGTCTTAATAGTTTCTCCTAGATATATACAATGTGATGGAATTCAAGCAGATTCAGAAAGTAAAAAAAAAAATTACATTAAAATACTCTGAATTATATTTCATTTATAATCAATATTAGATTTAAATTTTTTTTAAAAAAAGCAAGTTAGATGTAAGCAAAAAAATCAGAACACATAAATGTCACAAAACTGTATTCAAAGATTATCTTACATATGAAACAGTCTAATTCTGTGGCCTTAATTTTCACTTTAAAATAATTTTGCTTAATTTTAAAGAATCAATTTCTACTAAATAACTTTTTTTCTGAAACCTAGTCAAAAGCATGTCTTTAATGTCAATT
Source organism: Pseudochirops corinnae (assembly GCA_028646515.1). Lineage (NCBI taxonomy): Eukaryota > Metazoa > Chordata > Mammalia > Diprotodontia > Pseudocheiridae > Pseudochirops > Pseudochirops corinnae. The sequence goes on along the minus strand of CM053586.1, from coordinate 141,181,003 downwards.
ATGCATAGAGCATTTCTTTAAAATACTTAGCCAATTAGAAAAAAAAAATCTGTTCTTATGATACTTAAAGAGACTTTTGGAGACCAGAGAGCCACACATATACATACACCAATACATATTGCTAAACACAAGTGATAAAATAACCAGAGAAATACAAAAGAACCAATAATAAGCATGTAGGAGTGTTACAAGAGGAGAGAAAGAAGATTATGATTAGTTTGAGATCATGGAGGCAGGTCTACAAAAGTTATTACAATCAGGTAGGACCAGTCCTCTGAAGCTAAATAGCTCTGAAGATAAAAAGGGACCAAAGTTTAGTTTGTCAAAATGGTATCTTAATTCAAAATACATTTAAAGTTTTCACAGGACCAGAGATTTAGGGTTGCAAATGACCTCGGATGTTTAGTCCTACCTCAGCACAATGGAGAAATCGAGGTCCAGAAAGGTTAACTGATTTGCACAAAGTGAAACAGGCAGCAAGTGACAAAGCTCCAATTCAAACCCAAGTCCTCTGACTCCAATTTCAGTACTCTTTCCACTATACCACAATCTACAAAGATAATACTGCTTGATGTCTTCTTAATCTTGTCACAGACAGTAAAGACAGTAAATTAAAACTGGACTACATTCAAGGACATAACCATGTCCCAGTTAATATTTACATTAAACTCAAGAATATTCTCACTTAGCCTCCTCCAAGTTAGCTCAATACAACTTACATTAAAATTCAGCATTCTTGAGCCGTAACTAACACTAAGACCTTGGCCTAAAAAAAAAAAACAAAAAAAAAAACATTACTTTTGTGTCACAAAATTTAACTATCTCCCACCTATCACACACTTCAAGTAAATACTAATTTATTCTTTGACAGATTTCAAAATTTTGTGACATGACTAAATGTCAAAAATATTTTCAAAGAATTATACAAATTAAGTTACGGCTCACTTAAAGGGAAGAGTTATATGGTGGGTGTAAGTAGATTACAAAAAGCACCAATCAGTACTTGTGCAAGAGACCGAAAAGTAAAAGATAGCAAAGGATTTAGTGAAGGATATGAACAAGGGTCATATCTGCATGGTTATTAAGAGTATCTACACATTGATGAAAACACAGATCCATCGACAAATATACTTCAAAGTATGAACGCAGATAAATTGATAAATGCATTATTCCTATTAATTTTATTTTATTTATACTAGGCAAATCTAAAACCCCCACAAAACATAGATAGATAGATAGATAGATAGATAGATAGATAGATAGATAGATGGATAAGTAGATAGATAAGTGGATAGATGGACAGATGGATAGATAGATAGATAGATAGATAGATAGATAGATAGATAGATAGATAAATAGATAGATAGATTTGATGGGAATTTTTAAAAAGCAGGCTGTCAAGTACAAGCATTAGAATGAACATGGAAAGAACAACTTTTTTGTTGTTTTTTTTTTCAGGGGAGTTCAAGGTAATCTATAGACAATTAACAGATAACTATCAACTGATTTTATCTCAGACTTGAAAATCTGAAGCAGAATGCAAGTATATCCTAATCTTCAAATGAAACCCTACACAAAAGTGCCAAGTTTACTTTGCCCTGGTATTCTGGAGCAGTACAAACAAAATGACAACAAAGAAATTGAGAAATGGGGAAATAAACTTAAAAGTTGTGGGAGGTTTACAATTTCTTAGTGATGACAAGAACTTCCTGTTATACAACTGCATGAAAACACAACATACTTTCCACTATATACTTAGTTAAGCAAATTTAAAACCCTGGGTATAATGGGCAATGTTTGGGGAAATTATCTGGATTTTTTTATGTTAAAAGATAGGAGAGGGTTTATTATTGTCATTTCTTCAAGTCTCAAAAGTAAGAAAATTTTAAAATAATCTGTAAAAGAGAGCTAAAATTACAATCAGAATGTTAAAATTAAAAAAAATTCAACTTTCTCATTCTACAAAATCAAAGCTATGAGTGTAACTTTTTCATATTGTATTAAGAGAGATCTGGATTTAAAATGAGTAGATTTGGGTTCAAGTTCCAGCTCTGCTTACTCACTATCTCTATTACCTATTTTCACTAATGTTGGTACTTCCTCTGTCCCTGACACAAATAATTTCATGAGTTTTGGGGACCAAAAATATTCATTACCAGAAGCTTGCCTACCTGATGATGATTTTTTTGACCCTAGGAACCACGATGAACCTCTCTTAATTTATCTAGCCAAGTTCTCAGCCAAACACATAGACCTTGTAGTTTCACATGCATTCTATGATGCAAGTCACCTCCAAAAGTCACTAAGAAATAGGAATAGAACTTTACTGTCATAATCATTGTAGTTACAATTATTTTTCAACAAAAGTTTAATACCACTAGTAAACATAACTAATATATATTCTTATAAAGTCACTGCCCATCATCTTAAATTCAATGACTATGAAACATTTTAGGAAATTCTATTTTCTAGCCAAACACAGTTATTTTAGATAAAATTTTGAAGTATGAGAAAGAGCCTTGTCTAGAAATTCAAACATCTAGGTCTTTTTTTTTTTCAGGTGTACCATGACTTTGCTCTGTTACCTCTAGTGGGTTTTAGTTTCCTATCTGTAAAAAAGGCATATCTCACCTACTAATATTGGAGGGTAATTTTAAGGATATTAGACAATGTAAGCAAAACATTCATAAAAATTAAAAGCACTATAGAAATGTAAGGATTAGGGGAAGCTAGGTTGCACAGTGAACAGAGCACCGGAACTGGAGTCAGGAGGACCTGAGTTCAAATTCGGCCTCAGATACTTAACACTTACTAGCTGTGTGACCTTGGGCAAGTCACTTAACCCCAACTGTCCTGCCCTCCCCTCTCTAAAAAGCAAAAGCAAAAGAAAAAAAATGTAAGGATTGTTTGTATCAATAAACTTGAATAATTTTTTCAAAGATTTTTAAAATTCCTTAAAACATGCTGTGAAAGTAACTTTCCAAAGTCAAAAAGCCTGTTAGTGTCAGGGTCCATCCTGGAACCTGGAGCTCTGGACTCCCAGAACACTGCTCTATATTATAATGTTGATCTTATTAACATATAAATAAGCATTAAATACACGTGTACACACACACACAAACACACACACACACACACATATATATAAAACCTTATTAACACAGAAATAAACATTAAATATATGTGTATACACACACACATAATATATGGAACCTGTCTTCAGCAGTTAATTCCACTAGCAATTGAACAAGAAAAAACTACAAAGAAAACAGACACCTGTGCCCTTATTCGATAAGGCATATACCAATTTAAAAAAAGGAACAACCCTAAAATCCCTACTACAATACACATATAATCCCAAAAGGACTATATAGCTGTTTGCACTTTTTTACAAAATTGGATAAGATAAAGCAGTTAACAAAAAAAAAGAGGGGGGGACGGTTCAAAAAACTTCAGTATTTATCCTTCTGTTATTTTTTGGGTTTGGTTTAGTTTGGGAGAAGCAATCAAAGTTAAGTGACTTGCCTAGGGTCACACAGCTAGTAATTGTCTCAGGTCAAATTTGAACTCAGATTCTTCTGACTCTGGGACCAGTGCTCCATCTAACCCAGTGGTTCTCAACCTGTGGGTTATGTTCAATTTGTAACAATGAAAATACATCCTGCATATCAGATAGATTTATAACAATAGCAAAATTACAGCATGAAATAGCAACAAAAATAATTTTATTGATGGGGGTCACCACAACATGAGGAACTGGATTAAAAGGTCACGACATTAGGAAGGTTGAGAACCACTGATCTAACCAGTCACCTAGCTGCCCCCAATCCTCTCCTTTTAAAAGTAACAAAATTATTTCAAATAGGCAGAAAGAAAATATATGGCTGCACGGGCAGTTATAATTTATTTACTGGTAGAATGGAGATTCTAAAATGGCACTTTAAACCCATTTTTAGCAATACAGAGAACCAGATGTAAAGGCACAAGACAGTGATTTGATCTCCTTGTTTCTAGTCTCTCCTCTCTCCAAACCAACCTTCACATACAACTGTCAAACTGGAAAATCCAAACGACAGGTCTGACCAAAACACTCCTTTGTTCAAGAAGCTTCAGTAACATTCCACTGCCTTTAGGTCAAAATACAAATTTCTCCACTAGGTATTTAAAATTTCGTACAACCTACCTCCAACCTATTTTTCTGGAATCATTCAGATTACTCCCTTTCTAACATTCTATCTTCCAGTCAAACTGGCCCACTTGCCACTCCCCTTTCTAACATTCCATATCTTAATTCTTTGATTTACAGGTTATCTGTTGGACTTCCTCCCACTTCCCCATAGAATGTGCTGCAATCTCACTTATGCCTTTTGAAATCCCTAACTTCCCTTCAAGGCTAAGATGCAGTCACCTCCTACAAGGCCCCTCCTTATTCCCACAATTGGTACTGGTCCTGACATCACTGTCCATTTTCACTTTTTTATTTTTATCCACAGCTCCTGGCACACAGTAGGCACTTAACAAGTTTATTGATTTTTCAAAGAAGTCATTAATGGGAGACTGGGTCTTGGTTGTCTGAAAATAATCCGATTTTAGCAATAAAAGTTTGCTACTAAACAACAAAAACACAGTGGTCATCTCATTGCTTTAAGATGATGCTCCCTCCCCACTCAAAACCAGTCTTCTTTTCTTTTAATCTGCAGAACTACTTAGATCATATCTCTGAGGATTCAGGTGAACAGGACTAGTAATAAGAGAGCTAAATTACAGTATAAAACGTTAAAAACCTTAAAACAGAAATGACATTTCCAAGTTTTATTGATCTCATAACTTATAACTAAAAACATCTATTTCTACCCGAACCCAGAGATTATCTGTGCAATGTTCTTTCATGAACCGGCATTTGATCTAACAGCTGATTTCTATGTTTTAGATGAAAATCACCAGTATCTATGATTCCTTTGCCCCCGGTGTCCAAGACAAACTTACAGCCAGGTAATTATATTATGACATTTCAAATTCCCTCTGCACGTCCGGCTAGGTATCGTTTCTTTTCTTCACTTCCTGCAGTATGGCTGTTAACAGCAGACTGCTGTCGCAAAAGAGCGCAAGAAATTCGCCAGGTCAAGTCAAAAGGCTTCTGAAATCCGCCATCAGCAAAGTGTCACGATACACTTTTCATAATAAAGAGGCTTTTTTCCCCATCCCCTTTAAAAACAAAACCAAAAAAACAACCCCTCCACTATCACACTCATCCAATCATTATCCTCAGTCACAGACTGGAGGGAATCCCGGAAGACACCAGAGCAAGTTGGACAGGAGACCGGTACCGAGAAGAAGGGCAGATAAACAAACATGTAGACAGGCAAGGGAGGTGGTTGTGGGGACAGAGACCTCGGATGTCCCCCGACCCCTCCCCCCCTCCATCCTTCAGTCCCTCACCTCAAACTCACGGATGTTGTTGGAGGTGACGAAGACGCCGATGCCGATGGGGATGAAGATGAGGCCGACGATGAAGAAGGCCGGCAGCACGGTGCCCGCGGTCAGGATGGGCTGCCAAGCAGGGAGACGCTGCTGCTTGAAGGCCGTGTTGTCCGGTCGTCGGCTCTTTGGCCCGCTGCCCCCGATCGCATTCCCGGGTCCCGCATGGCTGCCCACCACCAGGCTCGACCCGTGCCCGCCATCCACCTCATCCTTAGCGTTATAGTTGATCGCCATCAACCCCTGGGGCCCGGCTCCCGGTCACGCGGAGGAGCCTCCGAGGGGACGCAGCCGCCGAATGTGACAGGAGACCGGGAGGAGGAGCAGCCGCCGCCGCTGTCGGGGCGGAAGAGGCGGGACACCTTCGCGCCGGGGACCACTGACCGGAAACTGGCATCAGCTGGGGGCGCCAGAGGAAGGGAAGGCGAAGAGGGGAAGTGGAGCGGCGGAAGAGCGCTCTATATAACCGTCAGCCCAGCGACTCTCGGCGAAGTTCGTACCGGCTGGAGAACAGACAGGTGTGGCTTGACGCACGCGCAGCGAGCGGTCCACTGCGCCTGCGTGAAGAGCTATGCCCGCCTCCTGCTTTCCCCTACTGGTTTGAACACTAGGTGCAATCACTTCTGGAGTTGCTTCCCAACCTTGTAGCCTTCGAGTTTCCCCCCGAACCCTGAGATCGTAGGCCTGGATCTAGAACCTGAAGAGCCTTTAGCAGTCAGCTAATCACCTCAGCTCATTTTTCGAAGGCGCAGAGAGTGCTTTGTTCAAGACCTCACAGTGGCAGAACTGGAATTCGAACTCAGGGCTTCAACGCTCCTTCTGCTGTTGATGGCCTGGAGAACCTGCTAGGGAAGAGTATTGTTAAGTCGTGCACAACCCTTCGTCAACTCATGTACCATACTTTTGGTGGGTTTTTCTTGGCAAAGAAACTGGATTGGTTTGCCATTTCTTTCTCCAGTGAATTAAGGCAAACAGGTTGAGTGACTCGCTCAGGGTCACACACCTAGTGTCCGAGGCCACATTTGAACTCAGGTGTTCCTAACTCCAGGTCCAGCGCTCTATCCACTGAGCCAGCTAGCAGCCTTTGTTAGTTAGGAAGAGTAAGCTCTAGTTTTCACAGTGGGCCATGAAACCTTGGACAATCTACATCGAGGGAGTGGCGATTAGCAAAAACACATAAATGCCTGAGCTGGAAAAAAAAACTAATCCTGCCCTTCAGTTGAGTAGTAAGGAAACTTGTAATTGACTCACTGCCAGTCAGCTGCCATGGAGTGATCCCTGGCTTAGGTACTGTTAAAAAACATTTACATTGAACAGAACCTGGACTTAAAACAGAAGTTTTAAAATGAATTAACATTTCTGTCTGTTACACTTCCTCTTGAAAGCCAGTCAGGATGTTCCCTGTTTGTTTCCCATTACAGAAGCAGCTTGTTTGGGGGCATAGCTTCTGGATGAAAGAGCTCAAACTTCGACTTGGGGAAGGAGTTTTTGTTTTCTTTGCATAAGGAGGGCCAAGAAAGGGAGACAAGAATAAACGCATGTATGGGATACTTGGCTGTTAGATATTTAATTAAATAGGATAGCCAGCAAGACTTTTGTGGGATTGACTGTCTACACCAATCAATCTGATAAATATTTGAGGCATACATTTCTGGCCCTTGCAATTTTTAGTGTTTCCTAAAAAGCTTGTTGTACTGAAATATGGCAGCATCTATCACTAAGACTTCAGTGAATGGTGTTACCCTATGCTGTTTCTATCTGTGCTCTTCTGACCTTGTCCATAGCTTTAGGTTTGGGTGGGCAGAGGCATGAAGCAAATAACCATTTATTTCTTTTTTGTTAAATGACACATTAGTAACAATGCATGCAATTATAAAGCAGATAGCAAATATCAGGAACAGTTTCAGCGTAGTACTGGCCTTCCTCACCCTCACTACAGACTCAATGGCCTCTATGTGCCCTTCTAGCTCTAAATCTATGGGTATAAGACTTAGCAAATAGCTGGATTTTGCCTTCAGATTACATGATGTGTATGTGAGCATGCTGTGTAATCCTGATATGCCAGAATACTAGTTTATTTCTACTCTTCCAGTTTAAAGATTAGCTAACAGAACCTTGGTCTTTATACAACCTCAGCATGTACATCTACAACAAGAGGATTCATAATAAAAAAAAAATCTTGGCAAATTTCATGCGCTGTCATAGGATTTTAGCAGGCTTACAAGGTGACTTTGTAATTGTCCTTTAAACTCTTCTACAAGCATATGAAAAGAAGAATGGACTGAGTTCAGGTTTTTGGACAACTAAAAAATAAGGGCAGTTGGAATTAATACTTTCTCAAATTTTAGTTTGATTATTAAAAATAACACATTTCCCTGACAGCATGAGGTTTCTTGTCTTCTTTATGATTTCAGAAACTTTTCTGAAGAGATGAGTATAAATACTTTCTTAAAATAGCCCTCATTTCCAATAGAAATATTTAGAGTCTCTGGATACTTGGACCCACCATTCTAATGAACAGAAGACATGAAATTGTTTTTAAAGCTAATGCCTTTGTTCAAGACTTTGATTTTTGTCTGCCTGGCAGATGCTATTGTCTCAATGTTAAATCTTGAAGTTGTGGAGATTTTGGACCAAATATTTTCTGAACCATCTCTGACGTGATTAAACCAGTCTATTTTAGAGCAGAACCTCACCCTAAGACCTGAGCCTATAAAAAATACAAGCTGATCTGCCAGAGGTTCAAAATATTTTGCACAGATTAGAGACCTAAGAATTGATATCCCTTCTCAAGACTTAGCAGTTGTAGAACAGAGCCACATGGCTCAAGCTATTTGAGTAGACTCCCCAGAAAAGAAACCATAAAGCCTAAGGAGGGGACAGAGAACCACTTTGAAAGTTTGAGATCTGGCCTCTTAGAAAGAAGAAGTGGGAGTTTTAGAAGCCCTGAGTTCTTGAACCAAACTGCTTGGAGAGAAGAGGAGCATGCACCCTCAAGGATCAAAACTGATCTGACTTAGAGAGAAGCAAAGGTGTTGACTGGCTTCTTCCTATTGAAAGGAGAGGGCCAATTACATGCCCTCAAAGATGGTAACTATGAAATAATGAGGGCTTCTAGACCCAGCCTCCTAAAAAAAAAGAGCAAGCAACGGGACATGGAGAAGCAGTCAAAAAAGACTGAGAAGCAAAGCAGAACTTTGTCCTCCTACAACCAAGAGATGGTTGGTCTGTGAAGTCTCATGGTTGTTTTCCAGGAACCCCAAAGAGAAAAGTTCCCCTGTGAGGGAATATCAGTCCATTAGGTTATTACCAGGTCAGATGGCTGGTATAGGACCTTAGGGGAAGTGTAGGGCTCATTGGAAAATGAGGCATTGGCTCTATAACAACCTTGAATACAAAATATCTTTCCAGCTGAGTTACAAACCAATACTTTGGAGGATTGCCAGTCTTCCTTTAAGGAAGGTGAGAGAAGATCACTTGAAGGCTAAAGATTAGACCAACTTGGGGCAACTATAGTTGCCAACTAGGTGGTATAGTGGATAGAGCACCAGCCCTGGAGTCAGGAGGACCTGAATTCAAATCCAGCCTCAAATACTAACTAGCAGTTTGACTCTGGGCAAGTCACTTAACCCTGAATGCCTGTGTGTGAGATGAAAGAGTTCAGAGGCTGAATCTAAGGTCAGAAAAGATCTTTATTCTTTTTCACGAAAAAGGACTCTGCCCCTGTTGTGCAACATGGCATCTGCAGGGAGAGAGCGACAGGTAGAAGCCAGTACATGGTTATATAATCTTCCAATGCAGAAACCCAACCCCCCCAACTGGCCTTCACCCTTATTGGTAGGGGGGCTGTCCTACAACCTAAGCTCGGGAATTTCTCTGAGACAAAGGACCCGGACACGTGGGTGTCCAATGAAAGTAGTCTTAACCTTATTAGGCATATCTTCTGCTGAGTTGGCTCTGGGGGAGGGTCTCCATTGCTCTAAGCCCCAGATTGCTTGAATGTCAGGTGACCTAACCCTAGGCCTAGTGAATACTGAAGCCATTCTAGATTTGATTTTTCAGAATGGGGAAACTTCACTATAAATTATCTCTTACACATACAAACAAGCAACAACAACAACAAAAATTAGACCAGCTTGTTACAATGAGTGTAATGGCTGACCTGGATTTGAGTCCTGGCTTTCTACCACTCCCTCAGTAAACCTGAGCAAGTCACTCCACTTCTTGGGCCTCAATTTCTTCCTTTGTAAAATGAGGAGAGGGGCAGGGTAAGGAGGAAATCTTGTCAGGGAATCAAAAGGCCTGCATAAAAAGAGGAGAAATAATCTTTGTATTTATGTGTATCTATAAAATGAGGATAATAATAACAGCTCTACTTCATAGGGTTGTTGTGAGGACCAAACAAAATAACATGTAAAATGTTTTGCAAATCTTTGAAGCACTGTATGAATGCTAGATGTAACTCTTATTATTATTTGTATTCTTTTTTTAGATGAAATAAAAATTGTCCTATATCTATTATTTTTTAAAATAGTTTTAGAGGAGCATGGCCCTTTAAACCACATTTATGAAGACCTAAACAAGCTATCAATCAAGCAATAGTCTGATAGTTCCAGGAGAATTAATGAAAAAGCATTTATTAAAGTCTAGTGGTTAGGATTCAGCACTCTCACTGCCACAGGCCAGGTTCAATTCCCAGTCATGGAACCATAAAAATGAAGAGATATAGGTTAGGGTTAGTGGTGCTCAAGACTCCAAAATACCAACACACCAGGTCCTGCCAAATGAATTGGACTCAAGTCTTCTCTCAGCCAGAGAAAAGCAAAGTTTATTAAAAGTTCACTTGTATTGGACAGAGAGCAAGTCTGTGCTAGGAAATTCTATAGCACTGTTGCATACATGGGGGGAAGATGGGATCTTATATACAGAAAAGTTGAGGAATCTAGGGGTGGTCTAGAGGAGGAGTTTGGGGAGGGTCTTCAGGAGAAGTTAATGAGGTAAATGAGTGATTAAGGATGGAAAGTTGACAGAGGCTACCTGGAGCTGACAGACAATGGTGGGCTGGGCCAGTTCAAGGGTGAATTGATATTTTGATAGGCTCAAGGGTGGGAAGTAGATGGACAATGGAGAGCTAGGCTAGTAACAGAAGTCTGGGCAGAGCTACAATGGAAAGCCTATGGCCTCTAAAATGCCTCATCAAGTGGGAAGATTCAAGTTCAAGGGGGTTTCCCAGAGTCTGTACCTCATCTTAAATTGTTGTGCTAAGGAAGAAACCTGAGTGGGATCAAAAGCCAAAGAAGAGTTTATGAGAAGCCAATGAAATTGAATTTTGTATTTAAAAACCCAGAGTATATTATGATTCTTGGTCACTAGGGGAAAAAAAGAGAATTAAAAAGTCAACAGTGTAGGTTGAAAGTTTTGGAAAACTAGGATCATGAAGGAAATGTGCTTTCTTTTTTTAGCATTTGACAAAAATATCATACTAAAAACATGTTTGTTAGATTTCCTTTGAAAAAGTTTTTTAAAAAGGAGTTTTGGCCTTCACAACAAAATAATTCCTCACTGGAAATTAACTAAATGGTATTATCTTAGTTGAAGCTTTCAACCTATACTGCTGCCTCTTTTATTATCTTTCCCCTTTCCTACTGGTCCAGATCTCTACAAATTCTCCAAGAAATCTTAAATATTTGAGTAATGCTTAATTTGCAAGAAAAGAGGAGGATCATTAATTATGGAAGTCTCCACCAACATCCAGCTAATTCCTTATCATATCTTAGAAGTGACCCTGGGTTCTCAAAAGCTATATCAATAGAAGACAAACTTTCTTCCATCTATAAAACTTTGAGTATGGTCCCAATGAAAATGACAAGAAGCAGCTAGGTAACTCAGTGGGATGCTGGTCCTGGAGTCAGGAAGACCTAAGTTTAAATCCTACTAGCTATGTGACCCTAGGCAAGTCATTTAACCTCTGTTTGCCTTAATCGACTGGAGAAGGAAATGACAAATCACTCTGGTATCTTTACCAAGAAAATCCCATGGACAGTATGGTCTACCAGGTAACAAAGAGTCAGACACAACTCAACAACAACAACAACCAATGACAAACTCGTTGCTAACTTTCAAGCAGCCTAGCTAAATTTTGAAAGACAAATTTACCAAGTTAACTGCAAGTTTATACATATTTTGACCGCACAAAAACACCACTCTTTTGTTTCCCTTTTATGTTATTATTTCTTTGTTTTTTATTGATGATCCTTCCCCTTTGTCTTTTAACATGGCTGCTACTTCCTAATGATTATCTCAATAACGAGACTATCACTTGTAAGAAATAAGCACATTTAAGAAAAATAAATTGACATATTTATCATATTTGAAATTATTTGCCTTTATCTACCCCTGTAGTCTGCTATTTTTCTGCCAAGAAGCAAGAGGTATATTTCACTATCATTCCTGAGCTCACAATTAGTTACTATGTTGATCAAAGTTCTTAAGTTTTCAGGGTTGTCCTTTTTATCAGTGTTGTCATTTTGTAAATTGTCTCCTGGTCCTACTTTCTTTACCCTGTCAATTTATATAAGGCTTCTCAAGTTTCTCTGAATTCTTCATATTTGTCATTTGTTATAGTAAAACATTCTTCTATTAAATTCATATATTACAATTTGTTCAGCCATTATCTGCTGTGACCAGCACAGAAATGTGGCCTAGCAACCAGCTGAATAAAAAGAGAGAGAGAGAAAAAGAGAGAGAGAGAGAGACAGGGATGTATTCGATAGTCTGTTTATTACAGAGCCATTTCATACAGAGCCAAAGATACAAGAAAATCATAAGGCTTATATTCCCTATAGCAGGAATTCCTGGAACAAACGGTCCCATTTTGGAATCTACTCCTGCTCCAGCCCAAGGCTAATCATTTATTAAGATTTTATCCTAGGACCACATCTGGAGGCACAAACAAACAGGGAGTCACAGGACTTGATAATCCCCTGAAATTTCTAGAATACTTCAAGATCCAAAGAAAGCATCCACCCAACAAGATTATAATCTTTCTGCATATCTGCCTCATAGAAGGGGAGCATGAAAGTCTGGTCCACTACAATTATCTAGCTGATGGGCAGTCACTTTCCTTCTGGTACTTTGGGACCACAAAAGTGCTACTATAAATATTTCTGTACATATAATGACTTTCCCTTTGCCTTTGACTTCAACGATATATATATATATAGGTTTCACTTTGACATATATGTACAATTTAGTGATTTTCTTAGTATAGTTCCTAATGATATCCAAAATAGTTGAATCAATTCACAATTCAACTATCAATGAATATCTTACCATAGCAATTCTAACATTTACCAGTTTTTTCTTCTGTCATATTTACTAGTCTTATGGTACAAGATAAAACCTAAATGTTTAAAATACATTTCTTCTATTATTAGTGCTTAATGTAGCATTTTTTTTAGGGCAGCTAAGTGGCACAGTGGATAGATCACTGGCCCTGTAGTCAGGAGGACCTGAATTCAAATCCAGCCTCAGACACTTACTAGCTGTGTGACCCTAGGCAAGTCATTTAATCCTGTTGGCCTCAGTTCTTCATCTGTAAAGTGAGCTGGAGAAGGAAATAGCAAATAACTCCACTGACTTTGCCAAGAAAACCCCAAATGGAATCACAGACAGTCTGAAACAATGCAACAAAAAAGTATTTTTTCTTATATTTGATAGTAGTTTGCATTTTTCCTTTTGCCTATTCAAGAGATTACTTCAAGATGCCAGAATGAATGAGAGCAGAAGAACCCAGCTCTTCTGCTCCAGCAAGGATGAAAAATTAGCACCCTACCAATAATGATCAAGAAATCTAAAGAAAAATTATATTGTATTTTACAGCCTAGATTGGTACAAAAGAGACAATCAAAAGCAAAGAGTATTAGCAAGAAAAATTCATTCCTAAATGTAACAGTAATGAGATTTGAAGTTCCTTTTGTATTGCTAAACCAAGAGGTACTTAGCACCTAGTTCAGATTAAGCCTCTGTTAAAGAAACAGAAGGTATGAATTCCACTCTCCTGTTGCTGATGTAACAGGAAGGGGCTGAACAGGGAGGGGCAATACTGTTTATAAGGAAAAACCCAGAGAGGGAGAGTCAGAATTTCTTGGGACAAGCATCTGGAGGCAGAAGTTGCTGCCACCAGGGAGGCTGAAGAAGAAAGTCTCTTCCACTCCTCCCCTCCTCCCCTCTCCTCAGGCTGGAGAGAATGATTTTGATTTTGAAAACCTGGATGGAGTGATTTTGATTCTGGGAACCAGCAGAAACTTCTACTAAGTCTGAGGGCCAGCTGGAGCTGCTGAGGAGTTGCTGAGGATTTCTGAAGGCCAGCCAGAGCTGCCAAAGACTGAGGAAGCATGACTGTGATGCTGGTACTTTGCATGGACTTGTTTGTGGCTTTGTTAAGCCTTGTCTTCCCAGGAACAGAGACTGTGAAGGATTTGAGATGGACTGGATACTGTGAGCTCCAATGTGGAGCAGGAACTGCACAGAGAGCTGGACAAGGACCTGGGAGCTGTCTGCCTTTGAACCCAGGTGACAGTTTGGTGAATCCAAGTAGGATCTAGGACGGTGGAAGGGGATCTAGGGAATCTGAGAAACTACTCCACGCCAAGCTAAAAGAAGACTTTACTTGGATAATATGTACTGACTGAGAAATTGTAAATTTACTACTGACCTAGGGGTGGAGGATCTGCGTATATTCTCATGATTGAATAGTGAATTATGAAGGATGATTGAATGATTGAGTTGATTGAATGATTGATTGACTAAATGATTGTACTTAGTGATGGATGACTGAATAAGTGAATGATTGATTTAACTTAGTGTGTCCCATGAGTGAAGAACTTTGACTATTGTACTTTGTGTTCCTTGAGGAGGCAGACCTCTTTAAGGATGATTGAATGATTGAGTTACTACATGATTGTTCTTTGTTGAAAACTTTGTGACCACCATGGTGGAAACTATGTGGTCATTTTCTGTGATAAGTTGTTGTGAATGCTGTATTTTGATTATCTGTGATAAGATGTAACATTGTGAATGTTGTACCTTGATTTTCTGTGAATGTTTTGCTCTGATTTGTTATGGAATAGATTGTTCACTATACTGTGTAATCAGAACCTTAAAAGCTGTTCACAGTAGCATTCTTCTGGAAAGCTGCTCATGTGTGGCATTACACAACTATATAGAAGCTTTCCAGCATAGGTACCAGTAGAGACACAAACCTGTAACATGCAGCTAAGTACCCAGGAGCAAGGAGATAAGAATGTGGACAGTTAGACCCTATAGCTATATTGCTCAGAACTCAGACTGGAGGTCAGGAACCTGCAAGGTTCAGATCAAGAAGACAAAGATAAGGCCAAGCTCTGGATTATCCTGGTATGGCTTGCTGACTCAGACTTCCCCAGATCTCCTTGAAGAATACAACTTACAGTTCCTGGAGGAAGCAATGACAGAATCCTAAACAATGATCAGTACCAAATAAGGCCTCATTATTCCTTTCAAAAGTGTGCAGTCTATTCTGACACAAAGTCTCAATTTAGGAGGCAGGACTGCAAAAATGAAAAAACAAAAGAAAACCCTAGTGACAAATACTATATCTCCAGGAACACCTAAGCCACAAATTTAGAAGAGAACTTCACACCATCTACAAGGAAAACCTCAAGCAAAAACACAGTTTTACCATAAGTTTTACTAGAATTCCTGAAAAATAATGAAACAATTTAAAAATAATATAAATGAAAGCATTAGAAGAAAGAATAGGAAATTAAATGAGACCAAACAAAAAAGACAGGTACCTAGTACCATATTTCAAAAAATCATGAATGAAAACTGCCTAGACCCACTAAAACCAGAGGGCAGTGTGAAAATAGAAAGTGTCTGCTATCGTCTCCTGAAAAAAAAGAAAGAAGCAACATGAAAAATTCCCAGGAATGTCATAGCCAAAATCCAGAGCCACATAGTCAAATAAATAATACTACAGAAGTCAAAAAGAAAGAATTCAAGTATTGAGGAGTATAAGGATCACACAAGACTTGGCAGCTACCCCTATAAAGGACAGGCAAACTTAGAATATATTATTCCATAAAGGCAAAAGATAAAGGCTTACAAGCAAGAATAATATATCTGGAAAAACTGAATATAATCCTATGGGTTGGGAGTGGGGGAGGTGGGAAGGAATACCTCTAATGCAGTGGTTCTCAACCTTCCTAACACTACGACCCTTTAATATAGTTCCTCATGTTGTGGTGACTCCTAACCATAAAAATTATTTTCATTGCTACTTCATAACTGTAATTTTGCTACTGTTATGAATCATAATGTAAATATCTGATATGCAGGATTTTCATTGTTATAAATTGAATATAACCCACAGGTTGAGAACCCCTGATCTAATGAAATGGAAAGCTTCTAATCATTCCTGATACAAAGACCAGAGCTGAATAGATACTTGAAATGCAAATTTTAAAAGTCTAGAGAAACATAGAAAGGTAAATGCATTTGAACAATGTAACAATACTGGGATTTGAAGATCTTCCACGACCCTTGAGCTTGCTGATGTAGCAGGAAGGTGTGGAGCAAGAGAACGCTGGAACCAAGTTAGTCTCTGTGCTGTGCTGACTGGAAGCCTCGGCAGAGGCAGTGGCTGCAGTTGTGGTGTGAACTCCTTTTGCTTTGAGCTGGCCAGAATCTCTGCTAAGGACTCCTGCTGAGGAGTGCCTGGGACGGAACTGCCGGGGGTGGAGCTGCCGGGAGCGGAGCTGCCGGGAGCAAGCTGCCTGGACGCTGAGCCGTTGTCCTGAGTGAGGAGAGGAGGATCTCTGCCTGAGGTAGCCTGTCCTGTTTGAAGGCTTGAGAATGTGGATGTTTACTACTTTAACTACGTGTGCCAACTTCATAACTACTGTGTTGCCTTTGACTTTCTGGTTTTGGTTTTTCTGGTATTTAAATGAATGCGCTACCTATATTTCTTATGTGGAAAGCCTGTTACATTTTGTGATTAATAACTATATCAGCATATTTATAGTTACTGTAGGCATTGTGAATACTGCATTGCTGATACAGAGGGTTAACAGAGAAGGAGTAAATGAAAAGAATGTGGAAAAGCATAAGAACCTGTTATGGAGGCCTAGGCAAGGGGAAGAGACAGTAGAATAAATGCAAATGGCATCTGTTATAGATCATTGGCGTTACCACACTTCTCCCTGACCACCCTGTTCTTTGTAAAGAGTGTAGCAGAATAGATTGGAAAACAATCCAACAATACATTGTTTGAGAAACATACTTTAAACATAAATACTCATACAGATTTAAATAAAGGGCTGGTCGCAGTGAGTAGAGCACCAGCCCTGGAGTCGGGAGGACCTGAGTTCAAATCCAGCCTCAGACACTTGACACACTAACTAGCCGTGTGACTTCGGGCAAGTCACTTAACCCCAATTGCCCTCTAAAAAGTAAATAAATAAATAAATGAAGGGCTGGAGCAAAATCTATTATGCTTTTCAGGAATTTTAAAAGGATGTATGGTGGAAGGAAAATCCTAATTTCTCCCCTTTGTTGACAACCCCATACAAGATGGGCTATTTTTTTCCTTATGAGATGTTGAAAATACCTTAGAAAGTTGATTGGATCTGGGAATTAAAGGCTCAGGCCACTGACAGGAAACTCCAGGCATTCTCTTATTGTTGCTGTTGTTCATCCTTCTTTCTCAGAAAGGCATTCTAATGGTTGGCTGATGGACCGTGACGGGTGACTCAGACGCGAGAGCTTTGCTCAGCTGAATCAGTTGTGTCATTCAATGCATGTTTTTGTTCAATATCCTTCTGCCACTAATAGGTAAATCTTTAGTTAGCTATTAAATGACCCACAAGTGCCTCATTTCTTTCCAATAAACTACCAGAGGACTGGCCTAAGACAGTCTCAGCCCAGAACAACAGAGCTATCAAACATGATCTCAGACAAAGCAACAGCAAAAATAGGCTTAATTAGGGGCGGCTAGCTGGCTCAGTGAATAGAGCTCTGGAGTCAGGAGGACCAGAGTTAAAATCTGACCTCAGACCTTAACACTTACTAGGCAAGTCACTTAACCCCAACTGCCCTTCCTTCCACCCTCCAAAAAGCAAAAAAAAAAAAAAAAAAAAAAATAGGCTTATTTAAAAGGGAGTCAAGAGGGAAATTAATGTCATACTTTGTATATGTTCACTGAATGGCATAACATCTAAATACATAAAGAATGCTTAACCAGTTCATAGGAAGAAATAGTAAAATTGGGCATCAAAATATCTTTCTTAAACCTAGATATGAGGTTGAACCTTAGATCTGATTAGCTATGATCTGTTTATTTATCTATACACATATGACTATACATATATATTTCTATTAGATAGATGTGTTCAGATTCATATGGCTTTATAGGGTATATCCAGGGTATGTGTGTATGTATATGCATGCATGTGTTTATGATCACATCTGGCCCATATGTGGCATGGATAAACAAAAAAATGATCTCAGGTCTGACCCAAAGAAAACTGATATTTCCACCCTGTGGGGAGCAAGAGGCGGGTTGTGTTTGGCTGGATGCTTCTGTACTCACATATCTCCAAGGGGGATATTGGGCTATCATATCTCTCTACCACACCTCAAATATTTGTAGTTTGCTCCCTTTTAGGCACTGAGAATAAAATCCACTTTTCCTAATTGCTCCCTAGGGGAAGGTAACAGCGTATTATTCTTGTCAGTTTTGCTCACTCCCACCAAATGTTGACAACAACAACAAAAAAACTATTTCAGACTTATCTAAGCAAGTAGTAAACGGAAACTGAGGAAGATAAACAGGTGTAAAGTAGATAAGCTATTTGGGAAACAGATAAAGTGTTAGTTTAACCAAGGAAAGCTCATCAGGCAAGTAAATACATTCTTATCAGTCTCTAAGTTTCTAAGTCCTGGAAGTCAAGGTTTACTTCCGGAGGTGGCCTGCATTCCCTCTTGTATGCATCAGAAATGATTTGTGATCACCATTCAAAAGTCTGCACCTGGTTTCTCTTGAACTCTGTTTCCACTTAGGCAGCAGCCTGGCTTAGAGGTCTCTTAGCCACACAGGAGTCATGTGACTCACTACATACACAGTATTCAGCCACAAGGATGTCCTTTAGAAACCACCCAAGTCTAGAAAAATCAACTTATAGATTTTAAAGTTAGCCTTGACTACATAACTGAAATTAAACAAATACCAAAGTGGACCATAAACATTCCAGGTAGCAACTGTTATTATCTAGCCAGTAATTCCTGATACATAGACTTTTTTAACAGTAGTTTTTCTATTGCACGTATCAGTAACTGCTTTTTAAAAAACAGCCTATACCCCTTAAATCAGACTCTGTTTTTTGATTCTACTCATGTATGTAGTAAAAGACTTGTTCCTAATACAATTATCTGTACTACCTGCCTATTCTCACCCTGTGATATGTGCTTGAAAAATTTCCCTAACAGAGGAAATTTTAAAGCACCGGTAAGCACTAAAATAGAAATTTTGGAAATCAAAGAAAAGATTATAAAAATTGAAAGCAAAAAAATCTAGTGAATTGATAAACAAAATTATGAGCCTGTTAAAAACCTAATAAAATAGATAAATTAGTTTTTTAATAGAAAAACAAAATTATCAGTATAAAAATAAAAAGGAGAAATTCACAACAAAGAATAAAAAAAAATTATTAGAAACTATTTTGTCCAATTATATGCCAACAAAATTACAACTTAAATGAAAGAACTTGTATGAATATTTACAAACCATAAAATACCTAGGTTGACAGAATAAGACATAGAGTATTTAGGTAACCTATTCTCAGAAAAAGGAATTGATCAAACAACAAATGAACTCCCAAAGAACTGAGGACTAGATGAATTTACATGTGAGCTCAACTAAGCATCCAATTAATTTAATATTAATAAATGCTAATTAACTTAACTAAACCACTAATAATTAGACATATGCGAATTAAAATAATGCTTAGGTTTGACTTTATCCCCATCATATTAGGGAAAATGACAAAAAAGGAATATTACAGTTATTGGAGCTGTTGCAGGGAAACAATCTATTAATGTACTATTGATAGAGTTGTGAATTGGTACAATCACTCTGGAAATCAATTAGGAAAAATAATATAGTGCTTACTATGTGCAAGGCTTTGTGCTAACCTTGACAATTATCTCACTTAATCCTCTCAATAATCCTGGGAGTTAGGTGCTATTATGATCCTCATTTTACAGATGAGGAAACTGAGGCAAGCCAAAGTTAAGTGACTTGGGGCGGCTAGGTGGTGCAGTGAATAGAGTACCAGCCCTGGAGTCAGAAGGACCTGGGTTCAAATGTGGACTGAGACGTTTGACACATTTCCTAGCCATGTGACCTTGGGCAAGTCACTTAACCCCATCCTCCTGCCTTCCCCCCTCCAAAAAGAAGTTAAGTGACTTGCCCAGGGTCACATAGCTAGGAAGTGTCTGAGGCCGTATTTAAACTCAGATCTTCCTGACTCCAGGCACGGTGCTCTATCTGTGTCAACTTGCTGCCCAAAAGTCAGTAAACTATGCATACCGTTTGACCCAGAAATATTTCTACTGGTCCTATTTCCCACCCCCACAGCCCAAATCAGAGAGGAACGGCCTCTATACATGCAAGAACGTTTGTAGAAGCTCTTTCTGTGGTGCCAAAGAACTAGAAACTAAGGGATCAATTTGGGAATCACTGAGCAAATTGGACTATAGGAATATAATAGAATATAATTGCTCTATAAGAAATGAGCTGAAGGGCAGACTCAGAGAAAACTAGAAAGATTGGTATGAACTACTATAGAGTGAAGTGAGCAGAATCAGGAGAACAATTTGTGTAACATTAACAAAAATAAACCTGACTTTAAAAAGATAAGATCTATTTTTGGTGCAATCATTAGCCATAATTTCAGAGGATTAATTATGAAACATATTACCCACCTTTTCCTACCACTGCCCTCCCAGCAAACTCTTCAGTCTTCTCTGACTCTATACCCATTGTCTTTCCTCTTTAGAATATAAACTCGTTGAGAA
This sequence comes from Pseudochirops corinnae, assembly GCA_028646515.1. Lineage (NCBI taxonomy): Eukaryota > Metazoa > Chordata > Mammalia > Diprotodontia > Pseudocheiridae > Pseudochirops > Pseudochirops corinnae. The sequence continues at coordinate 141,160,408 of CM053586.1, read as the reverse complement.
CAGGGACCATCTTGTTTTCTTGTTTTTGAATCCTCAGCACTTAGCACAGTGTCTGGCTCATGGTAAACCCTTACTAAAATACTTGCTCTAAGCTTTCTTAACAGAGAAGTGATGAACTTAAGGTGCAGAATAAGAAAGACATTTTTGGACAGTGTGGGAATTTGTTTTACTTGATAATGCATATTTTATAAGGTTTGGTTTTACTTTTTTCAATGGGGTGAAAGGAAAGGACATAATGACAAAACTGTTCACCTCACAAAGAAAATGAGAGCCACTGAAGCTTTTTTCCATGTTCCAAAGAGAACAGCAACAAGGCCAGAAGGAAATATAGACAATTAGTACAGCATTGAGAGTTATGTGTTGAATTATTACATTTAAACGTAAAGGCACCTACATAACAGAGATTTGATGTGCCAGGCACTGTGTTAAGAGCTAGGGATACATAGAAAGGCAAAATACAATCCCTAATCTCAAAGAGTTTATGATCTAATTGGGGGAAACATTAGAACATTAAAACAGCTATGTACAAATTAACTATATGCAGGTTAAGTTAAAGATAATCAACAGAGGCGAGGAACTAGAATTAAAGGGGATCAAAAAAGACTTCTCAAAGAAGGTTGAGATTTCAGAGAAGATAGAGGGTAGAGATGAGGGAAAGAATTCCAGACATGAGGAAATGAAAGTGAAAATAAAGGTGAAAACACTCAAAGTTGGGAGATGGAAGGTCTTAGGTAAGACGCAAGCAGGGAGACCAGTGTCCTTGGATTACAGAGTATGTGGGGGAGAGATTAAAGTGTAAGAGTAAGAAGGTCAAGGCTGCTGAGTTATTAAGGGCTCTAAATGTCAGAAGATTTTATATTTGATCCTGGAGGTGATAGGAAATCATTTCAGACAATTAAAAAGGGAGGAGGGATTGTTGTTCAGTCATTTCAGCTGTGTCCAACTCTTCATGACCCCATCTGGTGTTTTCTTGGCAAAGATACTGGAGTGATTTGCCATTTCCTTCTCCAGCTTATTTTACAGATAAGCAAACTGAGGTAAACAAGGTTAAAGTGACGTGTCTGGAGTCACACAGCTACTATAAGCAGAGGCTCCCTTTTTAATATAGACCTATTTTGAGACAACAGCTAACTGACGTGTGGTTCAATGCACAATAATAAAATTAGCAATGAGAAACATTGTTCAGAATGATAGGAATAGATAATCAAATTATTCTAAGAAATGTAGTATTTTAAAGATTCTTCTGTACAGTGGAAATACATAATATTTGGTGTCAGAGGACCTAAATTCAAGTCCCAGGTCTGTTGTCTACTAATAACCTTACTTAACTCCCTTGGGCCTCGGTTTTCTAATCTTCTAAAAGAGAATATTGGACTAGAATAATTTCTAAGACCCCTTCCAACTGTAAATCTATAATCCTTTTTTAACCCAGCTTCTATCCAAACCTGGAATGTTTTTCATGCTTCTCACATACCTTGCTACTGAGAGAGTAAAGCTGATGACTTTGCACAGGTTTGACTCACTTAAATCCAATGCACTTACAAGTCAAGACATCATCCTCCCTCCTGATATTGGTCCTCTTCAAGAAGGAGAACTAAAGACGGACAACAGCAACTATAGAAGGAGGGAGAAGTAACTTTTGATTGATGGAGAGAAGGCTGAGCTGCATACCTACATAAGGAATTGACTGGGCAGTTTTCAGACATACTTGAGGAGATAAAGGTGGACAGAGTACATTCCAGGGAGATTGTGAGAAGAGATAAGACTTTAGAATGGCAGGCCTTCATGAGGAGACAGCCCCATAATGTCATTATACTCGTTGGAAATTCTAGACACTTCTAAGAACAGACCTCTCCTGAAATGGGGTTGTTTTTATTCTCCTGTTCAAGCTGAGATCCAGCTGAAGAGCCCATTCACTCTTGCTTATTCTTTGGTATTTTCTAATCTGTTGTAAAGTCTCCAATTTCTGTTGGTTATTTTACTTGGATAAATGGGTTTGTTTACTCAATATTTGCTATTTGTGCTGGTCTTTCGTGTAACCAGTGTTTGTTAGAAAGGCTGGAAAAAGAAGTGACTTGTTCTGAACCTATCATCCACAATACTTGAAGGAAGCAGATAAATAGAATTCTAGCTCAATACCCTTCCCAAAGACTTAGGGGGAAACAGTGCCCAGTCTTGAGGGCATTCCTGGAGTTTGTCTACCTCTCTCTTCCCCTCCCAGTGGCCCCAGCTATTATGCTGGTCACAGGCACAGCCTCTGGCTTTCCTCTTCTCTGCGGAGGTGGGTGGGACCTCAAATCATGTTTATCCATGCTACCTATGAGCAGCGTCTATATATTTAGATATCCCAGGTGGACATATATATTACACAGTCCTTAGATTCTTAGTTAGTATTACTATTTTAAATTTAACCCAAATGAAATACTGAATACCTTTAATAAAGTACTTTGCAAAACTTAAAAATGCAAGATAAATACTATCTGACAAAAATGCTAGATAAATGTTGCTAGACTTTAAATTATTAGAATACTATATTATAAGAAAAAAGTCTTTAACTATATGTTTTCTGACACTCAGCTTCTTATCAATTCTGACTATTTTTCCCCCATATAGCTTCATAGGACAAAGGATGACTGTACTATTGTTTTGGGGAGATCCAAATGAAATAGCATTCTTTCTTCCAATATTGGTTTCAGTTAACTGAAAAGCAAATTAGAAATATGCACTTTTTTTTCCCCATTAGATATTCAAAAAGTCTAAGAGTCAAAGTTGGGTACTGCAGAGAGAATGCTGTTTAAGTACCTTTTTTGTTTTTCTACAGAAAGAAGAAATGGAACTTAAACATGAGCACATTTAGTGAGAGAGTTGTATGCTTTAAATGCAACTATAATCAGTCTGTATTCTGCATCAAATGCTTATGAGATTTAAATTGTAAAGTCAGGAAAAACTAAGTTAAAAAAATTCCTCATGGACAGATATTGATTTTAAAAAATCAATTTGAACCATAAATAGAAAAAGTAAAGATCCTATTTCAAATGTTGTTTTTAAACAGGAAAAACTACATTAGTGCCTGAAGTGGCCATCTAGCAACCTATCACTCTCTTTCCTGAACTCTCTGTTCCAAGTCACACCGCAGTGCTCATTGTTCCCCATACATGATGTCCACCTCCAGCCTCTGTCCCTTTGCACAAGCTGTTCTTCCTGCCTGGAATGCACTCCATCCTCACCTCTACCTTAGAGAATACTTTGTTCCCTTCGAAGATCAAATCCATGGCCACCTCTTAGGAGGAATGTATCCTGATGCCTCCAGTTTCTAATGCCTTCCCCCGGAAATCATTTTGTGTGTTTATACATGCCTAAATGCATATTGTATGTTTATACATATGCACACATATATATTTATGCACACATACACATATTTGTACATATATACATATAAACACAAATGTATTTGGAGCTCATCCACCCAATTTATACCACAACTTGCTTGTTGGGTCCCCAGAAGGATGACTGTTACTACTCCCAGGATTCTAGTGGTAGTACTGTAGATCTGGCTGCCCTCCTAAACATTAGCTTACATAAAGACCCATCCAGTGTGCTTCCCCTTAAACAGTCTATAGGTTCAACTAAATCTTTAGTTAAGACATTTACTCAAATGACATCACAAGGACAGTAATTACAAAGCATTTCCCCCAAAATATCAGGGAGCATACTCTCCCATAATCTCACCCAGAGTGCAGGAAAGGAAAATATTAGGCATAAACTTAAAGTACAACGGCAGTGAGGCCCATGTGTCAACTCTAGAACTGCAAGACCTTGATATTCCTTCTCTTTACAGAAGGATCTCTTGAAGTTTGCAAGGAACAGTGTCTCCTTTCTCCAGTGGACCAACTCAGCAGGGCTTGTACCTCCCAGGGTGCAATATATCTGCTGAATGAGCAACCAAGTAGGTCTCTCAACAAGTGTGCTGACTCCTCACCAAACTACTCAGGACGTGGCACTTTGTTAAGCAGGTTGATCCTCTGATCTCTTAGGCTTACTTTCTAACTGACATCTGCCGCATCTTTCCACAAATTTTCAACAAATTCCTCTTCATTATAACTCTTTTCTTCTCCCACTCCTTCCACCATGTAGTTATTACTGAAACTGGACTCCCCCTATGATGACACGGCCTCCCCGGTTTCCCTTTCCAGTACTGGCTGTACCTTCACTCATTCCCCTCAGCTCACTGGTCAAGGGGGAGGAGTTGTAATACTCCTTGTTCCCCCTTGCCACTTCTAGATTCTCTCTCTTCTTTGATTATTCAGTAACCTCTTCTCCTTTGAGGTTCATGGTATTTGTCTCTAGCATCCATCAAAATTCTGGTAGCTGTTGTCTGCAGACCCCCAAGTCACTTTCCTTCCTTCCTCAGTGAGTCCAGTATATAGCTTATAATTTCTCTCTCCTCCCTAATTCTTGCCCTCACACTAGGGGACTTCAACATACATATATACTTACTCTCGCTCAAACACCCTAACCACTCAGTTTCCCAAGCTACTCACTCCCATAGTCCAGAAAATGAGGCAGACTGGTTATGGAGTAAGAACAGAGGATAACACATATTTATTGATTGATGGGTGTGCAGTGTGTTTCACTGGTATCCATGAAATGTCAAGTAGTTCAAAGGTTGGCCACAAGACATTGGGTAGATTATCTATTGAAAATTTATCAGAGCACATGGACACGAATCAATAAAGCATGAGAAGTTATGAAGGTGTTTTAATCTCCTCTCCCCCCCGCCCAACAATGACATTAATGACACATGGAAGCATGAATGTGCTTGTACACACTTTATTCATGTCTTATATTCGTAAATTTTCTTTTTCTTGACTGTGTTCAAAACTTGGTATTATTAGCCAATTAAAGACATCAAAGAAAACTCAATCTCCTGCAGCATATACTTTTATTCATATGGAGTCTTCACATGCCTGCTGTAACGGTAATGAGAATTTGAAGATCTTCCCTGCCCTTTGATAAGCCTAAGGGAATTTGAAGACCTTGCCTGCTTTGAAGATAATACCCTGCCTAATAGGCTGAATGTAATCACGTGAAACCTGTGGGGGAGGAATTTGCTGAAGGGTGGAGCAGAGCCCACAGGAAGCAGGGAGTCAGAGCAGCTAGACAAGGTGGGAGGTGAGGATACATCCAAGGGAGACAGTTAGCCTTGTGAGTAAAGGTTGGTGTTTGCCACCTGCTGTGACAGCTAGGCCTGTGTGGTTTGTGGGAAGGCTAAAGGATGATGTGGCTGTCTACTACGTTGTGGTGCATTAACTTCTATGTGGCTATGATGGATTCGTTTTCCTGATGTTGGGATTTGGTTTTCTGGTGTCTGAACAAATGTTTTGCTTCTCTTCTATGTGGAGAGTTTGTTATATTTTGCAATCAAGCACTATGCGGTGTATTTATAGTGACCGTTGGCACTATGAATAATGCATTGGTGCTACACCTGCATGACAGCAGACTATAGCCTTTTTTGTTCTGGTTAATTTTTTTAAACTTAAATATATAATAAGAAAAGAGAAAGAAATATAAACTTAAATATTAAAAACTTAAATACAAATGAGAAAAGAAAAAAAGCATTGTCATCCGCACAGCAGAACTTAAGAGAGTATTCAAAATATACAGCAATAAATTTCCATTTCAAGAAAGCCTATATGATAAACACTGATCATTGTGTTCAGATCTGTCCATTTTTTCTTTGATTCCTTGTAAGTTTTCTTTTGTTCTCTGCTGTGCACTTTTTTCTTTGTTCCTTTCTCTCCTTCCTCCTCCCAAGGCCCAAGAAGGTACAATTAATGACAGATATATTTATATAATACATACATACCTACACATGTATACATACATGCACATACATATATACAGATATAAACATACACGCATATGTGTACATATATACACAAAGATATATAAATGCATATATGTACATATACATACACTTACACATACATGTAATTAGATATCTATAATCATACTTGTATACAGACATTTACATTCATATGCATCTATGCAAGACCATATTATATTTATTTGCCCTCTGCTTCTCCAAAGGCGGATAACCTCTTCCTTCAAAAATTCAAGTCTTTCCATATTTTTCTAAGTCTACCAACTTGGCATTTTCTACACCACAGCAATATTCCATTCTTATATTGTTCAGTGATTTAAATAGTCTAAAACAATATTGATTAATATGACTGACACATAGTGTAGTTTCCCTATTTTTCCCTTATGATTAAATCTATTCTAGCTGAATTTTGTCAGATCATGATTATTATCCCTGTTTTTTTCCCTAAAAAATTCTATTCGAGACCTTTATTTTATGTTTGTATCTCTTATTTCTTATCCCTCCTGACTCCTCTACTTCTACCATGTACCTTGTCCTCCAATTTCTTAGCCTACCACTCCCCCCCCAGGATTCCTACCTTATCCTCCCATTCCTGTTATCTGCCCCTCCATACTAATCCCTCACCCTCCCCTCTAGAAATTCCTCCCTTAATCCTCTCCCCCCCTCCCTATCCCCTTAGCCTTTTATTTCTTTCTGAATGTAGAGGACCTTTATACCCTTCTACCCTCTTATTCCCAATGAAAGTAGGGTTCCAGAGTTACCAGCCCTCCTCCACCATCTCTGTGTCAGTTCTTCTTCTTGGACCTCGTTTGTCTTCATAAAATAATTACTCTTCTTACCTATTCCTGAATAAATTTACTTTTTAAAGTCATATCATTCTTATGCCTACTACAATCTTTCTTACAAACTACCTAATTCCTAATAAGAATCTTAGACATATTTTATATTTCCTCCTATGAAAGATAAGCAGTCAGTCCTTATCAAGTCCGTTATAATTAGTCTTTGATATGTACCTTACATTTCTCTTGAATCTTATATGTCAACTCTTCTATTACATTCAGGGGCTTTTTTTTTTAAAACGATATCCTGGGATGGCAGCGTAAGAGCAGCAACATATCGCAGCTCTCACATAGCCACCCCAAAATACCCATAAAATATGACTCTAAACAAAATCTAGAACTCCAAAACGCACACAGATATACTTTCCACTAAAGTCAGCTCGGCTACAAAAAACCATCTCAGCCCTGTGAACTGAAACCAGCCTAGCCTGAAAACGCAGCTCTGCCCCAGAGGCAGCTGGATGAGAAGGATGCTGGATGCCCCAGCTGGAGCTTCGGGAGAGCAGATTGGTGGAAGCTGTGGCAGTATCCAGAATTAGGTTAGTGGAGCTCAGGGAAATTGAGGGAGAAAAGCGGGTCCGGCCAAAACGCCTCCAGGGCAACGAGGCCACAGAACTGGAGGTCTTGCACCCGCCTCCACACTGCCGCTTCAGAGCTCTCAGCCTGCAGACTGCAGGGGGACCAAGCAATCATTCAGAGGCCAAATACTCTCGCGTTGAGTGGCCTGGATCTGGATCGTGGTCTTGGCTTTGGTCCTGTGGGGTTTTTTTTTTTTCAGTGAGCCAGGGTGGGAGAGGGACCCAGCAGCCTCCTAAGAGCTCCGGCACCTGGGAAAACCCCAGCAATTTGGGACAGAGCTTTCCCCTCTGGAAGCAGAGCTCCACAGAGATTAAAAAAAAATCACAGACTGACCAACCATGAATAAGAATAAGCATAAGAAGCAAAGTAAGAACAGCAACCAAAGCCTAGATTCCTTCTTTGGGGAAAAGAAGGATCAAGGCAGAGAGTGGGATGAGGACAGCACAGCCAGAGCTCCCCTACCAAAAGCTTCCAATAAACATGAAGATTGCCTTAAAGCTAGAGATCAGCTGAAGAAGGATTTTGAAAACCAAATGAGAGAAGTGGAAGAAAAATTGGGAAGAGAAATAAGAATGTTGCA
>CM053586.1:141109867-141152026 GCA_028646515.1 Pseudochirops corinnae | reverse complement strand
AACTAGGTAAATGATATGTTTGATTAAAGTAAGATTGTTAACCCATTTTGAGTTGCTTTCCTTTAGAAAAGCAGATCTAAGAACCTGTGCTAGTAGCCGCCTTAGGTATGCTAGGGTGCTTACTGTTACAACGTATTTCACGGCCTTGTCTACAACCTATGTTTGCAGGTTCACTGTACATTGTTACCCAAATCCCATTCTGAGATCCAGCAAAACACTCCTCTTGATTCTTCATACATAACACTCCATTTCTCATCTTTGTTCCTTTGCTCCGGCTTTCCCCTACACACTCCCTCCTCACCTACAACCTCAGAGAATATTTCTTTTCTTTCAAAGGTGCAGCTCAAGGTTTTCCGAATCCTTCCAGCTGCTAGTACCCTCCCTTCTAAACTACTATGGATTTGATTCTTTTGCATTTATTTGTATTTATTCTCTTTCCACTTATTTTATATATGTATATATCCTTGCTATCTTCACTCTTATGTAAGTAGTGTTATTCATATCCCTAGTGCCTAATGCAGAACCCTGGCACACAGCAGGTTCTTAATGTTTGTTGATTGAATGTTAAAGGGGGAAGGATCTTAGAGATATTTAGTCATAGGAGCATCTTAGATTTAGAGCTGGAATATACCTTAGAGATCACCTAATCCAACCCTCTCATTTTAGAGATGAGGAACCTAAGGCCCAAAAAGGTCAAGTGTATGAGGGCCCACAGAGAGTAAGTGGCAGAATTAGGATTTGAACTCAAGTTCCCTGATTTAAAAGTCAGCACTTTTTCTACAATACCATGTTTCCCTCCATTCAGCCCACCTATTTTGCAGATGAGGGAAGTGAGGCAGTGACATAAAGTCTAGCTGGTGCCAAAGCCAGGTCTAGAACCCAAGTCTCTGAGCTTCTAGTCTTGGGATCAATCAACTGTTCCATTCTTCACCAATCTTCTTAATAGGAAAATTCTTCTTCATAGTTAACTTAAGTCTCTTCTGGTGTCATTTAAGCCAACTCCTCTTCCTCTTTTTCTTGAATACAGCTGGATTAATAATTAATTAGTTAGAGTTGGACTAGGTGATCTTTAAGGTTCTTCCAGTTCAAAATCTAAGATCCCATACTCCTACAAATGAACAGTCCCTAAGATCCATCTCCTTTAATATTCAATTAATACCAATGAATAAGCATTTAAGAACCTACTATGTGCCAGGGCACTGTATTAGGCTTTGAGAATTCTTCATGGACTTGGTGATTATGGCTAGGTCACCTTTTAAAAGCTTTCTCTTCTCCCTGCTAAATGATGTTAACATATTTAGACTCTTCTGTAGATTAAATGGAAAAATGTGTCTCTCCCGAATGTGCTTTCTAGAAGCACAATTGTTGAAAAACAGTTCCTACTTCATTGAGGGCAATCAAAGTTTACTTAACTATCAGCCTGTTAGTGAGCACCAAAGGTGTGAATGATTGGGAATTGACAACCCAGCAGTTTTCTCCCAGAAGCTCTATCTCCCCTGTCATCTGAGCTCTGCCTCTACTCAGTGCTATGGAATGGGAAAGAAGCAGCCCACCTTATTACTATGATTATTTGCATTTTTCAAGTTTCTTTTTGCCCTATTTTTTAAAATTTCCTTACAGGGAATAGTTTATCATTCCTTTCAATAATAACAGACTCAAAAAGGTGAAGAAAGTCTATGAAGTGATAACACCAGTTCATCGTGACTCTAGTTTGTTCTCCCTGATGTATGAATATTTTTAGGGAATAAACAGTCTCCTAGATAGTGGGATGAAACTCCAAAAAAAAAAATGACTTCTTTTACCCTCTTCTCTTTCTAGTCCTCACACTTAATCCATTAGAGCTGTAACTAGGGTGGAATGACTAGCACTGATGTCCAGAGGGGGCATACTAGCATCCCTATCCTTGGTACTTTACCTAGACTGTTGCATTGCAGTGATGACCCCTTCTTAGCACACACCTCAACCTTTTGGGGGTGAGGACTGTATTGTCTAGGGTATGGACCAACCACCTCCCCTTCACCTGTGGTTGAACTTTGTTTTGCTGCCCTCCCCTCTACTCTTCACCCACCCAATTTTGCTCCAGGGGAAAAAAAGGTTCCCAGCTCTACATGTATATGGCTAGAGATTAAGAATGAAAGATTCCATTCTTAAAACAGAGATATCTGTTCCCCTCTTTCCCTTCTTCCCACTCTCCTGTCACACATGGTATCTATCATCCTTATATTTTCCCTACTGAGAGACCCTTTGTCCTCAATCAAGTCTCTGTAGTATATTACATATTGTCTGGACTCTGCTAGGAAATGAGAAATTCTAGTCTATTTGGGGGTCTTGTGTTTGTGGAACATTTTCTTTTCCACAAGACTACATTATCTGTTACACTATGGCAGAGGGGTGTGTGTGTGTGTGTGTGTGTGTGTGTGTGTGTGTGTGTGTGTGTGTGTGTGTTTAAAGAGCCTTCAAATGAAAGACAAATTAATGAAAGTCCTAAAATAGCTAGAAAACCCAGTAAGTATCCAAACTACTAGGCCTGCTCCACTCCCTTTCCCCCCCCCAAAAAAACCCTGTGAAATTGCTAGCAGAAACAATTGTTCAGCAAAATATACAGGAGTTCTGCCCACCCCTTTTACTAACATTTAAACTAAACTGGCAGCTACTATTTTGGAGGAGTTACAAAAACATGAACTCAAGTTTTCCCATAAGGAAAAGTGGGGGTACAGTGCATATCAAATGGTTATTACCCTAGTAGTCCAAGTTATTCAATGTAACTTCCTAATGCACAGCAGTAACATGGCAGAATGAATATATAGGCTTGGGTTCGAATTGCATCTCAGACATGACCAGCTCTAAGACCATGAGCAGATTACTTGGCTTCTCTGAGCCTTAGGTTCCTCATCTATAAAATGGAGATGACAATGCCTATGGGTATCTACCTCACAGGGTTGTTGCAAGGCTCAAGTGAGATGAGGGACGTAAAACATTTTGCCAACCCTAAAGTACTATATAAATGTCAGTAATTATCATTCCCAGGAAGTAATGCATATAGTGGGATGATTTGGCTGGTTTTGTCTTTTAAATTTTACTAGACAATACATATCCAAGCAGGGAAAACAATTTTAGTTAGTCTTAGAGTATCAAATCATACTCACCCCTACAAAAACCAACCCAAAAGCATCTTAGAAGCATAATATCACAAATGGGAGCCAAAAGCTGGTGTGCATTTAATCCTCCACCTCCTATCCCCAGTGGATTTTCACTTCTAACGTGTGGCTTAAAACAAAGTAATACAATAAATGTAGAGTTTGTTCTAAAATCACAAAGAGAAACTATCACAGAGGTTGCTTTTCATCATTTCTGGAAAGCAAACATGTGTTAGTTCTGCCAAGTTTTCTTAGTAGACGCACTTTGTAGGCTAAGCTGTTCCAAGATGCAGATGTGTAAACATCCTGTGGATGCACTGTTAAATCTTTCCCAGCATACTGTGTGCTGACAGTACCCCGTCTTCTCGTAGGGAAATCAGGAAGCATATTGTGAGCAGGTAAGAGCAAAAATAGCAGTAAGCAATATTAACATTATGATCAAAACAGGAACGGGGCAGCAGCAGGAGGGGGCCTGGGAAAGGCAGCAGGGAAGGTCAGAAGGAATAGGATGCCTGGTGCCTATGAGACCCCTTTTCACTCCATCTTTACATTATATGGTAATGGCAGTCAATACTAGACAAATGCCTGGTGAGGCAAGAGTTCCGATTTTTTAATGTCCTTGTTTTTGAAAGTTTTGGGTAGCAACTTTACCAAAGGGGTGATAATACATTTTTTTAGATAAGCACAAGAATCAGTAACCTAAAGATGAGGGGGAAATGCTATTTCAAAGTCCCATTTCTCAAGTATTCATATCTTTCTGATCTTCTTTGACCTCTCTTCCCCCAGCCACAGGACTCTACCAATACAACATGGCTCCATTATGGGCCCTTTCCTACAATAACATTTTGAGTTTATACCTTAAGAATCCAAGAGCAATAGGCCACAGGGGCCTGTCAAGAAAGAAGTGTAGAACATAGAAAGTCATCTATCACTCCCATAAACAATTCAAGTCAGAGTCCTGCCAAGGACAAGAAATTTGGCATGGGAAAGAACGATGTCTTTACTAATGAAGCATGAGTCATGTGTTAAAAGGTGATTAACTTCCCCCCTTCCCCTTTTTTAAAACATGAAAAGTCCTCTAGTCAATTCATTTTTTAATTCCTACATTTTACAAATTAAAAAAGAAAATTCCAGATTTATAACTTTTGGGTTGTTGTAGTCTTGTAAAGTTCACCCAAATGGTTCAAAAATTAAGACAAAAGCGCAGCCTGTGTGAGACCTTGTATGCTAAGCTACTGTTAGCCTTGAACTCACTTTTTGTTTTATGCACTGAAATTGCCAGTGTCTACTTAAATATGATTAATCACATCAGAATGACATCTGGTTTTTGCATCCACACCCAGTTTCATGCATATTAAAACATGCTTTGAAAGAATGAAAAGGAAAATGAGATAAACATGGATGAAAATGATAAAAGAAAAAAAATCCACTTCTCCATACCACAAAAAACTCCTGAGGCTGGATCTACACTCATGAGCAACGACTTCAATGTGACTTGGGGAGAAAATCGGAATCCAACTAAGCAGCACATGCTTTGCACAATGGAAAGAACCCTGGATTTGGAGTCAGAAGAACCTGGATTCAAATCTTGGCTCTAGTCAAGACCACTTATTGCCTCTGTGGCCTGGGCAAATCACTTAACCTCCCTGGGTCAGTTGCCTCATCTGTAAATGATGGATTTGGACTAGCCAATGTCTAAGGTCCCTTCTAGCACTCAATCTCTGGTCCTATGCTTTTTTTCCTGGAACCCCATTGGAATATACCAGCAATTCCTTGAAGCCATTTATTTTGATCTCTGTTGGGCTGCAGGATAGCCATCTGGAAGCTAGTCATGCTGCATACAATTTAAATATATTGCATTTTTTTTACTTGATTGTAGCAATATTATCACTAAATCAATGGTTTTCATAATATCCTCTATGAAATTCAGGGAATCTTTTGGAGATTGCAGGGAGTCTACCCTCTCTTGACAACTGATCCTTCCCCCCGAAAAAAAGAAATTCAGTAACAATTATATGTATTGTGCCTCTGTCATTCATTTTTATTGTATTTTATATTTCAAAGGAATTATTCTTTGAAATTAATTTAGGGAAAAATTCACTTTTCAAGTTTTAGATAACAGTGTTGTTTTTTGAGGAACATATGGTAAGTCACGAATTTCTTAGGGGTCAAGGAAATCATCCATAGCTATAATTATATCTTGTTTTGTGCAACCTGTTTTTATGGAAATTAAAAACAGCAGAGACAAATTAATACTAAACTAGAGCTGTTGAGAATCATAGACTGGTGGGCTTGAAAAAGCCGTTAGTTGTCATCTAGGCAAGTCCCCTCATTTTGCAACTGAGGAAACTGGGGGTAGAAGTCAAGTGAAATTTCTAAGATCTCACAGCTAATAACAAAGCTAGGACTACAAACCAGATTTCTAACACCCACTCCAAGGCTATTTCTAGTGCACTGTGCTGCAAGCATTATTTTGACTATAAGTTTTCTCCCCTGCACAGAGACAAAGATACACAATCAAGTAAGACATGTAATTATTAGTTCATTATTTGGTAAATTATGTATTTACAACTCAAATTAGTACATGTAAACAGTTGCCACTAACAGACAGGAGGTAGATTTTCATGGTAGCCAGAATAGCTGCACAACATACCCCCTTAGCCACTGCCCTCAGCCCTTCCCCCCTCCAAGAGAGGTAGTGCTGCGGGCTGAAGATTTCTTCAGTTCTATTTTCATAGACTGAGTCTCTGCTCGAGGCTCGAATTTGGTCAGATTTCCTGCTCCTGGGGCTGCCACTACTGCCTTTCCTGCTTTCATACCTTTTGACATAGGAATGCGGGTGGGTGTAGGCCGCTGAGATGACCCATCTTGTCCTGACTGTGAAAGAAAAAAGAAACAGATGTAAAGCTGGTTTGGGTGACTTTTCTGTGACTGCATACATCAAAACCAAGAGTTTCGTTTTGTAGGAATACACTTCAGGAGCACCTCATCAAATTTTATCTAGAATGAGCTTTATACAATTACAGACAGCATCACTATATGTAACATATATTTTACATATAAAGAAGAACATGTGTTATTTTATCATACAGATGAGGAAACTAAGGCTCTGACTAATTAAATTAAATAATTAAACAAGAACTAAGCAGCATAGCCATGATAAAACTACAAGATCTCCTGAGTCTCGTGTTCTTCCCTCTATACCATAAAGCTCCCTAGATATGAGAGGGACTGAAGTGCTGGTCTTGGATTCAGGAGGAGCCAAGTTCAAGTTTAACCTCTGACACTCACTAGCTATATAACTCCAGGTAAGTCACTTAACTTTGATGAGCCTCAGTTTCCTCATCTGTAAAATGAGTACAATAATGCCAGTTACACTTACCTCCCAAGGTTGTCATGAGGTTTAAATATCACCAAGCATTTTCCAAACTTTATAGTGCTATTTGGGATCATGGATCTAGAATTGGAAGGGACAAGAGGCCAACTAGTCCAAATTCCTCAAATAAGGAAACTGAGACCCAAGGAGGTTAAGTGACTTGCCCAAGATAACATAGGTAGCGTAAGATTTGAACCTAGGTCTTCTGATTCTAAAGCCAGTGCTGTTTCCACTGTACCCACAAGAGCTCCTCTATATAAATGTCAGTTATTATTTATTACCTATGATTCCAAAGGACTATCCCAACTTTTTTTCTTTTTCTATTGTGGAAGCCTACAAAGCCATCATTTGGGGCATGGTAGTCCTTTGGTTCTATAAAAGCTTTTGCAGCAGTGCTGAGACAAGATTATTTTTTTGGCCAGACAAACTTTGAAAATTATATTTCCCTCTTTATAGTGTCTTGGAAAGCCTTAAGTCTTCACCAACACATGTGCAACTTGCCTTATCACAAAACAAATACATATTATGGGGACAGGTCTTCCCAACCTCCACCACTTACAGCTCTTCATTTCTCCGCACCAACCATAGTCAAGAGAAAACGAGCTTCTTAGCAACCACCCCAGGCTCCTTGCATCAAGTCAGACATATATTTTTGGCATTCAAAATATATGCATTTATATTTTAAAGTAATATCTTTAAAAATATCTTTTTACCCCATGTTCCCCTTTCCTCCACATGTGTGTGCCCTAGGTGACCAACTACTTCCCTCTATCTTTTTCACTGAAAGTACTGGGGATACAAAGAAAGGCCAAAAAAAAAAAAAGTCCCTCCTTTCAAGCAGCTTGTAGTCTAACAAAGGAACAACATGGAAAAAAAAAGAAGTACGTACAAACAAGATATATAGGAGAAGTTGGAGACAATTTTAAAATATTATTCTGAAAAAAAGGTCCATAAGCTTCACCCTACTAACAGAGGGGGCTGTATGACATAATAAAGGTGAAGAACTCTCGCATTGCAACAAATAGAATTTCCGTGAAATAGAAATTAATTGGCACCTGCATTATGCTTAATAAAAGCTTGCTGACTGACTTGACTGATTTAATGCAGATATGTATATATTGGATTTCACACGAATTATACTGAACTGAAGATGTGATCCCCTTATACTCCATCCAAGTTTATAGATCCAAATTCACTGAAATCTCTGCAAAGACATTTTGGGGATCTATGAACCTCAGGCTAAGAAACCTTGTTCTTAAGGAGTTTTTGCCTGTAATCCAAATGATATGGCCAATGGAAAAACTATGTAACTCTGTCACCTGTGTTACAAATGCCAATATCTGCAGTAGAGAAACTGCCTTCCAAAATGCTAAGGCATATAAAGCTTTCTTGTGTCTTTAAGCATCTAAGATACGGGAAGTAAGTATCATATCCTGTCTTCTATAGTTGAGGTTGAACTTTTTGGGGGAAGTGACTGGCTAAGTAACCTGCTAGGTCTTCCCAACCTCCACCACTTACAGCTCTTCATTTCTCCGCACCAACCATAGTCAAGAGAAAATGAGCTTCTTAGCAACCACCCCAGGCTCCCTGCATCAAGTCAGACAAGATAGCATTCCAACCCTAGAGAAGGATGGGGAATGTGGAACGCTATTTGACTCCAAAAGAAAAACTTTTGTATAGCTTAAAGCTGTTGTTAGAAGGCTATTAGTAGCTCATATTTTAAAAATAGAATCTGAAGGTATTTATATCAAAGAAGTGTAATTTCTATTCAGTTTGGAAACAGATCATATAGCTAAAACAACCAGTTTCTAGTCTTCCTTCAAAGGAGGGTGAAGGAACACTATGGTGATTGTTTAAAAGTTCAAGACTCACAGAGATTTCCTCATAGTTAAATTTCCAATTGGTTACATTAAATGTCCTAGAGCCATGATGTCAAACTCAAATAGAAAGGGGTGAGGGGAGTGGAAGCACTAAAATATATATAGAACCTCATGAGCTGCATATTGACTTAGAAAACCACCTATTAGAATTATCTATGTTCTATTGGTTTTTTTATTTATTTTGTTAACTGTTTGTTAACGGTTTGTTTACTAGTTACCAATTATATCTTAATCTGGACTATTGTGGGCGGTGTTCAACAACTCTACCCTAGATGAGCTTCTAAGGTCCCAACTCTGAATCTACCACATTTATATTTGCTAATCTGTTCACAATCTACAAAGGCATTCTCCAAAGATATGCTGACTTGCTTCAAAAGACATTATAGAACATTTGCTGATCAATAGAGGGAACTTCCATATCAGCCATTTCCCAGCTCTGATAAAATCAGGGCTTAGAGCAACTCCAACAAAACATATTGATTTTTCAGAAAATGACTTGCCTTTTTTCATTCATCCATTCAACAAACATTGATTGATCCCCTACTATGTGCTGAAATCTAGAGCTGGGAGGGACCTTAGAGGTCATCTAGCCCAAGCCCCTCTTTTTATAGATGGAGACCCAGGGAAGTGAAGACTTAACCAAGGTCACCGTGGTTCTAAGGGCAGCATCAGAATTTAAATTCAGGTCTATGACTCTAAATTCAGTTCTCTTTCCACTGGGCTTTGGATGTGAATGGGATAGTCCACATCAGCATTCATTCTTTCTAAAACTAGTAAGTCAATCAGTTAAAAGGACTTCTGCAGATGACTATGGAGTTCACTGAGAGATAAAATATAGTAGGAGGTGAGAGAAATGCCTATATTGAGAAAAGATGAATTAACTTTATGGAAGAAATTCCTAGTTAGAAATTCAACACATTTTATGAGAGTTTTAGAAACCCCCAAACTCCTTATAGTGTCATCTTCTGTAAAATGACAAATTGGCAAATTATTAATCATAAAGTTGTATGATTTTTTTTAAAAAAATTTTCTTTTTAAAAACAGAGGCAACATTTTGCAATGGCACCAGGAACAGCAGGCATACTTAAATATTGGAGCAGAAGGGTTTATGGCCTGCTAGAGACACCTTGGGAACTCACTGCGGGGAAACTCCCTGAAGAGACGGGGATTGGCAACTTATAATTTCTGAGAGTGGATTGGGGTACTAGAAAATGTAAGTGTCTTGTGCATTATATGTCAGAAGGGCTTGGACTCAGATCTTCCTTTTCCCCTTTCCAACTTTCCAATGCTTCTTTAACAGTATATAGTAGAAAACCAAGGTGAACGCAATTGGAAAAATTCTTGTTTGTGACATTTCATGACTGGAATGCTATTTGAAATGTACTTCTAGAGGTGAATTTGATCATTTCTGAGGTGTAAATGCTCACATCAAAAATTTACCAATTAAGAGTGGCTAGGTGGCACAGTGGATAGAGCACTGGCCCTGGAGTCCGGAGGACCCGAGTTCAAATCCAGTTATGTGGTCCTGGGCAATTCCCTTAACCCAAATTGATTAAAAAAAAAGAAAGAAAGCAAGAAATCTCCTAAAAAATGTGCTTTTAGAGTTGGTGTTTGTAGGAATTGAACCCCTCTTTAATTGATTTAATTTAATTCAATTTTTTTCCCTCTACAAGTTCTGTAAAAATCAATTCTGAATAGTAGGATGAACATTGTTATTGTTGTTTTTAAAGAGGTTAAGCTATTTGATATGGGAATACTTAAATGCTTCTCTCCTTCTCCCATTTTTTCCCTTAGATAAATCTTAATGAATATCCTGGAAACCTATTCTACTTACCACTGACTGGGTTCCCCTGGTGGATGATGTGGTAGCAGGTGTTATAGTGATGGTGCTTGTCACCTTGCTTGCTCCAGGCCTCGAGGAAAGGTTGTTCCTAGGAGAACGAAGGACAGTACCAGTGGCAACCTCCTTTTCAGCTGTCACGTTGACTGGTCTAACTGTAATAAGTGGACTTGTCCCTTCAGCAGATGCCCCAGGGGATCGTTTAAATTGGGAACCCAAGTGAATGTGAATTTTGTTGTCCTCTGTGGTTATGATGTTGGCATTGGAGTTGAATTTTCGTACTGGAGTTGGGACAGTCTGTTTTTCTGGGGTTACTTTGAAGACAGTCCTTCCTATGGGCATTTCCTTTGATTCTGGAGATACAGAGATCTCTGCTGGTGCAGCAGATGTTGATACAGTCATTATCTGAATGGGGGATGTGGGTCTCTCCATAAAAGTTCCCCTGCCACCCTCAGGGGTCCTCTCTCTTGAGAATGTAGTTATTGTGACTGGTGACATAGCACGTTCTGGCCCCAATGTTGTGTCACTCCCTTTTGATTTCTGAGACATGACATTTGGTGAGGGAATAATGGTGATCCGTGGTTTTTGGTTCCCTAAGGTAGGAATGACAGTGGTGCTAGAAAAAAATTCTTCAGATGTAGGACTAGTTATCTCCAAAGTAGCTGTGCTATTCTCATGATCAGGAGTCACCCGAATATGAAGAGGCTGGCCCTGCTTTGGTGAAAGAACCACCTCTCCAGGATGTCCTGGACTAGAATTGGCTTGAGGCCCTTTCTCTGGAGTTGTTTGGGGACCATTTTCTCTCTTTCTCATCCATGGGATCCAAGATTTTCTCATTGTAAGCTCATTTGCTGCTGGAGGATACCTGTCCAGTACAGATGAGCGCTCCATGGGCTTCTTTAGCCCTACCTGTCGAAGATTGCTCATAATATGATTCTCCTCTTGAAAAGATTTTCTTATAAACACAGCTGGGGTTTCTTCCTCTGCTGCTTCATTGCTTACTACATCTGTCTGCACTCCAGTAGATGCCACAGGAATATCTACCATCCTCCTTCCATTTACACTTGGCCTTAGAGCTCGGCTATAACGCTTAGAGAGTTCTAACTCTTTTGTCAAGTTCAGGACTTCCTGTCCCATGTTTCGGTTTTTGCTTTCTTCTTCCAAAAACCTTTGCTGAAGAACTGAGTAGTCCACCTGTAGCTGAGAAAGCTGGTCTTCTTTGTTCATTAACTCATGAATCTTCTCTTTCAGGGCTTGTACTTCAGCCTTCAAGTCTCTACTCTTGGCCTCTTCCAACCGGAATCGGTGTCTTAGCTCAGCCTCCTGACTCACAGCCTCACCTTTCTCAATTGCTTTATTTTTTGCAATCTGGTGCTTTATCTCTTCCAGCTGTTGAGAGAGGAAGTTAGCCTTATCCTGCTCAGTTCTGAATTTTTGCTCCAGCTGATCATACTCATCCTCTGTCTTCATCAAGTCTCCTTCAACTACTTCTAACTGTTGGAGACGCTTTTTCAGTCTTTCTATTTCCAGCGTTAATTCTTTTATCTTGTTATCCTCTGCACAGGTGAGTTCGGGTCCTTTTCGGGATCTGCTTCTGGTTATTTCTCGCTCCACTTCCTCCATGCCATCCAGCCTCTTCTTTAATCGGTCAACACTGCAACTCAGCTCTGAGGATTTTTCTTCCTCACTTTTCAATCTACCCATTAACTCATCTCTCTCTTTTGTCAAGCTATATACCTTTTCCTCCATTTCAGACTTAAGTTTTAAAAACTTCTTACTTTCATCAATTAGTTTCTCAGTCACATCCATAACCTTCCCTTGTTCCACCTTGAAATTTTTATTGAGACCATCCACTTTTCTTTCTTCTTGTTTTATTTTTTCCATCATGTTTTTCCTTTCATCAACCAGCATCACAGTAAATGACTTCAGCTTTGTCAGATCATCCTTTAAACTCATTTCAGCCTTTTCTAATCGGCTTTCAGAGGATTCGAGGTCTTTAACTCGACTCTTTACCACTTCCAATTCATTGATCAGGTCCTTGGTTAAGTTTTTCTCTTTTTCTAGGTTCAAGTGCAGCTGAGTGCACTCTGATTTGCTCTTGCTGAAAGCCTCTTCCAGCTTCTCTAGTTCAGCCATTCTCTTCTGTAACTTCTCAACTTCAAGCCTTAGCTCCTTACTGTGGTGTTCTTCTTCTTGCAATTTCTTCTTCAGCTCTCGACATTGTGATTCCGTTTTGGTGATCTCCTCATCTTTGCCCTCCATTTCCAGCACACGCTTCCGGAGGTTTTCTACCTCCACCATAAGACTGGAGTTCCCACATTCCCCTTTGGCTATTTTATCTCTTAGCACCTGAAGTTCTTCCTCAGCCTTCTGGAGGTTCTTGTTGGTTTCTTCTAGTTCCTCAATTCTTCGAGTTAAACCTACCAGTTTTAGCCTAAGCTGCCTGTTGTGTGATTCCTGATTGGCCAATTTAGCATTCATTTCTTCATGCTCTTGAGAGAACCTTGAAGACTTATGTTCAAAGTCTACTTCTAACTTAAGTAGTTTCTGCCTGTCTTCTTTGGATTTTGAAGTAATAGCTTTCAGCTTCTCCTCTTCTTCCTTTAGTTTCTGTGTGAGGTCTTGTACCTTCTGGCTTTGTAGGCCAAGTTGTTCAATGTGCATTTGTCTTTCATCTACCAGCATGAGGGCAAATGACTTGAGTTTCACCAGTTCATCTCTCAATTTATTGAGCCTCTTGGTGTTTTCTTTTTCTTTTCGAGCTTGGTAGATCTTCTCCTGTTCAAGAAGCTTTTTTAACCTGAAATTAAAAACCCATAATCATGCATTAACAGATTGATCAACATTAATGTTTGAGTCCTAGTATGAAATTAAAATTGAAATCACCATCTCAACAAATTATCTCACATCCATAGCTGTATGTAGTATGCCAGATCAATGTTAACAGGATAAAGGTAGAAAAATGACTACTAAAAATCAGAACAAAACAAATTTGAAACTTACAGAAGGCATGGAGACCCTAAAAGTACAGAGTCTTCAACGGATTATAGATTTTGAACTATAAAGGGTCTTGGTAGTTATCTTGTCCAGTCAGTAAACAAGCAAGTATGAAGACCTTACTATGTGTTCAAAATGTCCTAAGTGCTAGGGATACAAAGAAAGGGGGAAAAAACACAACCAGTCCCTGCTCTCAGAGAGGCTTGAAGTTTAACGGAGAACCAATCCTGGGAAACTGAGGAAACTAAAGACAAGCCACATATGAATTGTGTTAAAGTCACCCAGTATACACTGCTTTACTTACTATTTAAACTAAGGAAATATTATTTAATGATGATGAAACTAAAGAAGGCGACCTGACAAATGCAACACTAGTTCACAAAGAGCCCTCACCCTCTTTTTTTAATACTAGGTTAACCAATGACTTTGTCACCTCTTCCTCACTACGTAATTTTTTGATAGAGACCAAGGTTGGGAAGAAATAAAAGGCTTTTCCAAATTAAAAAAAAATTCAATTTCTGGAATTATTTCTCTGATATAGCCTTTCTTCTTTATATGATGTAGAAAGCAGTCTCGTTTAGGATAAGGATATATTTTTTTCTTCGTATCCTTGGCCCCTAGGGCATCTTTTGACACAAGGAGGCACTTGACAAATCATTGTTGATTCATCTACTCATTCATATATCTCTCAAAGTGAAAACAGCATATAATTGGCTGTTTGTTGTTAATTGGCTTCTTTTACTTAATCAATCAATCATGGTCATTTTGAGAATTTATTTTAATACATCCATAAAAAGTTAATATGATAGTTAACATGAACACCATATGTTAATATGAAAATGTCTCTGTAACTATTTAACGTGTTTATAGTAAAGTTATAAACAACCAATAAAATGTGTTTATTTAGGTACATTTTATTCTTTTGATAGTCACACAGACTCCATAAACGTTTTCTTCACCTAATTTGTTTTGAGTAGTTTATTAAACATTTTGGACTAAATGAGCTGTTAATAAAGTAAATACAATTATAATAGATTTCACATTGCATCATGCAATGACTAGATGAACCTATAGAAACAATTATAACAGCTTTATAATAGAACCACATGTCAAATTAGTGTTAAAACAACAGTTTTGATGATTTCACCACAATATAATCTATATAATGTGTTTTCTAAACCATCATATGTTCTTTCAATAACTATATAAACATGTACACAGGACCTGTGTGAGTTTGGAAAGATCACTTAAAGCTCTCTGGGCCCCACTTTCTTGAACTATAAAATGAGAGCAGACCAACATTAACTAGATCAGTGGTGTCAGACTCAAATAGGAGCAGATCCCTGTGGGCTACATAATGACTTAGAAAACCACAAATTAACATTGTTTATGTTGTGTTGTGTTTTTATTTGTTTCCTAAGTACATTTTAATCTTGACCCAGGCAGTTTTGTGGATACTGGAGGGTATGTGAGTTTGACATCTCTTCACAATATGACCTCAAAAGTCTGTTCTGTCTCTAAATCTATGATCCAAGTATCATAGATAATAGTTGGAAGGAATATTAGAGATCATCTAGTCCAGCCCCCTCTTTTTATAAGTGATAAAACTAAGACATTAAGTGACTTGTCCAAGATTACACAAGTAGTAAAATAATAATAACTAAAATTTGTTTAGCACTTTGATACTTGTAAAGTGCTTTATTCATATTACCTCATCTAAAGCTTGAACCAATCCTATAAGGTACATGCTATTTTACATTTTACAGTTGAGGGAACAGGTCAGACAGAGTTTAAGTGACTAGTTAAGTAAGTGGACTAGTTAAATAAGTAAGTAGTAAGTACCTGAGGCAGAATTTGAATTCAGATCTTCCTGACTCCAAATTCAACACTGGAGCATGGTCTTCTGGATTCACACCTAACATTCTTTCCATTGCAAAACACTACGCCTATAGATTCTACACAACTATTCTAAATTTATTGTTAAAGTGGGAAAATGGGAGAAAGAATTTCCTCTAAAATCAAAGAGGCTTTAGATAAGTTTTGAAAACCTCAGCACGTTTGATCACAAATCAGTGAAAATCAAAAGCAGAACTTAAGAAGCAATTATGCTCCCCTTGCCCCCAAATTACTTCAAAGCTTCTAAGAACAACACATGTCAGCGATGTAACAGCAAAATAATGATTATCTAGGACTTAATAGAGAAGTCCTAGAGAATTTCCTGAGGTCCGTGGAGATTAAATGATTTGTCTAGTGTCATAGTGGTCTTTCTGACACCAAGTCCAGCACTTTAGTCACTATGCCATATTGCCTCTTAAATATTTAGTTTGAGAGAAGTCACTTCCTCCTCTTCCTTATCACCATCATCATCATGGTGACACAAAGGATAGAATTCTGGACATTGAGTCGGGAAGACCTGAGTTCAAATCCCACCTCAAATCTGTACTAATTATATGACTCTGGGCAAATCAACCTCTCAGCCTCCGTTTCCTCATCTGTAAAATAAAGATAATAATACTGCCTACCTCCCAGCATTGTTTTGAGGATAAAATGAAATGTTATTTTAAAAGTGCTTTATAAACTTTAAAGAGCATAGTCATGCTCATTACTATTAGTCATCATCTTGGTACTAGGAAATGATCTCAGAAGAGCCTCTTGCAGGCTTAACTGACTAAATAAATCACCAAATATTTATTAGGGACATACAGTGTGCCAGGCACTGTGGTAGCAGTAACCAGGCACATGTAGAAACAAAGATTGAAATAATACCTAGTTTCAAGAAGTATCTACTTACATGGGATTTAGTTGACACAGTTGACCCACCTCATACATATTTTTGAAGAGAAAACTATATAATTTCAGTTAAAGGTTAATGGGAAAAAAAGATGTAATTTTTTTTCCAATCCAAGTTCAAAGACTTCATGAAATCTATGGTACATGGACTCTCAGGTGAAGAACCTTTGCACTAACATGAAGGTTTAAATTTCTATAAAATAAAAGTCAAGTATATTTCATTTTACAAACACTTGGTCATTTCTACCTCTACATTCTTGTGCATGCCATTCCTCCCATGGAATGTGTGTGTGTGTGTGTGTGTGTGTGTGTGTGTGTGTGTGCTTAAGTCCCCTCCTTTCCTTCCAAACTGTTCAAGTCACTTATGGCATGAAACCTTCCCTGTCGTTGGTATGAGGCTAGAAATGAGTAAGCTTCATACCATGGCTTAATTTATTGTTTTGTGGATTGTTTAGATTTAAGAAAGTGATAGAGAAAAATCTTAATAATGCAGATTAAACCTAAAAGTGAATCTTGAGTATATTCTTCCTCCCCACCACCCAGATCTGGTTGTTAAATATTTACCAGCCAGCCCACTTCTGCATACCTTGCTCTGCGCCTCAATTTCCTCATTATTATATTCTATGATTAGAGATACTGGAGTGGGGAGGCTAAGTCTTATAATCAAAGTGAAAGCAGCACAAAAAAGTTTGAGGGACTATGTTGAGAGAAATAATCAAGTGTGACCCAGGGCACAATTGTAAGTCACTGAGTCTCTCACTAGCCTCTAGAGGAGGGTAACATTTAGGTTGAGAGGAAGGGATTGTTATTTTCCATGAGCACTATTATAACTTCATTTGTTATCTTTGACATATAAGTATACCTTTCCTTTTTAAAGTGTATAAATATTATTATTTTATTATATTATTTTTATATTATTAATACTTTGTTGAGGAGTTGAGAGCTCCAAAGAACCTGGAAAACCTTCCAAATGTGTTTGGGACCTTTGTATATCCTGAAAGGGTTTCTGGAGATGGAGGGGAGGGGAGACTATGGCATGGGGAGAATTACATGCATAAATGGAAATTAATAGAATCCTCTACTGTAGAAGCCAACTCTTGCCTGGAAACGGCTGTGAAGTTGGAGTTAAAGAACCTGGATTCAAGTCCTGGCCTTGCCATTTAATACTTCTGCAAACTCATGTAACTCCCAACCTTCCTGGGATTTAGGACTTCTGCTCCCTCATCTGTAAAATGAAATAATTGGACTAGATGACCTTACAGGTTCTTCACAGCTCTAAGTCTATGATTCTAGGGAGATCGCTCATGGAGTAGCGCAAGAATCTGTCCTTGGCTCTGTGCTATCAAACATTTTTACTAATGACTTGGATAAAGGCATAGGTGGCACACTTATTAAATGTTAAGATGACTCAAAGCTGGGAAAGGAAGATGGATAGTGAGGGGGAAGGGGAAAGGAATAAGCATTAAAAGCCTACTATGTACCAGGCACCATGCTGAGCACTTTACAAATATTGTCTTCTTTGATTCCCACAAAAACACTGGTCATAGGGTATCCCCTTTTTAGAGATGAGGACTCTAAGGCAGACAAAGGTTAAGTGACTTGCCAAGAGTCACCAACTAGTAAGCATCTGAGGCTGCATTTGAACTCAGGTCTTCCTGACTTCGGGCACAATACACTGTACTACCTAGTTGTGGAAGATAGCTAATGTATGAGATAAGTCAGGATTCAAAAATACAGCCCATAGGCTAGAATATTGGGCTAAATCTAAGATTATGAAACTTCATAGGGATAAATAAAACCATAGATTTTAAAGTTGGAAGGAAATTTAAAGTTTAACTAGTCCAACCTCTTCCTTTTACAGATGATAAACTGAGGCAGAACAGAAGGGGGGGAGTTATTTTCCCCAAAGTCACACTTGTAATAAATAGCAGAAGAAGATTCAAACCCAAGTTCTTTGACTCCAAATCCAGACTTTGTTTCATTCTGTCCCAACGACTCTTGCACTTGGGTTCAAAAAAGAAAATCATCTTCATAGGTATAAGATAGGGAAGGCACAGTTTTATAAAAAAAAAAAAAATTATCTGAAAAGACATCTGGGTGTTTTAATGGACAGAAAGCACCATATGAAATAACAGAATAGCATGGCTGCCATGCTGGGCTACATCAAACAAGGCAAAGCATTCAGGACTGGGAAAATTATACTCCCAGTGTACTCACAACCTTAGTCCAGTGCCTAATGCTGGAGCCAGCTCCAACTGGTTTACAAGAACTGATTGTTAAGTTTTCAGTGTGAACATTTCTCTCTCAGAAATGGGCAATAGCTACAAAAAGGGGCATGATTGATTGTTTTGTCAATTATCTAGACCCTGTGCTTTGAGCTTGGGCATGATTAGGAGACCTGATCTTTAATAAATCAAAGGATAAAACAAGAGGGTTGCAGCAGGGGATTTCTAAGGCTCCCTCCAATTCTAAGTCTTATGATCCTTTAATATTATAGCATCATTCATGGAGAAAAAACAAGGTGGCATCAACCCTGATTAGGGGTCTGGAGGCAACATGACAGCTTTGGATTTCTGTGAATTTTGTCTATTTTTTCATGCTTCCTACTTTTATTTATCATGGATAATATAGTTGAATACCTCATATCCATGTTATATGGCACCAGTGACTGAAGGATTCAAGGACTTTTAAAATCTTATCTAACACATACTGTTAACTTCCCCATGAGGCTGATAAAAAGTGGTCTCAGTTTTACATCTAATCATGAGAATGAGTAATGCAGCCAGGCCTAGAATACTTCTGAGCCTCTTAATGAGAACCAGGAAGTCTAATGAGAAATTGAAAAATCTCTGCCTCCTCCTTTTTTTTCCTGATTGTTTAGTTTTCATGAGAATCTGTTTAAAATCAGTACTGGTGGAGTTGTTAGAGATGGGGGTGGGGGTGGAAAAGAGATTCCAAGTGCATTTTGCTACAGGAAAATGCTAATATTCCTTTATCCTACTTCTTGGTACAGCAGTAGGAGGAGGTGGGATGAGTGGGAGAAGTAGAATTAGTAGTGTGGATGGGAACAATATAGATTTTGAAGACCTAATTAAATTTTTGCTGGAAGGATGATTTTACTAATTATTTGCAAGGCTGGCATAATCTCCATCCATTGGCATGCAACCAATGTAAGCAGAACCCCCATTCTCTGAATGCTTTGCCAGCTTTTTGTTTTAAAAATTTTCTTATAAAGAAGACAATGAAGGACAAATAAGTCTTCTATTCATTTTCAGAATCAAGCTGCCTTTGTTAATAATTCCTTTCTAAATATATTTCTCATTCCCAATTTTATTTAAAAGTGGGGGGGGGGGCAGGGATAAAACTCAGCCTTGAGGGAGAAACATTCCTTGCTTCTAGGGGAGAGAGGAGAGAAATCTCTTTTCCCCATCATCACCCATAATATCTCGCAGTGGAACTACTTGCCCATTAGAAGACACCACACCCAACAAGGGAAAAAAGAGAGTTGAAGCAGCTCTGATGAGTGTGATTTTTGGCAGCAGAGAAGAGAGCTAGTCATGAATTCAAGAGAGTTAACCCTGGCAGTTGAGAGTTAATTGCAAAGAGAAGCAGCTGAGCAACCTGCCCAACAGAGGCAGTGTGAGGACACTTTGAGAAGAAAAAAGCTATCGAGGCTCTGAAATGCAAGAGGCACGAGGTACCTTGGCCGCTTATGTTTCTTATATGAATGTTTCTCTTCTAGAACATTCTATGTAAGTTCCAGCTCTTTCCACTGATGCTAGGTGTGTTTCTGGAAGAGTATGCCCTGATTTATGGGGGAAATGTTTTATAGCTATTATACCAACTCAGTAAATGACTATTAAAGGTAAAAACCACAGTAGGGGCTCCCTAGTTACAGTTTTAGGAATGAGGATTCAGGGAGTGTCCTGAACATGGGCATGGTTTCCTTCCCTGGGGAACCCAACCTGTAACCTACAAGTTCAAGTTGGGAAGATAGTCCAAGAGGGCCTGTAACCTTAGTTTGAACCTGTGATTTCATGTGCACAGGAAATTCTACTGCAGAAACTCTCTCCTCCAATGAAGGTCAGAAACTCAATACAAAAAGACAACTAACTCTTTTGTAACTTATAGTCTTATAGAATATGCTGCACAAATTGAAGTAATGTGACCCCTTCAGGGCATACCTGATTCATACAAATTGGGACCTAGCAATATCTCCAGACACTGAGATATTCAGCAATTTAGTAACTGTCACACAGCCAGCATATGTCATAGGAAGGACTTAAACCCAAGTTTTGCTGACTCTAAGGTTAACTCTCCACCCATCACATTGCATTGCCTTTCATGAAGAAGGAGACACATAGGTGGAGCAGTGGATAGAGCACTGGGTCTGAAGCCAGAAAGACCTGAGTTCAAATGCAACCTTAATACTTACTAGTTGTGTGATCTTGTGCAAGGCACTTAACCTCTGTTTGTCTCAGTTTGCAAAATGGGGATAATAACGGCACCTATCTCCCAGGGTTGTTCAATCATTTCATTCATATTTGACTTTTCATTATCCCATTTGGGGTTTTCTTGGCAAAGATACTAGAGTCATTTCTTATTCCATTTTATTTTACAGATGAGGAAACTGAGGCAAATAGAGTTAAGTGACTTGCCCAGGGTGCCACAGCTAGTAAGTGTCTGAGGCCAGATTTGAATTTGGGAAGATGAGTCTTCCTGGTGGCACAGTGGATACAGTGCTGGGTCTGTAATCAGAAAGACTCAGTGAATTCAAATCTGGCCCCTGACACTTACTAGCCGTGTGACACTGGGCAAGTCATTTAACCTTGTTTGCCTCAGTTTCCTCATCTGTAAAATGAGCTGGAAAAGGAAATGACAAACCACTCCAATATCTTTACTAAGAAAATCCCAAATGAGGTTACAGAGTTGGAAATAATAACAACCACCACCGACCACTACAACCATAGGATGATAGATCTGGTACCAGAAGAGACAACTAGAGAGACCTTCTAGCCCAAAATTCATTATACAGATGAAGAAATTGGCCAAAAGAGTTTAAGTAACTTACAAAAGCTCAAATAGGAAATAAGCATTAGAGGCAAGACTGGAACTCAGGTCCTCTAACTCCAGACCATTTGCTCATTCCCCTGGACCATGTCACCATCTATTTTTATTTTGGTAGTCATTCAAAGAATTTCCCATGAAATAGATTGACTTGGTCCATAATGCTTAACTTAAGTTAATGCTCTAGAGTTCACTTGCATTCTCTTGCTAATGTGGCAGAAACAGAGTACAAAACTAGATGAGGAGTAAAGGGAGATCTGACTGGGATTAAGGATTTGCCTTGGCTAAACTCACAAGACACAACTTCCAAATTTGACTGTGCGTCCCAGGCGATATGCTAGAATCCTTCTAAAGCAGCCAGCCAGAGCTCTAGAAGGCTGTCATGTGGGCTTTCTGAAAGCATTATTTGACTTTTAATGTTCCTGGGAGACATTAAAAATGGGGCAACTTTTGGAGTTCAGTCCAGCATTGAACAGCTGGCTACTAATCCCATAACCCAGAGACATGCAAGGATGTGAACAGACAAGTGGCCAAAGTATGTCCATTTAAATCTTACAGAAAATAAACAGAACCGGCCAGAATCTCTCAGCTATTTCACCTTGATTTCCTCCATTTAAAAAATAATACATCCATTAACACAGAGAACACATTCCAACCACACACTTCTTTGCCAGGAACTTCATAACCAGAGGAAGGAGTTATAGAGAAGGTACAGAGATGAATTCCAGACTGTCAAGTAAAGAAGGTGGGAGCAGAAGAGAGGGTTGCCTATCCCTTACTAGCTTTTCAAACTCGGAGAAAATCACCTAGCCTTTCTGGGCCGCAGTTTTCTCATCTGTAGTACGAGAAGTTTGGACTATATGATCTCTGATGCCCCTTTATCATACTAGCATTATACAGTTCAGTGATTTCTGTAGAAAGTCATCTTTTTAAAAATAGCTAAATTAACATCAGATTGGCCAGAAAAAAAAATACACATTGCAAAATCTTGGAGCAGAAGGAAGGCAGAGTTAACTTCAGGAGCATAATTTGTGCTTGAGGTAGAGAAAGGGTGCTGGATAGTCTGAGAAAGAAAATCTACCAGAAGACCTCTATTAATTATAAGAACAACAAGCATAGCTAACATTTAAAGCTTGCAAGAGCTTACATGTATTAACTTGAAGACTAACAGGTCTTAGAAAGTAATAGCAAATGGCCATAGGCTTCTCTGCACTGAGGATTGGACCTACTTCAGCCTCTACTGGCAGGATATCTTTTTGGAGGAAGAGGCCATGATAGGCCCTGCTGATTCCACTTTGCTTTCCATCAATCAATTAGCATTTATTAAGTGCTTACTACACACCAGATGTCTTTTAGGGTCTGAGGATATAGAAACAAAAATGAAAGTCTTACCCTCAAGAAGCTTTCGTTCTTTTTTTTTTCTTTTTGGAGTGGGGGAAGGTTGGGCAATTGGGGTTAAGTGACTTGCCCAAGGTCACATGGCTAATACGTGTTAAGTGTTTGAGGCTGAATTTGAACTCAGGTCCTCCTGACTCCAGGACCGGTGCTCTATTCACTGCACCACCTAGCTGCCCAAGAAGCTTGCATTCTAATTATTAGGTGAAGCCACATGCACATGGATACATGAGTACACAACACAGACAAAGCAAATACAAAATCCTTTTAGCAACAGGTTATATGACATAATAGGTGACATTTATTGAGTGTTGAAGGAAGCTAGAGATTTTTAAAAATTGTATTGTGTCTTTGCTCTATCTTACTTACCTTCAGACCCAACTAAAACCCCATCTTTTATAGGAAACCTTTCCCAAACTCTTAATTCTACTACCTTCCCTCTGTTAACTGTTCCCTATTTGCCCTGTATATATCCTTACTTCATATATATTTGTTTGCATGTTGTCTCCCCCTTTAGGTTATAAGCTCCTTGAGGGCAAGGACTTTTTTTTTTTTTTGCTTCTTTTTGTATCCCCAGGCCACAGTACAATGCCTGGCATAGAATAATTAATTAATAAATGTTTATTGATTGAACTTCATTTTGGACTAAATCTTAGGGGGCCCCCCTTCTACCTAGTGAGTTATCCCTTATAATAAAGAAAAAGAAGCAGGGGCAGGTAAGTAGTACAGTGGATGGAGCATGGGTCAGAGGCTGAAGTAGGTCCAGTCCTCAGTGCAGAGAAGCCTGTGGCCATTTGCTATTACTTTCTAAGACCTTGAAGTTAACACATGTAAGCTCTTGCAAGCTTTAAATGTTAGCTATGCTTGTTGTTCTTATAATTAATAGAGGTCTTCTGGTAGATCTTTCTCAGACTATCCAGCACCTTTTCCTTACCTCAAGCACTAGAGTCAGGAAGACCTGAGTTCAAATGTAGCCTCAGATATTTACTAGCTGTGTGACCCTGGGCAAGTCACTTAACCTGTCTGCCTCAGTTTCCTTATTTATAAAATGGGGATAATTTATAGCACCAGGCTCCCAAGGTTGTTGAGGGTAAAATGAGACGATATTTGTAAAGCCCTCTGGGAACCTTAAAATGCTTTGCAAATTCTTGTAATTATTATTAGTATTCTTGAAAACAAAAGCCAAACCAATTGACAATCACCTAACCCAGACAGTGTCTGATAGTTCTTTTTCACCAAAGAAGAAAAGGAGGTACATTTTCTCATTTTTTTCTCCAGGACCAAGTTTCTTGGTTATTATAATCACAGTGTTCAATGTGGTGTTTCTTCATGTCTGTGTGTGTGTGTGTGTGTGTGTGTATGTGTGTGTGTGTGTGTGTGTGTGTGTTGGGGGAGGAGGGCCCCCCTCCTTTTTATTCTTTCCTTTACATTCTTTTCCAGTTCTGCTTACTTACAGAGTAATTGTCATTATAGCAATTCATGTCTTCTCCCCATGATTATCTTAACTCTTTTTATGCACAGTATTTATGATACAGTAATAATACACTACATTCACATTCAACTATGTGCTTAATCATTCCCTTACAGATTGACTTCTGCTTTGTTTCCAGTCTTTTGCTGTCACAAAAGCTGCTGCTATAAATATTTTGCTGTAAATGGGATCTTTCTCTTTGCCTTGGGTCTTAGTTGGTTCATGAGACCAACAGATCAGGTTGTTGACAACATCATCTGGCAAGAGTGTGCTGGAAATATTTAACAACCAGCTCTCCAGTTTCAGTTTAACCCGCATTATTAACATTTTTCCATCATTTTCTTACATCTAGATAATTAAAGAATAAATCAAGCCCTAATGTATCATTTGCTGGTTTCCAAGGTGTAAATGCTCATACTGAGAATTTAACAATCTCTAAATGGCTCTGGCATTCCCCTTCTCTGGTCACCTGAATATTAAATAACAAATTTTTTCTTGTATAGTAAAGGCAATATCATAAAGTAGATCTTCCAGTCCTCTTTAGACTCCATTTCTTCCCATTTCCCCCCTTACCCTAAGGCTGATCTTTTTTTACTTATTGCCCTCTTGCCCCCATCATGCCTAGCACTAGGATATCACAGGCAATGGTTTTAAATATTTTAGTCACTTTTTTTTTGCATAACTTTAAATTGCTTTCCAGAACACTTGGACCAATTTGCAGTTTTATCAGCAGGATATTTGTGGACTTGTCTTTCTTTAGCCAATACTGACTGTTTCTAGTTTTCACCATCTTTGTCAATTTGCCGGGTGTGAGGCAAAACCTCAGGGTTGCTTTGATTTGCATCTCTCATTAGTGATTTGGAACAATTTTTTATATGGTTATTCATAGTTTGCAATTTTAAAAAAATGACTCAATTATATCCTTTGACCACCTATGCATTGGGCTGTTAGTCTTACATATTTGTGTTAATTATTTTTCTTAGATATCAGAACTTTATTGGAAAACTTTATGCAAAATTGCTCCCCCCCAATTTTCTCCTCCCCCACTAATCAACAAGGAAACCAGTAGTTCTAAGAAATTGAAATGAAGAGGGAATATGTTCCAGACACAGAAGACAGCCTGTGCAAAGGTTTGGGCACCAGGGATGGAACATTGTGTTTGAAAAATATAGAATGATGGTCTTGAAGCTAGGAAGACTTGGGTTTGAATCCTACCTCCAACAATTGTTACCTGTTCGACTTTTAGCAAATCACTTAAGGCTCTTGGCCTCAACAACCTTATCTGTAAAATGAAGGGGTTGGTTTCAAGGACCTCTGTGTTTACTGAAACTCTAAGTGAGAGATCCTAAGAAGGCTAGTTTGAGAAGGGAAGGGAATAAGCATTCATATAGCTCTTACTATGTGCCAGGTACTGCATTAAATAGTTTGTTTGTTAACAAATATTTTCTGATCTGATCTTCACAATAACCCTAGGAGGTAGGTGCTATTATTATCCCCATTTTACAGTTGAGTAAACTGAGGCACACAGAGGTTAAGTGATTTGCCCATTATCACACAGGTAGTAACTGTCTGAGGTCAAACATGAATTCAGGTCTTCCTGATTCTAGGTCTAGTGATCTATATACTGCGCCAGCAGCTGCCTCTTGGTGGCCCTCAAGATTATTTAGCTTGAAGGAGAATAATGCAAAATAAGTTTGGAAAAGTAGGCTGGAGTCAGATTATAAAAGTTCAAACTGAGGAGTTTGTATTTTATGTTCAGGGTAATATGGAACCACTGGAGCTTTTTGAGCCAAGATGTGACCTGGTCAGACCTATGCTTTAGGAATATTACTTTAGCATTTGTGTAGAGGGTGGATTGCAGAAGTTCTCTAAAAGAACTAAATCATCTTCAGTAGCAGAGCAGGTTTAATAGAATTTTAGGGATCTCCTAAGTCACTTTCCCTAAGAGTCTCCCAATCTATTTACTCCTTTATCAAAAGAGAAAGCCTTGAGTTCAAAAATAGATTTCTTTGCTATGGGAATTCCTCCCATCAACGAGGATCTGTGATTTTATTGGTGAGGACATTCTCTCTAATATCACCTGTGGTAACTCTTGATATGCACTGGGGTTTTGGAACATGCTTAGATCAGCTAAGAGAGCATTACCCATGTTGAAGTTCTTGGGGACCTGGATCCTAAAGACTAGAACCCTTACTACCACCACCTATGCTAGCTGGTGAGACTGAAGGGCTGGTGAGCTGCATGCTTGCATATCTATGAGAAAACTGCCTGATGTGATTCCTTCAGCACTTACATACCTCACAGGAAACAAGAGTAGTCAATGATGGAGGGGTTGTGGAGAGACGGGCACACTAATATATTGTTGGTAGTGCTATGAATTGGTACAACCATTCTGGAAAGCAATTTGGAACCATGCGAATAAAGTGTCTAAAATGTCCATTTCTTTGACCCAGAGATTCTTTTACTAAGCACAAACCCCAAAGAAGTTGT
The DNA here is from genome assembly GCA_028646515.1 of Pseudochirops corinnae. Lineage (NCBI taxonomy): Eukaryota > Metazoa > Chordata > Mammalia > Diprotodontia > Pseudocheiridae > Pseudochirops > Pseudochirops corinnae. Next base: position 141,125,583 of record CM053586.1, on the reverse strand, counting down.
TGACAAAAATAAAGTCTCCATTTATGGGGTAGCTAGGTGGCATAATGGATAAGACACTAGGCTTGGAATGTCAGGAAGATTCATCTTGCTGAATTGAAATGTGACCTCAGACACTTAGTAGTTGTGGGACCCTGGACAACTCACTTAACCCTGTTAGTCTCAGTTCCTCATCTGTAAAATGAGCTGGAGAAGGAAACAGTAAAGCACTACAGTATCTTTGCCAAGAAAACACTAAATGGGGCACAAAGAGTTGGGCACTACTAAACAACAATCTTGTCATACATACATCAAATTATTTACAGCAGTACTTTTTTGTGGTAGTAAAAAAGTAGGAGAAAAATCGAAGCCTGTTGATCAGAAAATAGCTAAACAAATTTTGGTACATGAATATAATGGAGTAGTATCATACTGTAAGAAATTACGAGTCTAATGAATAAAGAAAAGCAGAGAAAGACATAGAATTGGATGCACGACGTAAGCAGGGCCAGGAAAACAATATACAACGACTACAACAATGCAGATAGAGGGAACAACCACAAAGTAACAAAAAATGATTGTTGACCCTCCCCCCCAAAAGAATACATTTGAACCCAAAGAAGATTATATGGTAAAACACCTACCTCTACTCCTTTACAGTGGGTAGGGTACATGTTTGTGGAACATGACATATACTCCAGATTTAGTCAATGTGTTGATCCATTTTAACTAATTTTCCCTCCTTTTTTTTTTTTTTTTTTTTTAATTCTCTGTTAAGGATTGCTCTCTGGTAGGAGCAAGGAGAGAGATATAAGGGAATATATAAGTGATATAAAAAAAAGACATCAGTAAGAATCTGGTTTTTTTAAAGTGCTCTTTCAAATAAGCTTGTCCCCAAAGAAGATATGAGAAAATATATCTCCCTTAGTTGTTTTCAGTGTTGGGGGGCAGTTGGAAAACACTGCATGTATTTTCAGACTCAGGTGTTGAGATGGTTAGTTTTGAATTGCTTTTTTTCCTTTTCAGGTTTTTTTGTTTGTTTGTTACAAAAGATGATTCATTGGGTAGGGAGGTGGAAACTGAAAATGAAGATGATGTAAAATCAAAATAAATCAATTAAAAGGGGGGAAAGTGGAAAATCTTTCATATACTAGAGCTTACTCTCAGGCACATCATTCATCTGATTTAGAACCTCTTCCTTCTGTGCTCTCATCTTCTCTTCCTGAAAAAATATGCAATATTCCATGCTCACAGAGCCACCACCTCTGCAAAGGAATTGGGGGTGGGAGGTATATCTTTTCATATCATTTCCATGCAACCGAACTTGTACCTTGTAATTTTGCAACATTCACATTCAATTATTTTCTGGTGATTGTTTTTTTCCTTTTATTGTCGGAGTCATTTTGTATATTATTTCCACTTGTCACTTTGACTGCAGAGGATACTTTATCACATCTGCTTTCCATTGAATTGGGTTGGAGAGACACAGTTTTTTTTTTTTCCTTTTTTTTTTTCAAAGCTTCCACATTGACTTTTTTGAGGAAGCTGGGTATTATCTCATTTACTCTATGTTAAATAGTTAAGATACCTCACTGCAGAAGGAAGATAGGTATACCTCTCTTAAGAGGTCTTAAAAGTTTTCCCATAAACAAGATGTCAATTCCTAGTAATAAAATGTACCAGCTGTAAAAAATTAAAAAAAAAAAAGTAATACTGTGTATAAAAGAAAACAAAAGAAAACCCATGAGGAAGCTAAGAAAAGATAGTTTTCAACATAATGTGCAGTACTTAATGCACAGGCTTTCTTAAAATGGAAAATTATTGCTATGTATTCTGATTCCTCTCACATTCTGCTGTGTACATGACATATTTTTTCTTTTCTTATTTTATATTTAAGTTCATAATATGTTTCTTTTTCTTTTCTTATTATGTATTTAAGTTTTAGTATTTATCTAAAATAAAATATTTTCAAAAGTAATGCTATGGAAATTTAAAGACTCATTAAGACTAACTTTAAGTGAACAAATTTTGCAGGTTAAGGTCCAGAAGAGGAAGTCTGAATAGATACTTTGTCACTACTACCTCATTTGTCCCATGAATTTATGTCACATTTCATTTTCAATCAATATGGGAATAGTGCTTAAAAAAATAACCATGCATACTGGTTGAGGAATAGAGTGGTAGATCAGTGGAATGGAATAGGTACTCATGACACAGCAGTCAATAACTATAGTAATTTACTGTTCGATTAATGCAAAGACTCCAGCTTCTGGGATAACAACTCACTATTTGACAAAAACTACTGGGAAAAGTGAAAAATAGCATGGCAGAAACTGAGCATAGACAAATATCTTACACTGTATACCAAAATAAAGTATAAATGGGTTCATGATTTAGATATAAAGGCTGATACTATAAGCAATCTGGGAGAGCAAGGAATAGTTTACCTGTCAGATTTATGGAGAGGGAAAGAATTTATGACCAAACAAGAGGTAGAGAATGTTAGGAAATGCAAAATGGATCATTTTGATTACGTCGGATTGAAAAGTTTTTTGGACAAACAAAGGCAATGTAACCAAGATTAGGAGGGAAGCAGAAAATTGGGAAAGAATTTTTACAATCAGTGTCTCTGATAAAGGCCCCATTCTTAAAACATACAGAGAACTGAGTCAAAATCATGAGAATCCAAGTCATTCCTCAACTGATAAATGGTCAAAGGATATGAACAGGCAATTTTCATAGGAAGAAATTAAAGATATCCATAAGCATATGAAAAAAATGCTCTAAATCACTATTGATCAGAGAAATGCAAATCAAAACAACTCTGAGGTACCACATCTCACCAGTCAGATTGGCTAACATAACAAAACCAGAAAATGATAAATGCTGGAAAAGATGTGGAAAAATTGGAACACTGATGCATTGTTGGTGGAGTTGTGAACTGATCCAACCATTCTGGAGAGCAATTTGGAACTATGACCAAAGAGTTATAAAAATGTGCATACCCTTTGACCCAGTAATACCACTTCTAGGGTTGTATCTCAAAGAGATCATACAAGTGAAAAAAGAAACTATATATACAAAAATGTTTATAGCAGCTTTTTTTGTGGTGGCAAAGAACTGGAAATTAAGGGGATGTCCATCAATTGGGAAATGGCTAAACAAGTTGGAGTATATCAATGTAATGGAATACTATTGTGCTATATAAGAAATGAAGAGCAGAGAGACTTCATAATAACCTGGAGAGAATTATATAAACTGATGCTGAGTGAGGGGAGCAGAACTAGGAGAACATTGTACACAATTAGAGACACGTTGTATCTGTGATGACTGACTTTGATAGATTGGGCTCATCTCAGCAATGCAAGGTTAGAAGACAACTACAAAAGAATCATGATGGAAAAGGCTATCCACATCCAGAGAAAGAACTACAGTTTAAATGCAGATTGAAAGAAACTACTTGCTCTCTCTCTTTTCCATTTTTGTTTTGTTTTGTTTTGTTTCTTCTTCCTTGTTATTCATTCCATTGATTATAATTCTTCTTTACAACTTGACTAATGCTTAATGTGAAGGTTTGTGTAGAACCTATATTGGATTGCATGCCACTATGGAGGGAATGGGGGGTGGAGAAAATTTAGAACACAAAAACTTGTGGAATTGAATGTTATAAATTAATACTAAATAAATTTTTAAAAATTAAAAAAAAAAACCATGCAATCGAGATGACATTGTTCTAAGAACTGCCTCTGTTATATATTAGTGAGATCACCAGAAGGTAACTAATTCTTCCAGTGTTCTGGGCAACTCACTAAGACTCTAAGTTAAGGAGAAGTTATTGATCAGTATTGACAGAGGGAACTATCCACCTTGATGAAATCACAGGTCCAGACCACCACCAATCCCTCATTCCTCCCAAAATTATCTTTTAAAAGCCTTTCAAATATACTTCTACCTGAAAACTCAAGAAAGTTATTATTTTTGCTTTGGAGCACATCATTCAGTTTTTCTTCAACTGTGGGGTGTGTGTGTGTGTGTGTGTGTGTGTGTCTGTCTGTCTGTCTGTCTGTCTGCATAAGGATACAGGAAGAAGGGCTAGGTTAAAACCAGAATAGACATGTTAGCAATTAAGGATGAAGGAACCTCAAAAGATACAAGCTTGTGCTTAGTGTGAATTGTTTAATTACAAGATGCATCTTTTATAGGAGAGCACAAGGCAATATTAAACAGCATGACAACATGATGGGACGTAGTCTTAACAAGTGTCTCTCCCCACAGAGCTGCTATGAGATGAATCACTTCTGCTTCTTGTGGCATCTGTCATTATTCTAATTATTACTCAGCAATTTTTAAATATCTGCAAGGTACTTGCACATTGATAATGTGTTGTCCCTTATATAGATCAAGGCAGAGCTACTGCATTGTTACTATTTTTTTAATGATTTGATTTTCTCAGTGTAGTGAGCACACTTGAGGAAACTCCTACAGATGTAGATAGAACTTTACCTGTTCTACAATTTCTAGCTTTGCAGAGAGATACCTGAGCCTTTTAAAGGTTAGGTCACTTGCCAGAGTCACATAGTCAGTATGTGTCAAAACTTTCTGACTTCCAATCTACTCTGTGTTGCCTCTCACTAATGCAGCATGTTTTATTTAACCATTTCCCTATTTTTGGATGGACTATTTCTGTTTTCTTTTTTCCAGTTACATGTGATACTGCTCTGAAAATCTTTTAAGATAGCTCATTTTTGTTGTCTTTGAGAATATGTGTAGGGTATATTCCCAACAAGAGAGTTACTGCATTAAAGAGTATGATTCCTATTGAAATTTACACATTGTGTTACCATACCATGGAGCTACCATGCTCCAAAAAAAAAAATCTAGAACAACTTTTATGAAATTATGTAAAAAATGTGGAGGGCAAAAGAATGGAGGTACCAAAATTAGAATGAAGTACATGTTAACTATTATCAAAAGAAGAAAAGTTAATGAGAATGAATGGATGAAGAATTTTGAGCAAGACAAAGTAATAAATTGAATTGATATCAATCAATAAACATTTATTAATTGCCTGCTATGTGCCAGAGGATATAAAAAGAAGCAAAAGACGATGGCCCTCCAAGCGCTCTATGAAATTAATTAATTTAAGTGTAAATAGTCACTAACCAAATTTAGTTGTTTATAGTGATGCCCAACATTAAGTTTTTAATAGGCATAGGGACCAGACATGATTTCATTAATATAACTGAACTTCCCTGTATCTACAGCACCTTCTTTACTATAATCCTAACATTACCTCCTAGAGCACTCAGAGGTTATAACTTACTCAGGGTCGGTCACATAGCCAGTATTTGTCAGAGGTAGGACCTGAACCCAGGTCTTCCTGACTGTGGTCAGTACTACTTCATGGCTATCTCTTTAAATTTTTAAAAAAATTTTTAATGAAACATTTCAAAAAATTATGTTAATGACTGACCTATCATCAATGGGACATGTACTTGGAAGTGTTTTCCTGGGATTAGATATGAGCTTTTATACACATAACCATACCCTTTGACCTAAACAATCCCTTTTGGGGTCAATGCCATTTTTCAGATGACTGAGGTTAAGATGCATTCCATGACGATGGCAGAGAATGAAGACTTGGACCATAGAGGGTCATTACTAGCTAGTACCTTTGGCCTAATTCACATCAAACTCCAGCCAACTAATCTCACTGGCATCAAACTTGCTCCGGGAACTTAAAACGATCCATGATTTCATTGGTGTGAGCACTCTCTCCACCCACACATGGATCTAAGGATTTTAGCAGACTTAAAACTCAATATGAGTCAGCAATGCAATGTGGGATCCATAAAAGCTCATGTGATCTTGGGCTGTATTAAGAGAAGCAGAGATTCCAAGACAAAATGGTGATAATCCCACTTGTTCTCTACCCTGATCAAACCTCATCTGGATAATTGTCTTTAATTCTAGGCACCACATTTAGAAAGAACATTGATAAGTTCTAGAGGGTCCAAGGAGGGCAAACAACACAATGAAATGCTTTGAATGGATGCCATGTGAAGATGAATTGAAGGATCTGGAAATGTTTAACCTGGAGAAGAGAGGTGTCAAGGAATACATGATAGCCCTCTTCAGTGTCATCTGGAACAGGGATTAGATACATTCTGACCAGTCTCAGAATCAGGAGAAATGGGTAGAAGTTTCAAAGTGGTAAATTTGGTGCATGAAATATAGTAGGTTCTTAATCGATGTTTATTGAAGGCAAAAAAAAATACTGACTTACATTATCTATATAAACTGAATGCAATTAGCGAACTGCTGTTCCATTAATTTTTCAAGCCAACTATATATGGAAATTATAACAATAAAGTAGATCAAAATACTAATTGTATATCAATAATTTATGGTAAAGAGAATACTTCTGTACAAAACTGCAAGGATGACTTATAGGTTGTTCTTAGAAAAACAAAGGAATTGGCAGAGTTAGTTTTATCATGCACAGAAAGGCAACAAGAAACATTTCATGGCACACTTGCCTCTCTCATATTGTACTGTTTGTGTTAAGTATTTGAAGAAAGATCACTATGAAATGTATTTTAGCTTCTGCAGCAACATCTCCTGTAAAGCCAAAATGGAAAAGAAACTATACTCCAAAATTAAATCAACACATACTTGATATTCAATGATTGCAATGCAAAGGTGAGCATAAGTGAGGGAAGAAAAAAAAAAATTAACAGTCAGAAGTAAAGAATGAGAAAAACCAAAGATTTGTAAACTTCAGAGACCTGTCATGCCTATATGTTATGAATACTTTCTTAAAAAAAAATTGTAAGGCACTGGACATGCAAATACCAAACAAAAAAAGGAATGAAAATGTATTAACACATTAAAAAAAAAGACAAAGCATACAATTAAAATAATTCCAAACTGACCCATTTAAAATAAGTTATTTTTGCCCCAAATAGGAAGTGGATGGAAGGAAGGATAGTAAGTCTGATTATAACAATTTCACACCAAAGTTTAACCTATGTAAATTAGTTGTCATGCGGAGACAAGTCTTAATACTACCTTAGTCAACAGACACTTGAATTCTTTAGTGAGTAGAGAATTGAGGCAACCAAGGGTGATACCAATTTAAACTACAAACTCGTTTGTAAAATCTTAAAGAGAAAGATCATAGAAGATTGTGAACCATATCACCTTACAAAACAGTAAGAAGTAGTGGAAAGAAAAAATAACTTATAGAGATTTAAAGAGCACTGGAATTGATATCATAAGTTTGCGTTTCAAATCCCAACCTTGCTACTTATGTGACCTTGGGCAAGTCCTTTGAATTCTCTGGGCTTATGCTTCTTTATCTGTAAAATGAGGGGGTTGGACCAGATGACTTTCAAGGTACCTTATAACTCGAGGTAGATGATCCTATACAAGCCTAGGGAAAGACCCAAACAACCAAGATCATCTGTAAAGTGAGGAAGCTGGACCAAATGACAGGTGAGATCCCTTATGACTCTAGGTATATGATTTGATGCAAGCTTGGGGAGAGCCACAAAGAAGCAAGATCATCCCGGGGACATTTATGAATGAAATTGGAAGAACAACAAATAGATCAAAGATGGAAAGATGTGTAAAGATTTTTATAACAAATTCTCTTCACTATCAAGGACAGCAGAACTGTCTCATTGTCTTTAACATCATAGTACTGGATGTGTTTCAGGGGGAAGTGAAAATAGCACTGTATAACATTAAAATGGGAAAAGTAGCTGTATTAGACCAAAAATAAGAGCAAAAATGAAAAAAACAGAGGTAAAGGAATGCTGGTGTCATCAATTTTGACGTTAAGGGATTGGTTCTCAATGTACCTTAAGAAAGGAAGATTTAAAAAAAAATTCATGTGAAAAAAATCTCATACATTATTGAAAAAGGGCAAAAAAGAAAACATTAATAATTATTGATTCATGTTACCTACTTTCCCATCTACATGAAATTTTTTAAAAATAATCTAAATATACATGGAGAAAATCACTGATCAGGTATTAGAAGGGAATAGACAGCTTTTTACAAGGAGCATTACATATGTTACATATTTTCCATCATATAATTGACTAAAATAAATATAGAATACAAGATCCTACTGTGTTTATTGTTTGTTGACTATTTAAAAACCATAAAATTCAATAGAGCAAAATGACTTAAGTGCTCTATTCCAAGAAGGTATCTCCCATGCATTTGTCAAAATTATGTGAGATTTCTTAAAAGATGTAAACATACAGGTAATCTTTTTTTTGACAAAGTTCTCATCATTAATATCAAGCAAAGCATTAAACATATGAGTTCTGAACATGATCAACATGATCACAGAGGGGCTTTAGAACAGAGTCCAAGTCAAAGAAGGATTCCCTATAGATGATGCAATCTTCCAAATGGTTCTACTTGAAGGAAACGTCGTATTGATTAGGTTGTCCTAGAACACTGAGAGCCTCCTAAATGACATCCATAATCATACTAATTCAACTAATTATCCTTACAGGAAAAATTAAGTGTAAGGTAGGATGCCTATTTATAAGTTGCAGTCTGATGTATAATCTATAATACTCATCCATCAGTACTTATTGTCTTTGATATAATAATAATAACAACAATAGTAACTAGTACTTATATAGTCCATTAGGGTTTGAAAAGTGCTTTACATATACTGTCTCATTTAAACCTTACAATAATCCTGTGAGGTTAATGTTATTATTCTCCCCATTTTACAAATGAAGAAACTGAGGCTTAAAAGGGTTAAGTGATTTGCATAGTGTCACACAGCTAGTAAGTGGCTAAGGCAGGATTCAAATTCAGGTCTTCTTAACTCCAAGGCCAATATTCTACTTGTTATTTGACCTAGCTGCCTATTGTCTGTGGTAGACACTGCAAATGGACTAAGAGCTGGTCCTAGAACCGAATAGGAAGAGAAGAGCAGTTTTAATTGGTATCGGGGAACTACAAAGTTCTTCTAATGACTTCATGCTTCTCCTTAAAATAAAGTTCCATGCCTTTTAAAGATGATTCTTCTTCACATGGCATGGTATAGCTGCAAGCATGGAACACTAAAATCTCCAAAAAACTGAAGATCAATCAAAGGACAGTGGATATAGGTACATGACAGGCATGAGAAGGACACTATGTGTTACAAACAAGAAATTATGCAGGAGAAGTGGTGTAAAGCAGAGCTTCTTAAACTTCTTCTACTTGTGACCCCTTTTCCATTTAGGCAACCTTTGTTGGTGTTGCATGGCTTGAGGTCATGCAAAGTACAAGGTGTATGTACAGTGCTGGGTGTTCAGAACCAAGACTGCAATGACACTGTGTGATGCAATATAGGTAAGTGCTGCCAGAAGCACCTTGGATTCATTACACATTTGATTTTTAATTAATTTTTGGTTGTTACACTTGCTAGCCAATATGGAGTCACAATCTAAAGCTTAAGAAGTGCTGGAAATGATATTATAAAAGAAATGTTTGATTAAAACAGAAGAAAGTCTGACCATGCAACAAGATCAAGGGATTACCAACGGAAATCCTACTGTTGGATTGGTTTCATCACAAATTCAGGAAAACTCAAGGAAGAGATTCAACATATTGGAAAGGTACCCTGTGATTTACTTATGAGAGGACATAGATGAGAGGCAAACAGGAAGGCCGCTGCTTTTAATTTATACCCTAGGAGGGATCAATGAACCTATTAATGAGATCAAAGATCCATTGGAATATTGGAGAGAAAAATATGCCTTCTGGATAAAGCGTTGAGTTGAGGATCTTTTTAGAATTTTCTTCCTTTGAATCCTCATCAAATTTTATTTATACCTTTTCAATCATAAAACCATTGGGATTTGGAGTTTGAAAGTAACTTTAGGGATCATCTAGCCTGATCCCTTCATTTTCAGATAAAGATACTGAAGTTTGGAGAGGTTAAGTGACTTCCCGAAGGTCACACATAATAAGGAGCAAAGTTATTCTTAAGAAGGGTCACTGACTCAAAATTCAGTAGTCATTCCATTATCTGTGCTGTTATGTTTTATGTGATGGTTACATTATTAGATTGGAAACTCCTTTAAATTAGTGACATTTCTCTTTGCATTCCCATTTCCCATATTCCTTTGCATACATAAGTCACTTGACAAATGTTTATTGAGTGATAAATGAACAAATGACTGAATCCCTCTGAGATATTTCCAATTTATCCTGTATGCATCTTGTTGACATTTGGTTGTTTGCAAACTCTCACATTAGATTGCAAGCTCCATGAGGGTAGAGACTGTTTTTTTGCCTTTCTTTGCACCCTCACTACTTAGTCTGCTGTACTATAATATGTGCTGAATAACTACTTGTTGACTTGATTTGATTGAAAGGAAAAGTTCTTATGATGTTAGTAGAGCCAAGGTATTGTTATCTCCAGCTCTAAACTTTCTGCAAAGATTCAGATCCACTTCCCTAACTTTCTACTGGACATATTCATTTGCATGTTCTACCACTTCAAAGACATTATCCCCTAAACCTGCTCCTCCTTCAGATTCCTCCATTTCTGTCCATTTTACCCCCATCACCTGTGTCTGAAAGCTTTCTTTGACAAAACTTTCCATCCTTACTTCTTACTTCCAATCAATTGCCAGTAATGGCTTCCTTTCCCAACTTCACATTCTTGACTTTACAATGATTACAATATTATATCCTGACTCTGACAGTAGCTGTGGGACTCTAAGCAAGTCTCTTCACCTCCGTAAGCTTCAGTTTTTTCATCAGATGGGTATACCTACCTCACACAGTTGTGATGAGGCTTGAAGGAGATCATCTTTGGAAAGCATTTGGCAAAACCAAAAGTGCTATCATCATTATCATCATTTTATTCAAGGAAGATGTGTTTAAGTTCTGTTTGTTACACGTGCAGTATGATCCTGACAATGAGTCACCAAGCCACCTTTTCTGACTTTAAATCCCAGGACAGCTGCTGATTTGCATTAGAAGAAAGTCCCCTACACCAATAGAATCACAAACAAACAAAAAAACCAAAACCTCACACATCTATCCACTCTGAGAGAAACTTTTATTTTTGTATTAATAACCAACTATTAACACTGGGGCCCAAGATTTTGTCTCTTTTTATTTGCTCTTTTAAAGACTAGTCCCTTCTAGGTCAATCAGTCTGTGAAGGACAGGACTGATGAGATTGGCCTAATCCTCCAGGAACATTCTTTTCAACCTTGGATCGGACCCTACCCAACTGGGAATATGGTGAATTCCTGCCCGTTGTTCAATTTAAGTGGTCTGGGTAGAGCTGGATTCTTTTGTCCAAATAGCTGGAGACCACTGAGTCTCAAGATCAAGTCAAAGTTCTCAGCAGGAGGAGCAAAAGACTTATGGCCCACCTCCTCATTAATATATCTATCCCTTCATTGATTATTTACCAATCAGGGTTGATCTCCCGGGACACTCATTTCTCCAAAGGTATTTAGACCTTCAATGAGACCTATGGTTGATCTTTGGTTGCCCTGAGACCACTGACCATCAATCTATTGAATATTTGCTAGTACAGTTAATAAGTGGATTATTAATTACCTAGAAGCTCCATTTCTCAGGCCTTTCATTTGTCTCAATTTCTTTTCATTCCGTTGCTGCCACCTTAATAAGGATCTTCATTACTTTCCAACTAAAGTATTCTTGCCTACAGTCTTTCTCTGCCCACTCCGATCCATATGGCACACTGTTGTAGAGTAATCTTCTTTATGGAAAAGTCTGAACATGTTACTCTTCTCTAACTGTAAACTTTCAATAGCTTCCTATTGCCTTTGTATATAAAATCTAAGCTGCTTGACCTAATATTCAAGATCCTCTGCAATTTGGTACAACTCTACATCCCACATTTTTCCTCTCCCTTCTCCATTGTTCTACCACCTATCCACACTCCAGCCAAACTGACTTGTTTATTCTGTACCCTCCTTCTGTCTCATGTTTTTGAGCTTTTGCTCATGTTATTCCTTATTCCTGGAATGCCTTCTGCAGCTAAACCTGTTGAAATCCTACCCATTCTTTAGAACCTAACTCAGATAGCATCATCTCTGGGAAATTTTCCTCAATTCTCCAAAATAAATGACCTTTCCACCCTCTGATCTCTCACAGCCTCTTAATTGTACTTCTCTTATGTATTTGTTTTGGTTTATTTTGTGTTACAATTGTTTGTGAGTGTGTTGTATTCCCTATATAGGATTTCAGATTCCATGAAGGCATAGGCTTATTGGTTTTTCTATTTTCATCAGTGCAATTAAACAGTTTTTATATATCAAATAACTTTCCTGAATGGACTTGAATTGAAAATCATATCTTGTAAGTGAAGAAACAGAAGCAGATCAAGAAACCACTTAAAATTAGGCCTAAGACAAAGGACTACAATTTAGTTACAGGCAAAATTATGGAGCTGGCAATGTATATGGTATTGAGCTTCTCCTTTGAACTGCTTGTGGCTTTCTAGTCAAGCGCCCTCCATCCCATAAAAACTCATTCAAGTGTCCATTATCCCATTAAAAATTCATTTATCCTGGCTTTATTTTCCCCAGGCTTCTGCTTTCGGCTAATTCATCTACTAGTTCTTCAAAAATTTAAAGGTAGAAGGGAACTTAGAGGTAACTCTAGTCTAAATCCCCCATTTTACATGAGGAAAATGAGGTCTAGAAAGATGAAATGATTTTCTTCAGGTCAGGATTAGAATCCAGGGTTGATGATTGAAATTAGATGAGGACTCTGTCTACTATACCAAGATACTGTTGTTATGACACTGTTTCCGAATTACCAGTATGCATTTTAACAGGTCTCTCTTGAAGACAAGATTGTAGCAATTTCAAACACTATGTCAGATACGTCTTTTAGGGTACATTCTAAACAAGGCTTCTTCACTTGGGGTCCATGCACTTTTAAAAAAATTATAATTCAATTTCAATAGAATTGCTTTCTTTTGTCATCTTATGTACTTTATGCATTTAAAAACATGGTCCTGAGAAGTGGTCCAGAGACTTCACCAGACTGCCAAAGGGAGTCAATGACACACATGAAAAAGTTAAGAACTCTTGGTCTAAAACTAAAGGTCTAAAGTTTAGGTGATTTCGTATGCTATCAAAGAATTCAAGAATTGGAAGGGATCTCATTCCCACCTAATCCAATCCCTACCCAAAGAAGATCTCTGCCCTAACATCCCTGACAAGGGACCATTCCTTCAACCTCTGCTTGAAGACCTCCAAGGACAGAGAACCGGCCACTTCTCAAGGCAACCCATTTGACAAACCATAGATCTTAATGAAGGTTTAAATACCTTTGGAGAAATGGGTGTCCCTGATAGGGGGGAGATCCAATTGTTAGAAAATTTTTCTAGATATCAAGCCGAAATATACCTTTCTTGCAACTTCCATCACTTTCAGAGAATTCATTATTTTTTAAAAAAGATTTTATTCTTTTCAGTAACATAATACATTCAGGAAAAGATTGAAACATGTCAGATTGACTGAGAATTATTCAACTCAGTCCAAAATATTTGTCAGTATGGGTACAGTTTTGCCTCTTTTTTTTTTTATAGGTATGTTGCTCTGGAGAAAGTGTTGAATATCTACCAAGAGACCTGGATTCAACAACCCCATCCATCAGTTACGACCTGTATGATCTTGGATAAATCACAACCTTTCTGAGCCTCATTTTTCTCACTTGAAAATGAAGGAGTTGGACTAGATAATGATGTCTAAGGTTCCAATTCTAAACCTATGATCCGATCTTAGATGCTTCTAAAAAGTTGAATGTAAAGATTTTTTTTCATAAATAAATTTACTGTTAAAAGGAATCATATCACAAGTCCTGTTGTAAGTATGCTTTTGTTCCCTAATTTATCTTTTATATGACTCTAGATTTTAATTAATTAGATTTGCTGAAAATAAGGCAAATATGTAAAATAAGTTCTAATGGTTAAATTTTCACAGAAAAATAATCTCACCTTCCCCCACTCCTCCCACAGCAATTAAACCGCATGTAGAATGTATTGTTCTCTTATGTAAAGGGGCTTAGGAATATATGTATGTTTACCTGTTTATTTATCTATCCATATAAGTATTAAAGCAAGGATTTAATTATTTTAGTTTTTCCTCTATATTATAAATACTAACTGAGCTACTTAAAACCCAGGTTAACACTCATGTGCATAATTCTTCAGGCCGGTTCCTGAACAAGTTTCAAAAGCAAAAGCCAAGGTTGCTCATTTCTAGTTTCCAGGTTACTGATGATATCAAAAAACAAGAAATGACATCAGTGCTGTCTTGCTGCAAACAGAAGTCCACAGAGGCCCACGAAATATGCCATCCCTGACACAAGGTTCTTCATCACTTTTAAAACCAGGGACAAAATCCTATTTCACAAAGTTAAAACCACGTAAATGAAAACCATACCATCTGCCCCAATGTACAATTTACTATGAGATAGGTCATGTGAATCTGAAATCATGTTTGAAAAATTCACTTTTGGCCAAATGAAGCTTTTCCCCAAATGCTAACAACACACCCCTAACCAAACCTACAATAAAATGCAATCTTTATTTCGTCAGATCCAGTCTGCTGAGCTCAGACAATAGTTTTGGCATTTTGAGAAATTACTAGAGTTAAATTTTCTACCAAATTGCATGCCTTAGACAGATTTTAACACCATTGCCCCTTCTGAATGAAGTTTCCTACCCCTCTTCCTGACTCTTTGAGCAAATAGCACTTTCTGTTACTGGTGCTAATTCCAATGTACTGCAACTTTTCTAATACCTTGTCTCCATCTCAGTTAAGACGAAAATTTAGGCTCATCACTAAAGAAATTTTTTTTCTTAAATAATCCCAACTCGTTCTTCAGTGCACCAAAGAATGAATGAACAGTGAAAAGCTATAGTTGCAACACATTGAAGGATGCATCTAAAAGCATTCAAAATACATTTTCAGGACAAGAAAAAACACAGAGATTTTGAATTCAGAGAGAATTCCCCAAGATGTCTTTATGATGAAGCTATTTTCCCCCTCCACAGGAAAAAAAAAAACCAGGAACATTTTTCATACCAAAATAAGGTGCACCTTTGCCAGTTCCAATCAAGGAAGAAGATAGAATGAGGGCAAGTCCAGGAAATGCTGGTGCTTGGGGAGTTTTTTTCACTCCCTCCAAGCTGAACACAATCAGGAGCTGCAAGTGAGAAAGGTTGCAGAGTCCTCCCTATAGCCCCTGTCAGATTAGTCAGGGCTCCACAAATGTTCAATCCCAGCTTCCAAGATGTGATTTGCAATAACACTTAGAGCTGGTGTTCGCTGCCAAGGAAGCCTATTAGCAAATCAAATGCGCATGTCCTTAAGTAACTAACATTTCTTAAATAAAAACAGATTGCAACTTCCTTACCTTAGAATTAGAAAACATGGCAGTTTTAAAAACAACAAACAAACAAACAAACAAACAAACAAACAACAAAGGGACCAGAAAAGTTTGCTCAACTGCTGCGGGGCCCCTGCTCAATCCCCGGCTCCCCAGGGAATTAAGCATCACATTCCAAGCATGTCATCAGAACAATGAAAGGTGAATGTTGTGCAAAACAGCCGAGGACCACTCGGTGATGACGTCATGTTTCCCTTATATGGCTCATTATTGTGCAGATTTCCTCCCGGACAGTGAGAAGGGGAGGAGCTCCCTCCAGGACCAGCCGC
>CM053586.1:141089875-141109367 GCA_028646515.1 Pseudochirops corinnae | reverse complement strand
TTTTTAATGATGATATTAAATCAAAACTATCTACTTTATCTTCCATAATTTGTGCAACTCGTAAAAGTCAGCAGTTCTTGACTTTTATCCTCTTCACTAGGGGTTATTCTCAAAGGGGTAGTAAAGATTTCTATCTTTACCTCATTTGGAAGCAACTGCCTATAACGTGAAAGAGTTCTCATTTTTCTATACTAATGGTTCTTTTTTGTGTATGTGTTAGTGACCCCTTTGACAATCCAATGAAGCCTATATAATGCTTCTCAGAATAACATTTTTAAAAAATTAAGTAAAATACATATGATTACAAAGGAAACCATTTCTATTTAAATATAGTTCTCAACATATAAAAACAAATTTATGATGTAATATATCTAGCAGAACATCTTATAACTACAGTATTTTTGAGCATGAATGGAGTTTTGAGCTATTTGTAAAAACTGTAATCTGTTATGAAAATATCTGGGATTTCTATTAAGGACAAAGACACAGGTATTGCTAACACTATCATAACTTGTTGCCTACGTTCATTATTGAAGGTAAAGTTCACTTAGGGGATAGTGAAAGTAAATGTCTAATTTTTTTCTAATCTAGGTTCATGGATGCCCTAAAATCTACCAACAAACTTCAGGTTAAGAACCTCTGCTTTTTGCTTCCTCACTCCTTTCAGGATTTGCTTTTTCTACTTTTTTCCATCTGCTTTATCAAACTAGCTGCTTATGGAACTCAGATGCTTTGAATCAGTAAGCTGAATCTGCTTGTGTGTTTGAGGTTTTGGGAGCAGAAAGCTGCTAGGGATGAGCTATAGCTATCTTAATTTTATGAATTCTTTTAGTGACAGAAAAGAAATCTGATGTTTCTGTGAGTCTCCTTAAAAGAAAAATAATTAGGGGCGGCAAGGTGGCACAGTGAGTAGAGCCCTGGCCCTGGAGTCAGGAGGACCTGAGTTCAAATCCAGATTCAGACACTTAACACTCACTAGCCATGTGACCTTGGGCAAGTCACTTAACCCCAAATGCCCCTCCAAAAAGCAAACTTAAAAAAAATGATTGTCAAAAGAAAGCAAATGACAGTGTTAGATGAATACAAACAGCTTTCTCCTCTTCTTACTCATTCTCCTCTCCCTTCTCTTTTGTTGCTGTTGGAATATATTATATTATAAAGCACATTGAAATTAGAGTCAGAAGCCCTGGTTTGTGTCCACCTGTGGCATTTATTAGCTATGTGACCTCTGACAATTCATTTCACCCCCTCTGAGGCTCATTTCCTCATATGCAACATGAAGATAAGGAAAATAATGTTTGTAAGTACCAAATGAGACAACATATATAAAGAACCTTAAAAAATCTGAATTGCTATAAAATTGTCAGCTCTTCTTACCATTATTTTGGCCTGTAATACAGATAAAATAATATAGGACTAGTGAGGGTGGGGTGGAAGGAAGGGGAAAAGGAGGAGGCTAAGATGAGAAAGAGAGAATAAAGAGAGAATGTTTTACCTTGAATGAGCTCATTTCACTGCTGTTACTAGAGGAGGTTGTGGTTTTCTTGGACTTTCCTTTTATTGTGTCTCTGCAGGATCACCTTTGTGCCCCAGGATTTGTATAATTTGCCACTGGACCCAGATAGTTCTGGAGGAGAAAGTGAGACTCGTGATTTTGCACAATTAAATCACATTCACTTGCAAGTCATGGAATCACTTTCCTGATGTCACAGTCCTCTTAAAGAATGAAGGACAAACAAACAAAAAAATTGTAAATACGGACAAATAGTTGGTTTAATCTGACAATGTTTGCTAACTAGCCAACATGGATAGTGTTCAGTTTCCAAATATTTCCCAACTTCTCAGCTTCTAACTATGGATATAACAGAATTATTTCAAATGAGAGCCTAAAGGACGTGTGGTACAGCTATCCAAAGGGATAGCCCTTGGAAAAGGACAAATGAGAGTTAGCCATTGATTATGACATTTTGAAATAAAAAATTACGAAACTTTACAAATTTAAATTTAATAAATGAGAAAAAAAAGAGAAAAACAATGCTATGTAGGGGTCATCAAGCTACAATCTAGTCTGTTTTTGTGACCTGGGAGGTAAGATAGTTCTTATATTTTAAAATAAGGTTGCATTGTATTTTAAAATGTAAAAACCATTCTTATATTTCCATTTGTTAAAACAAATATCAGGCAAGATTTGACCCTCCTGCAGTTTGCAGACCCCTGGATAGAGAATAAAGAGCTGACCTTAGAGCAAGGAAGATTGGAGTTTAAATCTCACCTCTGACATGTATTTGCTAGTGTGATCCTGATCTTAACTTCTTAGTGCCCAAGCAAATCTCTAAGACTACGAATTATGGAGAAGGGCTTATATTCATTGGTAGAAAGCTTTTCTTTTTTAAATCTGGAGGTCTCTATTTCAATGAAATTACTGGTTTAGTCCAATCCTAACACACATACATGTGTATATATACATATGCATATATGTGGAGAGACATATATGTATATATACGTATATTTGGAGAGACATAACTGAAGTGACCTTTTCTTATCATTATATTTAAAATTGCCCAAATAATATTAGTAGTATTATTTATGCTTCTATAGGGCTTTAAGGTTTTAAAAAGACTTTCCTCATAATACTCCTGTAAATTAAGTAGTGAAAGTATTATTATTCCATTTTAAAGGTAAGGAAAGCTGGAAGAGTTCAAGTGAATGGCCTAATAAGTGATAGCTAATACATTACAGATTTCAGGTTTCCTGGATCCAATTCTAGTCTACTTTCTTAAGCTTACTAGATAAGTAAAGAAGATAGTAAGAGTCCTTCTCTGCTTTTTCCAATGACTTCAAATCAGTAGACTTGAATAAGTGATACATGAAGGCAGTGAAAGAATTAACAGACATGATGGCTGCACCAATGATTGTGATTTAAAAAAAATCTGGGGCAAGGCCAGAGGATTAGAGAAGGGCAAATATTGTTTGGACTTCCAAAAAAGAGAAGAGGATAGAGTCTTCAAATCATAGGCAAATGAGCTTGACTTCAATTCCTGACCCAGTTTTAAATTGCATTATTAAGGGGATTTAAGGGAAAATTTATTTTCAGTTCCAAATTCCAATTCCAAATTCTGTCGCCCCTCCTATCCTCTCTCCCACCCTTTGAGAAGGCAAGAAATATAATACTAAGTATACATATGAAATCAGCTAAAACATATTTCAACATTAGCCATGTTGCAAGGGGGAAAAAAACAAGAAAAATAAAGCGGAAAAAATATGCTTCAATATGCAATCAGAATTCATTAGTTCTCTCTGTGGAAGAAGATAGCATTTTTTAGCATGAGTCCTTTGGCATCGTCATGGATCATTGTACTGATCACAGTAGTCAAGTCTTTCAACAGTTGATTACTCTTGCAATATTGCTGTTGCTATGTACAGTGTTCTTCTGGTCCTGCTCACTTTGCATCAGCTCTTATAAGTTTTCCCAGATTTTTCTGAACCTTTTCCTTCATCATTCCTTATAGCACAATAGAATTCCATCACAATCATATACCATAACTTGCTCAAACATTCTCCAATTGATGGGCATTTAAGGGCATGTTTTTTTGAGCATTTAGAAAGTTAAGAAGTGATTAGTGAGAGCCAGGATGAGTTCATCAAGAATGGGCCTGACACTACGTTTTCTTTAGGGTTTCTTTTAGCTCTAAATCCAATTCAGGTAGTTCATATATAGTACTCTCAACTTACAGTTGAGGGAACTGAAGCTTAGAAGGGATAAATGACTTGATTAATGTCACATGGCTAGTTGGCAGAAGAGCTATGAGTTAAAGTTAGGTCTTTTCCAGTTTTAACAGTTCCTCTTCCCTCATGGTTGGAAAATGGACATTAGGCATAAAAGTCAACCAAGATCTTTAAAAAAAAAAAAAGGATAGGTCAGTCCTGACAGAGAAATTTCATTTCCTTTTTTCATATTGTTATCAGACTGGAAAATCCAGAGAATGGTGTGTATATACACAGCACATAGCACATCTGGATTTCAGCATTGGAACTGGCAAAGTTTCTCATGAGATATCTGTGGGCATTATGGAGAAATGTAAACTAGATGATGATAATGTTAATTAGGTTCAGAACTGGTTGAGTGAAACACACAACTCAAAGTGCAAACCCAAAGAATGATTAATGGATTAATGTCAATCTAAAAAGAGGAAGGTCTCTAAGTACTCCCATATTAGCTCTATACTGCTTTAAAATTTTTTTTTATCATTGACTTGGGTGACGGTATAGATGAATTATTTATCATTTTTGAAATATGCAGCCGCAAAGACTAGCCAGCACATTTATTGCCTGAATTAGATGCAAAAATATCTTGAAATGCTAGAAAAATATATAATAAGATGAAATTTAGTGATAGGGAAAGAAAATTGACTTACGTTTACAGAAAAGAAAGGAAAAAAATCATAACTTCAAAGAAATAGAATCAAGATGATGGAGGGATTCCAAATGAGGACATGCTGAAGGAACTGGGAGTGGGTAAGCTGATTAAGGGAAGCATGCTAGCCATTTTCAAGTTTTTAGACAATCATATGGAAGAGGAATATGACATAAGAACTAGGAGCAGTGGGTAGAAGTTGAAGAGAGGAAAATTTCATTTCCCTATTGCTTGCCTTTATTCCGTCTCTAAATATTCGGGGACAGCTGTCACATAGTTTAAAATCCAAGTAAGGTGACTGGGAGCGATGCAGAGTCTGAGTCAGCCACCAGGTGGCATTCTGCTTGACCTCGTCCTTCCAGGATTTGCACATCTGTTGATGTTTAACATTCCAAAAGGGTACAACATCCCCAGTGGTCACTTAATGGGTGCACAAAGCCTGAGCAGTTCATTCCAATACCTAGTAGCCCCTTTCACTTTTACTGTAACTGGATGAAAGTGACTTCCCTGTTCCCCTCCTCCTCCGTGCTGTTTTCCAAGTTCATGTCTAAGCAATTTTTATTTGGTCTGCATCTATTATTTCACTGTATCAGAAACACCAGGCGAGGAAACATCTGTGAATGTAGATTAGCAACTATTCTGCAATTTATATAATTAGAGTTTTTTCTAAGAGCACCAAAGGGTTAAATGACTTACTGAGGGTCACACAACTAATTTGTATCAGAAATGGAACATAAATACATCTTACTGATTCCAAGGTTGATTCTCTAGCAACTATTCTGCACTACATATCAAGAGAACTCTCAAAATGAATATTAGTATTAATATTAATTAACATTAAGATAATTATTTTTATTACCTTGTCTCAGCCCTCATTCCTTTGGAATAGTTTACTCCCAAATTTTTCTTCCCTCTGTAATTCCAAAGAATTTTGGCAGGCAGCATATATATATATATGGCTTGGCACATTTTAATATTAGCATAATTAAAGGTAATAGTAAAACAAATGGATTCTTCTACCCCTATTATCTGTAAGCTACTCTGATATCTGAACAAGATATAGCTACCTATTTTTTTCCTTCCCCTGCTTTTTCTTCTGTTGTGTGGATTTCCCATGTATCTTCTTAGCTAATGGAAGGTGGAGGGAAGGATATAGGCAGCTTTTCTGAAGACATAAGCAGGAGCTAGCCACTCTGAGTCCTAAATCCTTTTGCACATGTGCAGTGGTGTGTACCTGCAATACATGATTTCTAAACTTTCCTTTTTTGTACTTCAGTCTAGGTTTCTGTCTAGGGTCACGAACAACTATAATAATTTGTAATTCTTTTGTGTTTCAGCCTCCATCTCATTGTGATTCTATAGCTAGATCCCAATTAGTATAAATATTGACTTTTTAGAAATGGCCTTGTTTTCAAATTTGCACTATTTGAAGTTATAATTATGCAGAATATGGTCATCGTTTCTAGCCCAATGGAAATATACAGAGCAAATTCAAATAATGAGACCACTTTGGGGGAGTTCGTTATTTGCATTCATTGGGACCTAGCTATGATTCCTTTCCCAGTATTGCATGACCTAAAAGGATTGCTTATTCATATAAAGATTATGTAGTTTTTACTCATGCAGAATTAAAATGAACAAAGGACAGACCAAAACTTTAGGACTACTCTTAGGCAATCTGAAATCTCAACACTTAGACTACTATGGTCAAAATGAAATTACTAATGTCAACTTTAATATTCACAGATAACAGGCCAAATGAGCTCTGAAATCTTAACTCCCCCAACCAAGTCTTATGGGTTAACATTCAACAGGACTTTCTTGGAGAGTTTCCATACTACTTCATCATCATCATCATTATCACGATTAATTACCTTTATAATGGATTAATCATTTCATCTTGATCCCGGTTCAATGGTATTACAGGTGCTCATGGCCTAATAAACTGTAACTAGTCCTACCCTATGAATAAAATGAATAAACCCAAAGTTTAACTTAAGTATTTAAGCATTTATTTCCCTGTAATTTCAGGGAATGAGTACATCTCATCTCACCATGGGCAGTTAGCCTAAGCTGCCAGAGCTAGTGCAGCATTTAGCATTTTTTCATCAGAGGTCAAGAGAGGGCTTTAAGCTGCCCTTTTAAAACTGTGCCCTGGGAAATCAGTTCAGTCTGGGTTAAACCCTTTTTGTGAGGTATGTGGTCATAATTAGATCTTCTTATAGGAGCTGGCAGGATACAGACCCAGGATCTTTCTTTCCCTATTCATGCAAAATTATCTCCCATTTTTCTCCCTTATCCCAGCACCCCCAGCAAGGAATGTTATTTGGCTGGTTTCTCAGTGTTCTGTGATAATACATTCCTCTCTGTTGCAATCATCCTGGCATCCAGCAACTCCTGGCTGCTCCTCTGGTGATGTAATTCTATGACCGGCATCACCTGCAAAGCCAATCTGAAAAGAATAAGGAGAGGGTCCTTTCTAAGTAGGAGTGGGCCCTGAGCTTTCAAGGTTCCAATTCTTTGTGTTCTTTTGTTAGGAAGCCCTCTCCCCCTTCTTCCCAGTCCCTTTCCTCCAGAAAGCAGGGACAGAACTTTTCTCAGGAAGCATGTTCCTTTGTTTCTTTGGTCTCTGGGCAGGCACAAAGGAAGGAAGAGTGAGAGGTAAGATTCAAGATAAGCTGGTACCATTTGTACTTTATAGCAGTCTAGATCTTCCCAAGGGGAAAGCTTTTCACTTGGACTCAGGCCTCAAGTATTTGCAAAATTAGCAAATATTGAAGCCCAGCACACTTATAGGCAGAGCTGATTGTCCTTACCCCAAGACTACTACTGTTTTAGACGTATTTAATATATGCAAGAAAATAATCCACTCAGAACTACTGGGATAATTCATCTCTTTACTTGTGATATTCTGTAAGGTTTCCTGATTGCGTAAGGTTAAAAGGCAACTAGGTAATGCCTGGAGTCAGAAAGACCTGAGTTCAGATCTAGCCTTAGATATTACCAGCTGTGTGATCCTGGGTAAGTCATTTAAACTTGTTTGCCTCGGTTTCCTTATCTGTAAAATGAGCTACAG
Source organism: Pseudochirops corinnae (assembly GCA_028646515.1). NCBI lineage: Eukaryota > Metazoa > Chordata > Mammalia > Diprotodontia > Pseudocheiridae > Pseudochirops > Pseudochirops corinnae. Next base: position 141,101,877 of record CM053586.1, on the reverse strand, counting down.
GAGGAAATGGCAAACCACTCTATTATCTTTGCCAAGAAAACCCCAAAAGGGGTCATGAAGAACTGGACACAACTGAAAAATGACTAAACAACAACAAAATAAAGTGGAGACTGAAACAGGAAATATATAGAAACATAGAGCTAGAGCTGGAGGAGGTCATCTGATTCAACCCTGTCATTTTACAGATGAGTAAACTGAGAACCAGAAAGTTTGTAAGGGTTTGCCCAAGGTTCCATAGTAAGTGTCAGAACCAGGATTTGAAATTAGGTCCCATGATACTGCACAACATTGACTCCCAAAGGCTGGTACTGATGTCCTTGTGACAAAGAATTCTAATACATACAGTTAAAATTGATCAGTTGAAGACTTTTGACCCTGTCAGATGAATCCCATGCTTAGGATAATCTGACACCATTTAATCCTCTTTTGTTTCTGATTTTTCTGCCCCTGGCTGATTTCCATGTTATTCTGTCAAAATGATGAGACACAGAATGAGAAGAATTGGAAATGTGACTGTTCTGAGAATAAAGATTCAGAGGTGCCAGGACTAATATGAATGTACAGTCCCGGCAATGACCAAAAGTAGAATCTGTCTTCAGATTTTCAGGAATTATTCAATTCATTTGATATATTGACATAACTTTTTTCATTTATTGGCACATGTGAACTCATCAGTGCGTTTGTTTTGGGAATATAGGATGAGAGAGTATGTGCCAAACTCAGATAGAAACAGGGGTCACTAAATCCTACATAAGGATTCCTGGTGGCCGCATAGTGACTTAGGAAACCACATATTAATATTATCTATGTCCTATTGCATTTCAATTTATTTCGTTAAATATTTCCCAATTACATTTTAGTCTACTTTCAGCAGTGACCTGGTAGGTGGTGTGTTTGATACTTCTGCTATAGAAGACAGAATGTGAGCCTTGAAGTCAGAAAGAACTGAGTTTAAAACCTCCTTCTGATACTATCTGCATGACCCCAGGCAGGTCACTTAACCCTGTTTGCCTCAGTTTCCTCACCTATAAAATGAGCTGAAGAAGTAAGTGACAAACCACTCCAGCTTGTTTGCCAAGAAAACCCCCAAAAGGGGTCACGAAAAGTTGGATACAGCTGAAACAATTCAACAACAACATATAGGGAGAAACCGAAGGCCTGAAAGATAGAGGAGGGATGATTCTTGGGGCAGAGTGCTAGAGGAGATGGGCTCAAGAATGCAAGAAGAGGAATTGACTTGGACAAGGAGAAGAATCTCCTCTTCACCAGAAACTGATGGAAAGGAAAAAAGAATGGGGGGTAGGGAGGCGATATGAAAGGGTTTTCAAATGTAGAATAGGAGAAAAGAGGAAACTCATGGAGAATAACCTGAGTTTTCTTGGTAAAATCTATGAGGAGTTTCTCAGAAAGGAAAATAAGGTACTTACTTAAAGAAGATACTTAACTTATTTATATTTAAATGCTTTTTCTTTAAACTAAGATTATCAGTACTGGCCATTCTTTTTGGAGGCATTTTGGAGAATATTAGCGCCTTGAAAGCCAGAGCCACTTTTGTTTTATGTCTTTGTATCTAGAAGACCTAGTAGAGTGCTTTGCACAGGATAATTTACACATGATAATGCATGGCAAATGCCACTAAAAAAATTGCAAAGCATTTATTTTTTGCTTTTTTTTTTTGGAGGGGGGAAGGTAGGGAAATTGGGGTCAAATGACTTGCCCAAGGTCACACGGCTAGGTTTGTGTGTGTGTGTGTGTGTGTGTGTGTGTGTGTGTGTGTGTGTATGTTAAGTGTCTGAGGTCGGATTTGAACTCAAGTCCTCCTGACTCCAGGGCTGGTGCTCTATTTACTGCATCGCTGAGCTGCCCCCCAAAGCATTTATTAAAAAACAGTTCCACACAATTGCTAGAGTCATGGAATGGAAGGGAAGAAGTAACTATGAAAAATCAATGGGAATTCTATTCAGCAAGTATTTAGTTACTGAACCCCTACTTTGTGCCTAGTACAGTGATAGGTTTATTGTTTGCAAGAACTTTGAATCTCTTGTATTGGCATTGAAAGAAACATCCCATTTCTCTTTCAGAGCAGAAGAAAAATGATGGTACAGGAAGGTTCAGTTACTTGCCTGGGACCACACAGAAATTTACTAACAGAATGAGTTCTAGAACTCAAAACCTTATTTTTTTTCTACTTGGTCACTGAGTGAGTCACTGAGTGACTCCCTCCTGGCAGGGAGTCGCAGCCCTTCAACAGAGGAACTTGGCTAGGAAGGAAGAATTACTGGAATAGACTGGGAACTTGAATTCAAGGGGGTACTGACAAAACTGTTGGACTTGGAAGTATAAAAACCCAGAAGGAATATGTTTTGTTGTTGATTTCCTGTAAGAGCCTCAATGCTAAATTTCAAGGATTTTCTTTCTAAAAGTGGCAATGTTTTCTAAAATACATTCACTTAAAAGGACTAAAACTGCTAGTCTTAATTATCTCTGAGAATTGGTTTGACTTACAAAGGAATGAATTTCTTGCCCACTGGGCCCCTTTCTTGGTGGACTTTTCATATAAATGCTGTCCCTTTGTTCAGGATTCTAGGGATTTGCTTTCTTTCTCTGCATGGTTAGATCTTTCAGTCTGTATTTCCATCTGGGTCCTTTTTTGGGCCCTGGTCTAACTGATCATCTCAGGAGATCCTACCATTCACATTCTTTGATTTCTATGGAGAAAAATCATTTAGCGTTTAGAAACCTTCAATTTCTAAATGAGAGCAAATCACAGAGTTCATGGAATGAAAAGAAAACTGTTCTGAATGGTAAAGCATGGCTTTTGTACACGCTTTTGATAGCAAGTCTTCCCCCAGTAGGACAGAGCATAGTAATATATACTATGAAGAGAGAGATAAACTTTTGTGAGAAGTTGAATATGTACTAAATGTATGTATCCTCTGGAGGAAAAAGATGACATCATGCTTTTGTTGAAGTTGTATTTCCGTGTTTCTATAGTGTTCTGTAGCCATAAATGTTAATAATTCTAAAAAAAAAAAAAAAAAAGAAGAAGATACATGGCACGTTTTATATCCTGAAAAAAAAATAAGAAAAACTTAAATGCAGCTTGGATTGACTTTAAGAAAGGCCAAGAGAATAATGAACATTTTCTTCAAACAGCTGTATGAAATAAGCTGCTTTAAAGAAGAATGAATAGGAGCAAAGATAGTTGTTCAAATAAACTTGTTAAGTGAAGAAGGTGTTTGAGGGGTGTGTGTGTGTGTGTGTGTGTGTGTGTGTGTGTGTGTGTGTGTGTGTGTGTGTGTGTGTGTGTGTTGTAAAAAGTGCGTCTGGGGAAGAATGAGATCTCTACTTTCCCTTATTATTTGTGGCTTAAAACCTTTATCATATATGAGCATGCTTATATATCTAAAACAGACTTATAAAGTACATTTAAATATTCCCAAATAGGCAAAAGATACTTCTAGTAAATTAAAGTGAGGAGGAAAAAGATAGGCAGCTCTTGGAGTTTGACTTAGAGTGAGATGTTTTTAGACTTGCAATGAATGTCTTAAAAATAATTGGGAAACAATTTGCATTTAGGCTACCTAGAGTAATATTTTTTATAGCACACCCCAAGTAAATTTACACCCTGCAGACATTAACTACAATGGAGACACACACACACACACACACACACATACACACGGGCAAGGAAATTGTTTTAAACTATGAAATGCCAGATTTTCCGTTCTTCAGTAGTTAGTGGGTTTTTAAATGGATAGAATCTGCAATTGATGCATTCTTCCATCTGCTAATACAAACTCAGAAAAATCTTTTGCTGCTTTTCACAAATGGAAAGTGTTATCGTTACATATGTTCTAGTTGTTTATGTGGGTGAAAAGTAAAAACTAAACTAAACTAAAATAAAATTCTGTCAATCTTCTGACTCTTTTGTCTTCACAATTCCAAACAAGTTGGACTGATTTTTCTCAGCAAGTGGACCAGCTGTTATGGCATTGTGGAACTGGCCAAAGATTGAAAAATAAGAGGTGAGATTGTCCTGCTGTGAAGAACACAACCAGGGGGTACTGCTCAAGACTAGCAGCCATTTGTCACCCGATTATGGAGCATGTGAATGCTGCCCACGCACAATTCAGTATGCTAACAAAAAGTGAGGATGTGAAAGGACTGGAAGTGTGCAGTCTCTGTAAATAACTGAATCAGTTCTCTCTTCTGACTTTTTTTTTAAGAGGAGAAGAGAGCACTTGAATTTGCATTACAAATCCTAGGCTCCAGAGGGGGAGGCTGGAACTTGTGAATGTGGTGTTCTTAGGGTGTTTAGGGGCTGCTCTTATTGGCCCCCTTGACTGAGGGTTGTGCTTTGTTCAAGAATGCTGGTGTTTGGAAAGACCTCAATAGGGGTGAAAAGTTTGAACAGAAAAGGCTAATCAAAGGTTGGGTCCCCCTTGTTCAAGGCAGAACAATTCAGATGCTGGATAAAAAATTCTTTTAAAATAATGCTCAATTTCCGCGTGTGTCCTTGTTTTTGTTTTTTAATTGACTCAGAGGTCGATTCATCTAGTTTTAACCCATTTCTCTTATATCCAAGTGAACTTTTTCTTAAAGTTTCTCTTTACTTTTTCTGTGATAGAATAAAAGGGGCGCTGGATTTAGAGTGGAGTCCCCGTCCTTCCACGTAACTAATTGTTCAGCTCTGGGGAAATCACTTGACTTTTCTGAGTCACAGTTTCCTTATCGGCAGCATTAGGATAATAAGGTTTATGTTACCTCTCTTATGGGGTTGTTGAGAAGATAAATTAAATAATATATGTAAAGCATTATCAAAAGTAAGTTATTATAACTATTATGGTACCTTAGACACTATGATTGATCAATAACAGCTAAAATATAACAAAAATTTCTCCTATTATAATGGAACAAAGGTTTCCAGTGGAAAGTAAGAAGGAAAAGGATTTGAGGAGTAAGAAGATAATTCTCACCTGTCAAGATTATTTCCTGATACTAGTAGATCTGTGGAAGACCTCCCTTCCTAAGGATGGAAGGCTATCCCAGATAGGAGAAAAGAAAAGGATATAGGACACATGGAGCTGAGTAATGGATATGAAGCTCTTCCTAAAAAGAAGGAAACTGGATTTCCTTAAGAAGAGGCAGCTGCGTTCCTAGCAAAGGATGACGACAGAAATTCGTAGGTGGTATTTAGTGAGAGATCATCCAATAAAGGCCAGAGTAAGAAGAAAAAAGTTTTTAATTGAGTAGTATCAGGGCCCTTCCTCGCTTACCTGAAAATAACAGTAGAGATTTTATTATGATTTCCTTCTGGGGTATGTATCTAAGATATGAGAGAAAACTCAGCAAAGCATCCAAACAGATGAGCACTACCCTCTTCTGGTGAGTCACATAAGTAGAAATGTAATTGCCAGAAGGAACCTAGAAAACATTTCCAAAGATTTTGGAGGGTTAGGAAATTAAGATAAATAGTAATAGCTAGCATCTCTGTAGCATTTTAAGGTTTGCAAAGTGATTTATAAATATTATCTCATTTTATCCTCACAATAGCCCTGCAAGAGAAGTACCATTAGAGGTTAAATAACTTACCTAGGATCACACAATTAGTAAGTGAGGCCCACTTTGAATTCTGGCCTCCCTGACTCCAAGTCCAGAACTCTATCTATGTGCCACTTAGTTGCCATAGGAGCATAAGTGGTGCTTTCACTGTCGCGGTGCAGCTAAATCAGAAGAAGCAGAAGAGAGAAGCAGATTTGGGAACCAAAGAGTCAGTCAATAAATTTTTATTAAGCACCTACTATGTGCCAGGCACTGTGCCAAGCATCAGGTATAAATAGAAGGGCAAAAAAACAGTCTTTTGCCTTCAAGGAGCTCACAGTCTAATGTGGGAGACAGAATGCAAATAACTATGTTCAAGACATAGACAGTATAAATTTAAGATAATCTTAGGGGAAAGGGACTAGTTTAAAGAAGACGGGGGAAAAAATCTTACAGACTGTAGGACTGTAGCTGAAATTTGAAGGAAGCAAGGGAAGCCAGGATGCAGAGATGAAGAGAAAGAGAACTCCAGGCATGGGGGACAGATGGAAAATGTATGGAGTTATGAAATGTATCATCTTGTTGGAGGAGCAGCATGGAGGCCAATATCTCGAAATTATAGAGTACATAGAGGAGAATAAGGTATAAAAAGACTAGAAAGGTAGGAAGGGACAAAGTTATTAAGGATTCTAATCAAAGCCAGAGGATTTTATATTTGATTCTGAAAATAATAGGTTGTCACTGGAATTGATTGAATAGGAGGGTGACATGGTTAGATCTGTGCTTTGGGAAGATTAATTTGACAATTGACTAGAGGATAGACTAGATTGGATAGAAATTTAAGGCAGGGAGACCAACCAAGAAAGCTATTGCAATAGTCCAGATGAGGTGATGATGACCTATATCAGGGTGGTGGGAAGAAAGTATCTGAGAATTAGACATGGAAATGACAGTCTCCTCGCCAGGGATGGAGTATATCTAATAAAGGCTTATAAGAATATAGTTACCTGGTGTCTAGCAAATCTAATGAAAAGGACTTTAAAGTGAAAAGGAAGATGAAGAAAAAAACCCACCTACAAATATCCATGAGTCAGTCACTATAGAGAGTAGCCATACTGTAGAAAGTTAAGGGAATTCAGTCTTATCATATTCAAGAAGAGATCCAAATCAGGAATTCCCTTATCCCTCCAGTTTGCTTCTTTTTTTTTTTCATGACAGGAAGAACTACTATGGATATTTTTGTACACATGGGTCCTGTTCCTCTTTTCCTAATGTTTTTTGGGTATAGATCTAATAGTGGTATAGATGGTTTAATAGATGCACACAGTTAAATAACTTTGTGGGCATAGTTCCAAATTGCTTTCCAGAATGACTAGACCAGTTCACAGTTCCAGCAGTAGCACATGAATGTGCCTGTTTTCACATGGTCCCTCCAGCATTTGTCATTTTCCATTTTTGTCAATTTTGCCAATCTGATGGGTGTGATGTAGAAAATTAGAGTTGTTTTCAAATTATATTTCCGTAATTGTTAGTGGCAGCTAGGTGGCACAGTGGATAGAGTGTTCAGTCTGAAGTCAGGAGGATTGATCTTCCTGAATTCAAATCTACTCTCAGACATTTACTACTGCATGACCCTGGGCAGTCCCTTAAACCTGTTTGCCTTGGTTTCCCCATTGGTAAAATGACCAGGAGAAGGAAATGGCAAAACCACTGCAGTATCTTTGCCAAGAAAAACCTAAATGAGGTCATGAAGAGCTGAAATGACTGAAAAACAACTATAGTTGGTGATTGAGTATTTTTTTCACACAGCCATTGATAATGTGGGTTTCTTCTGAAAATTGCTTTTTAAAAATTTTGACCATTTATTATTGAGAGAAAAGCTCTTATTTTTATAAGTTGGAAGCAGTCCCCTTATTTTAGAAATAAGACATTTACGAGAGAAAGGTGAAAGAGATTTTTCTCATTTACTTGCTTGTCTTCTAATTTTAGCTACATTGAGTTTTTATATATGTGCAAAACTTTTTAATTTCCTGTAATCAAAGTTGTCCATTTTACCTTTTGTTATCTCTCGTTTATCATAAACTCTTATCCTAGCTATATGTCTGACAAGTAATTTCTTCCTTGTTCCTCTAGTTTATAATTTTACCCTGAAAGTCTAAGTCCTATACTCATTTGGAGATTATCTTGGTATTGGTCTATGCCTAGTTTCTGACAGAATATTTTCCACTTTTCCCAATAACTTTTGTCAAATAATGAGTTCTTACCCAATAGCTGGAATCTTTGGGTTTATCAAACACTGGGCTGTTTTTACTGTGTATACTATGTATCAGTACATCTTTTTTATATATAATGCTATCCCACTCCAATCTCTTTTAATCTGTCCTGTTTCTTTTAAATAAGGTATACTTTTCCTGATCCACATTTCAGTAATGTATATGACCTCACCAAATCTCTGTGTTATTTAAGAGGTCCAATCTGCCTCCTTGCATTAAATTATCTTCCTTGTTGTCTACACATTGTACTGTGTATAGAGATTTGAGGCTATGGTTTACCAATTTACTACTGGTTTCTTTCTGGATTTTGTCCCCTCTGAACTTCTGGGTATCTCAAATGCTATTCTTCTTCCTATATTATAGTTATACTCCGTGGTAACTTCCTTGTGGAACATATACATGTAGGCAAATTTCTCCCTCTCTCTTCCTTTTCAAGTGTTTTTTTTAATTCAATTTGTAAGACATCAGGGAAATATTTTTTTAGTGGTATCCTTCCTCCCTGACCAGGAGTCTGCCTTTCCTGTATTTTAAACCATGGTGCAGAAATTCAAATCCCATTCTCAGATGCCATCTTCTTAACCAGCCTTTCATTTCCCACATCTGTTTTTCTGTTATCAAGTCAACAAATAGATAATCTTAGCACCCTTCATCACCAATTGCCTCTATTCTGTTTTTCCTCTGATCCTTAGAGGATGATCTCTCACTTTGTAGTACTTGTATATCTACTTTTACACTCTTTGGAGGAGAATCAGCTGCTTCCTTCTACAAGTTTCTAGTCCTCTCTTCACAAAGAACCTCAAATTTGTTTTTAGCTCCAAGTATTCGGCCATTCTTTTCCTTCCCTCCTCTGCTATATAACGTTCTTCTGTTCTCCCAACTCCTGATGCTTGTCATGATTCCCCTCCTCCCTTTTAAATACTTTTGCTTCTTTCTTTTTCATATTAAAGCTTACTCACTTGTTAAGGAACTCTTCAGTGTCCCTTATAAAATATACTGTAGGAAAACATTTCTCTTCTAGGAAGGAGAAAAGACTTCAAGGGAAAAGGACCCACGTGTACAAAAATATTTACATCACCTCTTTTCTGTGGTGGCAAAGAATTGGAAATTGTGGGGATGCCCATCAATTGGGGGATGATTGAACAAGTTGTGGATGTAATGGAATACTATTGTGCTATGGGAAATGATAAGCAGGTGGATTTCAGAAAAACTGGAAAGACTTACATGAACTGATGCTGATTGAAGCTCTTCCCAGCAATACAGTGATCTAAGGCAGTTCCAAAAGACTCATGACTGAAAATGCTATCCACATTCAGAGAAAGAACTATGGAGTCTGAATGCGGATGGAAACATACTATTTTCTCTATCTTTTTTTTCTTTCTCATAGTTTTTCCCTTTTGTTCTGATTCTTCTTTCACAACATGACCAACATGGAAATATGTTTAATATGATTGTACATGTATAGCCTATATCAGATTGCTTGCCATCTTGGTAGAGGGGAGGGGAGGGAAGGAGAGAGAAAAAAATTTGAAACTCAACATCTTATAAAAGTAAATGTTGAAAACTTTACATGTAATTGGAAAATAAAATAAAATACTATTAAGTTGAAAAAGAAAAGAAAAGAAAAGGTTTCCCTTCAAGCATAGATAGCAGCCATTTGGCTGTGAGTTCCTTAAGAACAGGGACTGCTTTTTGTGTGGTTTAGTTTGGTCTTTTTTTGTGGGGTGATTTGCTTTCATTTGTATCCCCAACATTTAGTACAGTACCTGGCACATAGTAGTGCTTGATAAATGCTGGTTGACTTGACAAATATTGAATGCTTAGTACAAATCTCTGGTGGCTAGGTGGTGCAGTGAATAGAGCACCGGCCCTGGAGTCAGGAGGACCTGAATTAAAATCTGGCCTCAGACACTTAACACAAAACTAGCCATGTGACCTTGGGCAAGTCACTTAACCCAAACTGCCCTACTTTCCCCCCTCAAAAAAAAAAATTCTACTTACTCTCCATACCTACTGAAAGTGAACTCCTCAGGCCTTATCTTTCAGACCTCTTGGGGTGATCACAACTTACTTCTTTGACTCTCATTAACACCTTTGACAGCCTTTTAAGCTGTTTTTAACAACTTGACAGCCACAAACAACTTCTTTTTCTCCTTCTTGTTCCAACTTGGTTTATATTTTGTTACTTACTTTGTCTTGCCAAATATTTTATCCTCCTTACTGAGTTCCTCTTCTTAAGGCCTTTCTTTCAAATCCTTCCTCCTTTCTAATGAGTTCTCCTTTAGATAGAGAATTTCTTTTCTTAACTTGGGTCATCCCCCTCCATCTCTTCCTCAGGTTCTTTCTGCCATTCCTACTCGGCCGAAAGGCCTCGCTTTCCCTGCAAATTTGTACCTCTGGTAGATTCTCCTCTATGCCACCACTGCTGTTCCTCACCTCCAACCTCAATTATTTTACACACATTTGAAAATATCTTCATTTTCACTCTACACAGTCAACATCCAAAAAAATCTTGATAGAGTAGAAAATTGGCCTGAGATGGGGGAAGCATAATTGGTTAACTGTTTTCTGACAAAGATCCATGGGTTTTCATGGTTTTAGTCAGTTCAGTATGAGTCAATAGTGTGAAATGGGAGCCAAATAGCTCATGAGAACTTAGGTTCAAGAGAAGCATCGTGTCCAGGAGGAGGGTGATGCTAGTCCCACTGTGATCTATTTGCCTGTGATCTATCATTAATCATCATGCTATTCCGAAAAGACAGCGTGGTACAATGGAAAGAACATCGGATGTGTCATCAGAAAGGCTGAGTAAGAGTCCTAGCTCTGCCACTAGTCAATAAAACTGTCCAAACCTTGATCTTGAGATAGCGATAATTATATTGCCACCCATATAGTGTTGTTGCGAGAAAAGTGCTCTATAAATGTGAAAAAGCCTTAGAGAGGCAGTAGAAATAGGAATGGACTTGGACTTGGGAGAGACATGGGTTTGAATCCCATCTCTGACACTTGCTATTTGTGTAATGATGGGCAAGTCAGTCCACTGCTCTGAAATTCTTTTTGCTCATTTGTAAAATGGGGATAATAATCTCTAAAGTATCAACCTTATAGAGTTATTGTCAGGATCAAATGAGGTAATGATGTAAATCACTCGAGAAATGTCATTTGTAGGGGCAGCTAAGTGGCACAGTGATTAAAGCACCGGCCCTGGAGTCAGGAGGACCTGAGTTCAAATCTGGCCTCAGATACTTAACACTTACTAGCTGTGTGACCTTGGGCAAGTCACTTAACCCCAATTGCCCTGCCCTCCCCCCTCCAAAAAGCAAAAAACAAAAAATAAAAAAATTTTATACCTTTAAAAAAAAAAAAAAGAAATGTCATTTGTTATCGTGGTTGTTCTTATTACTTGTTATTGCCCACTAACCTGAATCTTCTCTTCTAATCAGGGGAATCTTCTTGTTATGCCTGATTTCACCCTGCCCCCACCCTGCACCCCTTCCTGCTGCTCTTTTCTTACTCATGCTGTTGCTAGGCTTGCCAAGGCTCCTGGATTTCCCTGGAGCCATTCGAGATTGCCAATAGTTTGTTGGCTCCCAACATCTGCTCTTCTTCCTGGAGGCAAGGCTGTGTAGTCATTGTACCACCTTGTGGCTGTCCACCTTTCCCAGCATCCTGAGAGAATTCCTGTCTCTCTTCACCATGAACTCTTTCTCCCTACCAGTACTCACTCACAGAGGAATACCTCCCCCTTCCCCCCCCCCGAAAAAAAGCAACCATGAAATCCCAGGTTGGGCGTATGCTAAATTGGCAAATGGAAGTGTTGGCCACACTTAGAGTAACCTCCCCCTCTGCATCTGCCAGACTGCTTCTTTCCCATAGCCTTCCAGGGCTCAGATGAACTTATCAGTTTTATTTCCCTAAAGAAGTGACAGTGAATATAAATGATGAGGCTAAGTTTTGAGAAAAAGGTTGGGCCTGGGAATCCCCAGTCACAGCAACCATCAAGGTGCAGGTGCTGAAATGATGACAGCACTTGGTTTGTGATGCACACGTTGTGGCGTGTACATTGCACTTGAAGAGGCAAGATAACAAAAATTATGCTAGATATGTAGTCAGACAAGCCAGGTAAAAAACCTGGTTTTGATACTCTCTGAGTCTAAATTTTCATTAGGGTGTCCCTAAAGTCTGGAT
>CM053586.1:141058202-141089375 GCA_028646515.1 Pseudochirops corinnae | reverse complement strand
ATCCTTTTTGTCCCCCAAGAAGGAATCTAAAGTTGGATTGCTGAGCTTGCTTTGCTTCCTTTGCCTGCTCATGTTGCCAGTCAATTACTTGACTTTTGGGCTCAGTAGAACTCTGCTTTCAGAGGGGAGAGCTCTGTCCCAAATTGCTGGGGTTTTCACAGCTGCCAGAGCTATTAGGAGGCCGCAGTCTCTGCAGCCCCCACCAGCTTTGGCTCACTGGTCACACACCTCAGGACCACCACCCAAGACCACGATATCGATCCAGGCAGGTCAAGGCAAAAGCACTTAGCCTCTGAATCATCACTTGGCCCCCCTGCAATCTGAAGGCTAGGAGCTCTGAAGCAGCCACATGGAGGTCCCTGCAGGGCCACCACTTCAGACCACTTCTAGGTCTGGAGGTGTTCAGCTGAACCCTCTCCCCCAAATTTAGCCAAGTTCCACTGAGCTTTCCCTTTGTGCTAGGCTCTTATGGGTTGAAAATTCTGGAAACTACCACAGCTTCTGGTGATCCACTCTCCTGAAAGCTCCAGCTGTGGCTTCTCCTGGACACCCTAGGGCTAAAACCACATGGGGCTTGGCTCTGCTCCCAGCGCACTGGGATGAACCCTTCCCATCTGCCTGCCAGGCTGCCTTCAGTGGGAACTTTTTTACTCTGTCATTTTGTGGGTTCTGGAACTCTACAATTTCTTTAGAGTCATATTTGATAGATATTTGAGGTGGTTATGGGGAGAGCTCATGGAGTTCTGCTTCTACACTGCCATCTTTAGAGACTTTCTTTGGATGCCAAGAGGTTAAGTGACTTGCCATAGGTCATACAGCTGTTAAGTGTCTGAAGCAAGACTTGAACTCGGGTCTTTGCTGATTCTGATGTGAACTCTCTATTATATCCTAGCCTGTCTATAGCATGGAGGGAATTTTTCATACAAATGGAACAAAAAACAAATCATTTAAATAGAAAGAAAGTTTTCCTCTTCATCATTCAACTGTCTTTTGCCATTTGGGAAAAGATTGTTCACTGCCTGACTAGTGGATGGACTCGTCCATGGTCCCTAAAATTTTAGCACAAAAGAGGGAGGAAAACACAAATTGCTTAGACGGTTAGATATCAGACACATATATTTCTGTTTTTATTTTTGTCTCACTCTCTGTTCAGACTCCTTACAAACACCTTGTAGTGACATCTGCCAACAGAGCTAGAGCTGGAATGACCACATACTTCCCCTCAGTCTGCCAGTGCCAGTCTCTGAGTAAACTTAGAGTATTGAGCACAGGGGAATATAAGGAGAATAGATTTTTTCCCACCTAGGATATATTCTAGATTTGTTACATTTTGTCTAGACAGTCAAAGCAAACTTTCACAGGAGGATCACTTTTATGACATAATTCTTGTATGTGACATTCTGAAAGAGAGCTTGTTACTTGGTAAAAGCCAAGGAAATTGCAAGTGTCTCTCAAATGCGTAACTGTAACATATAATGCAGAATATGATATTTAAAATTCTGTGCACACTGGGCCAGGATTAAGTGGTCTAATAACTGGACATTTTTTAAACCTGAATTAAAAACACTTGGCAGGGATTGGGCTCGTATAGAGAATGGAACGGAGATGAATAGTGTTCATAGTTGAGGGAGTGGTGTGAGGATGAATGGGGCTGGAAGAAAGGTGCCATGGTAAAGAGATCCTGGTAATGGCAGCTCAGGGGGAGTGATTGTGGCACACTGAAATGCTGGTGGAAGACTTCAAGATGAGTGATGACTGTTATTAAGAACCAAGTGCACCATTTTCCATGTAAGCATCCAGGGGCAAAGCCCCATCCACCCTCTGCTAGTTACTGCTCTGAGTTTCAAACATGAAAGACATTAGATGAAGCCTTTCAGTGATTGGGCAGGTGGGTGTTAAAATAAAATTCTTATCCCTTTTTCAGGATATCAAATGTTTTATTGCTATGTCATTTCAAGCATCGGCAGGACTAATAAAGCTCTCAACCAGATAAAAAGTTTTACAAGATGATGGATTTTTTTCTTCTAACAACTAACTTCCAAGGTTGTTTTAGTTCAGAACCAATTTAGATAAACACTTTTCCAACATGTTTTATTACTTTGTTTTTTTTTTTTTTTAAAGAATATAGTTGGGGCAGCTAGGTGGCACAGTGAATAGAACACCAGCCCTGGAGTCAGGAAAACCTGAGTTCAAATTTGACCTCAGACATTTGACACTTACTAGCTGTGTGACCTTGGGCAAGTCACTTATCCCAGATTGTTTTGCTTCCCCCTTCAAAAAAAAGGTAACGAAATAAGAGCCACCACAGTGGGCCAAATTAGGGTCATCCTACCCATTATTCTGTTTCTGACAGAGGCAATAAAGATTAAGTTGTGAAAAGTTATGGCTGGTCTTTTTGATATCATCATTCAAGATCCATACTACTTCCCTCTCTACCTCCCCTACCCCCTTTCCCACACACCTTATTTGTTCTTAATAACCCATTTTGAATCTATGGCAATTGAATTTTGAACTAAAGCGTCCCTTGAAAGTTATCTTCTCAAATTGCCTAATTTTACAGAAACCAAGGTCCAACAAGTATATTCATGTCCAATTTCACATGGGGAGAAAGTGATTTAAACATAAGATATTCTGATTCTAAATCTAGAGGTTTTTTCTAGCACATTGCTGCTATTTGAAAGACTGTAAACTTCTTGAGGGCAGAGGGACATTTCATGTTTGTTGTTGTATCCTCATCACCTAGTAGAGTGTGGGATACACAGAAGACATTTAATAAACACTTGTTAGTTGATTAATGAATGGTTTTAATTAAGCTTTCCTTTAATGTGTTCAAGTTTCAACCTGTATTCCTCCTTTGGCTAATAAATTTCACAAGTTTATTGCTTTCTGTGCAAAGAAATATTTCCTTTGTCCCAAACCTATTTCCCAGGACTTGGGGACTTGTTGAACTAGTCCATATTGACCCTCTTCACACCTTTCATGATCTTAGAAATTCTGATCTTCTGGCTTCTCAGCTTATACCTTTTTTGACTCATAACTTTTTTATTCCTTAATCTATTCCTATGTGACAGGCCTGTCATCCCTGCATTATTTTAATTGCCTTCTTCTAGCTCTTTCATGAGCTACTTGAAATATAGACATAAGAACCATCCTGAATATTCCAGTTATGGATGTGCCACCAGAACCATAACTAAGGTGGGGTTACTGGAGCTTTGCCCCAGGTGCTGATATCTGGGAATGCTTTCTACCCAGGGGCCACTTTCGCTCTTTTCCATGTGATGCAGAGCGAATAAATTATACACTAGTTGATAGCATTAGTTGGAGAGGTGCTTAATTGTACCTTCAATTTTGTTTTCTTTTGAAAGAATGTCTGATCATTAAACCTAGTGCTTGGTAACTTTTTATATTTAGTTTAAATATTTATCTAACGATAAAATGAGTGGATATTTGAGAAAGAACTGGTACCTCTCTCTTAGCATCAATCTCCCCAGGGTTCTAGTCATATTTTATATTCTTATCTCCTCAACTGGCTCAGGTCCAGCTATGCCCAGGGACAACTTAGAAATCAAGGAAGAAGGAAAAGAACACCCAACATCAGAAATAAGATCTTATGTTTCCATGAATATGGCTAACGCCAACAAAGTCAAAAGAAGGGTCTCCACATCACCAGAAGAGTGCCCACTTGGCGAAAGCCTCCTTTGTCTAGGAACTTAACCAACCAACCCTATTATTAGATGGCTGGGTCACATAGTGAACTTGAGCGATAACAGATGAATAACAGCTTGAATGCTTCACTGGCAACCAGGAAAAATTACATTAACCAGAAAAAGGCCCCCAGTCTTTTGTGTAAATACTCTGTGGAGGATTTATAGAAACACACAGATTAGAATCCTGTCAGATGATAAAATATAGATGGGATATGATCTGCACTATTGGAGATCCAAATTGATGAGATCTCTTAGCCATTGAGTATTCTGAGTACAGTTAATTCCCTTTACTGAAAATCAGTGTACTTTGATTACATAGTTACTACTTCAGAAGTAATGTCCTCTTCATTCTCCCAAGTTATAGAGGTCAAGATCATTCAGTGCTAAAAAACTGTGATTTCTTCAGGCTAGGAATCTAACATATCTCTGTTATGGTCTAAAGAGAACACGTAGGTATTGGGGCAGCTAAGTGGTACAATGGAAAGAACAGTGGGCCTGGAGTGAGGAAGACATTTATGAGCTGTTTGAACCTGGGCAAGTCATTTAACCCTGTTTGCCTCAGTTTCCTCATCTGTCAAATGAGCTGGAGAAGAAAAATGGATAACCATTCTAGTATCTTTGCCAACAAAACCCCAAATGGGGTCATGGAGAATCAGACATGACTAAAAATGACTTAACAACAACAAAGAGAACACAGAGAGACTTTAGGAGTAGCGGGACTTTAGGAGTAATGATTGTCTTCAGGTTATTTCAGAACTCTAACTTGAACCATAGAGGTACTAGGAACAGCTTTTAGAGCATGAAGAACAAAATTGGAGCCTGCTGATTTGAGATTGTTTTCCCCTTCCCCCGTGACCTCATGAGAACTAACTTTCAAGACCCAGCAAAATTCAGAGCAAGTGACACCATCTGAAAGAAATTCCTGTATTAAACTTCTGATCTCTGGGTGCACTTTTAATTTCCAAAATTGGTTTTCTAATCACTACAGTAAACAGAATCTTAGGCAAGTCACTCAAGCTTTCTGAGCCTTGGTTTCCTCCTCTGTAAAATGTAGGGATTGAATTAAATTATTTCTGTGGTCAATTTCAGCTCTCAGGGCAATACCAGGGCAGTTCTGATTCAAAAAGTGAAATCTTGGTATCACAGAGGATCAAAATACAAAGTCATAGTTTTCCTATGATTAGTGAGCTAGAGAGGAGCTGTCAGACCATGGATTGAAGTACATTTTTTTTTATGACTTCTGCTTTCTTTTTTTTTTTTTTTTAAACCCACTTGGGTTTATTAATAGTGCAACAGCTGCTGAGTTCTGGATCAGAAATTAGATAAGGTCACAGGTTGTCCAGGCGGTGTTGTGATTCTACCAGTGGATAATTTCATAAATTCCAAAAGACTTTGCAAGCTTTGGGGGCTGTGCTAACAAAGACCATAGGTGAGGTACTCATGGGGTCCCCCTCTTTCTGAAGGTGAACAAGGTGGTCTGCTGGTAGAATGGCCAGCTTGCTTGGAGCTTGGTAAGGAAGCAGAATCTCTCAGAACACAGAGGGGGCCATTGTTAAGGCTCAGCCAGATGACACAGTCTTAGGGAGCTCAGTAGTTGTTTATTGAGCTCTGTAAACTTAATCATTTCCAGCTAAGCCATAACACGCAGAACAAGCACCTGTGAATTAACTGTGGCTACTTCAAGCTTTGTTTATTTTTTATAAAAGGGTCCAAATGATCACATTTTCTCAACTTCTTCCCTTTTTCCTCAGCCTTCCTTTTGAGCCAGAACTGGATAGCTTTTGTTTTTGTTTTTCCTTTTATCTTTCTTAAAAAGGGAAAATATTCAAACAGGATAAGGAAAAAAAAAATTTTTTCTAGACAGACTGTTGTACATAAATTTCCTCTGACTCTCAAATCATTGAGAAACTTTGTGCTTCTTAAAAGATGTTTTAAGGTCACACTAAGGCGAATTCTATATTTATAATAGGCTTGAAACAGTTTCTGCAAAACTATATACAGTGAAGTTTCATCCATCTTGAATGAGTCATGGGATCACAAATTTAGAGGTAGAAGGGAACTTAGAGGTCATCAGGTCCAAACCCCTCGTTTTACAGATGGGGAAACTGAGACTCAGAGAGGTTAAAGGACTTACCCAAGAACATATAGGTAATAAGTAGCAGAGCTAGAATTTGAATCCAGGTCTTCTGACTCCAAATCCAGCACACATTCCACTGTATCATGCTGCCTCTGTCATTCTGGATAGCCAAGTTTTTCCAGATATAAAGAAGTTAAACCATCAGCTATCAGAACTCTTAACTGTTAATAGACATATTTCTAATATGTACTATAATCTTCCTCTTTTGTGGTAATCCGTAAAGCCATTGGTTGGGGGAGGGGAATTCTAACTTTTCAAACAAGCTGTCTCTGTTCTCAACACACCTCTTTCTCCTTCCTGGCACCCCCCTCCCTCTTCTGGAATATGCTTAGAAGGAACCTTCTGTGCTAGAAACTTCCATCTCCCAAGCAAACTTGCTCACTGGGACTTCCTTATTGCATGTGACATCAAGGTTTTCTAAAGTTAAATGTATTTTCTGAAGTGGGGGGTTAAAGTTCAATTACAATATTATAAAATGTAATAATAATTATAATAAGGTTCAATTATATAATATATATAAAAGCCTGTGGTTTTTAACATTTTTGACTGCATTGTTCCTCTATGGAAATGTCTATATCCTCAAAAGCATATGCAACAAACCAAGACAGCTACCTTATTCAAAAGTCTGTAATTATACTACTAATAATTATCCATGTATATATAAAAATACATGTAAATTTACTTTTTTCTTCTTCTATGTAATGTAATGTTTGGGCATGCTGCTTGTGACACGATTTCTAAAAAAGTCTTGGCCATTGTTTAGTGTATCCTTTTGGTTTTAAATACTGGTCAGGAAAAAACAAATTGTGTGAAAATATGTGAAGAACATTCTGTTACCAAAGCAAAAAACCAATTTGCATCTAGAAAGTATAAGAGGTAAAGTAACAGCCTTGCCAATGAGAGAAATGATTATTTCTCTCTTGTTTTTAATAATGAATTATTATATTAGAACCAAGGTTTTTCCCCTTTTTTACTTCCTCATCCAGAAATCAACCAGTGTGGGAAACCTTTCTCAAGTTTTATCCAGGCCAAGATCTAATCAGACAGTAAAAGAAAGTCTAAGTTTGGGCTAATGGGAAGACTCCTGCTCATTGCATTTATTCAGACAGGTCTGGAAAAAATGTTGATTCTCCCTTTTGTCAAACAGGTGATGTGGAAATTGATGAGCCCCTTTGACCAAGATTTGGGTGATCCAAGTCATGTATCCCAATACCGTCATTGTAATATAGCCCAACCTTATTCATTTTTTTCATAAATTGTTAACCAATCAGAGTTAATTGCCACCCTCAGGAACACCTACTCTTCCAAGAGTATATAAATTGTGAGCCTCCACCATGGGGGTCTTTGGCGTTTGAGAGGGGCCAGTGACCTCTTTGTATTAATTAAAATGCTAGCCTTATTAAGAAAATGATTAAATTACCCAGAAACTATGTCTCTCGAACTTTTTAAATGCCACACTGGCATGACAACATGCAATATATTGCTTCTGCTATTTGAGAACATGAATGGACATAGAAAATTATAAATCACATTGAATTAGTATCCATAATCACTGGGAATGCATAAACAAGGTCTAACAAATATAATGACTTAGAGTTTATAAGGGAAAATCTCACACTTTAAATGTTTATAAAATGCTTTCCTAACAACAAGTCTGTGATAGAAGTATTGCAAGAAATATTATCCCCATTTAACATAAGCTAATTGAGGCTCAGAAAGGTTCTCAACCTCTCCTGGGTAGTCAGAGTCACCCTGGGCAGCAAGAGTTAGAGCTGGGACTGAAATTTAAAATTTTCTGATTTGAAATACAGTTAAGTACTCTTTCCATAATGTGATTAGTATACTAAATATAATGGGACCTTTTTCTGATTACTCAGAACTATCATCATGAACATCCTTCACTGTGATGTCCCAAAGACATAGCCATAGGGTGTATGTAGATGTGGATTATAAGATTATATATACCAGCTCAGAACCCTTCAGGGCCCTCTATTGCTTACCAGTCAAAATAAAACTCCTTAGCCTGGCAGTTAAATCTCCCCTGTGAGCATCCCTGCCTCTAAGTCAGCCTGCTTCCAGGTTACCTTTCTAACCTTATTTGGCATTACTCACCTTCCCACACTCTAAATTTCAGAGATACTGGATCATTCATTGTTCTGTCTTATCCTGACTTCTCCTGCTTCTGTGTATTTGAGCAAGCATCTTCCCTGTCTAGAATGTATTCCTTCCCCATCTCTCTACCCACTTAAATCCCTCTCTTAATTTAAAGCCCTTTTTAGGTACTCTGGCCTTCATGAAAGCTTCTCTGATCTCTCCACCTAGAAACTTTCCTTTCCTCCCTAAATCTCAGCCCTCTTTCTTAAACTTCTGTGTATTTACCACATTTAATTTGCATGTTTTTAATCTCTCCTACTGTGTTACAGAGGGGTAGCTAGGTGGCACAGTCAGTAAGAGGGCAGGGCTTGAAGTGAAGATAGACCTGAGCTCAAATCTAGTCTCAGACATTAACTAGTTGGGTGACCTTGGGCAAGTCACTTAACTCTGTTTTCCTCAGTTTCCTCATCAGCAAAATGAGCTGGAAAAAGAAATGGCAAACCACTCCAGTATCTGCCAAGAAAACCCCAAATGGGGACAGGAAGAGCTGGGCACGACTGAAATGACCTAACAAAAACAAAAGGATTTAACCATAGATGTATACTGTTTGGATCAGACACAACTGAAAAATGACTCGGCAGCAGTGTATCTTAGGGGTAGCCTATTCTAAGGTTTGCAAATCCATCATTATCATTAGAAGATGATGCTTCTGTAGACATGACACCAGACTATCATTTTCTTCATACCCTCTTTAATGATGGACTTTTAGTAGAATTTGAGGCACAAACGACATTAAAACTGCAACCCTCATGCAATGGAATAGTCTGTTTAGTGCCTGTGTGATCAGAACTCATTCCTCAGTGCAGTGATCATCTCACTACAACATGCTGTGTATGGCATTTACATACACTAGAACTGTCAACTTGTCCTGATTTTACATAAATCTAGCGGCATATGATTTACTGGTACCTTACAGGGAGAAGTTGGTAAGCACTGTCAAAACACACTGGTTTTCTGAATGCTGTAAAACTGTTCAGATGATAGACCATGCTATGAAATAAGATCCCTGCAAGGGCCATGGTATAATGATGACTTGTTGGGGATTCTGTTTTTGTTGTTGTTAGTGTTTTTATAAATCATATCTAACCTTTTAATGCCATGTCTCAGTTTTAAATGCTAAAGTGATCTTTCTGAAATTATACCTTTTTGTAAACTGCATTTGTTCATAAAAAAATCTGCTTTTCCAGTTAACTTTGAGTCAGATCCCTTAACTATGAACCACTCAGAACACAGTTTAGATTATCCAATTTAGGCAAGCACATCATATGGCACCGCTTCATGGCTTTAGATGACTCAGAATCCGCTAAGATTTTGAACAGTTGCCCTTTCTGAGACCTGATACCCCAGAGCACATGAATCAGTATAATAAGGAACCATCGACATTTTTCTAACCTTGCATTTTTCAGGTCACACAGAGATATTCTCATTGACTACCAAAGCTAAAGGGCACTTTGGAGGTTATTTTCCCCCAACACCTTTATTTGTATAGATCAAGAAACTTGGGCTTAGAGTAATGAAGTAATTTGCCCAAGTTTACCCACTGTGTCAGAGGCAAAACTCAGACCAATCTCCAACTCCAGTATTCTTCCTGCTAAAAAATACCACACTTTCTCTCCCAGCAAGTCTTCATGATGTCACTATATCTTATATATTCTTATATTGTATTCTTATTTTATATTATAAAAGTACAGATAGTAATTGAATAAGATTTAAGTATAACGAGAGAGAAGAAATAGAGAGAAGAAATTCACCAGACTCCAATCATGGCAATAACCAGGGAGAGAACAAAATTTTGTCCAGGTAGATCACTTGTTAAGTGGGTCAGTAAGCCAGACCATTCTCGATTATATTTTGTTTGAGGTCATAATGTCTTTCTATTGCAATTAGTTGAACATTGGTTCTGACACTTATATTCTTATAATCTTACAGATATATTCTTATATATCTTATATTCTATATAATGCTGCCAAATTCATCTTTCATAAACATCTTTTTCATCACGTCACTTCCCTAGTCAAAAACTGACAATGCTTTTCTCAATGACCTCCTAACTTCCCTGCCAACTTTTAAGTCCTTCCGTTATCAAGCTCCAACCAACATATCCAACCTAATTTCCTATCCTTTAACATTTGAATGTGAGCTCCCTGAAGTAAAAATCATTTCATTCCTTGTCCTTGTGCTATCACCAAGCACAATGCTAATAAAGGCATTTAATAAATACTGACTAATTGATAAGGGATCTGCTACAATTAGCCTGGCCTTGACATGACCACACTTAGTTCTTTCCTTACCTATGCTATTCTTCCATTTACAATATCATCCCTCTTCTCTGCTTGTATGCCCATAGTGTTTGGTGTGCATAGTAAGCCCTTACTTAATAAATACTTGTTGGTTGATCAATTGATTTGAATACTTTGCTGTTTGTCTTTCAGTATAGGAAGATCACATACTCTAAGTCATAAAATGGTTTCTACAATGTGTTATCCAGGGA
Source organism: Pseudochirops corinnae (assembly GCA_028646515.1). Lineage (NCBI taxonomy): Eukaryota > Metazoa > Chordata > Mammalia > Diprotodontia > Pseudocheiridae > Pseudochirops > Pseudochirops corinnae. Next base: position 141,078,886 of record CM053586.1, on the reverse strand, counting down.
ACTTTGGAGTCTCTCAAACGGGAGAGGAGCCTGGGAGAACAGACATGGACCAGAACCACTGTTCAGTCAATTGCAATAGAAAGACATTACTACCTCAAATAAAATATAATCAAGAATGGTTGTAGCCTGGTCTGGCTTACTGACTCACTTAACAAGTGATCTACCTAGACAGAATTTTGTTCTATCCCTGACTATTGCCATGACTGGGGTCTGGTGAATGTATTCCCTTTCTACTTCTTCTCTCTCATTATTCTTAAATCTTATTTAATTACTATCTGTACTTTTATAATGAGTTTTTTTTCTCCAGGTAGAGTAATAATATAGAGATAAACTAATAAAAAAATTTTAAATAGAAAGATAAATTATTGCATTCTGAATGAGTACTCTCTCCATTTCTCTTCTCTTTCCTTATCTCTGTCTCTCTGCATTTCTCTCTTTATCTTTATGCCTCTGTCTCTTTCTGTCTGTCTCTCTTTACCTTCTCTGTTTCTCTTTCTGTCCATCTCTGTATTTGTCTCTTTCTTTCTCTGAGCCTTTGTCTGTCTGCTTGTCTCTTTGTTTCTGTGTGTATGTGTGTCTCTGTCTGTCTCTGTCTCTCTGTCTCTCTGTCTGTCTCTCTCTCTCTCTCTCTCTCTCTCACACACACACACACACACATTTTTCTCTGCACCAAGGACAGGCTTTAAGTGTACAGTTCAGGTAGTTGTTTTCCACCATCACCTGCATTTCTTATACCTTCCCCTCAACACACAGTATAATTATGCCATATGCCTCAAGGGCTACATAACTGAAGAGCAGGTGGCTATTGTCTCTACCTCTCCACTCCGCACCACTGGAGGAAAGAATCACTCACTGTAGTATTTGCTGTCTGTTTGTCTTATTAACTCTCCCTTTTTCCTATCACCAGCATTTTTGCTGTTTACTGTTCCCACTGTTCTTCTAATCCTTGCCACCATTTTGTCCTATTTCTACTGTTCTCTTCTCTCTTATCCACTTTTCTCTCTTTTTTTGTCTATTCTGACTCTTATGATTTTCCTCATACTTCTCAGCTGGTATTTCAACAGACAGTGATGGCCAATAGATATAATCCTTTCATTCCATGCCTCTGATGGACAATTTAGAATAGATTGAGTACACATTCCAGATTTATACCTCTTCTCTGCTGTTTGATGCTAAATGTTCAGGGGCTGCTTCTTCATGGCCAAAGAGGTTTCTTTCATTCTTCTTCTCTCCCCATCTGCTCCTTCTAACTACTTTCAGGTCTTGAAGTGTTCTGAAATGGTGGGATTTTTAGAGGGATGGATTATATATGGCTAATGTTTAATGCCACCTAGACAGTGTAGGAGAGAATCCTAATCTTAGAATCAGAGGGACAAATTCAAATCTTTCCTCATGCATGTGATTTCAGACAAGCCACTTAATCTCAGCCTCAGTTTCCTCATCTGTAATGAGAAATTAATAAGAGCATCTATGTCACCTGGTCATTGTGGACATTACATGAGATAAGATGCTTTTCAGATGTTAATACTGGCTACTATTATTGTTGTTGTTAGTGGAATTTTTTTTAGCAGAATTGTTAAACATGAATGCATAGTTAAATCGTGTATACATAGTTAGATTGTATATACAAATCAAAGCTTGTTGGGCTTGGTCTTAAGCACTAGAGGAATGCAATATGATTGCTAAACATTCTTTTTAAAGGGGATTGCAAATATGAAGTTTGAGCAAGATCTCAGCATAGTTAAGCATGAATGCATAGTTAAAATTCTGGAGCAAAGTTCTCTGTCAATAATCTATGAAATTTACTTTTGGTGGATAGCAAACTATTATAATCATAATATAGGCAATTCTCTCTACTAATTCATATCAGCAACTTCTCTGCAACTTATAGTCTTAGTAAATTGCCTATAGGACTAAGCACTAATAAGATATTGCCTTATACCTTCACTTACATTCACAAGTTCCTTCAGAAAGAGGGGGAATGTCTAGAGTCACATCCCTAATTTTATAAGTGAGAAACTGAAATATGAGAAGATCATAGGGTCTTATGGCTAGACGGCATCTGTGAGGTCATAGAATCCAAACCTCTCATTTTACAAGTGAGGAAAGAGGTTCAAGGTGCTAAAAGTAGATCACAAACCTTTAAAGGAGATCACATTTTAATAGCTATCTCTATTAAATTGTGACTTTAGGCAAGTCACAATTGACTAAAACCTTTATATGATGACTAACCTTTTGGTGGCAAGTGTCTCCAAACTGAACTAAGTCAGTCCTCAGATGGCAGGCATCATCTGCCTTTGAATCTCACTCTTGTACATAATCTGCCAGAGAAAAGCCTTCAAAAGCCTAAGGTCATCTCCACACCATGTTGTGGTATTGGAATAGGGGTGAGTGTGTGATTTGTAAGATGTGGTTGAGCATGACAGATAAGAGAAGAACCTAGAATGAAAACTGGGCAGGGAGAAGCAGGGTGATGTTTTCTAAGAGGAGTCTGTTATCATGTAATGCCACACATGGCATTGCTACCATCTGGTCTAAATGCCATATGGGGCATTACTCGAAGATTTCACCATAATGCTGCCAGTATTTGGGGAGCATTCTCATCCTTCATGACTCTCCCCCCACCAGACTCACCCAACAAAATGTTGCGCTTCCTCCTTCAGTGTAAAGCATGTGCTTTAAGGAACCCAGTGTAAGGACTCCCACCAGCCAAGACCACTTGCCAAGCTGAGGCTGCCATGGAGGCTGCCCCAACACAGATCAGTGAATTACTTCTTGCAACAAGCTTTGAAGTGGATAAAATATTCACAAGCAAACATCTGTCTGCTATTTCCTGTCCTTGCAGTTATGTTCGGCTTTTTTTTGCCAGAGAATTCTATGGATGATGTCACTTTTCTCTGAAGAGAACAGGCCATCAGAGCTTTTCACTGACATAATTAATTATCTCTAAGCTGGGCCAGGGCCAGAAAATTCCCATGGTACAGCCTCCACAAACATTAACTCTACTTGAGCTTGGTGTTCTTAAACTTTTTTTAAAGGGACAGGATCCCATTTCTTGTTGGTTGGAGATTTGCTCAGTGTTAACAAATCCTGCAGAGGGAATTGCGGCATAGTTAGTTATGATTTCATGAGGAAGAGCTTTGGCAAATTGAGCAGCAAACTTGAAAGGTCAACTACAGATCGTGTATACAAATCAAAGCTTGTTGGGCTTGGTCTTAAGCACTAGAGGAATGCAATATGATTGCTAAACATTCTTTTTAAAGGGGATTGCAAACATGAAGCTTGAGCAAGATCTCAGCAAAAAGCCAATCACGTTCAACTACTAAAAACCTAATCCAGAAAATGTTGAAGGGCATCGGTTTATGAGTCATCAAAGATCCACATTTGTAAGGTCTACATTTGAATAACAAAAAAGAAACAAAGAAAGAAAAGAAAGAAATGACCAGAATTATGACCCACATGTGTTCTGAAAACTGATTCCTATGTTATGATCATTTAAAAAAAGATAGTCCAGAAATACTCTGCTTTGGGAGGGCCTCACCTCTCCCATGACAGATTGGCTGTCTCTACTTAGATGGATGCTTTTCCTTTTCTCTTGTGTGGCACTTCCTCCATTTCCCGGTATCTTTGGTTCCTGGAATATCCCAAATGTAATGGAGTGTGGTCAATGAGGGTTCCATACTCAGAGTAGGCACAGAGGACTCTCTGCCTGTTGCTAGTCCACATAGGACCTTGGGGAACCTCTTTCCAGAAAAAGGGAGCTGGAAGCAGGTAGAACTACCTTATGTTTGCTCTGAGCCTTGGCCAGACCTTCTTTCCCATCATATGCTGAAACTTCCACCTGCTAAACATTTTAATAATTGTTGCCTCCTAGTTTTCAGAAGAAGAAATCAAAACTATCTATAGTCATATGAAAAAATGTTCTAAATCATTATTGATTAGTGAAATGCAAATAAAACAACTCTGAAATATAACTTTATACCTATCAAATTGGCTGACATGACAGAAAAGGAAAATAACAAATGCTGAAGGAGACATGAAAAAATTGAGACATTAATATACTGTTGGTGAAGCTGTGAATTAGTCTAACCATTTGGGAGAACAATTTGGAACTGTTCTCAAAGGGCTATAAAACTGTGCATACCCTTCGACCCAGCAATAACACTACTAGGTCTATATACCACAGAGATCAAGGAAAAGGAAAAAGGATCTATTTGTACAAAAATATTTAGAGTAGTTCTTTTTGTAGTGTCAAAGAATTGGAAATCAAAGGGGTGTCCATCAATTGGGGAATGAATGGCTGAAGAAGTTGTGGTATATGATTGTAATGAAATATTATTGTGCTTTAAAAAAATGATGAGCAGGATCATTTCAGAAAATCCTGGGAAACCTCTTATGAACTGATACAGAGTGAAATGAACAGAACCAGGAGAACATTGTAAATAGTAATAGGAATATTGTCAGGATAATAAACTGTGAAAGACTTAACTGCTCTGATCAAGACCAGGATCCAAGACAATTCCAAAGGAACTATGATGAAAAATGCTATTCACCTTCAGAGACAGAACTGATGAACTCTGAATGCAGATTGAAGCATACTTTTTTGAAATTTTATTTTGCTTGGGGTTTTTTGGTCTGCATTTTCTTTTTCCACATGGCTAATATGGAAATATGTTTTGCATAACTTCACATGTATGATTGAAATCAAATTGCTTGCCTTCTCAAGGAGGAGAGTTGAGGCAGGAGGGAGGGAGAGAATTTGGAACTCAAAATTTTAAAAAATGATCATTAAAAAATTTTACATGCAATTGGGAAATATTTAACACACATGCACTATACAAAGATCTTAGAAAGTGTCAGCACTGGAAAAAAATTGAGTCTTTTTTCTATTCAGAGAATGACTCACTATAGCCAAAAGGATACAAAACATCACCTTCTATATGAAACCTTTCATGACTCCCCTCCCCACACCTCCTAGTGTCTCCTACCCCAGATCACATTACATAACTATATAATGATTATACATTTAGACTTTTAAGATCATTTTGCCAAACCCTCTCATTTTACAGATGAAGAAACTATACTCCATTCCACTAACCTGCCCAGGGTCAATAGATGGCTGTCAGGATTTGAACTCAGGCACTCAAACTCCAGATCCAGTACTGTTTCCACTCACCATACCAGAATGCCTCCATGTAGACTTCTCTGATAAAATGTAAGAGCAGGTGTTGTTTCACCTCTGTCTTTGTGTTCCCAGACCTTAGTAGAGTGTGGAGCATATTATAGTAAATGTCTGTTGGTTGGAAGACTGAGAGACAATGGGAAAATACAGCACCCTGATTTTGAATCTTGTAAAGTTCAATATGAAGAAATGAATTTGGAAACACTTAATTTTAAAGACCAAGTGTTTCAGTCTTATATAATGATAACCACTTGAAATCTTGAACCATCCCTAACACTTTAGGTTTGTTCCTCCCACAAATTCACTGTATGGTTCACTGTGTGGTTGGTCATTTTTGCCTCATACCTAAAAGGCACAGAACTAAGAATCAGAATAACTTTATTTCCATTTGGAAATCAAGTAAGTTTGAAGATGAAAGATAAGGTATTCCCATTGCAGGGTTGCAGGAAACCTGTAGGAAACTTAAGCACAGCACAGCTCATGTAGATAAAGGTCTTGATTCAGTCTGCAGTCCTTTCTCTGAATGCTGTATTTTTTTTTCTGCATATAGTCCACTGACAAGTGAAGTCTTTAGCTGTTCATTCATGTCTGAGTCTTCACAATCCGATTTAAGGGTTTTCATGGCAAAAATATTGGAGTGGTTTGCAATTTCCTTCTCCTACTCATTTCCTAGATGAGGAAACTGAAGCAAATAGGGTCGAGTGACTTGCCCAGGGGTCACATAGCTAGTAAATGCCTGAAGCCAAATTTGAACTCAGAAAGAGAAGGCTTACTGATTCCAAGCCACTGACAGTGCTCTGTCTACTTTACTACCTAGCTGACCAGGAGTCTTTAACCATATAGAATAAACAGGCTGTTTCTAGCATCCTGAATAAAAATGAGAATTTGCAGATAGATAAATAGATGGATAGGTAGATAGGTAGATAGATAGATAGATAGATAGATAGATAGATAGAGAGAGAGAGAGAGAGAGAGAGAGAGAGATACAGATATCTTGATTTTTCTTTTCTGTAGGGTCTTCTAGACTCTAGAGGAGCATTTCCCATGAAAAGCTTATTTATCTGGAGCTCGCCAAAGGAGTATGAGTCTTGCTGACATTAGGAACCTTAGAAAGCCAAACATTCTGTAGCAAACATTTGATTATCCATCTGCAGATGACACAAATTATTATCAAGCAGTGTGGGCTCAGTGTGTTGGGGAAAGGGGACAGGAAGAGGGCTTCATACATCAGGCTTGGATTAAGGAACAAAGTGCTAGGAACTTCCCTCTTCACAAGTTTTTGCTTCATTTCATCATAATTTTCTATTACCAGATGTTTGTCTCCTAAGACTGAACATTCTGTCTTCCCCTGCTTGAGGATGAGAATGGGTGGGTGGATGGGGGAGTGAATAAAGAGAGATAGGATAAATTTATTTGCGCACCAAAACTTGTTCATTTACAATTCAAGAAAATAGAAAAGATTTAGTTAAGTTTTTGGCTCAGTTAACTTATTTATTTTTTAATCAAAGAATGTTAGGGCATCCATTCAATTGAAGGGCAGTTTCTTTGAATGTTACATTATTTGGAATAAATCAATATAAGATTAATGTCGCCTTACTGTAATTAAGAGTCAGAGACTGGAAATAGAGAAAACAATTCTATTTTGAACTGTACTACAAACTCATTGTCACTATGATAAATACTCTACAGAGAAGGATGTCTTACTTTGCTTATTTATAAAATGCAAATAACAATTACTCTCTTATAGAGTAAGTTGTCTTTAGATCAATAGTAGTAGAGGTTCAAAAAAAATTAACTTTTGGTTGCTACCAGAATCATATGCAACAAAACGTAAGAAAGAATTAGAATAAACTTATGCAATATTATTTGCCCAAACCTATTACAAGGCCCCCCTCCTTTTCTGCTAGCTGTTAAGTAGAACTTTATGTGTTTTATATGATGTGTCCCAAAAGTCTTAATGCAATTTTAAGCTTTAATAGCTAAGACTTTGGGGACACCTTACACGTCAACTCATTTGATCTTCACAGCATCCATGTTTTCCTGTCAGTAAGAATGACAGGTATTAGTCCCATTGTACAGCCGATACTCAAGAAAGTTAGGTGACTTGTTTATGTCCAAAAAACTAGTGTCAGAGGGAGGATCTGAATCCTGATTTGGCCTGCAGATTCTTGTGTGCTCTGACTCTATGAACTACTTTATTCACCTACCACAAGTAGAAATACAGAGATATATTCTAAAATAGGCAGAATATTTAGCAAAAGACTTTAAATAGCTAGATAAATGGCATCTTTTTTATCGTGTAATGGATTGTAGGCATAATTACCTACCAACTAGATATTTATTGAGCAAAGTCTGCCCTTGGAAAAATTACAAGAGCCTCTCGTTAACCAGAGAAAAGCAATTACTCTCTTCTAGGGCTTGTTCATTACTGTTTTCTAGGGCTCCTTCCTCTACTCCCAGGCAGGGCCAGAAGAACCCAACCTCCTCTTTTTGCACCTTTCCCACCTTCCTTCCCTTATGTTTCCTGTGCCCTTTCCTGTAACTTTGTCTTCTCTCTCCTTCCTCGACATTAAATTCTCCTCCCAAGCAAACAATATGGCATTGGTCACAGGATCAAACAATCACAGATTTAGAGTTTGGAGGGATCTGGGAGGTCAGCTAGTACAATCCCCTCATTTTATAGATGTGGAAACTGAGGTTCAGAGACGTAAATATCTTGCTTCAAGTCAGATAGGCTTTTATAGCATACCTTGGATGTTGTCCATTTGTCACTTCTCTTGGGGGTATTTATTTTTCAGAATGAAAAATACTTTGTCCTTTCTTAAAGGAATTCTAAAGTTTAGCCTGGGTAGTTGTGTGAATATTATTAACTAGCAGTTCAGTCTAACCAGTTCCCCTGAAAACCTGCTACATTTGTATTGGCAACTGCTAACACTGTTTCTCTAATAAAATGCCTCCATATCTCTACTTCTAAGAAAATGTGTGGAGAATTTAATTGAGAAAAAAATTTAATTTGAGAAAAAGCTATATAAGGAAACTCAGGAATATTTTCTACAATTTGAATATGGTTTTTAGTTGCACAGATGTCAGGTTTTAAATTCACTTCATCAGTGGTCAGGACAGGGGAAAGAAGCCAAGGAAGAAATTCAGCTTCTATTGACCATCTTTCATATCACTAATGATAAAACATATCCTGCTCTTTCCATTTTAGAATCCAAACAAATCATGAAATGCAAGGTCAGAGAAGTGGGCAACAACCCCCACAACACTATCCAGCTTACTGAAAAATTCTACCCACCCATGACCACCAACTCATTTCTAATACAAGGAGAGGAGGGGAGGGAAGAAGAGGGGAGCGGAGGGAAGGAGAGGGGAAGGTAAGAGAGAGAGAGCTCTAAGTGGTAGGGCAAGACAGATCCCATACATGGGAGGGGCTTGTATCTGCTTGGAAGTGAGCCAGTGGAATTAAAACCTGCAGTAAAGTGCAGTGTAAAGAGTATGGAGGATCTTGGTTCAAATTCTGACTTATTCAGTCTTGGGTCAAATTTCTTATCCTCTCTGACTCTCAGTTTTTTCACCTGCAAAATGAGAGAGTTGGACTTTTGATGGCCCTTCCAACTGTAAATCTATGATCCTCTCAGCCTCAAAACCTACGAGCCTCTCAGCTTCCTCATAAGCCCTGAATATTGCCAAAGCAGCTTAATAAGAGTTTGCATGGAACTCTCTGAGAAGCAATGAATAGTGGTTTTCCAAGTCCTAGAGAAACACGATTTCAGTTTGCCCAGGAAATAATTGCCAAAACAAAATCAGCACCTTTTTTTTAAAAAAAATGGCAGTATTGTCCTTTTTTTTTTTCACTCCCCAAATTAGGTCTTCCTATCTTACCTAAGGGAAAGGGAAGGGGAAGGGAATAAACATTTGTATAACACATGCCGGGCACTGTGCTAAGCACTTTACATATATTATCTCATTTAATACTCACAACAATCCTTCAAGGCAAGTGCTCTTATCCCAATTTTCAGTTGAGGAAATTGAGACAGAAGTTAAGTGACTTACTAAGGTCACACAGCTAGTAAGGCCGGGCAAAAAGTACAGCAACCACTTATGGGTCCGTACTACTATTGGCATTGAAGCTTTGACCTGTTAAATTTCTGGTCTGAGCTAGTTCACTCCTTAGGCTTTTGGTGGATCCTCATATAGTAGGGATGGGATAAAGAGGAAGGCTTGGGTGGGTGGGGGTGTTGTGAGCCTCACCATATTGATACCAAATTTAGTGACCAATCTATATTAGTCCTATTGCAAATCAGAAGTCCTAAACTCAAGTGATCTGCCAGCCTCAATTTACCCAAAAGCAAGAACTATAGGTATATACCAGCATGACTAGTTACAGTACTTAAAAAAAAAACATTAACAAAGACATTTAAAAATTGATTTCTAGGATTCCTTTGTCCTCTCCTTCCCCCTTTTTATGTGCAGAAAGCATGCTTGCTTTGTGTTTTGTTTTTTAACTAAGGTGTGCAATTGAATCTACGTACTCTTTAGATTTTGGACAAATGTGGTATTTTGTTTGTTTTCTATTCATATAGCTTTCATATATAGTTATTTCTCTTTCAGTCAATCCATAAATATTATTATGAACCAGGCATTGTGGGATGCACTGGAATACCAACAGGAAATAAAATAGTTCTTGACCTCAAGGAGCTTATATCTTACTGGCGAGAAAGGGGTGGTGAGGGTCCAGGCATGGAAGACAGCCTGTACCAAGGCACAGGGGTAGAAGATGGAATGTTATACTTGGGAACCACTGGTAGGCCATTTTCATTGGAATATATATTGTATGAGAGGAAGTAATATGTAATAAGCCTAGAAAGGCAGAACAGAGTTAGATTGTAAAAGTTAGATTTGTAAAGTTACAGAGAAGTTTGCATTTTATCCTAAAGGTAATAGGGAGCCCCAGAAGCTTCTTGAGGAGGATCAGAACTGTGCTTTTAGAAAATCAGTTCAATAGGTGTATATGGGGTCAGGGAGGACCACCACTTCTGGTGTGAGGGATTATGGAACCCTTTTCAGGCTGCTCATTCACCTTTGGTGTCCACCTATCCCCCAACTCTCATCTATGACTCCAAGAAGCTATAAAACTGTCTCGGCAGATGGACTAAATCAGGCTAAGAGTAACTTATGGCTGAGGGAGAAGGGTGTGTATCCCAAGCATTTGAAGTCTTTCCCTGGCAGAATGGGTGAATGAGAACAATCCTGTTCCAAAGGCCATGACAGTGGCTGAAACAGGCCAGGTGCTATGAAGGTCTTAGAGCTTGGGCAGACATCAAAGATGCAAAGTCATCCACTCCATGTCAAGCCCTGGCCAGTCCTGATTCTTGTCCTGCCATTGGACTTTAATGACTCTGAAAGAGAGAGTGAGGCTGACAGCTTTTCACAACTTTGCCTCACTTAAATCCAATTCACATGCAAGTCATCACTGGTCCTCTTCAAAAATGAAGGATGAACAACAACGATGAATGATTGATTGATTGGAGAAGAGTGAAAGTATATTGAAATATGTATTTCATAATTTCATAATGTTATGAAACTGGTTTGAAAGAAAAGGCACTAAGTTTTCAACAGGTAAAGTGGAAAGGGCACTAGCTTGGAGTCATAAGACCTGGGTTCAAATTCTGCCTTTGAGCTTACTACCTGTATAACCTTGGAGAAGTTGTAACCTTGCTTTGCTTCAATTGCCTCATATCTGAAATGAGGATATTAATAGCTTACACCTCTCAAGCTTGTCATGAGAGTTAGGAGACAACATGTAAAGTTCTACATAAATATAGAATAGCTATATGCATATATATACATATATTAATACTGGCTTTTGTTATAATAATGTTATGTTATCATTATTATTATTATTATTATTATTATTTGTGAGAATGGTGATGATGTCACTTAACCTCCATGCCTCAGTTTCCTTGCCTATAAAGTTAAAGGGTTAAACTAGATGATTTCTCAGGTCCCTTCCAACTCTAAATATCTGATCTAAGATTTAGTATATCAAGGTTAGCTGTGAGGAAGGTCTATGTTGATTATGTTCACTGATGTGGGGACACATTGCTTTTGAATGCTTCTATCTCATCAAGTGAAAGTCATCAGGACGAGAAGCTGTTCCTAGTACAAGCCCTTCTGTATGGTTAAGACAATACTTGAAGGCTTATTCCATCACCTGCAATCATTTGCTTAGAGTGTGAACTCTTGATGAATGTGAATTAGCTCTCTTCAGTTGTTAGAGGTGTTCTCATGATCAAGTGGTGTTTCATTTTTTAAAAAAAGGCTGAACTCCCGATGTCATTATTAGGTGGGAATTCCCTCCACCACCCTAAATCAACAACTATTTTGCAATTTATAGTCTTAGATGGGTGCCTAGGACACTAAGAGGTGAAGTGAGTTTTCCCAGGTCAACAGCCAATATATAAAAGAAGTACTTAAATATAAATTTTCCTGGTTTCAAGATGGGTTTTCTATCCACTGTGCTATCCTGTCTCTTCTATGTTTATGACTTGGGCAGCTAAGTGGTGCAGTGGTAGAATGGGTGCATCTGGATGCAGTGGATGGTGCATCTTTTAAATCATTTTTGGTGATTTTATACTTATTTTTAAAGTTTCTAGCAAAATATTTTGCCTATGCCTAATGGTAATAAATCTTCATGGTTTTGGCTATGGATATGATTTTTGGAAGTAGCTAAAAGTCATTTGGATCTTCTACTTCCTTACCACCTACTCATGCCTCAACTCTCAACAATCTTTTTTATAGCAACCATTCTACTGAAACTGCTCTCTCTAAGGTTAGTAATGACATTCTAATTATTGAATCCAAAGGCAACTTCTTGGTACTTGTTCTTGACCTTTCCATAGCTTTGGCACTGATGACCACTTTTAGCTTCTTAATACTGTCTCCTACTATGGTTTTTATGGCATGCTGTTTTCCAGGCTCTTCTATATCTCTGACTAGTCCTTCTAGCTCTCTTTGCTGATCTCATTTCCTTCTTTGACCTTCTAAGTTGAGATATCTCTGAAGGTTATGTCTTCAAATATCTTATATTATGTTCTATATTCACTCTCTTAGCATTCTCATCTGATTCATGTGCTACAATTACAGCCTCTATAAGTTCTATGTATACAAATATATTGCAAATCCACATAGGATCATTAGATATAGGACTAGAAGGGACCTCAAAAGGCATTTAGTTCAACACCCTAATATAGAAACTAAGTAAGGCCCAAAGAGAGCTTAAGTGACTTGATCAAGATCATAAAGGTAATAAACATCAGAGGCAAAATTTGAACCCAGGTATGAACTCCAGAGTGAGCACTCTATACCTATATATTTTTATTCCATCCATCCATCTATCTATCTATCTATCTATCTATCTATCTATCTATCTATCTATCTATCTGTCTGTCTATCTATCTTTCTATATGTGCGTATATAGATATTGACAGATACATATATATATATACACCTATATGTATACTGCCTCCATTTCCAACCCTGACCTCTCCCTGAACCTCTCCTTCTGAAATTCCAACTGCTATTTCAAACTTAATTTTTACAATGCTGAACCTATCATCTCTATAAAACCTGCCCTTCCTCTTAACTTTCCTACTGCTATAGTTTTGTCATTTTCACCTAGTCTCAAACCTTTTCATCTTCTTTTGATCTTCTCTCTTCCTTATCTCCTATATCCAACAAGTTACAAATCCAAGTGATTATTATAACTTTGAAATATTTCTTGCATTGATGCCAACCAAAAGAGAAGTCTCTTGTGGATCTGTCCATGACCCAATTCTGTTCAAGTTTTTTTTTTTCCCGCAGTGGCTTAAATGAAGATATAGGTGGTATGATTATCAAATTTTCTGATGACAATTAGGAAGAAGGGATCTGGTTGTTGTCCTTCATTCTCAAAGAGGGCCAAAATGACATCACTATGGCAGAACCAAGTTTCACTGTGTCCAACTGTGACGGATCAGACCAATACAAGTTCAGAATGTTCTATGACAGATCAGGCAAAAATAGTCCATGTGAACATTTGGGGTGAATTCTTTAAATCTGAGCATGTTGTGTTTCTTTTGAGCTATTTCAATTCTGCTTTGCTCATACAGCACAGCACCTTCTCTGATGTGGTTACTCCATTCTAAGTGGTCCTGTGCCAATGACTCCCATGTCACACAATCAATTCCAAAGTTCTTAAGAGAAACCTTGAGATTGTCCTTGTATTGTTTCTTCTGACCACCATGTGAATGTTTGTCCTGTGTGAGTTCTCCATAAAATAGTTTTTTTGTATGCAAAAGCATACATTTTTGTATTGGAACAACATGGCCAACCTATCAGAGATACACTCTCTGAAGTAGAGTTTGAATGCTTGGCAGTTTAGTTCAAGAAAGAAGATGGTGAACGACAAAAGGTTTCAAAAGTCTCAAACAGTGTGTTTACTCTAACAAGTTGAAATTTACAAGTCCATCTCCAATAAATCTTTACTCTGGTACTTTGTCATGTTACTGACCATTGAGGGATGATTTTTTTTTTCAGCACAGCCACTCAAAAAGACCATTTACTAAGGCATGGTAGTGTTAACATATTGGTAGAAATTAACTTCCAAGATTCCTCTGAGACTGGGATGCAAATTAATCTGAGCAAATATCAGAACTAACAAGAGAAGGCAAGATTAGTGCCTTCTACCCAACTGACTGGCATTCCTGCCTTTATTGTGTATATCTTTTAGCAACAGAAAGTGAAATAAAACAAAAGAAAGATTACCATAGACTTGATCCCGTATGTTGGTCGATATGAAACCCGCTTCTCTTCATTTAATGAGGCTGATACTTTATTTCTACACCACAGTGTGTACTCAGTGCTAAACCCATAGCAGATTTCCAAATGAATACTAGTAGATTAATTGCTGTAGAATGAATAAATTCAAATTTTATTCTGGTAAATAAATAATAATGACCTTTAAAAAACCCACAGTTTGTTGTGTGGTGGGTGATATAAGCAGTCTCATGCCATTGAGTCAACTTGTAAGTACTCTCACTTTTGTGGTAAAGGGTGGATTCTTTTCTTACCAATGACCCATCTTGTCTCTAGGGCAAGACAGCAAGAGAGACATTGACAGAACAAGCCTGTACTACCTTTGATTCTGTTGTTTCAAATGTGGTCGGAAGGAAAGAGCAGGTTTCCCAGCTGCCAATGCTCAGCTCCAGAGTTTATTTATGATGGTTGGTGTTTGTCTGGTCGTTTAAGGTTTGCAAAGCATTTTCTTCATAACAACTCAGTGAAGTAGACAACAGCAAATTGTTATCATCTCAATTTTCCAGAGAGGGAAACTGAGACTCTCAGACATTTAAATGATGCCCCAAATCACAGCTAGTAAAAGTGGGAGATACAATGTATTCATTTGCAAGTACTGAAACTTGAGAACCAGAAGAACCAAGTGAAAAGCATTACCAGAAACTACTCCTAAGTGTCAGTGTTAGCAGCAGCATTTAGCAAGAAGGAAAGGCCACTGCCATTTTAGTGGGTTGTTTTTAATGCAATCTGTGATTTTGTTATTATAGAAATTCCTGATAAGGAAATTTTCTTGAACCAGTACAGATCTGCCAACAGCCTACTCTGCCTCACTGAAAGGATAAGAGACTTTTCCAGGATCTGAAAGCCAGTATCCAATAGTGGCAGATTTGAACACAGGTCCCCTCAATGTGAAGACCATTTCTCTAACCATTATATAATGCTTCCTGTCCTGGTTACCCATTACAGATGTATAATTAGGCTAGCCACACTCGGATGGCTTTAAGCTGTTTACATTGTTCGCTGATCAATAGTCAGACCTCCAGGGTTGGGAAAGGCAAGTCTGCATTGTCTGAGTTCCTGGGAAGTGTCCCAGTGGAAACTTTCCCAGCAAAATCTTTGTGTGTTTTCTTTGCTTGGGAAGCAATGTGTGTCTCTGTGTTTTACCTTTCCTAAGTGCCTTGGTTCCTATGGTGATGTTTAGTATCCTCATCCCTAGAGGACAATGTGAAAGAGAGTTCAATTTCCTGGTAAGGGTTCCGTCTAGGATAGTGACTTTCAATCTTTTTTGCTCATACCACAATATTATTCTTTGTCATGAGAAATGGATGTGGTAGGTTCAGGAATGGATAGGAGAGTATCATGAATGTGATTTGAGGCACACCTAACCAGAAATCATGGGGAAGCTAAGTGAGGCAGTGCATATAGTCCAGAGCCTGGAGTCAGGAAGATCTGAGTTCAAATTTGGCCTCAGACACTTTCTAGTTGTGTGACCCTGAGCAAGTCACTTAACCCTTTTTGCCTCTGTTTCCTCATCCATTAAATGAGCTAGAAGAGGATATGGCAAACCACTCCAGTATCTTGGTCAAGAAAATCCCAAATGGGGTCGTGAAAAGTCAGACGCAACTGAAAAACAACTTGAACAACAATAACCCCAAATCAGGTTCCTCTCTCTAAGGGCCACTGGTGTAGAACGAAAAGGATATTCTAAAATATCCCAGGCTGATAACCCAGCTCTTTAAAAGTTAGATTGCGATTTTGTCTCATTCCCTCAGTGTGGGTTTGAGACCCCCTGATTCCTAGTCCCAAGTTGCTTCCACTACATCACATTGCCTTTCTTATAACCCACAATGAGCTAAGGGGAACAAATGGAAGATCAGGGCTACATTACACTACATTCAGAGATGACTTTGTTTCAGTTGGGAAAAGGTACTGTTTCAGATATCACATCTAAAACCTCAAACTAACACTGTCTACTGAAGACATTCTTGAAGATAATTGTATTCAATATTGGAAAGAATAAATAATATTCAGGGCTCGCGTCCTACATTGAATATTGATCTTATTCACAGTAGAGACTTTCTATTTGGGGATCTCTGAGTCAGGATTTCACATTCCATTGTTTCAAAAGCATACACCCTGTGACTCTATCAACGCCTACTCTACCCCAATCATGTCTGTTAAAAATAAAAATAGTTCACCAAAGACCTGTGATTTTATCCCCCAAGACAGATTGCAGCATTTCTATAACATAGTTTTAAAGAGTTGCTGGATGCTTAGGGAGGGTAAGTGATTTACCCAGTGTCAGAAGTGGGAATTAAAACTTCAATATCTTCCTGACTCCAGATCCAGCACCATGAAGACTGCCTGAAAAAAGTTTACTAGGAAAACTATACTTCTCTCTACCTATATTAAGAGTTCACAGGGTGAGATCAAGAAAAGCTCAGGAACTCATTTTGACTTAGAGTAATACTACTACATACACAAACATTTATTTATGTTTATACTTATTATATACATATATATATACACATACTTATGTATCATCCCTCTGAACCTTCCTTTCTCCCCATCAATTTGCACTTTCATAGACAGATAGGATCCCCAAAGGTCTACTGCTTCTCAGGGTTCTATGGGTAACCCTAAGAGGCTAAGTTTCTAGTTCATGGGTCCTCACTGGTGCACTTCACATTGGTAATTAGCGAAAATTAATTAGCTTTTCAGCAAACGTATTTACAAAGATGGTATATTAAAAAAGAGTTGGTACACAAAATTCTTCCCCATTAAGTCCGCAGCATACTCTTCCACAAATTACACACAGGGTCTATCGATAAATAGCATGATGAAGGATGGAAGGAGGGAAAGAAGGAAGGAACGAACGAACGAAGGAAGGATCGAAGGAAGGAGAGACTCTCTTTTCTCTCCCCCTACCCTCAGCTATTTCCTCACAGTCCTCTAGAGTTCTACCACTAGACTAGCTCATTATTAGACTGACTATTATTTTTATACATTAGTCAGTGGCATTTCTGATTCAGCCAATTACAAGATGTTTCCTCTCAATTACAGTGTTTCATCCAATTACAAAGTATTGTCTCTTTTCATCCAATTGTCAAAGCACTTTAATCCTCTTAAATTGATTAGAGAAGTATTCACGCCTAGTTTACACTTTGGTAGATTCAATCTGGTGTTTGGACTTTTTATGAGTTTGTTGGTTGTTGTCCTTTGTACTTGAAGAGGAACACAATAACATCATTGTCTGGATCAATGTATAATGTGTTTTGACTGTGGCTGATTAGACCAATGGCCATCTCCAGTCATCCTGATTTATATCTTGCCATTGGGCTCAGATGGCTCCAGAGGAGAAAGTGAGGCTGGTGATTTTGCATGACCCTCCCTCACTTAACTCCAGTTCACTTGCAAGTCAAAGCATCACTTTCTTGATACCATGGTCCTCTTGAAGAACTAAGGACAAATAACAAAAACAAGAAGAAGCCCAATATGAGCTCAGAAGGCTCTACCACAGGTCAGGCACAAATAGCCCATTTGGAATTGGAAATATCCCTAATCTGTATAGCTCATGTTTCTTTTGAGCTACTACAAGTGCCTTCTTTGATACAGGCATACCATACTGGACAGTCATGTGCCAGTGTCTGCCATGTCTCATAATCCATACCAAAGTTTTTCAAAGAAACACTGAGAGCATCCTTGTATTGCTTTTTCTGACCTCTGTGTGAGTACTTGCCTGTGTGAGTTCTCTGTTAAACAGTCTTTTAGGCAAATGTGCATTTGGCATTCAAAAAACAATATGGCCAGCCCATTGGAGTTGTTTTCTCTGCAGTAGGGTTTGAATGCTTGACAGTTCAGCTTGAGAAAATCCATCAGTATCTAGTATCTTATCTTGCCAGATCATCTTCAGACCCTTCCTAAGATGATTCAAATGGAAACAATTCAATTTACTGGCATGGCGCTGGTATACCGTCCAGTTTTCACAGACATACAACAATGAGGTCAGCATAATGGCTCTGTAGACCTGTAGATCTACATAATGGCCTGATACCTCTTCTCTCACACATTTTCATTCCGAGCCTTCCAAACACTAAGCTAGCTCTGGCAATGCAAGTGTCAACCCCATCACCATCATGTGGGCAGCCCTGGAAAGTATACTGCTAAGGTAAGTGAACTTGTCCAGTGTTCAAAATCTCTCCTTTTTCTGTAACCAGTGGTTCACATATGAATAGTGCAGTGCTGGCTGGTGGAGAACCTCTATTTTCTGGTTTTAATTGTTAGGCCAAAATTAGTACAAGCAGCAGAGAACTGATGCATACTTTGTTGCATCTCTGCCTCAGAGGCTGCACTGAGTACACAATCATCTGTGAACAAAAAGTCACATACCAACTCTCCCTCCTTCTATGAGTATGTTAATTGGGATGGTGGAATTCTACCCTTACATTTAAATGGGCATATGTTTTCTCATCTAAGAGAAAGCTTCTAGAAGGCAGGGATGATTTTATTTTTGTCCTTGTACACCCAGTGTCTGGTAGATAGTTAGGATTTAATATATGCTTAATGACTGATTGGTTTTGGAGTCAGACAACTTAGATCTGAATCGTTGCCCTGCTACTTTTGATCAGGGTAACCTTGGGCTAGTAACTCAGACTCTGGGCCTGAATTCTTCTTTTGTAAAATAAAACAGTTGGACTGGATAGTCTCCAAGATTACTTCTAGTTCTCAGCCTATGATCATATGACCCCAAATCTGACTAGCTGAGACTGCATCAAGTCCTCAGGCTAAGCTTCTTCATAGTTCTTCAAGGCCAAATAGAACTGTAGGGATGGAAGAATGTTCAAGGGAGCTATGGATCGAATTGGTGTAAGAGTTGGTGTGGTGTCTGGAAGCCACCAGTTTCCTACATCTGTCTGGTGAAGCATAAAACCCTGGCTAGCTTGGGCCCATAAATGATTTTCCTCATAAATTAGCTATTCCCTACAGAGCCATGGACTTCCAAATGAGCTTTTATTATTCTGACTTTTTCAAAGCTGGTGGATAGCATCAGCTAAAATCTGTACACATTTCTTCCTGTTTCCTTTCAGGCCTCTGATCAGGAAATGTGTGAAACTCACAGAGGTATTGCTGGAGATTACTGGCTGATGTTTGGCAGGGCAGCAGACATGTTTTCCTGACAGAGCCAACATATACATTGTCAACCTAAAGTCTGTGCACTCAGATAGGAGTTTGCCCTCACAGAAAAGGCCTGAGCTGCCATCTGGACTTTCTTTTTTCTTCCCTCTGGACTCCAGTCCTTTTTCTTCTGGGTCTGCATTACAGTGGCCTTAAAATCCCTTCAACAGTTGCCTCTAGCAATTTCTTCATCTTGCTCTTCCACATACATACATACATACATATACACATACATACAAACAAAACATGTATATATACATATGCATGTATATGTTTATATACATGTATGTATGTGTGCGTATATATATATATATGTTGTGGGTTGTTGACTTTTGAAAACAGTCATTTTAGATATATTTCATCTATACCAAAATAACCTCAGTGGTTTTGAACCCTATAAATTGTGGAGTAACTCAGACAATTAGAAAATAGCAGAAAAAGGCTTAAGTCAGAATATCCCACACGGATCATTTCCTTTGCAAAGAGAAGAGCTATTTAGAAGTCATCCTCTTCTCTTCTAACCCTATAAAATTGTCCCACTAGTAAAGGAGAGAATGGGGTACTCAGTGTGGGGCATAGTTTGCTAAGGGACTGGGAAAAAAGGTACAAGATTCCAATGCTTGGGCCAGTGGAATTGAAAAAAAGACATTTGTAAGCCCTGGGTAAGATCTGAAAATCATGTCCCATATGTCACTGTCCACCCAAGATTTTGACCCTTCCCTGTTATACATGAGATTTAAATGGTCACAAAATAAGTGCTGGTGTTCCAAAGAATGGAATTTCCTGGCATTAAAATAATGGGTTTTTTCTGTCATTTATAAAAAAAATAATGAAAGGCAGCGTGGTAGAGCAAATAGAAGACTTGGGTTCAAGATCTGCCTCTGACACATACTAGCATTGCAGCCATCAACAAGTATCCCTAATAAAGAAAAATACTGTATAGAGGTGTAGCTAGGTGGCACAATGGGCTAGGAATCAGGAAGATTTCAGGAGTTAAAACCCTGTCTCAGACACTTGATAGCTGTGTGGTCCTAGGCAAGTCATTTAACACTGTTTGCCTCAGTTTCCTCATCTGTAAAACAAGCTGGAGAAGGAGATGACAAACTATTCCAGTGTCTTTGCCAAGAAAACCCCAAATGGGGTCATGGAGAGTTGGACATGACTGAAACAATTCCCCCCTGCATTTGTACCCTAGATATCTATCAACCTTGTGCAGTCTTTTACATGTTTCTATCCAAAAGCATCTGTATAAGGAACACATTATATGAGAGAAGTTTATGATTCTTGTCCATCATAACTCAAATTTATACAAGGTGTTCCTAAAGTCTGGACACATAGGAAATCTCATTAACTATGCATATTTTCAAGAAATGAAATGAATTAAATTTTTAACATTTCATTTAGTTAGCATAAATTTTAGCCATAACAACTTCATATGGAACAAAAGCTTTCATTAGCTATTGGGGACTATTTTCCATATTAATGAGAT
>CM053586.1:141018192-141057702 GCA_028646515.1 Pseudochirops corinnae | reverse complement strand
AGATTAATTTAATTAATGAGATTTCCTATGTGTCTCCTATGTCTTCCTATGAAATCTCATTTATGCTAATTAAATAAGATGTTGTTGAAAATTTCATTTCTTGAAAATATGCATAGTTAATGAGATTTCCTATGTGTCCGGACTTTAGGGACATCCCGATAATAGTTTAAGGTTTGTAAGCTGTTTTCCTTAAAACAACCATGAGAGGGAAGTATGGCATGTTTGCCCCCCATTTTAGATAGCTGGATAGATAGACAAAACATTTATTAAAGTACTTGCTGCGACACAGGCAATGTACTAAGCATTGGGAATACAAATACAAACAAAGAACAACCAAAAAGTAATTCAGTCTCTACCTTGAAGGAGTTTATATGCTAAGGAGGGAATACTGCCTCAGTTTCCTCATCTGTAAAACAAGCTGCAGAAGGAAATGACAAATCACTCCAGTATCCAGAATAGATGAGTTATACTGAGGGAATGCATTAAACGGATCTGGAAAAGGAGGGAGTCAAGAGCAGAGACAGGAGAGAGTGAGCAGGCTCTTCCTAAAATGGTGGTCCTGGGCAGGAGGACCATTCAGAAGAAGGATGCTAAAGGGTGGGGGGATCTGTAGGGTGAGGAAGCTGCTGGGGTAATGGTTAGAAAAAAAAAGTCCCAAGAGTAAGACTCAGAGCAGGAAAAGAACTGAGTATAGAGGGTCTGGGCACATTTCTTAAATGATTAAAATGAGACTTGGAAGAATTTGTTTGACTTGGCCATGGTGACATGGCTAAGAAATGTCCATATCTCCTTTATGGCATGCCCAGCAAAATCAAGCACTGTTAGTTCAGAGTAATAATAGGAATGAGGTGTTGAATGAGAACCAGATTAGTGGATGAAGGTTTTCCCTAAATATTGCTTGTGAACAGTGACAGGTTTTATCAGAGCTGTAAGTATGGCATCTTTATTACAGAAAAGCATTATTCACTTGGATTCCATTAATTCAGGATTTCTCATAGATTGAACATGATTGATAGATATTGACCCTTCTTACGTTCTCTATGGGGGAAAAAAAAAGTACCAGAGGGACAACACATTTTCTAAATAAATTAATAGTGTAAATATGACACACACACACACCCCCAATCAATCCAAGGATGGCTTTTCTGAGGAACAGTCATGTGACTCAGGGAGCTGCTTATGCATAGCAAGCTGTGACCTCTGATTGCCTGAGAGATTTATGAGTTCTCTTTGCTAACATCCTCAGGAAAACCACAAGCAAGGGAAATGCTTAGACTACTTAACAATCAAAAACATTTCCAAGAAACAATTTTGCAGCAACATTTGCATTCAAACAATGATTGTACTAGTTAAAAGTGACTCATCTTTTTGCTAATATTAAAATCCAACTGATATTGGAAAACTGAAAGTTATATTATTTGACAAATGAGCCCATATCTTTGCGTGGAAAATTCCTATGGGTACTCATATGTTCTTTTTCATATCTCTTCCATTTCATCTTTTTGTGTCCAGATTTATTGTGAAGAGAAGTTTTGTGGGTTATATATGAGGCCTTTCTAGAAAACCATAGAAGAGAGAGATGCAAAATGGGTTTTTCAACTTGCCAAAATAAAGAGAAAGGATTTTTTTTCTTTTTAACTGTTGACTTCCCTTGATTCCAAGGGAAGAAAAATAGAGACAGTTTTGTAAGGAGTTTCTCCAATATGTTTCATTCCCACAATGCTTTGGAACCAGAGAAACTATCGCTGGCTCTAGAAAACTTACAGTATTATACAGGAGATGGAAGCCATTGAAGTAGGAATATTTTTTTAAAAAAAGAGCACTGGAAATGCAAGGAAACAGGGAAAGAAGTAGAACAAGAAAGTCAGAAATGAAATGACATGATGTGCAAAGCCCAGGAGGTTTAGCAGATACTGAGATTTTCCCCCTCTCCCCACCTTTTGCGATAGTCAGGTGCTAACTGGGTACTTCAGTATCACTGAAGCAGGTCTCTGGGAAGATGCATCAATCCTGTTGTTGCCTGGCTTAGGACATTGTACAGTTGTGCTATCATAATTCTTGGAGACCACACCCATCTTCTATGAGAGCAGATTCCTGACCTCACATAATTCCTGTGGTGAGCAGAAATTGTGACCTAGACATCAAGACCTTTTATCATCACTTGAGAGGAAATTGTTAACCCACTGTCTAGTCCTGGTAGAGCGAGTACAGTAGTAGCATTGGGCCATGAGTCTGGGATGAGGTAGGATCCACAACTTTACATCCTCACAGACTGGGTGTTGGTTGTTTCAAGTCATGGGTTCTAGGAAGTGTGCTGGTTATGGGCTGTGTTAATTTCATCCTGTCCTTCTATGTCTAGTAAATTGTCATTCTTCACCTCTATAATATGATTGTAACACCAAGCACCCTAGCATACCCAGGATGGCTGCTAACACAAGTTCTTTGATTTGCTTTTCTAAAGGAAAGCAACTCATAATCAAACAAAAAATACAGACAGAGAAAAGGACACAATTCAACAGACAGAGTTTTTGGCTATCTGACTGTTACATCCATACAGTTAGTTACCAGACAGAGAATCACCAACATCTGGGTTTTCAAAGTCAGGGGGCTCAATGGTTGCCCACAGTATCATCTGGCCAAAGCATACAATTCTTCCCAAAGTGAGCCTCAAAGTGAAATCTTGCCTCAGAGGTATGTATAGCCTTCTCCAGGGTCAGGGAACATCACAACCTTTGTGATCCACTGCCTAATTACAAAGTAACCAAAGGTGAGCCTTCCTGAAAAATAAGCCTCCCCTAAGCAAGCTTCTCTTGTTGGGCTCCAAGTGAGGCTCATTAAGGGGCAGAGAAGATCTTCAAATTCCCTTACCATTACAATGATATGATATAATTGGCATTAACACTTGGACCATTCAGTCAATCAATAATCACTTATTAAATCCCTACAATGTGCAAGGTACTGGGAATACAAAGACAAAACTGAAATTCTATCCAGGGAGACATTACATATGTGTGTGTGTGTGTGTGTGTGTGTGTGTGTGTGTAGAGAGAGAGAGAGACTATTACATACCTGTGAGAGAACATGTGCATATACATATAACATATATTACATATATGATATATACATACATACAAGGTAAATTGGGATGGGAGGTGACACAGAGGATAATAGCCACTGGGGAATTAAGGAAAGACCTCATGTAGAATATATAATTTGAACGGAGTTTTGAAGGAAGTAAAGAATTCTAAGAAGTGGAAGTAAGGGGGAAGCACCTTCTAGATATGAAAGAAAATTAGTACAAAGGCAAAGAGTCCAGAGATTGACCACTATATGTGAGGAACAGCTAGGAGGCTAAAGACCAAGGGTCAAAGCAGGAATGAATGTCCAGAGTATTAATTTAAGTAGATACGAAACTGAGGTTTTAAGAGCCTGGAAATAGCTAGGGGATGCTACCATAATAATTAACCAGATCTGAGTAAACCCTCAGTAAAAACAACTCCTCGTATTCCTTATTTTTACTTCTTTTGTTGTTGTTCAGTTGTGTCTGACTCTTCATGACTTCATGGACAATAGCACACCAATACTTTCAATGGAGTGTTCTTGTCAAAGATCCCAGAGTGGTTTGCCATTTCCTCCTCCAGCTCATTTTACAGATGATAAAGCAGAGGCAAACAGGGTTAAGTGACTTGCCCAGGGTCGCACTGCTAATAAGTATCTGAGGTCATATTTGAACTCAGGTCTTCCTGACTCCATGCTCAGTGGTCTGTTCACTTAGCCACTTAGCTCTCTCTATTTTTAACTTTATTGTCTTAATTATATTTTCTTTGTTCATAGTAAATACTCATTAAAGAGCTGTGATTTGATATCACCATATTGAAAAAAGTCTCCTTACTTTACCTAAATTTTAAGTTGAAATAGGATGATGAAAAGCTTCCTGCTTCAAACAATGCATGCCCAAGTCCTACTTGGACACCTTTCTTTTTCTCTCTCTCTTTCTAAAGATGACCTAAGAAGGGACAGCTGGGGAGTGAGAATATGAAATAGAATAAGGAGTAGAGAATATGATGAAGTTGACCTGCTTAGAGCACAGTCACATTTGGTCCTTGGAGACAGCTTAGCCACTAACATTGGCCTAACACCTCTGAAAGAGCAAATGCCCTCATTGTCTAACACTGTATTTGGTCACTTTGACAGCCAGCAGTTGTTGCCAGGATATTTTGTCTGGCTTAGGGTTTCCTTGGAACATCCTCATTCTTGGACATCAAGTCAAATGCTCTACCAAAATCAAGGTCAGAAATCATTTGGCTGGACTTCTATGTTCAAAATGTGATATAGAAAGAAGAACTGAGAAATGTTCATCCTTTTTTCTCAGTATATGTCATTGTAATACTCTTCAGCTTAATTAATTGGAAATGTAGTGTCAACCTTCCTGAGTTATTATCAGAAAGTATTTCAAGGCTACAAACACTGTGTGCTCTAAGAGCTTAGACAGACAAGACAGAGTGAGAAATGGTTCAATGTGAAACTTTAATACTCCAAAGTGCTCTGTTTTGGGGAGTGGGGGTACACCTTCCCCAATACAGATCTCAATGCCTCTAGGACTGTGTAGATAGTGTTTGAGAATTGTTAACCAAAAAATTCAGTAACCTGTCACCAACACAGGGATAAGCCACTCTGAATTTAGCTAGTCTTGTCCTTGGATGACAGACATCTATCATCAGGTCCTCATTCCACGCCTTTCCAGGTTGACAAGAGCTATCAACACTTGCATTCCACTCTCATAAACTTCAAGAACCAGGATGCCTAGAGTAATCAACCAACAAGCATTTATTAAGGGCCTACTATGTTCCAAGCACTAAGCTACATACTAGGAATAAAAAAACCACAATTATAAACCATTCATGGCCTCAAGAGCCTTACATACTATTGGTAGAGAGAACATACCTTAAAATTTAAAATAAATATGAGTAATTTGGAAAGGCACTAGCAAACTGGGGGGGTGGGGAGGGCGAGGGGGGAAAAGGAGAGCAAAAAAGACCTGGAGAAGGTAGCACTCGAGCGAAACTTTGAAAGAAACCAAGAATTCTAAGAGTTAGAAGTGAGGACAGAGTATAGCCCTTCAATGTTAAAAAAAATTTAAACAAATCTATGAAAGGACAATGAACAATATGCATAATGTGTACCTGTATTTTAAGAGGGGGAGGAGACACTTTGAAAAGTAAGTAAATTAGGACCAATGTCGAAGAAATTAGCCCGGAGGGTTATATGTCCAGACTTAGAGGCAGAAAGGTACAAGAAGGTCAGTAGTCAAGGTGAACCCATCGGTTTTGCTCTGATCCATCCGTCTCCTGCATATTGGTAATGTGGGAAGGTCAAATGCAGATTCATAGATGCATAGACTCTTAGCAATGGAAGGGGCTTTTGATGATCAAGTTGATTCACCTTATTTTCCAGATTTCCATTTATCTATTATCTAATTTAACCCTCCCTTCTGTTGCTGAGCCAGTGTGATGTAGTTGATTAAGTTAAAACCTTGAGTTTGGGACCTGGGCTCAAGGTCCTCCTCTGACACATACTGACTGTATGACCCTAACTAAACCACTTAACCTCTTGGTGATGTAGCCATCTCAAGTGAAGGTGCCAACTTACATTGGTAGAGGGAGTTTCCTCATTTAAGGGTTTCCTCCATCAGTGAAATAATAGTTTTAGTCCCTATCTCCTATGTTTCTGAAACACTGTTTTGTTATTTTGGTGGGGTTTTTAGTTAGAGCAAAATATGTGGAATATTTTCTTTCAGTATTTCCCTTTATTTCTTTCCTTCCTCCTTCACTTCCCTTCTCTTTCCTTTTCCTTCCTTCTTTCCTTCCTTCCTTCCTTCTTCCTCTCTGTTTTTCTTTCACTTTTTCTTTCTTTTAGGTCTCTCCTATCTCACGCAGAATGGAAGTTCAATAGCCACTCATGGGCTCAACACCACTGTGGACCTGCACAAAAGACTTGACCAGCTCCATTTCTGATATGGGCTCATTCTCTATAAGAAACGTGGGGCACCATCTTTATCCTAGAGGCTCATCATATTGGCACTTGGTGCACATATCCAATGGCTTTAGCTCTATTGCTGCTCAGAACTCCTGAATTCAAGCCAGCCTCAGCTTCCCCAGGAACAGGGATTGCAGGTATAAATTAAAAAAAATTTTTTTTGCATTACTAGAAGGGGGGGGGGGGAGAGAGAGAGAGAGACAGAGAGAGAGACAGAGACAGAGAGAGAAAATTCCACAATCAATAACATTTAGAATGTATAGTATTTCCCATTTCTTTAAATTAGAAAATCGTGGAGTTTTTTCCTATTGAGATTGCTTTTGTTTGTTTGTTTATTGCATAATAAATGCATTTTCAGTGAAACTTTTGCCTCCTGTTCTAAGTTCTAAAGTGTTTTACCCAAATAACATTCATACAGGCCAGAGCCCTTACTGAAACCTCAAATCTGGCAGCATACCTGGGTGAATCAGCCTTTGAAGACTGTGTCCAGTCAGATTGGAATCTGATTACCATCAGAAATCAAGCTGTCATTTTGTGGCCTCCTGGTCTTAGCAGAGATAGACTATTTCGGCATGCCAGTCATTGTGGTGGTGTCAAATTGCTGGGAGTAGCTTTGCTTAGAGTGACCTCAGGTCTCGTGATGCTGACCGCAGAACTGATAAAGCCCAGGTGAGTCATCAATTTGAAAAGCCTCAAAACGAAGTTGAAAATCTCATCCTTCAAAAGCCTAGGAGGCCAAGTAGAAAGAATAGCCACAAACAATGGAATTCATTTGGGTAAGGAAAAAAAAACCTCATATATAAAGAAAAAGTTGTAAAGCTGGTTTTTTAAGAAAGGTTTTTTTTTCCCCTGTACTCATGTGAACAGGCAATGCCATATTGAATAAGAAAAAGGGATTGATTCCCACTGGCACACAGAGGATCTTGTTTCCTTATTATGCTTAGTTCCTTAGTTTCCTTATTATGCCTACAGTGCAAAAGGCAAACAAAACTCAGATCACCTGAATGGGCTTATTATTGTATAGGCTCATGAATATTATCAAAAATTTGATAAATATATAGCAATATTATTGTGCACTCTGGCACTAAATATGTTTTACTCAATTCAGAATAATTTTTCAAACTTTACCAAATTCATTTTGACAACCAACTTCTGGAGGGAGAAAATATCAGGACATGTAAGACTGTTAATTAGTCAGTCATCAAGCATTTATTAAACTGCTATTGTAATCCCTCATAACATAGAGACACCATGTAAACTTAAGGACCTCTCATTTCCTTGGTCTGTGACTCTTAATTAGTAGGGATCTGAGAACATCAGTGTCTGGCATTCTACCCAAGGGTAGCCACTAGCTCCTCTTACAAGGACTCAGAATGATAACCTAATCTAGTTTTATTTTCAGATTAAGAGACACAGAAAGTATGTACATATGAGTACACAGAGAATCAGGAAACACCTCCCATTCACCTACCCAGTGAGTAATACTTCAACCTTAGAAGTATCCATACCTATAGTACTGTCCTAGATGATGCTCCAGTGAGGAGAAAAGCCAGTTTTTATTGTTCCCCATTACTTTTGACATCTCCTGCAGTTTCTCTCAGCTCTTATCTGTTGATGTTCATTTCTTGTAAGTTTTGTCCTTCAGTTTCCAACACCACTGTCCTCCACGCTATGATCACTCACCAGCAGATGATGGTCAATGCCCTTCCAAAAGTACCAGTTCTCTGGTTTCTAGCCCCTGCAGAGCAATCACTCTGGAACCCTGTTGTGCCAATCATATTCAGAGTTCAGAAATATACCATAGAGCCAGAATGCCTCTATTCTTTGAAAATCTACATTTGTATACATTGGTCCCACAGTTGGCTCTCTCTTTCCTAAAGGACACCCAGGTTGCTATAGAGATGTTCTCTTCTTGCATTTTCTTTTAGTTCTATGCCAAATGATGGTAAGTCAGTATTCTTTTTCTCCTCCTTCTCTCAGCAACAGGGAAGTACATTTCTGGCACTTGCATCTCCCTGCAAGATCTTGGAATTTGGGGGAGAACCCTCACTTTTGCCCCCAACTCTCCTTCCTTCTTTATTTTCCTTTGGGGTTACTGAGCTACTTTATTTAAATTCACCCCATCTTCTCTTTAAAAGATTTGTAAAAGCTAGGGCAAAGATAGCTGTGCTGAAGGAGTTTTTAAATCTTTCTTTCAACTTTATGGCTAAGCATCTCCTCTCTTCTGTTTCTATTGCTACTAATTCATTTTTTAATCACTGATTACCCTCTTTCTGGACCAGTAGTTCTTAATGTGTTTTGTGACATGGATCCTCAATGACCTGGTGAAGCCTATGGATTAATTTTCAGAAAAATGTTTTAAATGCATATAATAAAATACAGAGGATTTAAAAGGAAATCAATTACATAAAAATGCAGTAATCAAAATATTTTTTTAAGAGTCAGGGCCAAAATGGCAGAGTATCCAGCTTAACTCTTCCAACATTCCCCTCCAAACAACTTTAAGATAATGCCTGAAATCAAACTTTAAAGTGGCAGAGTCAATAAAAGGTCAAAGAGAAACATTTTTCCAGCCTAAGACAATTTAGGAGGTCTACAGAGTAGATCTGTAACACCAAGGTAGGCACAGACCAGGAGCATAGCAGGAGCACCAGAGGTGCTTGGAGGTGGACAATAGCAGTAGCAGCATCTTCAGATGCTACTCTCAGTCCAGAGACAGTAAGGGGGTTGGACAACTGGTCAGAAAGAGATTACAGGGGACCCTTTGCCTGCACTCGGTGTAACCAGTGCCAAATGGAAACTCTATTGCCCTTAAGCAGTTCTGGGTTACAGTTGCAGGGCTAAGAGGAACACCAGTATTTGCAACTGCAAGGGAGCAGGAACTTTTCCTGGATAAAAGCCAAAGTACAGACCAGGAAAGCAGTGACCACACCTTTCCCAGAATAATACCACCTTGGAAGCATTGAAAACTTGCAGAACCTCAGAACTAGTTCAGAAAACACCAGCATAAAAAAGTCTGAAGCTTGATACAGTGCCTCCCCAACCCAAGGTGAGCAGAATCGAATGTTAACATAAAGTTAAAAGTCAAGAAATAGGCTGGGAAATGAGCAAACAAAAAAAGAACTTGATTATAAAAAGTTACAAAGGTGGCAGGGAGGACCAAGACATAAACTTAGAAGAAGACATTAATTTTAAAATAGTATGAGCAAAGCCTCAAAGAAAAATCCCAATTGAACCCAAGTCCAGCCAGAATTCCTAGAAGAGTTAAAGAAAGGGATAAGAGTGGTAGAGGAAATATTGGAAAAAGAAATGAGAGTGATACAAGAAAATTATGAAAAGAGAATTAGCAGCTTGGTAAAAGAGGCACAAAAAATATTGAAGAAAAGAACTTCTTAAAAACCCAAATAGGCCAAATGGAAAAAGAGGTACAAAAATTCACTGAAGAAAAGAATTCCTTATAAAGTTTAACTGACCAACTTGGAGTTTCAGGTCATAGGTATAGATTTGTGAGTCACTGACTTTGAGTTATCACTGAAATGGTAATAGTGACTAAGGCCAAAAAGAGCAGCAAGGTGGCGAAGTGGATAGAGGGCAGGACCTGGAGTCAGGAAGACTCTTCTTTGTGAGTTCAAATCTGACCTCATAGACTTCCTAGCTATGTGACTCTGGACAAGTCACTGAACTCTGTTTGCTCCAGTTCTTCATCTGTAAAATGAGCTGGAGAAGGAAATGGCTAACCATTCTAGTGTTTTTGCCAAGAAAACCCCAGATGGGGTCACGAAGAGTGAGACTTGACTGAAATGACTGAACAACAACAACCATATGTCAATATGGTGTTTTAAAGTTGACTAAATGCTAAATATAGCAGAAAGAAAATTACAAAAATGACTAAATGAGGATAAAGTGCCAAATAGATTTAATCTTATTTGATTCTTACATCAACCCTATGAGACAGGAACTATTATAATAATTTTACAGATAAAGTGACTGAGAATGAGAAAGGTTTAAATGATGCCCAAAGTTAAATAGCTAGTAAGTGTCTGAGGGAGGATTTGAACTCAGATTTTCTAACTTTGTCCAACATTCTATCTATTATAACACCTAGTTCCTGGTAAGAATAGATGAGGGAGAGAAGAGACAAAGATAGAGAGAGACAGAGAGACAGAGCAAGAGAGACATAGAGAGAGGGAAAGAGACAGAGAGACAGAGAGGTAGACAACTAAGGATTCAGCCTTGAGGAAGCTCAGAGGAAGAGAAACTTATCTTTTTTCAGTTTAATTCAATTCAGCAAACATTTTTTTTAAGTCCTTACAATGTTCAAAGCATATTCTAGGGGCTAAATATATAAATACTAAAACTTGACTTTCCTTGTCCTCAAGGAGTTTACATTAACTGAATATGTTTCTTTAGTGTAATTCTGAAGTTTTTCCACATTTAAACCTGTCAGGGACCTTAGAGATCATTTAATTTAACAACTCAAGAAACTGAGCCCAAAGAAGTTAGGGACTTCCCTGAGGCCACACACAGGTAGTAAGTAGAAGAGCTAGGAACTATATCCTAGATACTCCAATTTCAAATTAAGCACTATTTCCATTAACCCAGTCTGCTACCAACAAGCAGATGATCTACTTTGCAAAATGATCTTCAGAAATTTGAGGCTTCTTTTCACCTTTCACCCAAGCAAGCCCCTGACTTAACCAGTACAATATTGAGACTGAACATCAAGAAGGTGATTTGCTTCTGAATGTTTGCTATTCAGAAAGAGATTTACAGCCTTAGTATTCTGGAGAAAAATACAAATGATTCAGAAATTTACAGTAATTTTGATAGTTTTAATTGCTTCTCCCCCAGACTCTTTTAGAATGGATATTGTAGCACCAACTTCAATCAGAAAAGGAAGATGAGGGATTGAAAACCTGGTTGATACTTTTCTACAACAGCCAAATGGAACTCTGAAGAAAATTTAATCTATAGGATGGTGAACTTTTTGATGTCACGAAAAGGAATTATATTCATATCCATTTTCTGAATCTTTTTTTTTTTTTACAAGAGCAGCCATGTGCCAAAGTTCAATTTTACTAGCTTTTGATGTCAGCTAACATTTCCTTTGAACTCAGTCGTTTTTAGTACAGCCAAGGTGCCTGGATCCTTTAACGTCTCTCTGGGCTATTTTTGGACAATTCAAGGAATTAATCATGAAACTTGAAATTATGGTTTGGAGATGCTATTGAATTACTTTCAGTTTAATCTGGGAAGTGTGTAACCATTTTTTTTCACAGTTAAAATGTTCCAAATTATTAGCAAGTACATGTAACCAGTGAATAAAATGGAAAGATAAGTGTGTTTTCCCTTCTCTTCCAATGTTGCCACTGTGGACAACAGACACCACTGTTGAGTACAGGTAGGTGGAATAGGTAGGCAGTCAACTATATTTTGTAATTAGGGAGATTACAAAAATACTCCCCTCCCTCCAAGTAGCCTTCTCTTATATGTATCACAGTATTTACCTCTTCTAAAGGAATGTTTTGGAATTACAAATACTTCTAAGACATTACATTGCCAATATCTTAGTGTCAGTTCATTTAGGAATTTTTTTCCTCTCAAGGCATGAGCAGCCAGGACCTCAGGAGGGCACTGAGGGTTTAAGGAAGAAATATTCCATCTCTGGGGATATGCAGGTCCTCATCAATTCTTTCCTGTTTACTGAAAAAGCCTCTTGGCTGGTCTCCCATTCCCTGAAATCCTCCCCTCCCCCCATTCAATTAAACCTGACCTTCTACTTCAGTATCTGCCTACTTCACAATTTTACTAAAGGACTGCTCTTACAAGCAAAATCATACTTTCATCTCAAAGCAGCCTGGGCAAATCTCATCACAGCAGCAATAAGAACGAAAAAACTTTAAAAGGATTAAAAGTGGTCAGAAGTTTATATCAGAAGATTGCTGTCCTTTAACTAATAGTTAACAAATCATTATACTACCAAAACAAATTCCAAAACATCCTGGAGAATTAACAAATAAAATGAAATGGTCTTTAAGCATTATCACAGATGAAACTATTACCAACACTTACCGGAACATGGCATTGCCCCATAAAATTGAAGAACAATGTTTTTAATAGATGTTGCCATCTATCCATCCAAACAAACTATATAGAATGAAAAACTCTTAAAATATAGAGAATTAGAAGAAATCAAAATAAGCACATGTCAATCTTGTTATCCTGAAGATGCCTTCAGTGAACCTACAGTTAAATTGACATCTCACCACTTTTGTTCAATTACAAGATACAATCATTTTAGCCACCTGCTAGTATTCTGCCGAACACTAAACATCAAAAAACAATAAAAGGAGAGAAAGTTGTTTCTCCCTAAATTCCATCAATGTAAGTGTGAAGCAGAAGAAAAATAATTACAATACTAATCAGCTCATATTTAAGTTGAAAATTTGCACGGTGTTTTATATACATTATTTCATTTTATCATCTCAACAATCTAGTTGTATAGGTACTAAAAGTTAAGGGATTTACCACAGGTCACTTAGCTAGTAAGTGTGGGAGTGTGATTCAAACCCAGGTCTCTCCTAACTCCAAATCCAGTATTCTTTCTTTCCTTAGTGATTCTGGAAATAGCAGGCTTCTGCCCCACCATTCTTGACATAATCAGTGGCACTATAAAGACACAATAAGACTGGGTACAGAGATATGAAGAGGTACAAGTACATAATTTAGAATACACAGCAAGGAGATAGGCAAGAAAATGGTATTGTATGAGGAGAAGCCTATTTCTAAGTCTGTTTCCTCTTCCAATTAGGTTGATGATTTTTGTATCCTTCTAAAATGCTGTGCTCATTTCTAGCTCTGTACTTTGACTCAGGATGCATCTTGTTCGGGAATGTCCATTTTCTCTTCAGCCTAACTAAATTTTATTTTTTAATTTTTTTTTTTTTTTGCTTTTTGGAGGGCAATTGGGGCTAATTAAGTGCCCAAAGTCACATGGCTAGTAAGTGTGTCAAGTGTCTGAGGCTGGATTTGAACTCAGATCCTCCTGACTCCAGGGCCAGTGCTCCATTCACTGTGCCACCTAGCCATCCCCACCTAACTAAATTTTATTCCTCCTGAAGTATCTACTGAAGTTGTAATCCCTTTGAATCCAGTTTAAAAGACCAATGTCCATTCCCAAAGGGCCCTAGTTGGGGACATTGGCAAATCTCATAAATAAAAGTATTTATTGACCCCTTAAAGCAGAGTTTCTTGATCTTTTTCATGATGTACCCCATTGTCAGTCTCCCCTCTTCCTTTCCATAGTATTTAGACTGCCAAAGATTTTCACCTGTCATATCTTCACCAACTCTACCTACACTGTCATCCTTCCCCACCCTATTTTTAGTTACTCATCTCCTTCTTAGATCATGAAATTGAGCCTATAAGATCTGCCCACAATTATTTCCAGCCTCAATGAACCTAATATGTGGAAAATCTGGATTTACCACATATATAAAAATACATTTCAAGGTTGAGAATTCACTTTGCAACAGGATTCCAAGCTGTCCACAGTCTGGGGCACCAAACTGAATAAATCATTATATAAAAATGTTATGGAATATTATTACTTCATAAGAAATGAGGAATATGAGAAATTTAGAGGAAACACAGGAAGATGTATATGAACTGAAGCAGAATGAAAGGGGTAGAATCAGGAGAATCAATATAAAGATTGACTGCAACAACATGAAAAGTATGAAAAAAAGGTAGCTGAACTTACTCTTATATTGCTGAATCAGTTTCCATATGCTATCATGGAATAGAAATACTGGTATCACACAGACTGTTTTACTGAACTTTTTTCTTTGTGACAAGGGATAGATAGTTTAGTGGGTGGAAGTTTATAAGAAAATGCCTGCAATTTCTAAACAAGAAGCACAACAAAGCTTATTTTAAAATTCTCATAGATTCCTTTAAATGAGCTAGTTTACTACTTCTAGTCATGCTATAGTTTTCTTTCATTTGGATGGTTTTCAAAGGAGAAGAAGGGAAGGGGCTTCTTGGAGGAGGTTCTATGGATACTAATCCACCTGTGTAATAGTAAGGGAATTTGGAAGATCTTCCCTACCTCTTAATAGGCCTAGGGAATTTGAAGATCTTCCCTGTCCCTTAATGGGTCTCACTTGGAAGCCAACAAAAGAAACTTACTTAGGGGAGGCTTGTTTTTCAGGAAAGCCCACACTTTTTGTTACTTTGTGATTATACATTGGGTCATGAAGGTTGTGATGTCCTCTGACCCTGAGGAAGGCTATATATACTCTGAGGTGAGGTTTTGCTTTAGAGTTCACTTATGGGAAGAGTTGTATGATTTGGCCAGGTGAGATTCTGGGTAACCATTAAGACCCCCAGCAGTGAAAACCCAAATGCTGGTGCTTTTCTCTCTGGTAACTATATGTATATGTAATGGTCAAACAGCTAGTAACCTTGTCTGTTGGTCTGTTGAATTACATTATTTTCACTGTCTGTATTTTTTGTCTGCTTGTAATTTCTGTTTGTATTTTCTCTGAAGTTTTGGGTGCTAACTTTTCCCCCTGAACTAAGTAGATGATATATATGTTTGATTAAAGTAAGATTGTTAACCCATTTTGAGTTACTTTCCTTTAGAAAAGCAGTTTAAAGAACCTGTGCTAGCAGCCATCCTGGGTATGCTAGGGTGCTTGCTGTTATACCCTGTCCAAGTTCTGGGCCTCTCTCCTGCCTCTGGACCTTTCCTGGTTTGGGTCTGAGCAGGTTGGATCCCAGTACAATTAATTCTGTTGGTAATATTTTAGCATGGTGATCCATAGTTAGGGAAAACTAGAACTATATTTGTAGTGGTCACAAATTAAAGGTGTCCTAAGGATCCTGCACGCCCTGTAAATCAAGTATGCTATAATAATCTAACATATCAGAGGTCTTGGGCAATTGCAGGTTGTATGTATGAAAGAAAGAATATGAGGTTCTAGAGACAGGTCCTGAGCCCTGAGATTTACTGTTTTACATGATCATGGATGTCAAGCTGAAAGGTCATTTAGTTCAACTTTCCTGTTTTACAGATGAGGAAACTAAGGATCCTGAATGAATTTGCCCAAATTCACAGAGGTAGTGAGAATCAGAATTAAGATTTGAACCTAATTCTTCTGACTCCAAAACCAATACTTTTTTCATTACACCACATATTTCATTGAAAGTCCATTATTTTTTTTTATATGACAGCAACAATGTGCTTACTGAAGACTGTTTTAACACTAAAGGTCAATTTAATCTGACACCTTGAAATAAAAATGTTAATAGGAAAAAAAATTAACCACCTTTCTGGAAGTGGATAGTTAGCTTTATAACTCTGGAAAATTTTCATCTTCTCATGTGAAATGGCAGTGTGATATTTCCTGATCTGTGGGTGGTAAGCTTCATTATTGTTATGATGTTTTATCATTTTATACAACGAATAGCATTCCTATCTTCATTGTGGATTTCCTTATCTCTTTGTATTCATGTGCACATGTATACACACACACACACACACGCACGCACATGACAGTATCAAATAGGCTAGTATCCATTCTGGTGCAGAATGTATATCACAGTAATCTCTGATGAAATCATCACTGACAAGCTGACAAAGGACTTGACTCAGTTTACTTCATTTCCAGACTTCAAATATTCACAACCAAAAGATCACCAGGTTCTTAACATGAACACACTTATTTCACTTCTCTCAGGATGAGTTCTCTTTTCTGACTTCTGGAAATATTATTAACCATGAGTTTGAAATTTTGGTGGCCACATCATCATTACTAGTGACTCAAACATCTGGTTTAAGGAAAGAGAGAACTAGTTCAAGGCTGAGAAAGAAGGAGGGACAAAGAGATGCTGAAAGAGATAGAGGCAAAGAGAGAGACAGAGAATGGTGAAGAATAATGAGGATCAGTCTAGGAAACAGCAGAGCTAAACTTTCATCATAAACCTACAACTTGCTTTGTGATATTGGATAAATCACTTCATTCCAGTTATGTGCTGAATCTTGTCCTAGTTTGATGAACAAATTCACCTCATGAAGAAATTCTAAGGAATCATCAATTTTTAGAAAAGCCCGAAGTTGGACCTAACACCTTCACTCCATGAAATCTTCTGTTATAGCAACAGAACACTTGATGTTTAGCATATTCCCACATCCTCTTATTCTTATTCTGGTATCATTGATATTGAACCCTTGACTGCTAAAGAGCAAACCCCCTTCCTGAAACCAATCTTTATCTTTCCTTATCACCATCTACCTTAATCCTATCCCACCAATGTCCCACTTGAGATCCACTTGCCTCTTCTATTTTGTCCTCTGGACCTATTCTATAATTTATAAATTTAATTTCATTTTATATCATTTTCTCTCTTGCTCTTTCAATCTGCTTGCTTTTACTGAGATATGGCTTCTTCCCAATGACATTGCATATTTGACCATCTTTTTCAGGACTGGTTGCACTTTTGTGCCTACCTCTGCCGTGGTGAAGTCAGAATACTCCTTCCCTGAGATCACATTACATACATATATCATATGTATCATGTACGTATTTATTTATACATTATCTCTCTCATTGGAATGCAAATTCCTTAAGGGATGGAACTTTTTTTGCCTCTCTTTACTCTCCAAGCTTAGCACAATACCTGGCACATAGCAAATGCTTGCTGAGTCATTGATTGTTTCCCACTGCCACTTCGAGACTCTCCCACTACTGCCAACATTCAGCAACCTAACTTCTTTTGATTTTGGTTCTAGATTCTGATAGTCATTATCTATTGCTTCTCCAGGACATCCTCCCTCTTTTTTCAGTGACTGCAGTACCTGGAAGTCATGAGCAGTCTTTCTCTCCATTCTAACTCCTACCCTTATAAGAGGTGACTTCAACAGGAATGTTATTTCCTCAAATACTCTAACTTCCCAGTTCCTCAACCCTCTTCCACTCTACCTTAGCT
The DNA here is from genome assembly GCA_028646515.1 of Pseudochirops corinnae. NCBI lineage: Eukaryota > Metazoa > Chordata > Mammalia > Diprotodontia > Pseudocheiridae > Pseudochirops > Pseudochirops corinnae. The sequence goes on along the minus strand of CM053586.1, from coordinate 141,040,674 downwards.
ACATACAAAGAAGAGCCATACCCTTAATCTTGCCATTATCCATAACTGTTCTACCTTCATGTTCAAGAGCTCCAAAATTTCTCTTTTCAATAATAATCCACTATCATTTCCTCTCTTCTTAAGTCCTACTTATAATATATATGTATGTATGTATATATGTGTATATATGTATGTATCTTTGTTATCACCATAGCCTCTATGTATGTATGTATGTATGTATGTGTATATATATATATATATATATAGTATGTATATGTATGTATGTATCTTTGTTATCACCATAGCCTCCAGTCCCTTTACCTCTTAGTACTTTCCCAGGCTGTTACCTCTGTTAAAGCTACATCCTCTTCCCTTCCCAATCTCTACCTCTTTTTTAACCAGTTCAGTTCTACACTATCCTCTATTTACAAAATCCCTTGTTCCTTTGTTCAATTGCTGATCATGCCTTGCCAAACTTTTACCCTGTATTATTCTCATTTACTTCTATCTGCATGTTGCTGAATGGACCTTGAGGGCATCATGAAACTGTGGTGACTGGCTCCACTATAACTTTATCCTACCTAGTCACAACTGAGCTCTCACAGAAATAAGGCAATTCTTTTACTCATCCCTAAACTTTCTCATATACCCCTGAACCATAGTACCTGTTCAACTTTTTTTCCTTATGCCTCCAACTGTACCCCTTTCCCCCATACTCTCAGCTAAGGACCTTACTTTATATTTCACAGAAAATATTGAGATGAGTTATATCTTCTCTCCTTATCCTCATCTCAAATCCTTCTGGCATCATTCCCCATTATCTCCTCTTTCACTTTAGTTTCTGATGAAGAGGTAGGTGGCTCATCTCTTTGCTGAAGCCAACCCTTATACATACATACATATATATATGTGTGTGTGTATGTGTGTGTATATATATATATATATATATGTATGTATGTATGTATGTATATGTATATATATATATATACATATAAATGTTCAAGTACCTTCATCCTTCAAAATAAAAACAACAACCAATCCCCACAAAAACTACTATGCCTGAAAACCTCTATCTTTTATATGTCTTCCCCTTCTTAGTTAAATTCCTTGAAAAAGCCATCTACACTTAATTCTTTTATTTCCTCTCTTCTCACTGTCTTTTAAACCATCTGCAATCTGGCTTCTGATTTGTTGATTCTACTGGAACTACTCTCTCCAAAGTTAGCAAGTCTCTTTGTTGCCAAATCTGATGACCTTTCTCAGAATTCATTCTACTTGAGTTCTCTACAGCATTTGACATTCTTGCCCACCTTGTCCTCCTGGGTACTCTCCTTTATGGGTTTTTGTCTCTGAATTCTCTCTAGCAGTTTTATAGTTCAATGGATAAAGTATTGCACTTGGATTCAGATCCTGCCTCAGACACTTACTAGTTGTGTGAAGCTTGCAAATCACCTAACCTATATCAGTTTCTGTTTCTTCATCTATAAAAAGGGAATAAAAATAGTAGAACTGGTGTAAGGATCAAGGGAGATAACATAAAGTGTTTTCCAAACCTTAAAGTGCTATAAAAAATGCTAACTTATTATTGGTTGTCTTTCTACCTGTCTGACCCCTTCCACTCAGTCTCCTTTGCTGGTTCTTCATCTATGCCATGCCCACTCACTCTGAGTGACTCCAAGGCTCTGCCCTGGGCCTTCTTTTTTCTCTATATATGCTCTCTTACCTGGACATTTCATCTGCTCCCAGGAATTCAATTATCATCTTTATACCAGATGACCTCAGATCTATATATCCAGCACTAGTAACTTTCCTGAATGCCAGTCGTGTATTACCAACTACCAGTGGGACATTTAAAACCAGTTGTTTTGAGCATCTCAAACTCATCATATCCAAGACAAAACTTTGTATCTGTTCCCCCTCAAAACTACCCTTCTTCTGAATTGTGGAGAGTACTACCATCCTTCCAATCATCCAGGTTAGCAGCCTCAGTGTCATCCTCAACCCCTCACCCTATACAACCCATCAGTTGCCAAATCTTCTCATTGGTTTCTCCATAATATTTCTCAACTATTATCTTTCCTTTGCTCACAAAACCAACCAAATTTAAGACATCATTACCTCTCCCCTGGACAATTGCAGTAGCCTTCTAAGTGGTCTTTCCATCTCAATTCCCTTCTCCCTCCAATCCATCCTGCACTAAGTTACCAAAGGGATTTTCCTAAATTGTAGGTATGATCATTCACTACCAACCACACCCACGCCCACCTCATAAACTCTAGGATCAAATATAAATGACCTGGTCTCTTTTTATCTTTCCAGTCTTCTCACATATTTCTCCCTTCAACTTACTCTAAAATCCAGCAATATTGGACTACTTAACACTCATCACACATGATACCCCGACTCCTATTTCTGTGAGTTTGTATTCCCTGTGTCTGGAATGCTCTGCCCCCTCATCAATACTTCTTAGACTTCCTGGCTTCACTGAAAAAACTAGCTTCAGGGTCACTTTCTGGAGGAGATCTTTCCAAGTCCTCCAAGTTATTAATGCCTTCATTATTTATTCATCCCTAAAGTGACTTCTCACCCACTCTGTATGTATCTTATGTGAAGCACTGGATATGTGGTCTTTCCCTTTGGGATGTTAACTCTTTTAAAAAAAATTTATTTTTTTCTGAACTTAAGAAATAAAACAACTATTTCTATAACATAGTAGAAGAGGGAAAAAAAAACATGATTGTACATGAAACTGAAAATCTATTATGTACAACTTGCTATTCCTTTTAAATATATAATAAAGTTATTGTGTAACTTTCTTTTTTGTTCTTCCCTACCCTGCCCCTGACCTAGAGATAGCTATTGTGAGACATACATACACATACGTGTATATATATATGTGTACATAAAGACATAAATATATGTGTGTATCCACACTTCTATTTTTTTAGTTCTTAGGAATGTTAGCCTTTGAGGACAGGGACTGATAGGGCTTTTTCTTGGATCCTCAGTGCTTAGCCAAGTCCTAGTTCATAATAGACCTTAATAAATGCTTGTTGATTAAATGGTTGGTTGGCTAGCAATCTCTCATTGCCTTCAGATAACTAAGACTATATTGCTAAATAAATGCCAGTCTACACTAGCAGAAAGATTTTCTTTAAAAGAGCCATCCATACTGATGAAATCACAGTCTAGGTTATACATGTGGTATATATATATGTGTATGTATGTATATATGTATGCATATACATGTATATATGTACACACACATACATAGAGCATATATACACATATAAATTTTTATTTATTTTATATAATTTTATGCATTATATGCAATGGATATGTAAAAATGTATTTATTATATGGGAGCTAAGAAAAAATGGGTTTACCTGCAATTCTCCCTCCATTATACTGAGCAGTCGAATGAGATCTTCTTTGGATAACTCTAGAGATTTCTTGTTCCCCTGTTCTCTTTCTCCAGATGTTTTCATGTGTCGTTTGACAGTTGCTGAGACCATGACATCACTCTCCTTTTTGTTTGTTTTTTTCTTTTTCTTTGCATCTTCTGGAAGGTTTTTATCTTCAGCAATGGTGATGGTAGAGGGTTGAGGGCTGGAGAAATGCCCGTTTGATGAGCTTTCAACACCTTGATTTCGGGATCTCATTCCCACCTACGATACAAAAAAAACCAAAAACACAAAGAAACATGTATTTGACTATTGAATAAACTTATTTAATTCCAAATACTTAGTATCTTGGAACAAATTTACTGCATTACCAGATAGGGTACATCAAATACTTTTCCATATTGCTGTAACTATAGGTTAAGGTGAAAGTATCATCCATCATTAGGACAATATTTTGCTCTCAACAAAGAAAAGTTGATTCTGAATTAAGCTAAACCGACATTCAATATTACAATTTTGAAGCTTGATTTAAAAAAAAATAGTAGAATGAACAGGAAAGATCTTCCTAGGAGATAGAGATACATATCATGATTTATATGTGAGCCTGTTTATATGGGAGTAAGCAGGCGGGAAGTTATGGTGATGTGGAATTATTTTTTCCACAGTTCTGTTTTGTCATCTGTTATTTTCCAGTTAATCATTTATAGAAACTAAAACAAGAGAGGACTAGGATTGGGATAAATAGAGGTAATTGCAAACTGAAAATAAGCAACTTTGAAGTAGCATGAACATAATCAGAGAAGCCTCAATAATAAAACACCGAAGCCTTTGCATTTATTTTGTACATACCTACGTTTGTATATGAGCTAGTGAGGTGGTACAGTCGATAGGAAGTTAGGCTTAGAGTCAAAAAACTCATCTTCCTGAGTTCAAATCTGACCTCAGACACTTACTAGCTATGTGACCCGAGGCAAGTAACTTAATCAGGTTTGCCTCAGTTTCCTCATCTGAAAATTGAGCTGGAGAAGGAAATGGCAAACCATTCCATTATTTTGGCAAGAAAATCTCAAATGAGTCATGAAGAGTCATACACAACTGAAATGACCAAACAACAATAACAACAACATTTGTATATGTTGTCTTTCCTGAGAGAATGCTGGCTACTTGAGTACAGGAACCATTTTGCTTCTGACTGTATTCCCAGTACCAAGCACAGCATGTGGCACATAAAAGACACTTATTGAGTGATAGGCACTTAATAAACTATCGTTGATCGATTGATTATTTGATCCTAACCCTTTCAGAAGAAGTACCCTCCACCCCTTTTATGGTGGATCACTTTTTAGGACCACGCTCAGTCTTTGCGTGAAAGCACACTGCTAGACAGCATCTTGCAGATGGACACTGGGCCTAAAAATGTTTTTCATGAACTTATGGGAAACTTTGCATTCTAGTTCCACTCTCCTGGGTTTGGTACTATGCAGTTTATGTGTGATCCCACTTTTACATCTATTAGTTGTATTCACTTGATTATGGGTATTGACAATCTCAGCTTTTTAACACTAATATGGAGTTGGACTACGTGACCTCTGAGGTACCTTGAAGTTCTAGAGCCATGATCTTATGATTCATCCAGTAACACCACATAACTATGAGTCATGGTATATGACTGCAGTATCTAGAAATTGAAGCTGAAGTCCACATACAGTCAATCAGTCAATAAACATTTATTGAATACCTACTGTGTACCGTGTGAATTTCTGGGAGTACAAAGAAAGACAAAAAACAATCCATAATTTCAAGGAGTTCACAGTCTAATGGGGAAAGTGTGTATTCTACTATGTGCAAACAAAATATAGAGAGGATAAATTGAAGACGATCAAGAGAGGAAAGGCACGAGAATGAAGGGGGGCTGGGAAAGACTTCCTACAGAAGGTAAGACTTCAGCTGAAACTTTAAGGAAGCCATGAGGCAGAACCAAAGAAGGAGAGCATTCCAGGCATGGGGCATAGCCAGTGAAAATGCCCACGGGAGGGAGGTGGGGTATCTTGTTTGAGGCATCAGAAGGAAGTCAGTATCACTAGATCACAAAGTATATAGGGTGGGGAGGGGAAGGGAGGTATGCTATGTAATAAGACTAGAAAGGAAGGGAAGGCAGGTTATGAAGAGCTTTGTTTGGGACCTCCATCACTGGAAAATAATAGGGAATCACTAAACTTTACTGAACGGGTGGGTGGTGACATGTTCAGACCTGCTATTTAGGAATATCACTTTGACAACTGAATGGAAAATGAATTGGAGTGGGGAGAGACAATGCAGTGAAACCAAACACAAAGTTATTGCAGGAGTCTAGGAGGGAGGACCTACACTAGGAAGGTGGCAGTGTCAGAGGAGGGAATGTGGCATGTGGGAGAGATGTTCTGAATGCAAAATCAACAGACCTTGGCAACAGATTGGATATGGGAGGTGACAGAGTGAGGAGCAAAGGATGACACACCTACATTGAAAGCCTAGGGGACTGTAAGAATGGTGGTACGTACCTTCAACAGTAATAGGGATGTAAGGAAGATGGGAAGGTTGAGGAAAAAATAATTCCATTTGAGTTTAAGATGTCTATGGGACAACTACTTTGAAAGGTCCAATAGCAGTTGAAGGTACAAGACTGGAGGTTAGCAGAGAAATTAGGGCTGGATAAGGAGATTTGAGAATCAGCATAGAGATGATAACAGAAGTCAAAGTTTAATCAATAGTTTCATGGTGAATATGAACATATTACAACACATTACAAAAGGAGGATTTACACACAGGCAACAGGATAAAGGTTGTCATCAGAGAATTGTACGATAACATGCTCACTCTACCCCAAGGAAGGACTGCTCATGTGACAAGAGGAAGGGATAAGCCATGGACAGCCTACATGTTCTACCAATATTCACACAATGTCAAAAGAATCGGTATCATGAAGTCCCAGAATCTGAGAATTAGAAGGGATCACAGTGACCATCTAGTCCAATCTATACATAACAGGAACCCCTACTCTACAATATCCAACAAAAAGTCATGGAGGCTAGGCTTGAAGACCTCCCAGGAGAGAGTACCCTCACCTCTTGAAGCAGCCCATTCTTCTTTGGAACAACTTTAATTGTTAGGATGTTTGTCCTGAAAGCAAACCTAAGTTTAGCTCTATTGCAGCTTCTTCACGTTGCTCCTCCATATGGCACCCTTTATCACATAACAACTACTTAAACATAGTTATGATGTTCTCCCAAAATTTGGTACTAAATATACCCAGTTCCTTCAACTGAAGAAAGTCTTTAGCATGCTGAGTGAACCCCCTATGGCAAATATACAGGAAGATATGGACAGGAGCTGAACAGGATGGGCAGAGATGAATGGATTACAATGTGTGTGTGTGTGTGTGTGTGTGTGTGTGTGTGTGTGTGTAGACAGAAAGACAAAGAGAGTACATATTTGATTGCATGTTGTCTCCTCTATTAGAATGTGAGCTCCTTGAGAAGAGGGACCACATTTTACCTTTCTTTATATCCTCATCCTTTAGCATTGTGCCTGGCTCATAGTAGGCACCAAATAAATTACTAAGTGGGCTCCAGGGGCTCCAATGCTTTCCTCATCAGGCTCTCCCAATTTTCCAGATTTTGTCTACAATGCCACAGCAGCCTACTCACACTGGAAGTTCACTCCAGCTCTGGCCTTTTCACATTGGGAGTACAAACTGCCCCTTCAGCGTGTTCCTCTGATTGGCTCGTTCCTTCCATAATATACATTTTCAGGAAAGCACCCTGACCAGCCTTATCCATTCCTCTCTTGACTCTACTGCTCACTGTCCTGACCTTCTCTACCATGGTACTTTTTCCTCCACCTGTACCCCTACTTCCTGCTTTTCAATTTGCTTTTCTGTCCTCTCTCTTCCCCCTTGCCTCCCGCATCAGAATCCTGAGAGCTAGGATTGTCTTTCTCTGTGTGTTCCCAGAACTTAGCACAGGGTAGCACATGGTAAGCATTTAATAAACGCTTGTTGACTTCATTTGAAGAAAACATCTGCCTTAATGAAATCACATATCCATTGGACTATTGAAGTATTGGGGTCCCTGAACCCATAATGTTAAAAATACAGTAGCTCAAACCATTGAATAGCTTTCAAAAAGAACCATATGCCATAGGTCCCTAGCTTTTTTTCTTTTTTAACACAATGAAATATTTTCCTTAACAACCATTCCAGATTAAGTACAAGAGCCATGTTATCTGAAAGGAGATCTCTATTCTGAATCCAATGCCTAGGGGAAAGCTTTTCACAGTACCAGGTTTATAATAAAAAAAAATAAATAAATATTATATGATGTTTCCTTTCAGATAGGGGCCATTCAATTCTGGTAACAAGTATTGAAATCTACATCCCTGTGGCCTTTCTGAACTGAGCCCTTGGAATTGAATAGCTCTGTTTCTGTGATACCCCTAGGGCCCTAACTGTTGTTCACAAAACATCATAGAAAAGTTGGCTCCTAATGCTGACCCTCCCTCCCCCACCTCCATCCTTTATGGTACATTCAGGAAATAGCTTTCATAATCCTAAACCATCCCCTGTGCCTTCTCTGGTGAACAAAGCATTGTTCTCTAAGGTGTTTCCTTGTAATGGAAGCCAGAGCATTTCATAGCAGATCTACTGTGTTTCATCACAGCATGTTTGTGGGCAAAGAAAGAGGGCTGACTCAAGCCTCAGGAAGAAAAAAAAGTGATGAATAAAAAGATTCAAATTTAACTCATGACCTGTTACACAGAGAAAGGAAGACGCATGGTCTTCCCAAACTGCAATATAAGTCACTCCTTAGGACTCCACCTCTCCCACATTGGAATTCCTTTGATCTGAAATCATTTTCTCTGGAAGATCTGGAGTTGTTTTGTGATGATAGATCAGATTTTGACTTGATGGCTTCACTTTATATCATACATTGATGTAAATTTAGGCAATGGTTTGCAAAGCATAGGAAATATGGTCATTTCTGCACTCCATCATATTGCTGCCTTCTGCAGTCATCTGTTTGACACTTTGGCTTATCTTCTTATATTATCTACTGTTACTTCTTTTGGGCCCCTGCAGCACGATCCTGAGCACATATATCCATGCACACCCTCACGTATATGTAGAGAATATAAATATTAGTTCTGTTTCAAAGTTGTTCTAACAATCTTATTCTTTGTAAAGAATCAATACTTAAGGATTCATGATTTTATTAGAGTAGCTACTCAATCTATTGTCTCAGACTAACATTAGCCTATAACTTACCAGAAAAACCTTAGAAAGTGTTATTTGAGGCTCATAGGGGTTAAATGGCTTACTCACATTACCACAGCTAGTCTTAGAGGTAGAATTTGAAACCAGGCCTTGCTGATTCCAAGACCAGCATTCTATCTACTAGTGCCCCCTATTTTCAATCATATTATAGGTAGTTGTTTCTTTTTTTAAAAAGAAAAATGCTCTACATATTTCAGAATTATCTGAATTTAGTATGCATCTGGTGAAGAATTCAAGAAAAAATTTCCTTACATCTAAAATCAGAGAGGTAGTATGTCATAGCAGACAAAGTACTAGCCTTGGAGGCAGGAAGACCTGATACATGCTGGTTGTGTAACCCTGGGCAAATCATTAAATTCTCAGTGCTAAGACTATACGTTATAGAGAAAGGGCCAACCTTCAATAAAATAGAAAGTTCTCTCATCCAGGAGCTAATATACTAGTGAAATCACAGGTCCAGTCCCAATTCCCTCATCCCCTAAAATCAGTGAACAGATGAAGTATTTTGGTCTTAGCAAACATTTTTTCAATGTCCCATAAATATTTCAAATTAATTTCTTTTTCTTTACCACAAGTACATGGATTATAACTATGTATTTCTTTGGAAATCAACCAGAGTTTCCTATTTTTATCTCTTCAATGAGTTCAACAGGTTGTACCTGCTCTGGCTCCATAATCTATATATGGAGGGATATGAAAATCAACAAACTTGGTACCCTTTCTTTATAGTATTATCCTCTCCCCTCCTTTTCCCCGAGGAAATCAAACCATTATGCTTCTCTTTCTCCAAATCTATCTTTAAAGGATCATCATACACACACCTTGGTCTTGTAACTCCACTGACTCTTCCACTCCACTATACTGCCTCCCTGACACTATAGTATCTAGAGAGCCTGTTATCAGCCTGACCAACTTTTCCTCACAATGTTTTCTGCTAACTTAAAGTGCTCATGATTTTTCTGTGCAAGACTATAACCCTAAATTATACTTAACATCATTATTTTAAAAATCTGTATTCAGCCACTTAATGGCCAAAAAGACAGTGCTATGTCCATTTCTTTGGCCTCTTCAGGTTCAAATCTTTCTTATTTAATATCTAATATGCTTGATCACCATCCATTCTGCGTTTCCAAGCCGAGTCTGTAGATGTGGCCATATCTCACTATTAGTTGGTCCCAGTGAGGGCTATGGAGCATAAGTATGTCTTGGAGAAAACACATCTAAATGAGTTGAAGCATGAGACTTCCAGGGAACTACAGGGAGAAGTTGTCAGAAGGTATTAGAAAACAGTGCTTGGTACTGCCTCTGGATATGAAGTAGTTTGTGGTGAAGGAGACTGACATCCTGCTCTCAAGAGCACCAAGGTCTAAGAGGACCAAAAGTATTAGAGGGCCTGTGCTCCCTGGGATTCAGGGGTTGGGGAGTGAGTTCTCCACAAGTGGGGTATCTTCTGAATGTGACTCTTCCCCTGACATCTTGGAATAAGGCTCAAATCTAGCCACCAGTGTGAGTTTAGTGACAGCCCCTAGAGACCCAATAGCATAGTTATCATCTGCTAACCATTAACATCACACGACTATAAAATATCACAAACTGATAGCTCCAGAAAAGAGAAGACACCCCATAGGTTATCTGATCCCAACCCTCTCCTCATGTTATGAAAGTGTAAGCAACTTGCTCAAATTCTTTTTGGCCTCTGGCAAGCAGAGATAATGGACAGAGTTCATCAAAGGGGACCCACATTCACCAAAGATTCATCAGAGTTCCTGCAACCTCAGGACAGCAAAGGTACTAGAAGACCTGGTCTTCCATAGACTCAGAGATTGGGAAGATAGTGTTTAGGCTCTCAGTTCAGGGCATTTTCTGAGCATGCCTAATCTTGGAATAAGAATATAGAGTTGACAATGAATATAAATTTAGTCTGAGTACAGGTTCACTCGGACTATGCCAGAAACACATATATAATTCCCAACTATTTCCATCCCCAATTTCCCTCACCAATACCATATTTAATCATTGTCTCACACATAAATCTTTTTCTCATTCCACTCCCTCCCTACCCCCACTCCCACCCTCTGCCATCTGTTATCATCTTCCCTAAAAGAAATGATCTCATCAGCTCCCATATTCAATTAATATCTTTATGCATATCACCCCCCAAATGTATGTACCAAGCCCATAGCTTTCTTCTGAACTCTTGAAATTACTTTTTATTACTTTGTATGTTTCTTATACTTATCTATATCGTTATTATATTTATTTTTTTAATAAGGTAAGCTCCTTGAGGGCACGGACTGTTTTATCTTTATCTTTGCATCCCTAGTGACTCACACTGTGCTAGGAATATAGTAGGTGCATAATAAAGACTTGATGATTGATTGGTAGTACTGCTGTACTTTGCTCAAGTTAAGATATTCAATAACCTTTAAAGTTCTGGAATTACCAAATCAACTTAATGTATTTATATGCCAGTGAACCTTCTAGGACTTTTGAAAATACTTTTCTCTATAGAGAATGGTCTTGCTCCTCATCAGGAGGACAAAAACAGCTCCTAATTACATTTCACTGAATAGGTCTGCCACTCAACCCCAAGTGAACTGGTTAGCTCTGATTCTTAGAAAGAGGGACTCTTAAAAGAGAAATTACCCCTTTGTTTTGGTCTTATATAAGTGAGCCCATGTCCCTAGGCTCTTGGGATAGGGTAAAGCCTGGATGTCCACTGTTTCCCTCCAACAATAAGAGTCATTAATGGCTGCCTTGGGGAAGAAGCATGTGGGAACTGCACATAATCTCCCATGGTGCCTAGAAAGGAGAGTTCCTTACTACTTTCCTCCATTTTCTGTTTCCTGTTTTGAGCACAAGTCCTGTTTGAGTGAAAGTCAATTTTTCTAGTTCAAGACATGGCAACTTCTAACGCATCCAACGCAGTGCGGGGGGGGGGGGGGGAGGAGAGGAGGGGGCAGGCTAAGCCCAAATGCAAGAATTTGGAAATTTGGTTTCATAGAAACATAAAGAGAATTTCTGAAGAGCAAAGCTTTTGGAGAGAGAAGAGGATCATCCAAGTGACCTCCATGGATGGAAGATCAAAACGGGACCAAAGCTACAACACTGGGGACTTTGCCATCATCTGCTATTATGAGAAATTATTTAGACAGTGAAGATACGAGATGAAGCAGCCCCAAAGTACGGGTTGTCTTTCAGGAAGAGTTCATATCACAGAGTCTTAGGGTGAGGAGGGACCAGGTAGGATCCTGTGGGAAATAGAGAGTCAATGAAATGTTAGGGTGTTGCCACAATGGCAACCTCACTTTAAGTTCCCTTCCTAAAGGAAACCAAGGCACAGAGTGGTACTGAGTTGGAAGGATTCTAGGATCCTAGGGGAAAAGTGGGAACCATCAGAGAGAGTGAAGAATTATATTGGTTATTTAGTGGCTACAGCAAGAACTTTATGTGTTTTTTGTATTTGGTTTGTTAGATTCTGTGAGTCCTTCTGAATTTTCTAGGAGTGAAATATAGGCTGTCCTGTTCTTAAAGTGTACTTGTTATTTTGAGTGGTTGGAAGGTTGGAAGCTGTGGATGCCATTACCATATTTATGAAAACTAGACACAAGCTATCCATAAACTATCCAGAGATTTCCCAGAGTAAACAGATTAGGGGCAATGATGAGCCATACATATTGTTCCTTTAGTGAAGTCTCTGGGACTTGAATTTGGTTCAAAAGATCTCAGAGTTTATGGAAGTTCTGGGTCATGGATATATCCATATGGCATTTTACTTTTTACAAGCTATTTCCTGTTAGGTTGGTAAAACCAACATTGCCCCTGTTTCATGGAAACTGAGGCTCAAAGAGGCTAGATGACTTGCCTACAATCACATGCCTAATAAGTGGAAGACAGTATTTAATTCTGAGTCTCCTTACTCCAACTCTGGCTTTATTTATCCTGTCCTAAGCTAACCAGGTCCCTTGGCAGTCTTCAAATCATTTCATGTAGGCTATCATTTATTTTCTCTATATATGAAGCCATGGCATATAAGCCATGAGATGTTTGAGAAAAGGGTTAGATAATGTACAGTAGGGTATGGGCTTCTTAAGAGAATCCAATTTTACCATTAAACACTTTTCCCAAAAATTTTCATGCTTGCTTTATTGTTGGGAAGTTTGTAGGCAAACAGCTACAAGTAGATCACATAAAATAAAGATGAAAGGAATAATATAGTAGTTAGCACTTAGAAAGCACTCTAGGTTTTGTGAAGCACTTGACAAATATTTCATTTTATCCTCACAAATCCTATTATTATCCCTTTTTACAGATGAGGAAACTGAGGCAGACAGAGGTTAAGTGACTTATGCAAGATCGCATGGCTAGTAAGTGTCCAAGGCTGGATTTACCTACTTGGCTTCATCCTCTATCATGTTTTTGAGGGTCCTGATTCAAGAAGACAAACAGTGAGCAGAGAAAAGTAACTTTTCCCTGGTCAAACAACATGGTAACATTGATAGCCACTCACCAAATGTAGACAGACTAAGCTTCCTCACCTTGTATAATCTGAGGAGTCAAACACAAATACTTCACCACACGTGCTCATGTAAGATCCAACCGGTAGTTGTCATCAGAGTATTAGGCAAAAATAAAACCCCATGAAAGCTTCACCTGACGCTAAAGAACTTTTAAAATGCTTAACTGTAGAGAAACCATACTTAATAAGTAATGTGACCAATCCTCAGGGAAAGAAGAGATGAAAACAGGATGTGTAAGTCAAATGAGATCAACAAACTCATTTGTTGAAAAGACCCCTGGATCATAACAAAGACAGCCCTTTTTCAAAATCAGGGTTAGCCAGATTCTGTCCATTGTACTAACAGGAGGTATATGCAGGTAGTGGAGGAAGAATTTGGTACTTTGCCAGCTTCTTAATAATTGCCTTGCATGCTTGCAGATTTGGGACTCAGAGATAATAGAACATTCTAATGGGACAGAATATATCAGTTTCCTCCATGTGGTCTTCCCTTGGGGAATGAATGGGTATCCCCTAAAAAAAAAGTTACAGGATGACAAAGTTACAAGCTAACTGAAAATTCATGCCAAAGATTTTTACTTCTTCCATAATATTCTTTGGAGGAAGGGAACACAGGTCCATCTCTTTTCAGAACCAAATTGTATAAACATATTTAATGAAATACACTTATTATCCCTTTTAGGAAGATCAGCAGGAAATCTTAATGTGGAATGTGCTGAGTAGGGTATAAAATGAGAGAAGATGAAAAGAACATATGTTATTCCATATCTTTTTCCTATCTATTGCATTCTATACCCTCTGGTGCTTCTGATAGAACATGTTGCCATTCTACCAGCAGCACTGGAATCAATGTAAAGATTTTTATACACCCTTCCTGCTCACACTTACAAAGGCATTCAGATGGCATTTTGTTGCTTGGTGTTATATTTTTATCAGTGGCAGCTAAAGTGAGAGTGCAAAAAGAGCAAGACATATTTCAATCAAAGCCACTGGCTTCTACCTTGTGAACTAAGATTTGGGGATTTATATATAACAGAGGTATCAGAAAACATTGTGAAGTCAAGTGGTGCCAAGCCTTTTCTTTACTTCTTTTTATACTTGTTTTTAAAAACATTCAGAATAATGGCAAGGAATAATTGGACCTGGGACAAATTGAGTTAATGGAGGAGGCAAGGCTTTCCTTATTAGAAAATCCTTCAGGGTAGGACCTATGCTTTGTTTCTATATTCTCTCCACCCTCCCATTCCACCCAAGGCTTAGTACAATGCTCAGCAAATAGTAAGTGCTTAATAGATTTGGTTTTTTTCCAATTTCCTACTCATTCTGTGGATACTCTAACCAGCAGGTCTTTTCATTATGGGACATCTCTCAGTGAGTTCACTTTTAGCCTCTTGGGGATGGAGGATAGGGATATGTTGATACTGGGATAGAGGGCCAACCGTACCTGACAGCTTCGAGGTGATTCCTAGTGGCAGCTCGGCTGGTGAAGGTACATAAGGTATTCTTCAAAGACTACTTTGTGAAAAGTGGTTGAGAAGGAACCACACCCAATAAAGAAGCACCCTATCTCTCCTGTATTAGCATCCTAGAGCAGAACTCTGTTGCTCTTAATTTGTTCATATTTTTATGTTTTGTTTTGTTTGTCTTTTTTAGAAAACCATAGCAATACTATTTATTTCTAACTTCTAGGTCATTAGTATTTTTTTTTCTCTTTGCCCTCCTATTTTTCTAACAATAGATCTCACTAGAGAAATATGTTTGCCAAACAATTCCCTGGTCTCAATAATTGGTGGACATCCGTGTTAGTTATGAAAAATTAAGTAAACACTGACCACCTAGATCAGAAAATAAATGAGATTGTACTTTGGCAACCTAAGTAAGGCCAGCTCTAAAGGCAAGTATAGGTACAATTTGCAGGAGCTATTTATCCTACTCAGAAACTGTTCATTCTTATTCCTATGAGTCAAAATATTTCTTTTGTAATAACAATAATAGTTAGCATTTAGGTAGTACACTTTGAGGTTTGCAAAGCACTTTACAAATATCTCAGTTTATCCTCACAATATCCGTGGGAAGTAAGTACTATTATTTTATCCCTAACTTAACAGATAAGGAAACTGAGGTTGATAGACGTCAATTGACCTGCCCAGGGTCACACAGCTAAAAAGTGTCTGAGACTGGGTTTGAAATCAGATCTTTCTTACTTCAGGCCCAAATCTACCACCCTGAAGTCCAGATCAATTTGTCCAAATCTATACTGTAGATATTATTTTTTCACTCTTTGATTTATTCAATGAACCTTTCACAAGTTTCTATTAGGTACAATCAAAATTGTACAATTAATTGGGGAATGATTGAACAAGTTGTGGTATATGATTGTGACAGATTACTATTATGCCATAAGAAATGATAAGCAGGATGGTTTCAAAAAAAACCTGGGAAGACTTATGTGAACTGATGAAAAATGAAGCAAGCTGAACCTGGAGAACTTTGTACACAATAACAGCAATAGTATAAAGATGATCAAATGTGAAAGACTTAGTTATTCTGATCAAGAGAATGATCCAAAATAATTCCAAAGGTCCCATGATGAAAAAGGCTTTCCAACTCTAGAGAGAGGTCTGACAAAATCAGAGTGCAGATTGAAGCATACTTTGTTTCACTTATTGTCTTGCTTTTTATTTTTATTTTTTTGCAACACAGCTAATATGAAAACATGTTTTGCATGATATCACATGTATAATCAATATTATTTTGCTTGCCTTCTCAATGGGTAAGAGAGGGGTGAGAAGGAGGGAGAGAATCTGGAACTCAATTTTTTAAAAAACTTAATCTTATAAATAAATAGTTTAAATAAATAAATGCTGTGCTAGGTGCCTGCCCCCTAGGAGCTTATAATGTAGTTGGTACTCATTTTTTCTGGTTGATTGTGGGGTATGTTTCATGGGTTTTTCTTTTGTAGGGTCTGTGACAAATTTGAGAGCTAGGTGGCACAGTGGATAGAATGCTGGACCTGGACTCAGGAAGACCTAGGATCCAAAACCTGTTTCAGACCCTTACTTACTGGTCCTAGGCAAGTCACTTAACCTCAGTCTGCCTCAATTTCCTAATCTATAAAATGAAGATAATAATAGCACCTACCTCCCAGAGTTATTGTTAGGTCAAAATTAGGTAATATTAGTCAAGTGCTCCACAAGCCTCAACGTACTATAGAAACACTAGCTATCATTTTTAAATCCATTTAATCATAAACACATATTATGCAATTTTAAATAGTCCTGACATATTGGGGGGGGGTAGATAAGAAATATTTCTGCATTGTAAGAAAATAATGACTATTATGACTACAGAGAAGCAGAGGAGGATTTACATGAATAGATGAAAAGTGAAGGACACAAAATCAGAAAAACAATAAACACAACTAACACTCAATAATCAACAAGCATCTAAGTGCTTACTTTGTGCCAACCACCATGATAAGTGTTAGAGACACAAAGAAAGGCAAAACTAGCCTCTGACCTCAAGGAATTCACAGTTTCTGGTGGCAGTGAGGGGGGAGCAACATGCAAAAACCTACGTACATACAATATATATAGAGAAAAGATGGAAGCTAATTTGAGAGAGAAGGCACTAGCCTTAAAGAGAACTGGAAAAGACTTCTTGCAAAAGATGGAATTTTAGCCAAAATTTGGAGAAATCCAGAAGGTAAAGACTCAGAGGGGGAGCATTTCAAGTCAGTGAAAATGAACTGAAAGAACATGAAGACATGGAGTATCTTGTGTGAGGAACAGAAAGGAGGGCAGTGTTACTGGATTGCAGAATACATGGAGGAAGGCAAAGTTTAATAAGATTGGAAAACTAGAAATTATAAATGAATTTAAAAGGCAAACTGAGGGAACCAATGGAGTTAACTGAATAAGGGATGGGTTGGGGCAGAAATGATGTGGTCAGGCATGGATTTTAGAAATAATCACTTAAGTGGTTGAGTGGAAAATGTATTGGAGTATAGAAAGATTTGGGTCATGAAGAATATTGCAACAGTTCAAACATGAGGTATTGAGGACCTGCACTAGGGAGTTGGTAATATTGGAGGAGAGAAAGGAGTGTATAGAAGAGATATTGCAAAGGAAGAATTGACAGGACTTGACAAAAGTTTGGATATGGGGGATAAGAGGGAGTAAGGAGTTGAGGATGAATCCTAGGTTGCAAGCCTTGGTGACTGGGACAATGGTAATAAAGAAGCTAAGAAGAGGGGAGGGTTTGGAGGAAAGATAATGAGTTCAATTTTGTAAATGTTAAGTTTAAGATGTCTATAGGACATTCAGTTTGAGATATCCAGTAAACAGTTGGATGTGAGAGAAATTAGGCTGGCTAAATAGATTGAATAGATGTCTACATAGAAATGGTCATTGAATCCATGGGAGCCAATATGATCACCAAGAAAACTAGTTTAGAAGGAGAAGAAGAAAGAGCCTAGGACAGAGCTTTGGAGGCTAACAGGCATAACATAACTTACATGAAAATTTAACAATTTGTCACAAAAACCTAAAGAAAAGAGATCATCAAGGAAAAAAGTATGATTGACAGTGTCAGGGAATGCCAAGATGGCATTAAAGAACATGAGGACTGAAAAAAGCTCACTAGATTAGCAATAAAGAGAACATTTGTAACTTTGGAGAGATGTTTCAGTTAGATGATGAGGTTGGAAGTCAGACTTTTGAGAGTTTAGAAGCAAGTAAGAGGAAGGGAAGCAGAGGTATCAACTGCAGATGACTTTCTCAAGGAATTTAGCCTCAAAAAAGAGGAGATATAGAATGATAACTAGCAGGAATGAACAGATCAAGTAAGAGGTTGTGTGTTTTTTTTTAAGATTGGGAAAGACAGGAGTATTCTGGTCAGCAGCAGGGAAGCAACCAGAACACATGCGATGACTGAAGAATAGTAAGGGAACAGGGATGATGAAGGGATCAATCTGTTATCTACTAGAGACAGGATGGAATGGGATACCTTGTGAATGTTGTGTGGTTCACCTTGGCTAGGAGTAGGGTCACCTCTTCAGGTGAGACGGGGATGAAGGAGATAGTGAGAGAAGGCATCCAAGTGAAGTGAGATGAAGAGGAGGGGGAAAGAGTGAGCTCTAGATGAAAACCAATTTTTTTTTTCAGTGAAATATGAGCCAAGGTTTTCAGCTGAATAAATGGGATCAGGAATCAATTATGGAGGTGTAGTAGGATTGCATAAGGGACCAGTAAAAATTATGTAACATAAATTTGTAGTGTTCCCAGAGAGCATGGTTTTGTGATTTTCTTCATCTTTGTCCAGCTATTCAGTAAGATAATAGGAATCAAACTATTAGATGGTGGGAATAACACAGATTTGGGGCTTGACAGGGCATGATTGACAGTAGGTAAAGGTATAGGAAGCTTGAGAATAGAAGATAGTACAGAATTGAGCTGGTTCACTATGAGATAAAGGGTAGAGAGAACAGCTGAGAATGGAAGGGTTGAGGACAGAGTGAACAAAAAGGGTTGGGGGTCATAAGGTATACATACACATATATACATATGTGTATGTATATGTGTATATATATATACATACATATGGCAAAGGACATACTATAAGAAAATAGTGTAAGAAAAAAAGATTGTGATCAGATAAAAGAATTTAAGAGTTCATGAAAATGGAAATAAAGCACTGGTAGGTGACAATAAAATCAAGACTATGTCCATCTCTGAGTGTATTAAGATGGAATAGAAGAATAGGTCATGGAAAATGAGTAAACAAATTGGGAAGTGTGTGTTTTAAGGTGTATACACACACACACATCTGTATCTATTTATCCTTCTATCTATATCTATATACTATGTATATTATATGCTTCCTTTTTAGATATAATTCCAGCAAAGCCAATTAATTGCAAAGTAGATTGAAGAGGGACTTGCTTCCCATGGAATTTCTGGCAAAATGTTTCCATGACATTGTCCTTTTCTTTCAGACAGAGGTCATAATGCCCAAGTTGTTAGTACTTCCAATGAGAAAATATCTGTCCTTTTTTCATATGCTTGCAAAATTTTGAGATGCAAAAGGTCAATGAAGTCAGCCAGTTTATCCTCTGCCAATGCAAGATGGTTCCCTTTTGCATATTTTTATTCCTTAGTTGAGCCTAGTTATAAATATCCCAACTCATGTAGTTTTCACAGCTTCCCCTGGGAAGCTATCCTACATTCTGATTGAACATACCATTCCTAAATGTTCCTAAAACTCCACTCAAGTTTTCTTTAACCCTTTTTCATTTCATAACCTTAACCCTGCTTCCATGAGAAACCATTCTAAACAATTTCTTTCTTCTCATTATCTCTGTATATTAAAATCTCATGATAGTCAAAGCTGCTTCTGAAATGAAAACAATTGACACCACTGGGACAGACTCACCTGACTTAATGACTTTGCATTTAGGGAAAATAAGAAATGATATCACTTCACACACACTGAGCCTTTGGTTATAACCCAGGAAAGAGGGCTCTGAGTGGTTTTATAGATTGTTCCCTGAAGGCACCCATATTCCATTACTGTGGAAAAGAAGATCAAGAGGATGATGGCCCTTGAAATAAAATGGAAAAGCATTATCACACTATTGCTCAAAACCATGCTAGGAATATTTCATGTTCTCCTGCTTGACAGAATTGAACAAGCTGTGGAAAATGGGCTGGGTGCCTTTGGTAAACTGAAAACTTCTTTTACTGGCACCAAACTTGACCTTGAAAAGAAGCCCATTTTAAAAAATGTTTATGTTCTTATGGTGATGCATACCTGTCAGTCACAGAAAGTTATGAAGTTATGGTTTCCAAAGAAATTAATAGAAGATCACCCAAATAGCAATGGAGAAGGATATGGTGTATGTAAGTAGGTTGTAACATATCACAAATAAAGAATTTTATAGGAGAAACAATGTAAAGGATATCATAAAAGAAATGAATGATCTAAAAAGAAGATCCAGTCACATGGCAAGAACAAAGATAACCAATAAATAACTCAAGTGCTCCATTAGTGAGTTCACAATGTTAAGAGAATATAAGGGAGATCTTCAGCCTTAAGGGGGGGTCATAGAAGATGGTTGAACAGGAGAGAAAGCTAAGGCAAGGAGGGAAGACTGACATCAACTAGATTACAGATAAAATTGAAATATTGCAGTAGCTGCTTGATACATCTCAGGGATGATAACAATAGAACTAGAAAGGATTCACAAGTGAACAACTGAAATGATCAAGGGAAGAAAGAATATAAAGGCTGTTTTGCTATAATTCTTCATTGGTAAAAGATCCGTGAATTTATAGGATCATAGATATAGAGACAGGTCTACAAAGGCCCTCAGAGGCCATCTAGTTTTAGTTTATAGCCAGGAAACCAAAATCCACTGAGCTTAAATACCTTGCCCAAGGTCATCTAGGTAGTAACTATACCAGAGATTAGCCTTGACTTCAGAGAGGGAGCTTTTGAATATGTCACATTTCATTCAAAGGATGATTCTCTCCAACCTAGGTTGGTTTTCAAATGACAGCCCATTGCCAAGTCCAGACTCAAAAGCTCTCTCAGTTTAATGGAATCCTCCAGAGTTTTTATTTCACTGACCTAGGGACTTAATGAACAAAGACAGCATTCTCGCTATGATGAGACTACAAAGTTGTTGTTATTCTTCCTCTGTTTTTGAAGAGGACCAATGATATCATGGGGTGATGTCTTGACTTGTTTGTGAATTGAATTTAAGTGAGGCAGATTTGCACAAAGTCATCAGCCTCACTCTGTCTTCCAGTCATTGCAGTTTAGTGGCAGATGTCAAACCAGTCTGTAAGAGCTCCATGGCACCTGCTTCAACCACCCTCATGACCATTGGAAGAAATTATTCTCATTGACTCATTTAGCTTGAGGAAAGTCCTCATGTGTTTGAAGTAGACATTCTCTTAACTCACCGACAGATTTGGGGTCTGTCAGTTACTTTCATGGGGTATTCAAGGGAGACTAGTACCTCTGGTATGAGGGCTCACTAAGCCCTTTCTAGGACTGCTCATCTACCTTTGGTGTCCATCACTAAACTTTCAAGAAGCTACTGAATGTGCAGTGGCCACACCCCAGTAAAACTGTCTTCACAGATAGGCTAACCCGGGTTGAGGGTACCTGACAGACCCTGAAATAGGACACTAGTGGAGTCTGTATTGTAATAAAGTAGAACAACTAGGACTCCAGTCTGGAAAGATGAATAATAGCTTACTCGTTTATTGTGCTTTAAAGTTTACAAAGGACTTTTTTCATTGTAACTCTGTAAGACAGATGTGTATTATTGCCATTTTACACATGAGGAAAGTGAGGCTATTTAACTTTCCAGGAGTTCTACAGCTATGAAGTATCAAAACTGGGACTTAAATGAAGATCTTTGTTCTCTAAAATCAAATTTACTTTTCCCACTAAACTAAACAAGTTTGAAAGGTAAATTTTCAAAGTTTATATAATTATGAAGCATAAGGACAAGAAAACATATACATAACCTTAGAATTGCAAACTATTCAATACCTCTAAAACCTTGAAAGAGATGGAATGATACTGATTTGGCATGCAAATTATTCTCAACAATTGAGAAAGAAAGCCCTCCTCCATACTTCTTTTATGAGACAAGCATAGTACTAATATCTATATGAAGAAAGGATAAAATATAGTAGGAGAACTATATGTAAATATCACTCATCAACATCATTTCAAAAATTATCAATAAAATCCTGTCAGAGGATAGCAATTCACCTAAGAAACCATTCATTATGATGATGTTGGATTTATGCAAGGAATTCAGGGACAGTTCAACACTAGGAAAACTATCAATGTAATTAATCATATTAAAAACAAAAGTATCCAAAACCATGGTTATCTCAACACATCCATAAACTGCTTTTTGACAAAGCATAATACTCATTTATGATTTTTAAAAAATCGAAGTGTAGTCATAGAGGAATCAAGGGTGCTTACGGGGACTTTCAGCTCAGTGCTCTTCATGCTATAGTAAGTTGCCAGTCTTACATTAGGCTGCCACAAAAATTATTTTTTCTGATTTTCCCTCCACCACCAACCTTTTGAGGTTACATTGATATTTGTTCACTGATACGGCAAATCTTTTTTTTTTTTTAAATTTATTTTTTATTTACTCATTTACTTTTAATTTACAAGATTCAGTTCCACAATCACTTGGGTTTCAGATTTTCTCCCCTCCCTTCCCCCCCCCCCCC
>CM053586.1:141002108-141017692 GCA_028646515.1 Pseudochirops corinnae | reverse complement strand
AATATTTTTGCACATATGGGACCTTTTCCTACTTCTGTAATCTCTTTGGGATATAATCCCAACAGTGGTATTGTTGGGTCAAAGGGTATGCAATTATTTATAGCCCTTTGGGCATAGTTCCAGATTGCTCTCCAGAATGGTTGTGATACGGCAAATCTTTAAGGCCTTCATAGAATATCTCAGATCAGAGATTTCCGGTCAGAAAGGGTATTGGAAGTCAGCTACTCCAATCCCCTCATTTTACAGAAGAGAAAATTCAGGCCCAGAGAGGAAGGAAGAGGAGAAGTATGTGTTTATTAAATGCCTATTATGTGCCAGATATTGTGGTAAAAGCTTTACAAATATTATCTCACTTGATCCCCACAACAATCCTGGGGTGCAGGTGCTATTACCTCATTTAACATTTGAGAAAACTGAAGCAGGTAGAGGTTAAGTGTCTTGCCCAGAGTCATACAACCAGTAAGCATCTGAGGTTCGATTTGAATTCAGATCTTCCTGATTTCAGACTTACTACTTTATCCACTATACCAGTGGTTCTCAGCCTGTGGGTTGCAACCCCTTTGGGGGTCGAACAACCCTTTCACAGGGGTCACTAAGATCATCGGAAAACACATATTTCCCATAGTCTTAGGAACCGAGACACCTCTCCTCTATCAGTCTCCAGGCAGGTCGGCCCACATTCAGATACACCCACACACGAGTATTAAAGGGTCACAGCATTAGGAAGGTTGAGAACCATTGCGCTATACCATCTACCTAAAGTGATTTATACAATATCATATGAGTAGTAATTAGTAGAATCAGGATTAAACTGAACTCCTTTGACTCCAAGTCAAATTTTTCTTAAACCATACCACTTTATCTCTCATATGGAGTTAACCAGCAACATTTTTTGACCATTTGAAGGAGTATTTGGATGTAGTCGCATTCAGAGATTTGGGGATAATGCAGAAAGGGTTTTCAGTTTATTGAGTATCTCTATCATATCAGAGCACTATGACACAGTAGAGAACTGGTCCCAGAGACAGGAAGATGAGTTCACATTCTACCTCTGTATTGGCTGTGTGATCACCAAAACTGGCACTCCCAGTGCCCCCAAGCTACTCTCTGATTATCAATTGCAGAACTGCATTGGTAAAAGGAAGTTCTTCATTGGAAGCTCCCTACACCAATGAAATAATGGGTACTTCCCCCCAAATACTCTTCTTTCAATTTAGCCCCCACCCCTGCACTAATCTATGACAAGAGAAACTGGGGTGAATTTGGAAAAGCAGAAGTTAAAAGGAGTTCAAAACAGGCACAAAGTTGGGTTCCTTACATTACTACCATTAGGAAGCTATTCTTTTCAAATTCAGAAAGGTCTCAGAGATTTTTCTTTCCTTTACTTTTCTTTCTTCCTTTTTTCTTTCTTTCTTTCTTTCTTTTTTTTTTTACAAAATCAAGTCATTGGAAAAGACACCTGAATGTAGTTTCCATATCTGCAAGCAATTAGAACATATGAAGTCATCTTTAATGCACAGATGGGGCTATCTGGGCTATATTTCATTCTCCCTCCACCAGTATGAAGCAATGAGGTCATCCTAGCCTTCCAAACATCTGACATTAACCCTTTCAAGCTACACATTTCCTTTGAGCCAATTTTGTGTGAGTTTTCCAGTAAAATTTTTTTAAAAATTTTAAAAAACACAACTAAAAACAAAAACCATGCATGCCAAGTTCTCCTCATTCACACTGATTATTCTGAGACTTTTTTTAAAAAAAATAACCATTACATATCCTTAGCATGTGTCTGGCCTTTAAATAACATGCTGGTAGATCCTCAAAAGTGGATTTACACTTTGGAAGAGTCCAAAGTTGTAACTCCCGGGAAGTAGCTATTCTTCAGCTATTCTCAAAGCCCAATAGAGTGTCAATGGAATGGTGAATTGCAGGAGTCTGGGCAGAAACAAGAGAAAGTAAAAATCTGCTTGGGATCATAGGACTCTGTTGGTTATTAACGTCTGAGACTTCTAGGGGAAATCCATACCCTGAGGCTGAACTCATCATTGACTCTTGAAAGGGGTGACCTGCATCTATATACATATTGCTATTACAGCTGGAAGGAACCACAGTGATGGTCAGGGGCTGTTAACCTGGGACTCACGGACTTTTTGAAAAAGTGTTTTGATAATCACATTTCAATGTGATCAGTTTCCTTTGCAGTCCTATGTATTTTATTTTATGCACTTAAAAACATTATTCTGATAAAAGGTCTGTAGTCTTCACTAGAGTGCCAAGGATCAACTAATAATAGCTGCCATTAATATAGTGTTTTAAGATTTGCAAAGCATTTTACATATATTATCCTCACAACATCCCTGTGAGATACATACTATTATTATCCACATTTTACATGTGAATAAACTAAGGATGGGAAGGACTAAGTGATTTGCCCAGTATCATACAAGTTGGTATCTGAGGCAAGATTTGAACTCAGATCTTCCTTATTTCAAGTCCAACACTCTATCTACTGTGCTATATACCTGCTTCAGTTTTAGGATAGAGTACTTTAGGAGGACATTATGGTTGTCTTTAAGTATTTAAAGATCTATAATCTGGAATAAGCATTAGATTTGTTCTATTAGATCCCAGAGTGTGGATTTGTAGGAAATGAATGCAAGTAGCAGAGTAGCGAATTTAAGCTTGGCAGCAGAAAAACATTCCTAGTAATTAGAGGTATCACAAGGTAGAATTGACTGCTTCAAGAGGAAGTGGAGTCTCCTTCACTAGAACTCAGGACTGATTGTCAGGTATGACTTCAAGGAGTTTCTTCTTCAGGTATAGGTTGGACAAGATGGCCTTTGAGACACTTTCTAGCTCTAAGAGTCTATGATTCTGTGAACACTCAGAAATTATAGTGTGGTTTCCTAAAGATCAAAGTACCTGCCTTTCTGGCTACAAATTTGCATCTTTTTTTGTCAGCAGCAGAACAGAAATGACTAATTCTTACTTGGTTTTGGAGTTGGTTCTTTTGAGGAGTGATTAAAGAGTGGGGAAGGAATGAATTCCTGCTTAGGCTAGCCAGGGGCCTGTTCATTTTCCAGGGAGACTCAGCTTGACAGTTGATAAAGCAAACATTCAGCAACTATGAATTAAATAAATAGTGAGACTATCTTCCTTCAGGGCACAAGTTACTCTTCCATTAAAATGACTGAAAAATGATAGCAGACCAAGCATGAAACTAAGGTTCAAATTAGCAGAAAGGCAAAGAGTTATATTTAATCTTTTGAATTTTGAAACTCAAAAGTATAACAAAATGTTCAAAAAGTTAAATGCATTTCGAAAAGTCCTTTTAAATATAATTGACACCTCAATGAAAATGTTAAGGCAAACTTCTGGTTAAGATACTGGAGTGATCAGGAGTAATCAGTTCTCTTATCAACCTCAACAAATATGAAAAAAAAACACCAGGATGAGTCATGATCAAAAATCCAACAAGAAACTAATTAATGCTTTTTCCTTAGTCCCAGTTCATATAAATAAATAATTCTGTTGACTTTAGGTAAAGAGTCCATCCACAAGGGAAAAAAAAGCCTAACTCAAGAGTATAGAACCTGTAAGACTTCTAGTTCACATATGGGGCAAACCAAAGATATCTGGAGCCTCTAACTTTGTTACTTTGACTCTCAATTACAGGATAAGACTAAAAAGGTTAGATTGGGAGTACAATGATCATAACTTGCCCCATTTCAAACTATAAAGTAGATCAAACTGGTTAGGGTATGGAAGTTTATAGCTCACTGGCCTGAGCAATCCTTGAGGTCCATAAAGAATACAACACTCAGTACCTGCTGGAAACAGTGTCAGGACCCCACATATTTCAGACCGGAACCAAACTAAGCAACAGCATTCCTTTCAGAAAGATACAGGCCGTGGCCCTGAGACAAAGACCTAATTAAGGAAATAAAATAGAAAAAACGAACATTTCAAGAGATTCTCAAGAAATAAACCCAAAAGACTAAAAAAAGAATGTTTCCGCAACCTCTTTAAGCAAAGTCTCAAAGAAAAACAGTTTTGCCATGAGGTCTACTAGAATTCCTAGAAGAAATCAAGTAAGAGTTTTAAAATTATATTACAAATTAAATAAGCCCTCTAAAGGAAAGAATTAGGAGATTAAATAACTTAATATGAGTGGTCCAAATCTTAAGTATCAGATGCTCTGAAAATTAGAATGGACAAAAGAGATATCAATGACTTTGGAAAATAATAAAAACTGTTAAAATCAAAAGATTAAAAAAATAGACAAATATTCAGATATCTCTTTTTTTTTTTTAAACTGACTTAGAAAACAGGTCAGGGAGATATAGGAATCATTACACTACCTGAAAACCTCTATCAAAAAAAAAACCTGAATAAATGAAAACTTCCCAGATTGAATAGAACCTAAGGGGAAAGTAAAAATAGAAAGAATCTACCAGTTACCTTATAAAGAAACCCCAAAATGAAAATTTCCAGTAGTGTCATAGACAAAATCCAGAGCTTCTGGGACAAAGGAAGAAAAATACTACAAATGGCCAGAGAGTTTAGTTACCTTGGAGACATAGCCAGAATCTCACAAGACCTAGAGGCTACCACTATAACAAGATGAGCACTTGGAATATGGTATTTCAAAAGACAAAAGATAAAGGCTTATAGCCCAAAATAACTAATATGTCAAAACTTAATGTAATACTACAAGAGGGAAAAAAAGAGGCTTTTATGAACCAGAGGGCTTCTGCTCATTTCTAATGAAGATACAAAAGTTAAGTAGATACTTTGAAATGCAAACACAGGAATTAAGAGAAACAGAAACACAAATACATTTGAGCAATTGAAAGATATTATATTATGATGAAGTGTTAAAATTCTAATAGAGAAAAACAAAATAGAGAAAAATAATAATAGAGAAATAATAGAGAAATACAATAGAGAATATTGTAATAGAGAAAAACAAAACCATATATCCCTTCTAAACTCTAATGTCTTTGAAAATGATAGAAGGAATTAATAAAACAAGGGACCAAAGCGTGATTTTGTGATGTTTTGATGATCTTTAAAGAAGAAAGAAAGGAGTGGGGAAGTGGGGGAGAGGGAAATACACTAGGGAATAAAGGGAAAGTAAGGGAATATAACTTGCCATATACATAATTAAGATAGCTGATAGTCTTTAAACATGGAAGAAAGGGTGAAAGAAGTGAATTTCAATTTCATATCAACCAGATAAAGGCAAATTGAACACACACACACACACACACACACACACACAGGGAAAGAGAGGGGGAAGAGACAGAGACAGAGAGAGAGAGAGAGAATTTGGTGTACAAATACAATGGGGAAATAGTAAAAAATGAAGAGATTAAAGGTAGATTCAAGGAGGTAACAGTTATAAGCAAAACAAACTCCAATTTCAGAGATTATATTGTGAAAAAGATAAGGAAGAAATAAAAAAAGTAAAGAAAGAAAAAGGAAGGAAAGAATGAAGAAAAAGAAAGAAACCAGGGGTGAGAGAAAAGGAAGAAAAGAGAGGGAATGGAGTGGAAGCAACTTACACCAATTAACCATCACTGCAATTGAACACATTCCTCTCTCATAATTCTCTTCTTTTTTGTAAAGTGTAGGCACAGAAAGTAAAAATGGAGAAGTATAAAAGGCTAGGATTGAAGGAATTACACAATTACCACTCATAACAGTGAAAGTGAATTGGATGAATTCAAACCCCACCCCACTAAAAAAAGAGAATGATAGAAGAATAGATTAGAAAACAGAATCCAACAATACATAGTTTATGAAACACACTGGCAGCAAAAAATTCATGTGGTTAAAAAAAGGACTATTATGCCTCACATAAACTTAAAAAATAAGAAATAGTAATCATTATAGACAAAGCAAGAGTAAAAATAGACACAATTTTTTAAAAGGTACACAGAAACTGCATTATACTTTAAGTCACCATAGAAAATGAACTTATGACATCACTCCTTAATCTATTTGCATAAAATGGTATAGTATTTAAATATTTTAAAGAAAAGTTAATTTAATTATAGAAACAAATTGTAAAATTATAATAGAGGGGGACTTCAATGTACTCCCTTTCAGACTAAGTCATACCAGATAAACAAGAAAGAGGTTAAGGACCTGAACATAATTTTAGAAAAGTTAGGTATGATAGACTTTTGGTAATTACTAAATGGAAAATGAAATTAGTTTCTACATTTCTCAGCTGGATATGATACTCTTACAAAAATGAAGTTTTGGGACATAAAAGCATCACAAACAAATACAGTAAAGAAGTAATGTTGAACATATTCTGTATTTACCACTATGTAATAAAAATTACATACAATAATTGGCTTTTTAAAAAAAGAATTAAGTATTAGAAACTAACTTAATTGAACTATTGGATCAAAGAGCAAATCATAGAAACAACAGATAATTTTATTAAGGAATAATGACAATAATGAGAAAATCAATCAGTCTAAAAGCATTTATTGAGCACCAACTAAGTTTCAGGCCAGATACTGTGTCAAATGCTAGAGATGCAAAAAAAATGCAAAAAATAGTCTCAAGGAATCAAAAACTAAGGGTAGTGACAACATGAGAACAACTTTGTGTGATCAAGATATATGCAGGATAAATTGGAGATGAACAACAAAGGGAAGGCTCTGGCATTAAGGGGATCAGGAAAGGCTTTTTATAGAAAGTAGGATTTTAGTTGTGGTTTAAAAGAAGCTAGGGAAGCCAGAAGGCAAAAATGAGAAGAAAGTATATTCCAGCCTTGGGGATATTCAGTGAAAGTGTCTGGAGATAGAATGTCTTGTTTGAGGAATGGACAGGAGGCCAGTGTCACTGGCTCACAGAGTACGTGGAGGGGAGTAAAGGGTAAGGAGAATGGAAATGTAAGAGGGGGTCAAGTTGTGGAGGGCTTTGAATGTCAAACAGAGGATTTTATAATTGGTCCTAGAGACCAGGGGAACCATTGGAGTTGATTAGATGGGGGAGGGTTGGTGACATAATCAGATAAGTGCTTTAAGATTAGTTTGACAACTCAGTAGAGAACAGAAAGGAGTGAGGAGAGTGTTGAAGCAGGGAGACCAACAAAAAACATATTGCAATAGTTCAAATGTGAGGTGATGAGGGCCTCAGTTTTCTCATCTGTAAAATGATGGTTTCTAAGTTCTCTTCTAGCTCTAAATCTATGATTCTATGAAGCCAAAGGAGTATGGGGTAAATATCTTTCAAAACTGGGGATAGGAAAAGAATACATGACCAAACAAAAGACACAGAAAATCACAAGGATAAAAAATGGTTAATTTTGATTACTTAAAATTCAAAAGTTCCTGAACTAACAAGTCAATGCAGTTAAAATCAGAAGAGAAGCTATTAATTGAAGGAAAAAAAAAATTCTTTGCAGCAAGTTTCTCTGGTAAAGGTCTTATATCCAAGATATATAAGGAATTCCCATTCATACACATAAGAACAAGAGGTATTCCCTAAGAGATAAATGGTAAAAAAAAATATTAGCAGGCAGTTTTTAAAGAAAGAAATTCAAGCTATTAATAAAAATATACTTCAAATCCCTAAAAATTGGAGAAATGAAAATTAAATTAATTCAAAGCTTCTATTTCACACTCATTAGAATGGCAAAAATGATAAAGGAAAGGGGTTATGAGAAGACATACATACTAATTAACATACGCAGTTCTGCTATAATGTGTTTGGTAAGCACAAATTTGTTCCATGAGCATAACTCAGATTTATTTCTACACAATTTCTTCCATAAGAAACAGTGAGAAAACTCAGAATACTGCACCACTTCATAATCATTCACAAGCTGCAACCCTTCCAACAACATCCACTCCCACAAGCCAACATCAGGTTTATCAAAGCAAAATGTCATGCTTATTGTATATATTCTTGTGGTGATAGGAGCTATGAGCTGAGAAGAGCTGGTCCAAACTATTCCCAAGCCCACTCACACCTTAAGCACTTTCTGCCATGGCCTCTGACCCAGAGACTCTAAGTTGCTACTTGCCCAACCTGCTCCTCAACTTGGGGCATAGGTCAAACAGCAGCCCAAGGCCACAGAACAACCACTTTTTATTGTAGTATTTATATATTTTTGTAAGTATTTAACATATAAAACTGTAAAATTGTTTTTGTGAGGTTTCTATTTTTTTACATGTCACTGATGAAGTTTCTGAGCATTGTGCTCCTAATCCCATTTTTTCCCCTACACTCTGTAGTTATGATTGCTTGATTTTGTATGGCATGGTGCTTTTGGGGAATGCAGGTAGAGTTATATCAGAACTGACTATACTTGGTTGGTGTCCCTGCAAATTGATCTAGACATTCTAGAAAGCAATTTGGAACTGTATCCAAAAAAGTCACATGCATAATCTCTAACCCATCAGTATCAATACTTGGCTCGTATCCCAAAGGGATCAAAGAAAAGGACTCCTACATGCAAAAATATTTCTATTTTTCCTTTTTCTTGTAGCAAACATATACAAAATGAGGAGATGTCTATAAAATGGTGAAAGGCTAAACAAATTATAGTATATGAATGTGATAAATTAATAATGATATATCTCTGCATGTTACATATCTGTAGGGAAACATGCATCCCAATCAGTGGAGAGATATCTGAGACATATTTGAGTGAGATGAGACTTTGGAAAGTCAGAGGAAGAGACAGAGAAGTATAGAATGAGAAAGAAAGGGCAAGGCAAAGGGGGAACCTGGAATAATTAGCAGGAGTCCTTCC
Source organism: Pseudochirops corinnae (assembly GCA_028646515.1). Classification (NCBI taxonomy): domain Eukaryota; kingdom Metazoa; phylum Chordata; class Mammalia; order Diprotodontia; family Pseudocheiridae; genus Pseudochirops; species Pseudochirops corinnae. Next base: position 141,008,910 of record CM053586.1, on the reverse strand, counting down.
TGAAGCCACAGGCAGATGGGAAAACCTAGCTACCTAACATATCCCTTGTCTCTGAATACCTGTACCTAAAGATGCAAAGAACAAAATTCTTGGGCAAGATAGTTCTCTCTTTCATTAAGTAGTGGTTTTGATGATCTTAGAAAAGCATGGATAGAATTGCATGAAATAATGAAGAGTGAAATGAGCAGAACCAAGAGAATATCAATTCACTCTTGAGATAGAGTCCCCTGACTCTTATATATTCTATCTTCTGACCTAATCTATAAAATTCCTTGTGTTCCAACTTACTTACTTTCCCTGTTTTACTGCTTACTCTGATCATTATGCTTATTTGATATCCATAATAGTCCTTTGGATAATAAAGACATGGAAGGTTGCTAAACTGACTGAGGGTAAAGTCCAAGCAACTTGGGGAAAATGGCTTGCGTCCTAAACCCCTAAAGGAGAATCATATCCCTAGTCTGTAAATATCTATTGTAATAGATAAAAATAATTCTAACCCAATACATCTTGGACAGAGTGTTCCCTTTATCCACCCGATCTCCTCAAAATTCCTAAGCCTCTGGGCTTCTCAATCAAGTATTAATTAACAAAACAAGCTGATAAAACATCAATTTATACCAAAGATGTGAAAAATTGAAAGTCTCCTTAACTCTCCTAGGGGTGTTTGTTTTTTATTCAAATAAATTTCTAATTGGTAGAAATTCAAGGAATATGAAAGATATTTTAGACACAAAGCCCCAAATCCCATTAGTAATAAGTCTGTCCTGAAAAGGAAGAAGAAAAAGAAGCATAGAAATTATAAATATTACTTTGGAGAGGAGGAAGAGAAAGAAATTTCAATTCAAGAATCAGAGTCAGTCACTCATCTGATGTCTCTTCACCAACTTTCCATCTCTGATCCCAGGTTTCCAAGTTCAGTCTTTATAAAAGAAGGCAAATAGTACTAGAGAGAGCAAAAAGCTAACTTCTGCCCTAAGGCAAACCTGAAGGCATTGGGGAAATGCCCGTTATTAATAATTAGCAATATTAATAATAATATTTTCCCTTAAATCAAGTGCTACCCAGAACCCTATTTTTATATGTCTTGATTCCCAAAACTTGGGGGTCGGTGAACCTAAATAACCAGAGATTTGGCTAATATCTGGACCATAGGTACCTCATCTTAGAAAATGTCCCTCTGGTTGCCTAGATCTTTTTTAATTATGATGGAAGTCTTCAAGAATTCCCTCAAAAATATGCCTCTTTTCTATTCCTTGACCTAAGGAAAGACTCTCTTCGATTATAATTGTTATGAACTCTAGCAATGATATATATCACATTATTATTATTATATATTATATGTAATATTATTATATTATTATATATTATTAACAATATATTAGTATTATCACATTATTATAAATGTTATATAGATCACATTTATAATATAATAAATTTAATAATATAATTATAGTAATCACATATCCAAATTAATAATAATAAATTAATAAAAATTAAAGAACTATTCATTGCAGCGACTTGTTTGAATTGTTTCCCAGTTATGCCTAATGACCATATCCCCTGATAGCTGTAGAGTTAATACAAAATGATTGTGTATATAGCATCAAACTATGGAATGAGCATTGCCACAGGAGTCAGAGGACTGAGATTCAATTCCTACCTGACAGTACCTATGTGTTCTTGCAAAAGTCACTTAGCAATCCCGTCCTCATTTTCCTCAATGTAAAATTCAGGGGTTGGACTAGATGACCTCTGACGTCCCTTCCAGATCTAGAGCAATAATGATGAAATGTGAGACAGATCAGCTGTGAATTTTAGTAGACCAGAATGCTAATAATATCTAATACATATACATATGTGTATAGAGTGCTTTATTATGATATCATTAAAGCACTTTACATGTTATCTCATATGATCCTCACAGCCACTCTGTGAGGTAGGTACTATAATTAATCCTATTTTTAGAGATTAGGAATTGAGACCAACAGAGGTTAAGTGGATTTATTCAGTGTCATACAGCTAATAAGTGTTGGAAGGAAGATTTGAATTCAGGCCTCCCTGACTCCAGGCCCAGCTTCTATTTACTATATCACCTAACTGCCAACAGATATATTTACTATATCACTAACCTAATTTGCCAATCACCAACTAGCAAATTCTCTTCCTGTTTGTTGACTTTAAATTAAGGCAGCTGATTGGTCATAAACTCTCAATTGGAAGGGAAAATAGGGAATATCAGTGGTATCCACAGCGAATATAGGTTGAAGATACATCTGGGAGACCGTAAAGTAATGTCTTAAAGGTAGTTACAAATCAAGAAAGCTAAAGATAAGTATTATTTTTATCCTGTCTCTTCCTTTAATTTTTTTAATGTCTTAGAATTAGAATGCACATAAATATAAAAGTCTGTGTTTTTGTGTATATATCCGTGAGGGAAAAAATGCTTTCCCAGTAGTAGAATAACATCTTTGCATTTGTTGATTCTTTTATTTTCCTTGGTTGCCGTTCAGGCAGAGTAGGACACTGAAAGCCAGAGAGGATTGATACTGGCCATTCTTGCATGTGAGAGGCAGGAATATAGTGCAGAAACTGAAGTTCAGGGCCCCTGTCTGGTTGTAGGCCCACCTAGAATTTTTGCTGTTGCCTTCCTCCTACTGTTTCCTAAGCATGAGAGAGCAAAAACACATCTCAGAACTACTAAGTTCCTATAAAGTTTCCTTGACTGAATCCTGTGAAATGGGAGGGGAAGGTGCTTGCAGCATCAGCAGCATGAGTTTCACCTTCTTTCAGGTGCCCTGGACACGTTTCCTATGTCTATACCCCTGTAGTTATGTGCCCTTATCTAGTAGATTTCCCTCTATTGTGCCCCCCACCCAATAAGTGTCCCCTAGATATATACAGCATTCCTATTGATGAAGTGAGTAATTGTGGGAGAGTATACTGAAGGTTTGGGGTGGGGTATAGGCAGTGTTCTATTGCAACTTTCCTTACTATGTTGTTTCAATAATGCATTCGTTTGGAAATCATTATGTCCTCTAGTTGATTAGCAAAAGCAAAAATCATCTGCAGGGCTTATGAATTTTGGAGCCGCAAAATACCTTGAATCTGGGGTATTTTAGGAGCACACATGTGAGAATGGGTGTCCCACGTGTTATCCAGATGGGTATTTTCCAAACTTGTCCAGGGCAGGTTTCTGGTCTGAGAACTGGCTCTTTTCACAATTTTGCCTTTAAGAGCACTAATGAGCCAGAAACTTCATTTTTACAAAAGAGCTGAACCTTGAGATCCTAGTATTGGTAAAGGAAGCAAGAAGAAGAGAAAGGGCAAAAAAGGAGAAAAGATTAAATAAGTGGGGTGTTGAGCACTTTAGGACTTCCAATGAGGAGCTTTCCATGGAGTACATGCATTAGTATATTAGTGTGGTAGTAGGTGGAAACCTGGCTTCTGAGTTAAAAAGAGTGACACTTTTGACACATCCCGGCTGTGTCGCCCTGGACAAATCATTTATTTATTCCTTATTATTACTTCTCAGTGACACAGGTAACTAAGATTAAAAGTTTCAGTATATTCAGTAATATAAATATATTTATATTGGTAGTGGAAGCTCTTCATAGAAAGCTCCCTCCACTAACAAAATCACAGGCTTGTGGAGAAAAGTTCAGGGGACCAGCCCTTGACTCTTCTCCCTCCTTCACACCCCACCCCATCCACTTCGTTGCCAAATCCTGTTGGCTCTGCTTCTACAAGATCCCACCATTCATACAACTCGAATATTAATGAAGGCCCTAATCTCTTGCCTGTATTTATTGAGAGTGCCCCCTGAATGGTCTTCCTTTATCTAGTTTCTCCTCTCTCTAATCTATCCTCTACACAGCTGCCTATAAAAAGGGGGTAATATTACCTACCTCAGAGGATTGTTGTGAGGACCAAATGAAATATCATAAGTACAGCGCTTCTCAAATCTTAAAGCTCGGGGCAGCTAGGTGGTACAGTGAATAGAGCACTGGTCTTGGAGTCTGAGTTCAAATCTAGACTCAGATATTTAACACAAAAACTAGCCGTGTGACCTTGGGCAAGTCACTTAACCCCAATTGCCCTGCATTCCCCCCTCCAAAAAGCAAAAAAAAAAATCTTAAAGCTCCATATAAATGTTAGATATTATTATTATCACTATTGTTATAATTTTCACTCCTAAAACATAAGTCTGACCATTTTGCTCCCTTGATGGAAAAGATGCAGAGGCCTACTTGCCTCTTGGATCGGCTACAAAGCCCTTTCTTTGGCATTTAAAGTCCCTCTCAGCCTGACTCCATCTGTCTTTCTGGAATGATGTCACATCTCTCCCTCACGAATTCTACTTCTTGTTTCCTGTACGTGATTTTCCATCTCTTGCCTCCTGCCCTTTACACAGATGGTCCATTCCTAAAGTGCTTTCCCTCCTCACCTCTGCCTCTAGGAAATTTTAGTTCCTTTCAAGGATCAGTTGGAGGACTACCTCCTAAACGAGGCCTTTCTTCAACTCCTTAGTCAATAGTGAACTTCTCCCTCACCCCATTACTTTGTATATATTTTGTTTTGATTTCTCTGGATATATATTGTTAACCAACCCTCCCCCAATAAAATAAGTTCCCTGAAGTCAGGGCTTTTTTAGTTTGTGCACCAAGAATGTAGGAGGTACTTAAATACTAGTTGATTTCTATTTAAGTGAATATACTTGTGCAAGACATTGTGGAGGATGTAAAAAATGACAAACAACTTAATGTAACAATAAAGCAATATTCACAACACCCATGGTGGTTATGAATATGCTGGTATAGTTGTAAATCACAAAATGTAGCAAACTCTCCACATGGAGGGCAGAATCAAAGCCTTTATTCAAATACCAGAAAATCAAGTCCCAGAACCAGAAAGAAAGCCATTACAGCAGTCACGAAGTTTATACACATGGTTAATGCAATGAACAGCCACATTCCCAAGCCTTCACAATAGAACAGGCTCCTTCAAGCAGGGATCCTTCCTCACTCAGAGGAAGGTAAGGCTGAGGTAGCTCCTCAGCCTGGTTCTTATAAGTTCTTGGCAAAAGTTGCAGAAGGAGGGTCTCAGCAAAAAGTTCCCAGGAGGAGGGTTTTGGCAAAAGTTGCAGAAGGAGGGTCTCAGCAAAAAGTTCCCAGGAGGAGGGTCTTGGCAAAAGTTGCAGCCTTCAGGTGCTCACTGAGAGAAAATCTGACTGTCCTGCTGGTTCTCTTCCTTATATACAGTATAACTCCTCCCTGTTCTGCCCTTTCCTGTTACATCAGCAACTTCCTCCCAAAGTGTTAACTACTTCTGTGTTAATTAAATAACTTAAACAAGGTGTTAACTTGAAACAAGGTGCTAAGTATCTACTTACTTGCCAATACAAAGGGGCATGGAAGATCCTCAGATTCCATTAACATTATCCTTACATAGATTACAAATGAAAATATACTTTTCTTTGCTATTCAAATTTAACAGCAGAAAACACTGAGAAATGTCTTGACTAAACCAGTTTCTATTTCCCCATATTCTTATATCTGTAGGGAAAAGAACATTGTAGAGTCAGGAGAGACCTAAGTTCAAACCCACCTCTGGCATTTACTAATGTGTGATCACAGCAAATCATAAATGAAGTCTTACTTGGTTAAGATCTCTTTGAACTTCCTCATCTGTAAAAGGAGAGTGATAATTTCACCTAACTCTCACAATGTTGTGGTGAGAACCAAGTGAGTTTGTAAAGTCTTTGGCCACCTTATTGTTGCTGTTGTTCAACCATTTCAGTTATTTCTGACTTTTTGTGTCCCCATTTGGGGTTTTCTTGGCAAAGATACTAAAGTGGTTTGTCATTTCCTTCTCATTTTATTGATGGGCAACTGAGGCAAACAGCATTAAGTGACTTGCCCAGGGTCCTATGGCCAGTAAGTGTCTTGATTCCAGATTTGAACTCAGAAAGATAAGTCATCCTCACTGTAGGTCAGGCACTCTATCTACTACACCACCAAGCTGCCCTTAGTCAACTTCACAATGCTATATAAACATCAGCCATTGGTCATAATCATAAACTTTCATTCATTGCCTCCAATATTTTTACTTTAAAATAGGCAGGAGAAGAATTTTGTGAACATTTCGGTCTAATGACCCTCAGGAACTTTCATTAATCTATCTTGTTAGATAATTCTTGTTACCTTTTATTAAACAGTCACCAACAGTTTCACGAAAACCAATGACTAAGTTAACATGATTTTAGATCTCCCAAGATTTTTTCTTTACTTTAGCAATTTTTTGATGCTTAGAGGTAAGCAAATTAGTGACTAGTGAGGCAAATATCTGGATGAGACAGAGACTGGGATAATTTTTAAGTGATTAAAATGAGATATTTACATTTAGAATTACTTTCTTTTCAGAGTTCAGGGTCGGAACTTTGGCACATGGACCAGGAAGGTATTGAATGCCAATCTCATTGTTCCTAGTTATACCCAGAGTTATAGTTGTCTTTAAGGACAGAGGCCTTCTCTGTACTCTTAAAGAAGATAGATAAGGATGGGAATGAATAAGAGGTAGAGGAATTAGTTTCAAGTAGCTTCTCTCCTCCAAGTCTATCCAGTAGCAAGTAACAGAGTTATACTGGCTGCTTCCTTAATTTAATCCTTTAGCAATTAATGAAAAGAAATGCTAGGGAAGGTGGCCTAGCCTTACCGGATTTTAATCTGTATTACAAAGCAGCAGTCATCAAAACTGCTTGGTACTGGCTAAGGGATACAGTAGTGGATCAATGGAATAGATT
>CM053586.1:140985658-141001608 GCA_028646515.1 Pseudochirops corinnae | reverse complement strand
AAACTATTGTACAATGTGAAAGTATTTGCAGATCCTATACGTGATTGCATGCCACCATGTGGGGGGGCGGGGAGGGAGGGGAGAAAATCTGAAACTCAAGTGATTGTGGAACTGAATCTTGTCAATTAAAAGTAAATAAGTAAATAAAAAAAAATTTTAAAAAATTTAATCCTTTAATGCCCTGGAAGGGATAAGCTTTGGTCAACAGCATTGTGGCTATTTCAGTAGATGGCAACTGACATTTCTTTAATGTTTAAAGTTTGCAAAATATTTTATATACATTATTTCATTTGATCCTCACAATAATCCTATGTTTGGGGGAGGGGAGAGGATGCTTACAAGCATTGTCATCCCCTTTTTACAGATGAAGAAACTGAGACTCAGAGAAATTAAGTGACTTGCCTAAAATCATATAGTTAGGAAGCATGAGAAGTGGAATTCAAACTCATGTCTCACCTTCCCTAAGTCCAACGATTTCATGAGAAATTGTTTTCTTTTCGCAAGGAATTTTTTTAATCCAGTGGAAAGGGGAAAATATTATGGCAGGAGAAGAATGTACAAAGAAATACATATTTAAAACAAATAGACTTAAGTCAAGAATGCAAACTGGATTTCTAACTAAAGTCAGTATTTTGCTTCTATTTTCTTGTCATTTACCAGAAATAAAGTCTAGTTCATAGTTAAGTGGTTGGCCGACTCATGATCTTCCCTGACATTCCATATGGCAGTAGACTTCTTGGAGAGAGATGTTCTGTTGCTGAAGCCTGTTCAGTCAGTTATTTTGGGGTAAGTAGTCATTGATACAGCATCAAAAGGCTCTCAGTGCTTGACAGTAAAATAATTGCCTCAAGCACAATCCCCTAACATGAGGTCAAATCAATACACAGACAAAGTGGTGACCTTGAGAATTTTCAAAGCAATCTGTTATGGAACAAAAAATGCCATGTGCTTTGGTCAGTATCCATTGTGATGGTCTAAGCATATTTCCTCACTGAGAGGAAATATGCATGAAAGCCAGATGTGTTTGAGAGCCACTTTGACTCTTTCTCTAACCTGAGCTACTAAATAAATTAAAGATTTATTTCTTATTTTAGCTTCCCAGAATCTGAAGCAGACTTCTGTCAACTGCCGCTTCCCATGGAGTTATAGTAAAGATAGAATAGAATATAGTAAGGATAGAATAAGAATTCTATTCACTTTCAGTTCAACTCAACATTTATCAAGCCCAGACTAAGTATTATACTTCTCATTTAGGATATAAGATGAAAGTAAAAGGCTTAGGGGTTCTAGACCAGTCAAACTGGTCTAGAGCTGGTACCTCTTCCACAGTGTTCCAACTCTTAACCTTTGCCTTTGCAGAAATGATCACCTTCCCTTAGAACTACCTTCATACCCTCTCCCTGACAGAATTCCTGGCTTCCTTCGAGGCATAGCTCAGGTATTTCTGGATTTTTTCAATTATTAAACTTCTCTCTCTCTTGAAGTTACTCCTGTCATCATCATCATCATCATCATCATCATTATTACTTTGTATATACTTTGCATAACATCTATATTTACTTACTTGATTCTTATTTCTTCCAATTAGAATGTAAACTACTTGAAAGCAGGGACTATTTAATTTTTATCTTTGTATTCCTAGTGCCTAGAATAGTACCTCCCACATAGTAGGGTGTTTAAAAAATGTATGCTAAGTTGAATTGGGATACAACAGTGAAAAATTATTTTCAACACAAAGGCACCATACATAACTGCAATTTTGTCACATTACATTAGAAACATTCTTGTTTTATCAGTGTTACATTCCATAACAAAAGAGTAATGATAGTTTGTAGACAACCAGGTTCACTGTCATGAACTCAAAAAAATTATTCTTCCAGTTGTATTGATGCCAGTTGAGCCTTTTGGACAGGAAATATTAGTCAAAGAAGGTTAATGCTTCATCAGAGGTTAAGTATAAATAGTGAAGCCACAGATATCACAATATGATTTTGTCATTTACTGATCTATGGACTAAATCCAACATCTGGACTTAACAGCCCTGGACCAAGACTATTAAAGGCAACCAACAGGGATTATTGGAGGAAGAAATTCACAAGTTTAAGCTGGCTGAATATTGGAATCAGTATATTTCGACATAGATCCTCTGTCTTTGGCATTTCCCCCCTCTTTCTTTAGCTCTCTCATAATCTCTTTCCTTCTCTTTTCTCCCCCATCCCCATTCCTCAACCCTTATACCCTACCAGCCCTGTGACAAACAACAGCGAAAGTATCTCTTCCGAGCTGCATTCCTACAAAAGTTTCCAGGACTGAAAAGCAGCATATAAATTGAACCCTTCCGACATAAGGAAAAGGAAAACCTGCCTATTGTAGCTACTGGTCAATAACTAAGGAAAGGGAAGGAGTTGGGGAGTAGGGAGGGGAGGAAATGTGCCCCCAAACCTGGAGGATGAATTAACTTGATATGGTAGAAATGTGAACAACACTTGAAGATACATTGGAGCATACCAGAAATTATAGAAAACTTGGTGTAACATTCCTACAATATGCAGAACTAGACATAACTTTAGTGGCATGCCAAATGGACTCCATAAGAAGTTAATGGAGAGAGGGGGCCCTAAGTGGCGCAGTGGATAGAGCAACAGCCCTGGAGTCAGGAGGACCTGAGTTCAAATCCGACCTCAGACACTTGACACTTAACTAGCTGTGTGATCTTGGGCAAGATACTTAACCCCAATTGCCTTGACTTCCCCAGCTAAAAGAAAAGTTAATGGAGACATGGAAACATCTTCCCAGAAGTTGTAGAGGTCAGAATTGTGATTAAAAGGTTGAAAAATTATGCCAATAATGAACTAACCTAATAGGAAAATGGAGAAATTCTCACTAGTCTAGGAGTTAATTTGCATTTTCCAGGTGTGAGGGAGTTGTGGCTCCTAGGCATATAGGTGTGATTTTTACATAGCTACATGCCTTCCCTTGAAGTTTTCCCTGCTCTCTGCACTAAAAAAATCATATTATAAGGGATGTGCTTAGTCCTTGAAATTCTCATTCTCCCAAACTCTATCCAAAGGCTTAACATCATAGAAATTTCTGCATTATGTTGGTAAGAGATAATTTTTCCTTGCTAAAACCTAATAGAAAAGACTAAAGGGACTGAAATCTAATAACAGTAGCCAGATATAACCAGAATACCATGAAAAGGATAGAATAATAGAAAAGAATTAGGAAGCTTCCTTTAACACGTGAAGGTGATATTTCCAAGACAAATAAAGTTTGCCTTTATAGAGTATACATATGGAATTCATTAGCCCCAAGGAGTTACACAACTGTGAAAGATTTAAGAAAGATTTAGATCAATGAATGAATGATGAGCTCATGACACATTATTAAAAGGGAGTTAGGAAAGTTCAAGTCCATGGTCATAAGTGTGGTCACAAGCTATACTTTTTGAGTGAAATATCAGGGAGAATAAGACCTTTCCTATAAGATGTCTTTGGTTGCCATTGTGTGAGTATGGCCCATTGTACTGGCCCGGTGTGATATTTCCAATTTTCCTCGCAAAAGTAAGGTGTAAATGTATGATGCTTACATGGGGGGAAGTGAAGGATCTCTTCCTCAAAGAGTAACCAAATTCATTCACTCTTATTGGAAAAGCAACTCAGATAGTTTGTCAAACATCAGTCATTAAAACAAAATGGTTGATTAGAAGAAAAGAAAATGTGATTTGCAATTTTCATGTCAAAGATGCATCAAAAAAGATGCATCCACAATGAACCATATTTCAACTCTCAAATACTCCAGTGGATCAGGGATCTCCTCAATTTAGAAATCCCCCAAAGCTCCCTAAGAGGCAGATCATAAAGAACCCATGCCTCTTATCTATGCACAAATTCTGCATGCAGGAGCTACCTAACATGCAAAAGGCCTTTCTCATTTTCTCCTGATATAGCCAATCTTGGAGCACTCAGATTGTCCACTTGTCATCCCTCATTTTCACCACGTGACCAGTCCATCTTCAATTCTGATCATAAAATTCCTTGATGATGATGCTGTTACTCCTGTTCTTCAGACTTCCTTACTAGTTATGTGTTGCAGCATACTCATACCCACTGTGAGCCTTGCCATAACCCTCTGGGCCAGGGTGGGGAACTGCAGGCCCTCTAGGAACTCTAGGGTGGCCCTTTGAATCCAAACTTCACAGAACAAATCCAATTTGGATTCAGTTAAAGGGCTGCACCTGAGGCCCTAAAGGGCCACATTTGGTCTTGAGGCTGCAGGTTCCCCACCCCTGCTGGACAATACTCATTTTTAATTCTTTGGGGACAGTTTTATTCCACGTATTGATACCATATTGTTTTAATGTTGTTTTAATATAAACTATGTAGGTAGTTGGTAGCTAAGTGGCACAGTTGATAGAGCATTGGCCATGGAGTCAGGAGGACCCGAGTTCTAATGTGGTTTCAGACACTTAGTAGCTGTGTGACCCTGGGCAAGTCACTTAACCCTGTTTGCCTCAGTTCCTCCTCTATGAAATGAGCTAGGGAAGGAAATGCAAATCACTCCAGTATCTTTGACAAGAAAACCCTAAATGGGGTCACAGAGAGTCAGACACAACTGAAACAACTCAACAACATGTTGGTGTTGAGAGGATAGATCTTTGTCTTCATGAGGCTTTGACCATAGTGTAGAGGAGGTTATGCCAGCAAAAGGTGGTGGTGATGATGATGAAAATAACTAACATTTATATAGTGCTTAAAGGTTTGCAAAGCACTTTACACGTTATCTAATATAAGAGGTACATGAATATTTTTGGCCATTGCCACTCATGAAACAAAGAAAAAAAATTAGATGGCAAATTTTCAAATAACAGAATTCAAATTCAGATATAAGCATTATTTAAACACCTACTATATGCACGGTACTATGCAAAAATATAATCATTTTCTTCAATTGCCCTCTGGGGGAGAACCTTCAAATAAACTGCATTTTAGTTAGGTTTTATTTTGACATGATTATAAGGTCCTGAGACAAAAAAAAATTTCTAAAAATCAGCTGAAGCAAAGCAGATCTCTTTGTGTGCAATGGCCTTCCCTGTGGTGATACAAAGTTCTCAGCTTTAAGCTAGGAGTCAGGAACCTTGTCCTGGTCCCAATACAGCCACTTACTATATGACTGTGAGCAAGTCAATTCACTTTTAATCGTCTCTAATGTGATCAGTTGGAAAAGCTCATCTCAAAGTTCTATGAGTCAAGTGTTTTCAATCCAATGCTGGATCCAAACTAAGTTTCTAGGCACCGTTTTGAGGAGAGTGCACGGATTCAAGAAGAATTCACAAATACTTTTCAGTCCCACCCTGATCAACCAGTGTTTAATCTAATGAAATACTGTGGAGATCACTTGTTCAATCACCTAAGGAGATAGATGACAATTGATCTAGAAAAAAATACTCATTCTCAAAAAAACCCATGCCAACCAAATTTTTCTCTATGCTGTGTTTGCTACTCAAATAAAAAGCAAGTTTTACAAGTGACCAAGACCAGATTAGAAACATTCTTCCTGCTGCAGTGATGTGTATTTCCATTGCCCTGTTTTCAGTTTTCCCCTTCTTTATCCCCAGATTTCATTTTTCATGTACACCTGCAGACACATTTACATCCATACACACAGAGCATTATAAAATCATAGACTATTAGGACTGGAAAAAACCTCAGAGGTTATCTAGTCCAATGGTCTCACTTTATAATTAAATGTCTTGTTCACCAAAACTGTTCTGTTAAATGGCATGTGTGTGTGTTTGTATGTATAGGTGTATGTATATATATGTACCTGTGTGCATACATATACCCACCTGTGTGTATATTTACATATATATATATTCCAGAAGGTATATCTTTAGCAGAGATCCGCCCTCCCCAATACACACACACACACACACACACACACACACACACACACGCAATAGCTTGATGTAAATCAAATTTGGTAGTTATATATTGGGAGAATTCATTCTGCCACAGTGATACATATTTCTCTGCATCATATAGATGAGTCATTCAGTAAGTGTGGCAGGGGTTATCCCCCCATATGCAACATAGGGAAGTCATGGTGAGGCTCAAAGGAAGGCAGAAGGTATCTCTAGCCTCTTCTCTTCCCATCCTTCTCCAAGGGAGACTATTTCCTGCCAGGAGAGGGAGCAGGAGATAAGCACCAGAAGGTTAGCCACTCTGCTCTCCTAAGAGAGGTGGTTCTGAGTTTGAATTATATCTATCTTCTCCCTTAAATATTATTAGCCTAGGGATGTGGTTTTCATATTTCATATTCAGTTTAACTTCTGATACCTGTTTCATTAAATGGGAGGAAGGAGGATCCCAAACTTAATATCCAAGGCTTGACTCCCCGACAAACACCAATTCCACAATGAACACTCATCTAATGATTATCAAAGAAACCCATTTATCCAATTCCATAGGAAAATAGAAGTTAGAGAAAGTGTATGTAGAAGAATATAAACCAGACAATATAGCATGAAGGAGCTCTCCTGTTGGAAATGAAATAACTCAGTCCAACCTAGAGAGAGAATACCAGATCTCATTGAAGGGGGAGCTCCCCAAAGTCTCTAGCTGGTGAACAAATAGCAAGCTGGGGGTAAGGACATGATGGAGACTGCCAGTTCCTCTATGTTGCCTTCCTCCAAGTCCTTTTCTTCAACAACCTAAATTGGAGTTGGTGTCTTCCACTTTCTCTGTCAAAACTTGAAGCCAAAGGAGACTGAAGGGACTGCAGAAGCCAAAGAGGCTTAAAGAGACCTAAGTGACTCCCAGTTTGAAGAAGCAAACCTCTTCTTTCTCCCAGTCTCACCAACTCTGACTTATTCATCATACAGGAGCAGAGATTTGATTTCCACCAATGAAGAGAGAATCCCATACCAGTAAGCTTTGGGACTGGGCTATATAAGTATTTATTAATGTGCCAGCATTATGCTAAACATAGGGATACAAGGAAAGGTAAACAACAGTCATTTCTCTCAAGGAACTCACTTAAAAAACATCAAACTTATGGGAAATGAGTGTTATCTAGTGGAAAGAACACTAGATCTGAAGTCAGAGGACTTGGAGTTTGAAACTCAACTCTTTTTATTATCTTCTTATTAATGAAATCAATTCACCTCTTAGCCTATTTCCTTATCTTTAAAAGGAGGTAGACAAGCTCTCTAAGATCCCTTCTAGCTCTAAATTCTATGATCCATTTTCCAAGTTCTAGCTCATGACCCATTTATCTTACATAGTGTCTGATAGAACAAAATCCCAGTACAACAAAATAACCTAGATAGCCCCAGAACTTTACTTTTTGGGAACTTTTCCTGTAACAATATAAAAAGGGTGTATCTTCTATATCAGAACTATCACCAATGAAAAAAAAGAATTAGAATTCAAATAGTTGGAGTTTGCTTGAGTTTCACTTCCAGCAAAAATGTTGAAATGAAAATGGCACCACCCTCAGCCTTAGGAAAATTTGAATAGAACCCATATATTTGAGGAGTTTCCTATTATTTGAATATTTTCAGCTTCCCCTATATCATCACAAACATCCTTTCTGTCAGCATTGAAACGATCTGAGAATTAGCTGTTTAGCACATCTCTCCTTCCAATTCCACTTTGCTCCATCTTCATATTCCGTTGGGATGGTCCATCTGTTTGTGCTAAATTCCTAATGATTATGCATGTTGATCAGACCCTATTCAAATAGCAAATCCTTTACACAAATTCAATGTGACAGTGAATTTGGTGCAATAAAAAAGAGCATTAGAACGGGAATACTAGAACTTAAGAGCTAGGAGAGACCTCAAAATTCATCCAAGCCAAAATGTTTTGCATAACTACACATGCACAACCTATATTGAATTGCTTGTCTTCCTAGTAAGGGTGGGTGATGAGGGAAGAAGAGAAAGAATCTGGAATTCAAAGTTGTAAAATCAAATGTTTAAAAAAATGATTATTAATATTATTATTATTTTACATGCAACTGGGAAATAAGATATGCAGGCAGTGGGGTATGGAGATCCATCTTGCCCTACCAGAAAGTGGGAGGAGGGATTGGGGAGGATATAACAGAGAGCAGATTGGGGGAGGGAGTATGCAGTAAGATCACTGTTTTGGGGTGGTGGGTAGGGGAAAGACGGGGAGAAAATTTGTAACTCAAAATCTTGTGGAAATAAATGATGTAAACTAAAAATAAACATAAAATTTAATTTAAAAAAAATTCATCCAAGCCAGCATCTTCATTTTACAGATTTACAGTTTTAAGAAACTGAGATAGAGTAAGTATGTCATTGAAGGTCACTCACCTAGTTAATGGCAGAGTTGGTGAATAAGATTAATAAAATATCATTTACCATGGTTATCTATTTAACCTTGCTATTGATTATGTCAATAGGGCAGCTAAGTGGTGCAGTGGGTAGAGCACCAGGTCTCAAATCAAGAAGACATGAGTTCAAATTCAGTCTCAGACTCTTCAGTTATTATAATAGATCTAGTATGAAGTAATAAAAATAGCAGCAGTGTGCCATAGTAGATAGAGGATTGATCATCTAGATAGAAATATCTAGGTTTAAGTCCTCCTTTTGATGGTATACTGTCTATTTGACTACAAGCAAGTTATTTAACTTCCCAGTACCCCCGGGGAACTCTCTTGGTTTAGAAATTACAGAAGAAAAGCCCATCTGCATTGGTGGAAAACTTTCCATACCAAGAGTTCTTTCCACTGATAAAATCACAGATTTCTGAAAACATATTTTAGGAAAGATCATTTCAGCCTTATCCTGATTAGATACTTCAACATCAACACAAATTTTTGAAAAATTTGAATAAAATCAAGAGGCATTTATTTGTTTCATTTCAAAGGCATTTCAGAATTAGGCAACCTAACTGAAAACATTCAATTTTCCCTTTAATGAAGCTATCAACACCACCAGATCAATGTTAAAATAAATTTTCCCTTGTTCTATTCATCATTTAAATCCATCCTTCCACAGAGACAAGACTACATTCTGTTAACCACCATGGAAGAGGGCGGGTGGTAGGAGGTTGCATTTGCAGCTATAATCATTATAAACTATGACAAACTCTACAGTAAAGAGTCAAAGTTTTCCAAGGAGTCAGCAGTCTCCACATTGACATAATTCTGCTTTCCATTCATTGTGTTTCTTCCATAGAAAAGTTACCTATCATGGGAAAATGTCTCTCTCAAATATGTAGCCTGAACATTAAAGTGCCAACCATGTTTTTTCAGTCATTCACAAAGAAAACTAGAACTTCATAAAATGGAGTGCTCTCTGTGAATGGAGCTGTGCAAACTCAGTGGTTTCAACTTTTCAGTGGCTTCATTCCGTGGTGAAACTTCAGTTTACCTGGGTTCACACCCCTTGACTTTCACTTGGCCAAACCTAAAAGCTTAAAGCAGAGGCGGCCAACTTTCACATAGTTACATAGTTTCCACTCATACTCAGTCAATCCCTCCTTGGCACTAAAATGAGGTTAGCCCTTTACTTGCCTCAGGGTCACCAGGGAAGGTGCTGAAACTCATTGAGTACATTCCAGGAGAAAGTTTAGCATTTCTCTAACTCCAGGTTACTGGACTATGAGCCCCCAGAGCAGATGAAGATTGCTAGAGGCAGGGGCCCTTCCAAAACTGGGGCTGAGTCTGAACAGTGACTTAAAGACCAGCCCTGTTGACATTTGCACGTTCAATGTTCACTTCTCTGGTTAACAATGTGGTCATAATATATGAAGTCATTATTTGAGTAATGGCCCAAGGGAAGAGGCAGTCAGACCATGGCTAGTCAGAAGAGGAACAGTTAAAAGGGCAAAAAGGGCATGGTGTCCTGGGTCAGTCATAGCAGATTTTCTCGTGAAAAAATGAAAATTTAAAGGATAAGAAATAAAAGGTGAACTTGGCATTTGTAGATGATCACAACTGGTCTGCAGCCTTATGAAGGAACCGAAATCTATATATGTTCCAGGTAATGTGAGATTTGAGTTTAGGGAGAGAGCCAAAGAGAGAAGGAAAATGGAAACAAGAAAATTATATCAAAATTAGCCAGAGGCTAAATGCAGCCTGGTGACTGGAGAACTGGACTCTGAGAGAAAACAACCTTAGTTCACGTCCTATCTCTGACACGTATTTTGTTCACCACTCAACCTCTCAGGAATCCAGACACACTCCTAAGTCTTTAAGTTGTAGAGGTACAATGGATAGAGCACCAGACCTGGAGTCAGGAAGACCTGAGTTCAAATCTAACTACAGACTCTTAGTAACTGTGTGACCCTGGGCAAGTCATTTAACCATTTGCCTCAGTTTTCTCATCTGTAAAACAAGCTGAAAAAGGAAATGGCAAACCATGCCTTTATTTCTGCCAAGAAAAGTCCAAATGGGGTCACAGAGTCAGATATGACTTACTGAATAACAAGAGCCTATAAACATTTGTCTATACTGATAAAATCACTGATCTAAACCATAATCATCAGAATAATAGCTACATTTATATAATGCTTTATGGTTTGCAAAGCATTTTACATGTGTCATCTTATTCTTTATTTTAATTTTCTTTTTGATTATTGTACATAATTAAACATCACTCTTTGAAATAAAATATTTTTTCTCCTTTACATATTGAAATTTTAAAGTATGGTGATGATTATTAAATTCATTTTACATATGTTTATCTCATTTGATGTTTACCACAATCCTGTGAAGTAGCTGCTTTCATTATTCCCATTTTATACATTAGGAAAGTGAACTCCAGAGATGTTAACTCACTTGCCTAAAGTCATGCAGCTACTGTCTTTCCAGTTAGATTGTTTGACAGAGTAAAAATGGAATTACTTTTTTTTTTTAACAAAGATCATTTGTACTAGAAACTTCATTCTCTGAAAACCAGGTCCAATGCACATTTGCAACTTATTTTTTACATTTGCAACTTTTTTTTGGCTTTTAATTATCAGAAAGCATTTTTACTGGAAGTTGTGGTTTATTATTCAATAATTAGCTTGAGCCAACAGGTAGATTTTTGAACCAAAGCATTGTGTTTTGAAGAAGACCACATGGAGAAAACTGGAGTTCTAATGGTATCTTGAGCAGAAGAGATTAGTGCTTCATTCATTAATAAGATTTGTGAACTAGGAATGAGTTTTCTCATACCAACTTAATAGTCCCATTGGAAGGAATAAAAAACAGTTAAGAATAATGAAATTTCCAATGTAATGATGATTCCTGAAAAGAATAGTCACACTCCTTGGTTTTGGTTTTGGTTTTTTTGGTACTTTAATTTGACCTTAAAATCACAGTCAAATTGGAGATTTCATCAGTATGGCTATTCCCTCCACTGAGCTGGACTTGAGCACAGATCTTGCTGACTCCAGGCCCAGCATCCTATTCACCGTTCCACCTAACTGAGCTGAAAAAGACAATCGTGTGATGGTAGGGAAAAATTACTTCTCTAGAAAGATAATAAACTTTAAATACTCTGACACAAGTACCAAGAGAGTCATCTTAAAAACCACTAGAAGAATGAGCATTTGGGGCTTCAACTAGAACAACTAGCTAAACACCTGTAACATAAATCTCTCAAAACAAGAATCTTCATAAGTCATTCAGAACCAGAACTAGCAGCTGGAATTTCATTCAAAGCTAGATAAAATCCAGTCTAGAATACAAATCATCAGTATCAAAATACTGAAACTAAAAAGGCATACAGTCACTGATTACTCCAGTTAAGATCGCTGATATATATATATATATATATATATATGTCAGGAGAAGAATATAAAGAAGGACATTTGTCAGCTTTAAGCAACTATGGCCAGCATGCCAGAGATACACAACTAATGTCTAAGTGGGATAGTTCTCCAAGCTGCTGTCAAGAGTAGCTGAGGGTCAGGGACAGATGCAGAGTAACCAGGAGCAGACCAGGGCCAGCTGATGGGATATAGGATGCTAAAATTCAAGAAAAACCCAGGAAGAGGTATAGTTTTAGAGCACAGAGAGGAAACCCAAGTGTGAAATTGAGAAATAATTGGCCAGGTTGTTGTTGTTCTTCTTTATCCCTCATTTTCCATTTTTTTTTGTCTTTTTGGAGGGGGGAAGGCAGGGCAATTGGGGCTAAGTGACATCCTTCATTTTCAAAGAGAACCAATGACATCAAGGAGTGATATCTTAACTTTTCCTAAATTGGATTTAAGTGAGACAGTTGCATAGACATCAACCTCACTCTCTCTACCAACATCATCAAAGTCCAGTGGCAAGACAAAAGTCAAGACAACTGATGATATCATGGGATGCAGTGGATGACCTTGGCATCTTTGATGTCTGACCAAGTTCTAAGCACTCCATAGCACCTGCTTCATCCACCTTCATGGTTGTTGGAATAAATTGTTCTCATCTGTCCATTCCACTGGGGGAAACCCAGATTAACAACTGTTAGAGAGACCAAAAAAAGTGGCAGGCACTATGCTAGGTGATAAGGATAAAAACAAAAATTAATTAATCCCTGCCCTCAAGGAGATTACATTGTACTGAGGGGATACAAATTATACACAGATAAGTAATGTCTGCATGTATGTATGTGTATACATAAAGTAAATGTGGTACATTCACTTTCAGATGTAATCATTTATACTGTTAGTTTTGCTTAATTGATTTATATTGTTAAAAGAAATCTCTCATCAAGTGGGGTAATCTATAAATGTTTGAAATATAGAAACAAAGCATGTCAATAAAACCTTGGAAATAAATAAGTTTTGAGTAATTTTTCAAGGTAGCAGACGATTAACAATTGGGAGAATCAGGAAAAGCCTTGAAGTGAGCTTTGGAGGCAGCTCAGAATTCCAAGAGTCAGAGATAAGGAGGGAGAACATTCCAAGCATGAGGCAAAGACGTGAAGGTAGAAGATGGAATAATGTGTAAAAGAACAGTAAGTGGGTCAATTCAACTGAAATAGAGAGAGAGTAAGAAGGAGTCATGTGTAATTAACCTGGAAAGAAAAAGTATAAAATGCTAGCCAAAAGACTCCTATGTATTCAGGCTCAGTTTAAACCAGGAATGGACACATTGGTGGTGGCAGGTATCAAACCCAGACCTGGGGAGAAGCAAAATCAGGGTCAGTCTGAAAGCCTAGGTACAAAATCCAGCAGATTATCTTTACAATTTGTAAGTGTATCATGGGGTGCTTGAGGAAATTGTTGTAACAAGGGAGAATCTGATCCCACTTCTTTTTGAAGGGGTCCACTGGGTTATAAAGGACAGGATCCACCTTGAGATGTAATCAGTTATTCAGTCAATATTTATTGACTAACAATTATCTACAGAAGAGATAAAGGGCCAACTTAGGAATAAAAAAAGACCTCAGTTCAAATCTTGCCTCTGATATATACTCACTGTGACCCTAGGCAAGTCACAACCTCTCAATGCTCCTAGGACGCTTGCTAAGACTATGTTACAAATGAGTAGTAGTTAGTCTCCATCAGTGGAAGGAGTTTTCACACAGGGAGGATCCCCCCCTCAACAATGAAATCCTAGGTCTGTACAAAATACATGTGGTATTTGTACGTATTTTTGTATTTATGTGTGTGTTACAGAAAAGAAGTAAGTTGAGGAATTGGCTAGGCCAGTATATGCATTTGCATACACACGTTACATATATATGTGTGTGTGCGTGTGTGTGTGTATGTATGTATGTATGTTTGTTCACCATCTGCCCACTTGGAAATGGCATGGGTATGAATAACAATGACTTTTTTGCACATGGGAAAAGAAAAGTATTCTTTGTCATTTTCATTCAATTCAACAAACACTAAATGCTTACTACATACAAAAACTATGCTAGAGATAACTACGAATGCAGAAAGGAAAAATGGAACAAGTTTTACCCTTTATGAATGTACACTATAGTAAGGGTGATATTAATACGGGGAAAAGGGAATTGAACAAGCATTTATATGGCACCTGCCATGTGCTAAGTGTTATTTACAAATATTATCTCATTTGATCCTCACAACAACCCTATGAAGTAGGTGCTATTATTATTCCCAATCAAAATTGAGGAAACTGAGGCAAAGGTCAAGTGATTTTCCCAGGGTCACATAGCTAGCAAGTGTCTGAGGTCAGATTTTAATATAAATCTTCCAGAAAGGCTCAGCACTCTATGCACTACACCATCAGCTGCCTCTAGTGATGACACATATAAACAAATAAGCCTGATACAACTTACAATGTGAGCATATATGTGGGAGATGCTGAACGGGGTGATGTGAGAGATTTGAGGGGGATGAGTAGGAATCAGAGAAGGAAGCTGTGGCGAAGTCAAAAGAGCACTAACCTAAGAATCAGGGATGCTTAAAGCCAAATCCCAGATCTAAAAAGTAGCTTTCTGATTTTGGACTACTCACTTCACTTCGCCTTTCTTAGCCTCAGCTTCATCAACTACAAAATGGGTATAATAATACTTGGGTTACTTACCTCATTCATTTATAGTGAAAAGCAAATCAGAAAATGTCTCTGAAAACTCTTTGTAAACTCTAAAACAATATGTAATTATCAGCTGTAAAATTAAATTAATACCTCCAATTACAGAATAAACCAGGCATCTGGCCAATACCCAAGGTCGATTATGCTACTGAGAAAGGATGGTACACCACATTAGAAATGACATGACTCATTTTAAATAAAGTCACCAAGCTATCCCCAGGCAACTAGGTGGTGCAGCGGTTCAAGGGCCAGGCCTATAGCCAGGAAGACTCATCTTCTTGAGTTCAAATCTGGTCTCAGACACTTACCAGCTGTGGGACCCTGAGCAAGTTATTTAACCCTGTTTGCCTCTGTTTCTTCATCTGTAAAAACGCGCTAAAGAAGGAAATGACAAACCACTCTAGTATCTTTGCCAAGAAAACCCCAAATGGGGTCGTGAAGAGTCAGACAAGGCTGAAAATAACTAAACATTGGCAACAACAACAATACCAGACTACGCCCTTCCTCCAAGAAGAAAAAAATACAGAATAGCAGAACTAGCAACGAATGGAGAAAACCAGTGGACAAATTTTACTATGTAAAGACTTGAAGTTTATGCTCTGAACTGCACAGGGACATTCAAACAATAACACCTTTGGCAGATTTATCTTTGAGGATCCTGCATGGAGAAGCATTTCGCTTCTGTGCTTTTCCTCATGTCCTACTCCTAAAATGCCCTTACCTATCTTCTTTGTTCATCTAAGCCTTGCCATTTCTTTTTTTAGCAGCTGATACCATATACTTAATAAAAAATATATTTTACTGATGTCCCTTCCTTTTATGTCACTGTCCCTAGTCAATAACTACCCCTATCAATAAATTCCTACCTTTTCTCCAGGTTCAGCTCAAGTCCAGACTCCTCTGTAACTCTCCCTGACTAAGCCGCCCTATGTCCCAATGGTCTTTGCTTTCCTTGACCTTCCATAACATATACGTCAATGAAGCTCATTTAGCACTTGGCATTTCCTGATTGTATTATGCTGTTATATCTGTGGTCTGCCTCCCCACACAGAGTGAAAGCTCTTTTAAAGTAGAAATAATGACTTAGGACTCCTTTCATCCTCAGCATCTAGCACAGTGCATTATACATAGCAGGTGCTTCATTAATGTTGTAGAATGAATGCGGAATATTGATTAAGATTATGGATGCCACAATTTAGAAAAGACATTGTACTAGTCTGACCAAGACAGCAAAATGTGTGATGTGTTGGCTATGCAAATCCAATAGGACTTTTGGGTTGAGTTGTAACAACAAGCACCCTAGCATGCCTAGGGCGGCTCCTAGCACAGGTTCTTAGATCTGCTTTTCTAAAGGAAAGCAACTCAAAATGGGTTAACAATCTTACTTTAATCAAACATATCATTTACCTAGTTCAGGAGGAAAAGTCAGC
>CM053586.1:140920056-140985158 GCA_028646515.1 Pseudochirops corinnae | reverse complement strand
TTTCCCCCTGAACTAGGTAAATGATATGTTTGATTAAAGTAAGATTGTTAACCCATTTTGAGTTGCTTTCCTTTAGAAAAGCAGATCTAAGAACCTGTGCTAGTAGCTGCCCTAGGTATGCTAGGGTGCTTGCTGTTACACCTTCTCCTCTTGTGGTTTGAAAAGATAATATCCTACTATCACCTAAAAAACAAAGACCTTAGAGATACATGAGTGGCAGCTAGACCCTGAACACCGATTACTTTAAAAAAGTACCTGGAACAGCCTTCTAATTTTTATTTATGTTAGCCCTCACATTGCCAAATAATCACAGTTTTCCTGTTGCTCTTTTTTACTCTTTCGAAATAACAAAGGTGTATTTTAGATGCAATGATTGTAACTATCTTTTTGAATAGTTTCCATTTTTTAGCATTAGGTTACCCATACTCTATAGGATTCTAAACAAAATTGGAAGAATTTTCAAATTTTGCAAGCCAACTTTCCCAAACATTTACATTAATGCTTTCCAGTACTGATTGTTTAAAGTAACTGAAATCAAATGTTATTTTGATAGGGGGAATGCTAATGACTCCAGGCTTCCATCTCATCTTACTTGGGAAACTATATAGCCAGCTGATCAGTCAGCACTGATGACAAACTGCCTCAAGAAGAGAAAACCCAGAGTTCAAAGGGCAAGCTGCTTCAGCACCATTGGCTGCTTTTGGAGAGAGACGCTCAGAAATGACTATGCATTATTATCAGAGGGTGTATTGGGATTCATTAGTTGGAGTCACATCAAGCAAATGGATGATGTCCCCACAAATATATTCCAATGGGCATCAGGAAATCTGAAGCACCATGGTAATAACAAAGTCAACCAAGATATTTTTCTTGTATCTTTTTATAGTTGCAGAAGTATAAAATCTACCGAAGGACAAATGGAACTGCTCTTCCCCGGGATTTTTCAAACCTGCTTCATTTTGATTAAGCAAAGGATCTTTCTTGTCATTCTGAAGACTTCCATTACTTGTACTCCCTCTAATGAAGTGCAGCTTTAAGTCTTTTTTTTTTACGTAAATTTCCAATGGAAGACCAAATTAAACATTATCTATAATCTTTCACGTCTTAAAACTAGTAACTGATTCTTATCTAAGAGGTATTCGGCAGCGGAAATAGTGACAGTGATTCAAGTACTTCATTTCCTACCTATATAGAAAATCTAACAACCCAGGCATTTTAAAAGGCAAACATCTCAGAGCTTCACCTGCCCCCTAATGAAATTCCTAGAATTACTGACAATTATTCATATTTATCCAGTAGCCCCTATTAAACGCTAGTGATTTTTGTCCTTGACTCTTTTCTACCCAAGTTAAATGTCCTCTTTGAGAAAGGACAATCAACTCATATTCCTGGAATCTATTAAGAGTCACAATCCTAATTAAGTACAAGCTTTGGGTATTTATGTATTTCTGTTTGGAAGCTAACCAAAGGAAGATAGCCAAGGGTACACCATGATAGGCTGAGGATTTTTTTAGTAGTCACTAAAAATTGTCTGTATTAAAATGATTGTTAGCTTATTTTGGCTTTGGTGATATGTTTTGTATATATAAGAGAGACAAAACATTCTGTCAGAATTAGAATTGGCCCAAACAAGCTAACTTATGCAGAAACATTTAGTATTTTCAAATTTTCCTATCACTAAAGGACATATTATTTTGAGTACCAGGCTCAAGTTGGGCACATAATATTTTTAGTGCCTACTATGTCGTGGATATATCTGAACCCTCCATTTATATCTTTCCTTTTCTTACCTATGAGATTTTGTACTAATCATTTCATATACAATCTCTTTCCAAAAACTTTGTCTCTCTAATTTTTTTTAAAATCTTGACTTTAAAAAAACCTCAACTCTGACACCCTAGTGTGTTCAACTTCATTTATTAAGCCATATCTACATACATCAGATGCTAGCTACTATTTAAGGCTGCAAACATTTGTGGAAGACATGCTTTTTACCCTGAAGGGAGTTACTTTCTTTTTTTTGCTTTTCCTTTTCTTTCTTTTTTTTTTTTTTTTGCTTTTTGGAGGGGGAAGGCAGAGCAATTGGAGTTAAGTGACTTGCCAAGGTCACACAGCTAGTAAGTGTTAAGTGTCTGAAGTCACATTTGAACTCAGGTCCTCCTGACTCCAGGGCCAGTGCTCTACTCACTGTGCCACCTAGCCACCCCGAATTACTTTCTTAATAAACAATATGCCATAATAGAAGATCAATGATCTGGCAATCATGTGACCTGGATTCTTATCCTAGCTGTTCCACTAATTGTGACTGATTCAGGGTGGACAATATGATCCCTGTTGTTCCTTCCAGGTGTTAATGTTTATAATCTACAGAGTCAAAATACACACATATGGATAGGTACTGGAACGATGTTTTCATTGATATGGGGAATTTCTTAAGTGAAGAAACTTCCTCCCAATGCAGGTCAGTAGCTTCTCTGTAACTTGTAGTCTTAGAGACTTACCTAGAACAGAGAGGTTAAGTGACTTGCCTAGAATCACTAGTCAACAAGAATTTGTTAAATGCCTACTATGTTCATGGCACTGAGGAGACAAAGAAAGGCAAAAGAAAGTCCCTGTTCTCAATAAACTCACAGTCTAATGGAGGACCTCACAGTACGCTTTGAGAGCTAGTATGCATCAGGTCTTACTGGTTCCAAGGCCATCTCTCTATCTGCTATGCCAAGCTGCCTCTATACATAAATATACAAATAAAGCATATGAACATTTGCAAAGCAACACAGGCATGTATAAACTATCATAATATAAATTGGGTGTATACAGAAATTAACCAACAATGTCAACTTTTTCCACGGACTGAGTCCATGAAATATATGAGGATTGGGGGCAAGAAGGAAGGGAGAGGAACAGGAACTATAGACAAAATCAAGTATCTTTCATTTTGCAGAAATATGCAAGTTACGTTTGCTTGCTTAAGAAGATAACTCAGCTGAAAATTAATAGACCAAAACATAGTTTCCAAAGTTAACACATTGCAGACCCTCTGAAACTTCCAATAATTCAACATAGCTTTCTGGGTGTTATAAAGAAGGTGTTGCCATATGCAGCAAAGGTCATTATGATGTATTTGAACTGGAAGGTAGCCAAGATAAAGCAGTCATAACAAAAAGAAAATATCAGTATAAGTAATTGTAAAAGCATTCTGGTCAAACCCCAGACCCTAAGCCTGACTAATGTGCCTTATCTTGGTTTATTCTTACTCAGTCACTTTAGACTTCACCTTCCCTCAAGGTTGGTGAACTACTCTTATCACCAGCTCATTTCTCTGGCTCCAGTTTAATAGGGTCACTGATTATTGATAGGGAGTGCTAACTGACATGCTCAAATCAAATCTTTGGAACATCTGTTTAACAGGTTAAAACAAGATAGTGAATGGGAAGGGACAGCTGTACTAACTGTTATCCTTAACCTTAGTAGAGTCAAAATATTCATGTTTAATGAATCAAAACAAGTCAACCCTCTTGGTATCCAAATAGTTAAAGGGAAGTCCTCTGCTTCCCAAAGGTCCTGTTGGCACAAAAGTTGAATTGTAACATGTTAACCAAGACATCCGGTCCGTTTTAAGATTTTTTTTTTATCCGTGTTATTGATTAACTTGTTTTTATAGGACACCAGCCTGATACTTAAGTATTTATATTTCATGACTTTGTTCCTATAAATTACTTTCCCAAACTTTTTTGTGACTTTTTTTTAAAGTCAATACTAGATTACTGAATGAAACATTTGTTGTTGTCAGGTTGAATGGACAGTAAATTTTCATACAGTACTTTGGGTTCCATGATTCAACAAAAATATGGACTAAGAGGAAGAGGAGAAGAGAGAATAGCATTAGAATAAAGTTCAACATAGCATGGGTCTTTAAAAAAGTCATTCTGCATGAGTAAGTTGGGCATCATAGTACAATCTGTAAAAGTCACAGAAAACTCCTGTGTGCTCAAAATCCATAGCTTGCCATACTTGTGGGAAAACATTTCCCTTTTTAAAGCCAAAATGAATGCCTGAACATTTTATAAATGTTTACAAAGCAATATTTATGGACAGGTCATCTCTCTGCTCATGATCTTTCTTACTTCATTTACAGTCAAACCATTCACTGGGATTTTTCAGTTTGTTAACAGAGTAATACTTTTAGTCCCTACAATATCCTACATATCTTGGATTCCTCCATTTACTGTAAGGCTCTTCTCTGGTAATAGTGATATCACTGGTAAGAAATCTCAACACCTTATCAAATAGTCCAATTTCAGATACTCTTCATTTACTCACTAACTCACATAAAGATTCATTGATTTGACAAATATTTATTTAGAGGCAAAGCAAGAGGGAGGTATAGTGAATAGAGAGTTGACCTCAAATCCCGGAAGACCCGGGCTCAAGTCCTGTCTTTTACACATAGAGGCTATGTGCCATTAGGAAAGCCACTTAACCTCTCTGGGCTCCAGGTAATTTTCTAAGCTTACAAATTTCAAGGAAGGTGCCGATCTACATTGGCAAAGGGAAGTTTACTCACCTGGGAGTTCTCTATATTGATGAAAACATAGGTCTAAGGCTCAGTCCTGTCCCTTACCCTGTGGGGGAAAATCTTGAGAGTTTGGAATTTTCTGACCTACTTCTACATCTTCCCAGAATCCTCAGATAAAGTTCTTAACTTTCTATGCTAACAAACAACTAAGATTATAAATCA
Organism: Pseudochirops corinnae; assembly: GCA_028646515.1. NCBI lineage: Eukaryota > Metazoa > Chordata > Mammalia > Diprotodontia > Pseudocheiridae > Pseudochirops > Pseudochirops corinnae. The sequence continues at coordinate 140,980,417 of CM053586.1, read as the reverse complement.
CAAAGGACTTGTCTATCTGTACCGATAAAAGGAATTTCCACTTCAAGAGTTCCCTGCAATGATAGAGCTGTAGGAACAGACACTTCAACAACAACCATCCCTGCCCATGTATAAAATTTGCAACCAACAAAATGAAAATGAAAAGTTCATTGACTTTCCCAACTATATCATTTCATCCTGTAGGTGCCTGTGGATTTGTGGAAAAAGTCAGTTTGGTGCAAATATTAAGGGGCTATTTACCTATCCTGAAATCCAGATTGATGACTCCACCACTGCCACTTCAGTTCCCACCTATGTCTTTATTCAGCAACCCCCAACAAGAAACTCACTTAGAGTCTTTGTCTTCTGAACTGGAGAACAATAGTATTTTTTATCTATTTCCTTATCAAAGTGAGATGTAAAAAAAAAAAATGAATTCCCATTATTCTTCCAAACTATTTTGGTAAATTCTTTTTTCAAAACACTTGCCCATGGTTTTGAAAATCATATGTAAAGTTCCATAAATCATGAAAATGGAGCGCAACAAAAATTGTGTGTACTTTTTTTTACTGAGTACTCTCGGAAGTTGTTTGAAATTGCCTATTAAAAGAAGCAGAGGGAAGGATTAAAAACAACAATAGGCTTTACAAACTCATCTCAAATGGATTTATATCCTTCAAAAAATCTAAGTTATTTCTTCTTCCCATTCAAGTAACCTAAGTCTTGAAAAGAACATCTGTCATTACAAGAGAATCCAAAGAAGCTATAGGTCAAGTCATAGGAGCTTGACCCTTTAAGCCTTAGTCTCATAAAAATGGTTTTAATGAAACATGGTTTCCTTTTGCCTTTTAAGCAAGGCTTCAAAATACCCACCGAGCCTGCTGTGATGGAAATTTTCTACCACCTCTTAAATATAAGTATCATTTCACCAAGCTGGAAATAATGGTCGCTGTCAATGGTCAATAAACACTTAAGCACCTACTATGTGAAAACCCCAAATAGGGACGTGAACACTCGTACAGGACACAACAACAATGTGTCAAGCACTGTGTTAAGGCATAGTAATGGTCAATACCATTTTAAAGTCATTATAATACTTGCCTTGTCTGAATATCTATTTACCAGAATGATGTACATCATGCTCTAATGTCCATGGAAGGAACAATTAGAAATTTCAATAATTATTCTCTTGTTTCTACTGAGATTCCTCAAAAGGAATGTTAGGTTATCTTAGATCAACTGATCTGTCCCTATTGGGTGAAATTCCAGAATTCAACTCAATTAAACGGTACACCTACTATGAACAAGGCATTATGTTAAGCGCTTGAGGTTCCACAAAGATGAAAAAAGCATAATTCCTGCCCTCAAGGAATTTATAATCTAGTGGAAAAGCAGATGTTTACACAAATAGCTATAGTTTAATTGCATGTTACAAATGCCAAAAGAGAGGCTACAAGCAAAATGTTATGGAGGGTCAGAAATCTCATTCAGTTTTGAATGACATAGAAGGCTTCATGGAGAAAGTGGCTTTGAGATAGGTCTTTAAGGTTGGATAGGATTTTGACAGATCCAGGTGTGGGGAGGAGGTATTCTAGATGAAGGAGGCAGGATAAACTATTCAGAGCATTGGAATTAGGAGCTACAAAGAGGAATGGAAGAGAGATAGGGTAGTAGGGTGGGAGGAGGAGGGTCATAGAATTAGATCTGGAGCTATTTAGACTTCTGAGATTATCTGATCCAACTTCCCCCTCATTTTATAGATGAGAAAATTGAGGTCCAGCAAGGGTAAGGGACTTAGCCTAAGTTACCTTGATTGTGCATGACAGAGGCAGTAACTACCAATTATCAGAGGAGTAAGGAGCTATCGACACACAACTGCCTTTTGCCTGTGGAAGTCAGGAGAAACATATCTTACAATCAGGTCAGTGACTGGGTTAACTCTTTTTTTTTCTTCTGCACTTTCGGGGACTATTTCCCTTCTAATTGTCACTGCCTTTTGTTCCAGACCAGGGTTTTGCTACTCCCTAATACGATGCAATGCTTTTTGTTTCTTCTTTGTAACCCTAGTGGCTAACAAAGTTCCTTACATGCAGCAGATCCTTAATAATTGCTTGCTGGATGGTTTGAATTGAAATATAAACTACAATACAATCTCACAATTTCCTACCTACTCTCCTATTCCTGAGGCAGACCTTTTGATTTTTTTTCCTTGAGAAGTTGGGAGTGGCAGAGGGTGGTGTTTGTTTTTTACTCTTAGAAACTACAGTGAAATAGAAATGCCATAAGTGACAAGTCCTCTCTTTGCTTATACTAAGAGCACAAGTTTACTCTTATTCATACTCTGCCACACACACATACACATAAATACACCAAATAATAGAATCACCATCTTGCAGTCAGAAAGATGTTAGAGGTCATTAAGTTAAGCAACTAAAAAAGGGTGAGTCCTATCTACGGCATTCTAAATTGTCTGAATCAAGTCTTCACCAATCTTCCATGTTGTTTATTCCACTTTCTGAAGGATGAAATTACCAGTCGAGCAATTTAAGGATTTCTTAAACTACTCTGCAAGAGAAGGAACTTAAGCAGATTTCTATGTAGATGAAGTGCTATATCACAATTATATTCTAACTAGGGCCAACTTTATGTTCTGAATCAGGAACTCATTGTCCATTTCCTCCAGTTGGCCTGATAACCTGAAGAATACTTCAACCCTGCCGCCTTCTCTCCCCCCCCCACAAAAAAAAAGAAAGAAAAGAAAAACCAAGTTATTTCACATTCACTGGGCAACAGTAACTGCTCTGCTCAGAAGACTGTCCTTCCTGCTATCCCTACCCAGGTAGCTACTCCTTCCAGCTCTGAGAATAGTGAAGGTATTGAAGGCAACACTGAAGTCTATCATTATGAGACAAAAGGAAATGGAGCAAGAGAGGAATTCTGAACAATCTCTTCCTGGAGTTTAGAAGCACTCCTGGGGCCTCTAAACCGTCCAACTGGATTAGTCATTTTTTATTTAAATACAAGAAGTATCCTTAAGTTCAGACAGTTCCCTTTATGTGAGTAAATTTAGTTTTTACATGCTGCAAAATTCCCCCCCAATATGTGAAAGGGAGGGAAGAAGGAAGGTAGGAAGAGGGCCATGTGCCTCTGATGAGAAGGCCTAACACATGCTTCAAGGACATGTGGGGGCTAGGGACAGAGAAGTGACAGTAAGAGGAGGGACACTTGGGGGGAAGGGGAAGACGGAGCAGCCACATGGGTGCCCCGCTACTGGCACTGAGAGGAAGACATGGGGTGGAACATATGGGGGCCAAACATGAACACAAACGAAGAGGACAGGTGATGAGTGGGAGCCAGGGACAGACAGGGTGAGGGTGAGTGGTGAACCTGTGGGTGGACAAAGTGTGGGGCCAAAGTCTGGTGGTGCAGGAGGTATCAAGCCAAGCCTCCAATCTGGGTCAATTTTTCCGCTTTCACTTGGAGAGGTTTTTTATTTAGCTTTTTTGGGGTTTCGGGGAGGGGGTAGGAGATTATGGAGCACCAAGCAGAGAAAGAAAGCATAGTATTGTACTATAAAGATAACATGGGTGTTTTTTTTGAATGCAGATTTCTTTCAGAATTCTACAGATAAACTTGAATTTGCATAATGCAAATTTACAGAAAGGAAAAACTATCCAAGGGTAGGGAACCTGTGGCCTCAAGGCCACATGTGACCCTCTAGGTCCTCAAGTGTGGCCTTTTGACTGAATCCAAACTTCACAGAACAAATCTCCTTAATAAAAGGATTTGTTCTGTAAAACTTGGACTCAGTCAGAAGGCTATATCTAAGGACCTAGAAGGCTGCATGTAGCCTTAAGCCTGCAGATTCCCCACCCCCTCAACTATTCTTATATGTCAAAAACTTTCTGAACTGTGTCAATTTCTTATATTATGTATAATTCCTAGCACACTGGTGTTTAGTAAATATTTAATAACATTCACTGAATAAAAATAATTGTAAAAAGAATTATTAAAATATTCTTAAAATCACAAGGAACAAAAAAACAATATCTTTATCTAGTTTTAAGAAGAGACAAAGAAATAAAAAGAGAAAGGATGAATAGTAAAAATTAAGTCATTTAAATTATATTCACAGAAAAAGAATAGAGATTGTTCCTTAAAGTTATTTTCACTAATTATGGGCAAAGCACTGATAAATAGGTATTTGGAGGAGTCTGAAGAACTTAAATAGGAAGTAAAATAGGAGTGGGCTAAATAACCCAATAGAACCTCCCCACCTCTACCTAACCGTGGTTCAGAAGAAATTCACAATCAACAAAAAAAAGTCCTTCAAAGACTTTTCAGTTCTGTGTAAATGAGGCCTTTGGAGCATGCCCAGATCAGCTAACATGAAGCTATCCTGAAGGAGGACTTGCGTAGGCTTAGGGAGATCTCCTAAAGTGGAGGCACTCCTTTTTCCCCTATGGTGTGGGTGAGTATAGCTTCCTTTGATTGGCTGCTGCTGGAACAGGCTGACATCTTTAAGACTGGTGAGTTTGAGATGGTTCCTTTCTGCTGCTCTTTCTGGTTCATCTTTTTAAAGCTCCTTCCTACTATGTCCAGAGGGTAAAGATCACAATTTACCCAGAGTGTGGGTGCCATGAACTGAACCAGTGAGAGGGGAATGACTTCCTTCTGCTGTTCATCCTTTCTTTTACTTCAACTCTGAGAAATGGGCCTGTGAGTTTTATTTCTGTTCTGTTTCATTTGTCCTTCTACGTTTCAGATACCAGTGATGACACCCACCTGACACTGGAGTTTGAACCATGGTAGCCTTGGTGCCAGGATTACAGGTAGGATGGTATAGCCAGACAGCCCAGTAGGGAAGCCAAGAGAAACTTAGGGTGTACAAGGTGGATTTTGGACTTAGATTTAGGACTGTTTGCTCTATAGGACCTGAGCTAAACTATGAACCTAATCCCTTTCACTTCCCTAGAGACTGAGGTGATACAGAGGAGAGGGGGATTATGACTCACATGTTTTGGGGAAATAAGTTTGTGTATTTGTAATTATACCTTTAAGCAAGTATTTCTTTGTAAAAGCTAATTTGACTTTGAGTGGTTAAATGGAACTGGAGTGCAGGGGATTCCCCTACATTTGGGTTAACACCATTGGTGAAGAATGTAGTCAATTGCAAAGAGCCTAGATACCCCAAATCCCCTTAAGGGTACCAGATAACCTTGAGGGAGAACTAAAATATAACCTGCCTGACCCTCAGGAATTGGGGGAGGGAAGGTTTGCATAGTAATCCAATGTTATACTTGTATCTATAGCACATAAATTTATGTAATTAAGAATCCATTTAAATTTCTTCTTACTTTTCTGTTTTGATGATCTGACCTCATCTACATAGGTAGTGTAGATGACAACCCATCCATGTCTGCTCACCTTAGGCATTCTTTTCTATGAACTCCCATAACTCCACTACAGAAGGTCCATTCAGCATGGTAGAGGACTTCTGCTGGATCTCTTTGACATCATGAGTGTACTTAATGAAGACCCATATTATCTGTTATCTTTTATTATATAATCAGCCTACCTCCTATTCTGGCTATATATCTCTTTGGTAAATATTTTTAACTCTACTTTTGATTATATACTAAAGCTGAAACACATTTGTGATGAATCTTTCCATCATCTTTTGGGCAACCTGCTAATTTAATTCTTTGAAGAGTATGATATTCCATGATTCTTAGCCATATGGCATCAATGAATGAATACTGGTATAAAAATATGGGCCTTTGTTTAAGGAAAAAGTTTGGGATCATTAGTAACACTACACAGTACTCCTAATATGATCCAGACAATTCTTTTTCCCCTTTTCAATTGCTTTAAAAAAGATTTATCATGCTTTTTTTATATTGGTCATTTATGAAAATACCATCCTCCACCCCACCCCCATAGCTCTCAGAAATGAACCCTGCTCTTGTGATAAAGAAGAGCTAAGCAAAACAACTGATGTCAAGACTATGTCTGACAAGGTGACAACATCCTATATTCCCCACTCCCTCTCTGCCAAGGAGAGATGAATCTTTCATTATCTGTTCTGTGGAACAAAGATTAACTATTATGATTAGTTAAATGTTTGGCTTTTTGTGTGTTTTAAAAAAATTTTTTTACTATTATAGTCCTATTTAATCCTGATCCTTTTTGCAAATGACATTATGCTAATTGTGGGTCCCAGAATTTTGCAAAGCTTCCTACATGAGACGCATAATCATTCGAAAGAGATTACTCTAGATAGCCACACAGGAAAAACCATTTGAATGAAGAATGCTTATTATTCAGATTATGATATATAGTTGGATGTGCAGACCACAGAACTGCTTTAGTGCATAAACTGCACATGTACACTAATGTACCATCATTAGTGGTAATAATAAGTCACATATTCCCTAGCAGTGGCAGCATAGGATAGTGAATAAAGTACTTGGTTTGAAATCAGGAAGACTTAGATGTAAATTTCACCTCTGACACGTAAAAATATGACCCTTAGTGAATCGTTCAACCTCTATGTGTCTCAAGCAGTATTCTAAGACTTATCAACTAAGTCTGGGTGAACTTTTGTTGGTGGAGGGAGCTCACACACTGGGAGTTCCACCAACCAACAAAATCTTTACTGTTCTACCTGTTTATGTAGCATTTTAAGACTTACCAAATGCTTTCTTTATAACAACCCTATGAAGTAGACAGGATAAATACTACTGTTCTCATTTTTAAAATGAAGAAACTGAGGTTTAGAAAGATAAAGTGAGTTGTCCAAAGTCAGTGTAGAAGCTATGACTTGAATACAAGTCTTCTGATTACAAATAAATTGCTTTTTCCATCTTGCTGTCTCTCACATTTTAGCTACTGCACTGGGCAGGTAGAAAAAAATTTATCTCTGAAATTCTATTCTTTCTATCGTTCATTTCTTTTGCAATCACCATTACAGTATTCACTAAGAATAACTCCCATTTTTCCACAAAGGCGTATTCACAAGACATTTTCATGATATTCTCATGCCTTGTTAAAGGAAAATTACACCAGGTTAGTTTTACAGTGCAGTAGAAATAACCACCCAGTATTTATGTGTGCTAGACTATCGGCTTAAAATTAAAATAGGGATAGTTTCTAATTTTGATGCTAGAAGACAGTAGCTTGCTTATGTTATAGCTTAATAAACTTTAAAATCATCTTTTACTAAACAGAAAGTATTACCACTCCTTGGCAAAATACATTCAAACTTCTCTCAGCTATTTGGTTGTGCATAAAAGATTCTTGTATGAATTCTAATCTCAGAAAAATCCTCACATTTTCCCAGTCAGCGAAAATGAAAGCTATGAACATCCTGACCATGGCCAAAGATTAAAGTGGCCCTTAAAAAGTCCTACTTTTTATATCAAAAGGTTTCTTATCAACTTAGTGAAAAATCCAACCTGATTGCTAAGGTATTGTTTGAGTGTTGACACATTCCTAGAGATGATCATGTGGAATCAGTGGTACTTGGCTAAATTTTTCTTCTTAAAATTAAAAAAAAACAAAACCTTTTGGGACCCAAGTTGACCCAAGGATTAGGAATCAGGGCTTCAGTAATGAAGTAAGAGGCTGAGCTCAGCCTCTAACTGGGAGAACTTCTGATACCCACAGCCTTTTCATTTGCAAATTAGGATAATTCCCATTGGCATCCCAGTAGCATTGAAATAAGTGACTTTTTAATAGACATCTGCCATGTAAAATATTAATATTTGGTGTTACTTGATGGGTAGAGAAGCTTTTATGAGGCTCCTCTTTGGATGTCTACCTCACTTCAGATGATCAGTTGAATAGAACACCCTGTAGAGATAATTAAATAAAAAATTCATTTCAAGTCAGTAAGCATTTCTTGAACACCTGTGTCTGAGCATCCACCCATGTTATGCTTCTATACACAAACACACACACACACACACACACACACACACACACACAGGAAATTTGTTCTGACTCTGCCTTTCTGTGCACAGACAAGTGACTTTCCCTCAACGAGCATCAGTTTCCTCATACATAAAATGGAGGTAATAATACTTGTACTCTTTACAAGACTTATGAGGATCAAATGAAATAGTGACTGTGAAAACACTTTGTACACTGTAAAGCACTTTCCAATTGCAAGCACTAAATTGGATCATATATTTAAAACTGGAAGGGACACCAGAAGTCACCAAGTCCAACTCCATCATTTCATAGATAAAGAAATTGACAATCAGAATGAATAAGAGAAGGGGCTGCTAGGTGGCACAGTGAATAGAGCACTGGCCCTGGAGTCAGGAGGACCTGAGTTCAAATCTGACCTCAGACATTAACACCAAAAAACTAGCCATGTGACCTTGGGCAAGTCACTTAACCCCAACTGCCCTCCAAAAAGCAAAAAACAAAAAAACCAACAGAATGAGTACGTGATTTGTTCAAGGTCAATAGAGTTAGGGAAACAGAGGCAGGATTAGATCCTCAAGTCCTCTTATTCTAAATCCCACCCCTACTACTATACCACACTGCCTCTCCTATTGTTGCTGCATGTTAAATATAATCAAGAGCCAATGTATAGTATAGACAATAAGAACTATGAATAGTCAGGAAGGGAAGACAACAATGTTGTCTAAAATTATCATGGAAGGCTTTAAAAGTATTGGAACTTTTTGACTGCTCCTAAAATATAAAAGAACTTGGAGAGATGCAAACACCACAACTGTGAAAAACAATGACCTGCTTTAAGGTCAAATTCTACTTAAAACCAACAGTGTCTCACTACCAGTAATAAGTCCTATTCACAACCTCAGCAGACTGAGCAGGGAGATTGAGCTCAGACATTGGGATGATGGCAATGATCTCCTTGCCCTAGAGAAGTAGGATAGACTTAGCTTGGAAGAAAGGGGATAATCTAAATGGTATGTGAGGATCTCTTCTAGTTGTACATTTCATGATAATTTGAACCGAAATGAAGGTCAGGCAATTATAGAAGTAAACAGCCTGCCATGGTTGTCAACATCAAGATTTATGGTGATAATCTACAGTGTAAAAGAAGGACGCTTTAAGGTCAAGGATAATGTTAAGGTTATAAAGAATGAAGTCAACTTTAGTCTAAAGTGAGGTGATATATACTTGCACCAATGATTTCATCACCATGGTATCAGAGAAGACCTTTTCTATCTTGAAATACTAGCAGTTTCTTGGGAAAGCAAAGCTTTATCCATGTTAGCCAAGAAATGTTTTATAAAAAGAAATGTTGCATGCATATACTGCAGGAGCATTCGGAGTTAGGAGATACTACTCTCCTAGTGAGAGATCTATATTAGACTCTTCTAACTCTATATTTTCTGGAGAAAATTTTAGGAATCTATGACTTTAAAGTAGAATCTCCTTATTCATTGAGCTACATAACTAGCTATATAGCCTTCTTCTAAATTCCAGTCCTGATCTGTAAGAACCCAAGAGAAGATAATTCCCTAAATGAGTTTGATTGAACTTTAACTTCAAGTAAAAATGATTAGAGTAATTTTTCCATATATTCATCTAAACTTTAAGTCAAATTTAGTATGGATTAGTTGATGTAGTTAATATGATTGCATGATATAAATAAGATGAAAATGAAAAGTTTGATCCCCATTTATGAGCCAGTTAGGTTTCAATATCGCACAAAGGAAATTAGGAGACAGAGTATAAAGAGATGGCTTGATACAAATTCATCACTACTCCTGGAAATAAGTCACAGTCCACGTCCTATTACTAATAGTAGAAACTATCATTTACCTTATCTTTATAATGATAAGAAACACATTTTAAATCAAAGTGGAACTTTTGTGCTTTGACAAATTCAACCAATTTTCAATGTGTCTTGCTTTATTTCTCTTTGATAAAATCTTTTGTGGGGGGAAAACCCATAAAATTAATTAAAAACTTCTCAATAGATTTTATATACAAACACAACCATGAAGAATTATACATTTTATGAGAAATGGAGATATCATGAGTTTGCAAATAATAGCACTTTAAGGTTTGCAAAGCACTTTACATATGTTATTTTATTTAATCCTCTTTATCCAGATGAGATTGGTACTATTATTATCTCCATTTTCCAGATGAAACTGAGGCACACAGAGGTTAAGTCACTTGTCCAGGGCTTCATAGCTACTTAGTGTCTTTAATGGTAATGCGAATTTGAACATCTTCCCTGTCCCTTAATAAGCCTAAGGGAATTTGAAGACCTTCCCTGCTTTGAAAATATACTCTGTCCCCTAACAGACTGAATGTAAGCATGTACAGCCTGTGGTGGGAGGAGTTTGCTGAAGGGTATAGCAGAGCCCACAAGAAACTGGGAGTCACAGTAAGCTAGATGGTTGGTAGGAAAGGATGTTCCTGAGGGAGACAGATAGGATTGTGAGTAAATATTGGTCTTGTGTTGGTTTGTAGGAAGGCTAAAGGATGATGTAGCTCTCTGCTACATTGTTGTGCATTAACTTCTATGTTGCCATGATGGATTCAGTTTCCTGGTGTCGGGATTTGGTTTTTTTGGTGTCTGAATAAAAGTTTTAATTCTGTCTTCTATATGGAGAGTCTATTATATTTTGTGATCAAGCACCATGCAGATATATTTATAGTGATTGTGGGAACTGTGAATACTGCATTGGCGCTACAGTGTCTTGAGGTCAGATTTGAACTCAGTTCTTCCTGACTTCAGATACAGTGCTTTATCTACTATTTGGCTGTCTCTATCACACAGACTTTGTTTTTAAGATATTTACATCTAGTGGATAGGAAAGATGCTAATCATAGATTTTGAAGCAGAAAGGGACCTTAGAGACTTTCTGGTCCAATTCCCTCATTTTAAGGACTGAGAGAAGTCAAGTGACTTTCCCCAATATCACTCAGCTAGTAAATGTCTGAGGTAGGATTTGAGTCCAGGTCTTACTGACTCCAAATCTTGTCCTCTTTCCATTGTTCCAAACTACATGTACATAAATAACTGTGAAAAAAAAGAAAAGTGGGGAAAAAATACATAAGAAAGATCCAGACAAAAATGATACGAGAAATTATTGAAAGAGAGATCATTTTTTACATGAGGAAGAGAAGAGTTCAAGGCCTCACAAAAGAGAGAACACCAGAGCTGGTTTTGAGGGAAGGAAAGGGCTTTACCTGATTAAGAGAGACTAAGGGTGTTGTCTAATACAAGTATGGGGGAGGAATAGCAGGAAAAAGACACAGAGGTAGGAGAAGATAAGATAAATAAGTGTCAAGTCAAAGTTGAGATTCCATCATATGTCAAGAGGAATTTATGGCCCCTGGGAGCTATGCTCTGTGTTGGTAATCTCTCTGACCCTTCCTTGGACTGTGCTGACTTTCCTACTTATTCATGAAATATTAAATCATATAATACTAAAATCTTGGATCTGGAAAAGACCTTACAGGTGATCTAGTCCTCCCCCTATTCAATGTTTAAATTTCCTTCTGGGACCCAATGGAAGAATGAAAGTCACCAAAATTTTGATCTCTTGTTAGTATATTAGACATTTTGTTAAAAAAAAAAAAAAAAAAACATTGCACTCCTATCATGGCTTAGCTACTACGTAAAGTAATGAAAAAACATTTTCCATAAGCCCATCCATAAACTCTGGAACATAAAATGAAATGAGAAAAATGAAGTTATTTTTTCAATTTGCTTGTCTCTGGTTTGCCCCCTTGAAAGTGGGGGCAACTTTTGACATGTACTGTTCAATTGCACATCAATCAAGATCATGACCTAGTCACCTGTGGTTTTTTTTTTTTTCCTTTTTGGAGTGGGAAAGGCAGGGCAATTAGGGTTAGGTGACTTGTCCAAGGTCACATGGCTAGTAAGTGTTAAGCATCTGAGGCTGAATTTGAACACAGGTCCTCCTGACTCCAGGGCCAGTGCTCTATTCACTGCACTACCTAGTGGCTCCCACCTGTGATTCTTAAGAATGAGTATCTAGTTTATTTGAACCTCAAATCCTCTACTAGCTATCAGATCTAAGTGCCAAGGCTAAAATTCCAACATATTTCTGTTGAGGGTTAATAATTTTCATTAAAAAAATTAGGTATGGACTCTGACATTGAAGGTTAACTTAAGAAGAATGAAATATCCTGAGTTTTGACAATCTATAGAAGGTAAATAGAAGGATTATAAAACATCCCAAGGCAAGGTCAGTTCTGGGTTCTAGGTAAATAAACTGTGAAAAAGCTATGAGTTTACTTGTAATTTAATATAGCCAAACTAAATTGGTGGAGTCAAAAATCACAACTATGATTTATTTATTGGTCATTATGCTTAGTTGTTTGTCTATAGCTGTTTTTATCTTGAAGTCTGACCTTTTTTTTCTGGAGCTAAGTTGGAAACAGGCCTCTGCTAAGATTTATACATTCCAGTTTGCTTTGCACGGGCATGAGAGAAGACATTTAAGACAAAGGTCAGTCAATAAAGATTTATTAATTGTTTATTGTATGCACTCAGTAACCCAGTGGATAGAGTGTTCAAAATCTAGACAATTATTTTATTTACTTTTCCTCTTTCCTGAGATTGCATATCCAATCAGTCATCAAACCCTTTTAATTCTACCTCTAAAATATCTTTCATGTCTGATTCATTTGCTCCAGTCCCACTGCCATCACAGAAACTGATTACAATCTATCTGCCTATAATATTGCAATAATATCCTAACAGATCTTCCTATTTCCCCAGTGTCCTTCCTCCAAACTGTATTTCATACCATTTAGCTTCCTTACCTATAGACCTGGTCATCCAATTCAATTTAACAATTTTTTCAAATTCAATTTAACAAATATTTATTATGTACTTCTAAGCAAGACTCATTCACTCCTTTGCTCAAAACCCGTCAGTGGTTATTGCCTATGAAGTAAATTTCCAAGTCTTATTCTTACACTTAAATGCCTCCAAAGCAATTCTACCTTTCTAACTTTCTAACTTCATTTCATATATTATTTAATATTATAGGTATTTTTAATGTCAGGGACCTTTTCTTAACTAAATTTTCTTCCCCAAGGGCTAATGGTTTACATAATGGACCTTTAATAGGTGGTTTTATGTAAATTGGTATGAAATATACTAATTTTAGAGGGAAGAGGAGGAAGGGCATCCCTCATTTGTTGCATTGATCTAATGTTTGGAGCTACCCTTTTTTCTTGTACATTATAGGCACTTAATTGGTCATACTGAAGATAAGGAGAAAGCAGTCACAACATGATCTAAATAGTATCTATAGGGAATTTGGATGTTGTGTTGTTTTTTAAAATATTTCAAAAACTCCCTTCTAGTTAACATTTCCATATGGGGAGACTGAGGCCCAAGTTGATGCTGCTGTACTCTCAGGACTTGAGACCTTTCCATCCTCCCTAAAGCTAATCTTTCTTTTATTTGTTGTCTGACCCACCTCAAGAGCAAGAACTGCCTTGATTTTTCAATTTGTGGTCCCAGTGCTTTGCACAGTAATTGGCACAATAGTAAGTACTTGATACTTTTTCATTTGTTCATTCATTCATTTATACACAAATACTTTATTTTGGAGAACGGAAAATATTTTACTCTACTAGCTCTCAATAAGGCATGCTGGGTTCAAGCTGCAGACAGGAATGCATAAAGGATGATCTGGCTATGCCAGCCCATTCTCTATGAATGCCTATGAAGTATCACTTCTGATGCATTCTGGCTCTTTGACCTTAGGTAAATCATTTAATCTCTTAGTTGTACAAGACAACTAACTCTCTAAAACACAACAGTTGCTGATTTGTATTGGTTCCTTACCAGGAACCAATAATTATCTGTAGTAATGTGTACTTAAAATTGCAGTAGATAATTGAAATCTGTTGATGATCCAAGAAATTTGCTTATATAATAGTTTCAACTACCTTTACCATCTAAACTTTTATTAGAGTTTCTAACAAATAAAATTAGGTTTCATGACATCTTCCTGCTGCTATCTCTCCTCTGAGGGAAGATCTGATAAGCAATATCATCACAAGGGAAAAAAGGAAAAGATGATTGACTCCTGAATAATAGAGTCAGGGCTGCAGCACGCATGTGGTAAGACCTACGCCCTTTTGATTCATGGGTCATGCTCAGGGTGCACTGCAAGAAGAAATCGGATTCTAGATTATGAGAGAAAGTAAAGACCTTGGCGAGAAAAGATGGAAACATCTTAGACACCCAGATATAGACCTGTATATCCACTTAGCCTCTATCAGGGACCTCGTTTACTGAGAACATAGTATTAGATGGATAAGAATAGTCATCATAGTTAGCTTATATAGTGCTCTAAGATTTGAGAATCATTTTACATTTGTTATCTTATTCGATCCTCACAACAACCCTGTGAGGCAGGTGCTATTAATATCCCCATTTTACAGATAAGAAAACTGAGGCTAATAAAGATTAATGACTACTCCAGGATCACATAGGTAGCAAATATCTGAGGCAGGATTTGAACTTAGGTCTTTCCTAGTTCAAGTTCAGTAGTCTGTCCACTAGGATATCTGCCCACTGAAAAGGTAACAGAGATATGATAGGTAGGAGAAAACTTGAGGATGTTGACCTTAATGGTACTAGAGAGATCAGTCTAGAAAAGAACAACATTCACTGCAGGGCAACTTGGATCAATTTCTTCAATGATGCTGTGATTCATGGGAACTATATATGAGTGCCAAGGAAAGATAAAATCCACCAGAAAAGATTGTTGCTTGATGTCCACCACAAAAGGGAAGAAAGTTTTCTGAGAGTTGAAGGACCCACTTACAATCCCATTTTTTCTGTTTTTATCACATTTTTAAAAACCCTGCATTTGATGTTTTAGCAGCCTCTGTACTACAAGAGAGCAGAGATATCCTCTAAGAGGGAGAAAAAGCAATATACTGATGCCTTTGGAGTGTCCCTAGGTTGGGGGACAAAAAAGATTTTTGAGAGACTCTAAAATCATACCTCGACCTGTTATGTCAAGGCTTGAGGCCAAATTGATATATGTGTTGTAGTTGTACAAGATTTTTTTTTCAAACAGAAATTTCTAAGAGGCCAAGGTCTAAAGCAACCATCATAAATCATTTTCATTATCCCTTTTCAGGTCCATTAAAGAATGTGATTTATTGGGGAGGGGAAAGTATTTGCTCTTAAGTGAACTAAATTTCATGGCATTAGAGAGACAAGTTTCTGTGAATATATCTGTACCATATTAAGTACATATCTGACTGTCTCAACATGACCACCCCAGAGTTCAATGTAATCAAAAGATATAGTAGATCCAGTTTAGTCATGTAGCTAAGTGATACAGTGGATAGAGTGCTGGTCCCAGAGGCAGAAGATATCTTTGTGAGTTCAAATCTGACCTCAGATACTTACTAGCTGTGTGACCCTGGGCAAGTCATTCAATCCTGTTTGCCTCAGTTTTCTCACCTGTAAAATGAGCTAAGGAAGAAAATGGAAAACCATTCCAGTATCTTTGCCAAGAGAACCCCAAATGGGGTCATAAAGAGATGGACACAACTAAAACAACTGAACAACAGCAAAGTTTAACCATTGTTCAAAGACAAAATTATGAGTCAAGAACTTATGTTTCCCACACATCTACTACTCATAGAACTATGCAGATTATGCACACCTATATACCACATATTTCAGTCATATTTTATTTTACTGTACTCCTTAATACCCAGTCCAGATTGACCAAGGTGAAGAGCTTGAATGAACCATACCCTGTGTCCAGTTCGTAGGATGAGAGATTTGCAATAGCAAGAGAACTTGGGGGGCTATAAGGTCCAATACCTCATTTTCCAGATGCAGAAATGGAGAGGACCTGAAGAGGTTAAGTGATATAACCAAAGTCAGACAGGTAATAAACAGCAGAGTCAGGACTCAGTAAAAATAATATCTGGCATTTATATAGCCCTTTAAAGTTTACAACGCACTTTACATGTCATCTCATTTGAACCCCCCAACAACCCTGTAAGGTAGGTGCTATTAATCTAATCCAATCCAATCAACGTTCATTAAGTGCTTACTTTCTCCCCATTTCACAGGTTAGGAAACTGAGACTGAAAGAGCAAGTGACTTGCCCAGTGTTACACAGCTGATGTCTAAGGTAGGATTTGAAATATCCAACACTCTACTAAACCATGTAGCTATCTAGAACCCAGGTCCTCTGGATGCAGCACTCTATCCATATTATTACAATGCTACTTTTATATAAAACATATTTTATTTTAAAACCTGACATATCATAAAAGTTATAACAATATGATTGAAATATTACTCCCATTGGGGTTATCAAAGGTGTTATGGTTTTGATGACTAATTATAGGCTTTAGTGTGTTTTGTTGTTTTTTTAGCGTGAGAATATTTAACTTTCTAAAACATCATATAATTGTATTACAGTTTTCTCCCTCCTCCTTTCTGGCCTAGTTTGATGCTCCATGTGCTCCTTTTGGGGAGATTCCATTTCAATACATCACCAGTAACATATGTGTTCCACTGAGACTTTATGTCCTGAAAGATGTGAAGGACTACACAGAGGAAATGAGGAGGAAAGTGGAGTGTTGTGCATTAAATGCTATGTGGAAGGAAGGCAAAAGCAAGTGATTATAATCGATATTGGCATATTTGGATAATGTGGTCAGTATTGATGTCTGGCGTTCATCACCTGTAGCTGTCAGCCAAAATACTAACGGAACAGCAGCTGTTGTCATACCATGAGTAGGGGAGTGGAGCAATCTCAATTCCAAAATAGATTTCCAAGTCTGATCGTATTTTCACCTAATGAACTCCGTTCAGAGGCTGGCTATGTTTATTTTCCAGACGCGTTTGATCTGAGTGATAAAATGGTTGCCATGCAAATATGTTTAAAACAGTTGTGCCCCTGGACTTGGAAGCAGAAGCTCTTATGTCTGATGTGAATGTAAATAGTCCTCATCTGGGTTTCTGAGTTCAGTTAGTACTCAGTAAATATGTGGAGACTGAACTCTGCTCCTCTAGTTATTTCATTAGCTTTGGAAATGGCCAACAAATGTTATTCTCTTGCTAATGAAGGGGAAATGATGTTCATTGCATTCAATGGAAATAATAGTAATGTTTCCTTTTTTACTTTATGATTCAGAAATCAGCCCTAATTCATACAATTCCTTAATCTGGTTAACTTTATCTCATAGAAGATAAATTTTAAATTTAGTTTTTAATGTCCATTCCCTAGTAGGTATTTGGGTTTTTTCTGACTTGGTTTGGCTGATCACTAAACTCTAAACTAGACAATTTAGCACTCAGTTTTATTCTTGGTGAGAAGTTATCTGGAAGTTTGTGCAAGTTTTCCCCAATCCACCAGGCAAAAATTTAAGTTTATAGAAATATTAAGCAAGGGATTCTTAACCTTTTTGTATCATAGGAACCTTTGGCAATCTAGTAAAGCCTGTGGGCCTCTTCCTGAAATAATATTTTTAAACGCATAATATGCATAGGATTACAAAAGAAAATAATTATATTTCAATAACAGCTACCAAAACTTGATGCAGTAATGTGACGTAGTAATACACATGCTTCCTTATTACCAAATTAAATTACAATATAATACAGATAGGCAAGTTAAAGGTGTTTTTTTTTAAACAGAGTGAAGGCTTCTGTCCTTAGCTTGAATTTGTTTTTAAACAAATTTAAACAAATTTAAACTGTGGGGTGATCTATGTATGACAAGGTAACACACATATCATGGTGGTCATCCAGTCAATTTTTATTTTTTGTTTTGACAATTATGTATTGAAAATGCTGATTTGCAAATATATATTGTTGCAAATGAAATTGAAGTTTCTATAGCTTGCTTTACAAGTCAAAGATAGGTTTCTATTGAATGTTTTTTAGACATGATAACTGTGATAGAGCAGTGGTTTAATGATTTCAAAGCAGTTATGAGCATCACCAATATTTAAAGATATCTTGAATAACTGTAATGTGATATAATATTAATAAGACCTATCACTTTATAGCACCTACTATGTATTAGGCACTTTACAAATATTGTCTCATTTGATCCTCACAACGATCCTGGGATGTAGGTCCCATAGCTATTATCATCCTTCTTTTACACATAAGGAAACATCTCTTATACGACCAGTGTAAATAAAAGGAATCTGAGACAGTAGGCCTGGTGCCATAAATCCTGAAAGATCCACAAGACTTTTTAAAAGCCAAGGTCTCGATATTGAAAAAGGGCAGGTTTTTCCTAGCAATGGAGCATTAATTGGAAGGTAGGCCTGAACCCAGAGATGAGCTCACAGGATGTGAGTACCGTTAGCCAAGTCTGAAACTAAATCCACCGTCCAAAGTTTCTATACAAATAGTGGGGAGGTAAGTATTTGTTAGAGGCCTAAGCAATAGCGAATTGGAGAAAATCCAAGAAGGTACACAGGTGGGATCAGCAAAGTCAAGCAGCAGATATTAAGGACTCTATATTGGGAAGGAAGCCTGGGGCTTAAGAGGAGTCAAGAAACCTACTATATTTTACTGCATAATTGTTACAGGTTTTATGCTAAATTTTTTTGCAAAAAGTAGGATGTGACTATTATGTGAAGATTTTTTTTTAATTGTGCCGATATTACTTAAAAATCATTTATTACTCAACTGTCTTTGGTGCAAGATTAGGATGCATGTAATACTTGTAGATATATATTAAAACGGGGAAGATGCAAGTTGTGACTTACTCATGGCAGCTTGGCCTGCCTGCTTCCTTTGCATCTATGGCTCCTCATTGGGTTGAATGACAATATCGTTAGTACTGCAGCCTTCTAAACAAACCAGGCAAGTTGACTTTTGGAAATATACTGACAATGCACATGCACTGAGAATTCTAGGCTCATAGCTCACAATTGCACAAGAGACAAATTTGAATCCATATGCCACTGGTGAATACGTTGCTGCTTTGTTTACCTTTTAAGTGGCATGATGAAAATAATTATACCCTGGCAAGATTGTAGGATGAAAGGTTATAAACCAATTTTTGGAGTGAAAAAAACAGAGTGCATCAGTTATGCTGTGGCAGCAATTATGTGGTAGCAATGATTATGTGGTGAAATATAGTAGGTGCTTCAGAGATATAGGTCACAGGCAGGTCCTATCACAGAAAAACTATGGAAACTCAGTCACTAGGATACCAATATTAGTGCAGTAACAAGAGTAAGACTGACCTGATCCTGACCTGGTTAGCAACTGTTCTCCTAGCTAGGACCAAGATTGGTCTTAGAGTCTGGGTCATGACTGAGCCTGCTAATCGGTGTTAACTAGATTCAGCTGCTGAGATTAAAGATCCAAAGAGCAGATATCCTGTTAATTATTAAAGTCACCTCACTATATTCAATCAGTTTATCGACTGGAAGGGGCAGGAAAATCAACATTGTGGCCTAGAAAGATACCACATGATATGATACACACAAAATTTTCATTTGTAAATTAAGTCTGGGATGTCTTTATTGTGTATATTATGGAAAAGAGCAAACCAATTGTCTAATATGTATTTGTTGAACACCAACTATGCATGAAGAACCTTATGAATTATTTTTAAAAGAATAAGATGTGCTTCCTGCCTTCAAAGAACTTATAATTTAACAGCTTCATACAGTACATTTAAATACCGGAAAACATAGCAACATTATGTATAATATGGACATATAGTCACGACAGAGTGAGAATTATAAGGCAAAGGGACAGCCTTTGGGCTCCAGAAAACCTTACTGACCTGGGTAACCAAAAGCAAGTCAGGCAGTGAATGTGGACATAAAGGAATCATTCAGTGCTCAAAACATCAGCTGGTCAAGGTAGACAAGACTGCAGGCTTCAAGTAGTTTGAGGCCAGAGTGGAATTTCAGGGTCTTCTTGCCCTCTAACCTCTTTTAGACTTCTAACCACTGAACGCATTTTGGGCCAAAGATGTACAATTAGAGTCAGAAGTAGTCAGACACCTCAAAGTGTACCTTGCTTCTGACTGAAGCAGGGATAAAGATGCTAGGATTAGAAGGAAGTTTTTAGAGGTAATCTTGAAAGAAAGCACAGGCTTAGATTTCTACCTGTCCTTTCTGAACAGAAATGCCATTTCAAACAACAATATGAGGAGATAGAAAGTGTTATTTAACTCTCTTTTAGACCAAGTTATCTCTACAAGATTACCTTCAAGAAAACTGCAGAAAAATAACACAAAAACTGTCTCCTCTTCTATTTCTATGCTTTGCATATTATAAATATTAAGGGAATAATGAGAGTGATGACTATTAATAAGCAATGATTTCAGGAGATCCAAAGCTCCTCCTTTTTCTAAAGTCTTCATTTCAAAAATTCATTTTCTGAAGAACATTGCTGATAATGAGATTGGATTAATTTTGTTAGCAATCTCAGTCAGACCCCACCCAAACTTACGAGGAATTTATTTTAAGGTGGAGAAACCCACTGTGGTCTACACAGTTTTGGGTGGGGATAGATTGCCTGTGGCTGGGCAATTTAGAAGTAAATGACATAGTCAAAGTTCATTAAAATAGGTCCCGTCCTTCCTTATAACATGCATTCTCTCATTGATTGTTAACCATCAGAGTTGATTGCTACCCTCAGGAACATCCCCCTTCCAAGGCCATAGAAGCCCTGAGCCTGCAGCCATGAGGGTCATTGGCATTTGAGAGCGTCCCTGACTTCTTTTATTTATAACATGCTGGTCTTATTAATAAAATTATTAAATTACCCAGAAACTATGTCTCTCAAACTTTTAAAATGCCACAACATAATAATAAAGATTACTGTTAAAACTAATACTTATATAACACTATGGGCCAGGTCCTGTGCTAAGCACTTTACAATTATTATATCATATGATCAGAGGAGAAATTGAAATTAAAATCTTTGGATGAAAGTAGCCTGGTATAGAGGATAGACTACTGAACTTAAGGTCAAGAAGACCTGGCTTTGAATCCTGCTCCTAGTAGACATTTGCTACCTGTTTGGTTCTGGGTAAATCATTTAAACTCTCTGCCTCAGTTTCCTCAACTGTAAAGTAAGGCCAGACTTGATGTCCTCTAAGCTACCACCGGCTCTGAAATTAATGGCTGTATATAAGAAATACATAACTAATACCTAGGATGTTAGAAAATGAGATTACCTTCAAGAAAACTGCAAAAAATGATTACCTATACACTCAATTTAAAAAGCATTTATTAAGTGCTTACTGTATGCCAGGCACTATATTAAGCATTTAATATACAAATACAAAAATGTAAACATGTCCTGTCTTCTAGGAGCTTATAGTCCACTTAAGTTTGCAGAGTTTAATGGAATGGCTAAACTAGAAAGGACTTCAAAAGATCATATTCCTACCTTCAAAAAGCACCTCACTATTAACTAGAACTTTTTTTTAATGCATTGACATTTATGGCTTAAATCTTGGTTCTGTCACATATTTCCTGCATGAACTTTGACAAATCTCTTTTCTCTGGGCTTCAATTTCCTTGCCTATAAAATAAGGGGGTTGAAAGAAGGTGATTTCAAAGGTCCCTATCAACTCTAACTCTACCACACATTCCTTGCTCTGTGAAAGCTTGAGAAAGACAAGAATAAAAATGGTGAATGAAAATATGAAGTGACAATGAAGTATTTCCATTATGTAATAAAAGTACTCCTTAATTAGTGCTAAGGAGATTGTATTCTCATAGATAATGACCTTTATTCTTGGACAGTTGAGCAATTTAGGGAGTCTCTGGCTTCTAAAGATCATGATGGTGATAAAAAATTTATTATATTTCATTGAAGAAAATGGGAAATTTAAATTTAGTGATTAAACTCACAAACTGGACTCTTAAATTTTCATCTTCTAAAAATATCTCTTCCTTAGTACTTCTAGACGCTTATCTTACAAGTCTGCACCTTCCATATTAACCATGGAGATAATCAACAATGAGATGTTCAAATAAACTAGGAAAATAATATTTGCTGATTGTGCTCTGTGATGAAGAGGCAGTATGCATAGAGGAGAGAGGGGGCACTTCCAGAGTTTGGAAGATTTGAGTTCAAGTCTTGCCTGTAATGCATGCTATCAGTTTGAACTAGACAAATTACATAACATCCCAGTGCCCCAGGTACCTCTCCAAGACTGTCAGTTGTACTTTAAGTCTATTAGTTGCTGAGCTGCCACAACCTACCTTAGTAGAGGGAGTCCCCCCACCGATAAAAGCACAGCTTTGCACCAAATAAAGGTATTCAGTGTCACATCTTGCAGAGGAAGGTCTTCTATACTACATAACATGTTTTGTGATGATGATGATGATGCCCCCTTTCCTTCAATCATCCCAGAATCTACTCTACTTTTCTGTTTCATTGGAGGCAATGTGGTATAATAAAGAGATGACTTGCCTCAGAGTCAGAAAGAATTGGAGTCACCTTCAATATTTACTGGCTATTCTGCCCTGAGCAATTCCCTAAGATTATAAGTTGCAGAGAAGGTACCAATATGCTTTGGAGAGGGAATTCCTCACTCAGAGTTCCAATGAAATCACAAGCCCAATTTTTAAAATCATGTATACTGATATGATGCTGAACATTCCTAGGAAAACTGAAGTATTAAGTAATTTATCCAAATATTACCAAAAATCCAGGTGTTTAGCATCATGAAGACAATCCATTTGTATAAATGACTTTATTTTCTACTATTTAATCAAATGTTTGTTATGATTGGGGACACCGCTTTATTTTTTAAGAATGACAGAATTAACTCATATTTCCTTTTAATAGATAACCTGTATCTCAGAACATTCTGCAAAAATAGCAAATCTTTAGCTGAGAACAGGAGGGGACTAATGATAAATAGTGGAGAGAAACAAAATAGCTATCTCAATCAAATTGCTTTGCTAACAATCCATGCCACATTATAGGCAACTAAGGGACAAAGTAAATAAAGGACACAGTGAACTCAGAGCCTGGCAGCAAGTCCATCCCCTGAATCAGCGATGGTACAAGGATAAGCTACAAACTCTGGTAGGTGGCAGAGTGGCACTGGGCTTGAAATCAGAAAGACTCATCTTCATGAGTTCAAATCTGACCTCAGACACTAGCAAGTCTTGAAAGGCAAATCACTTAATCCTGTTTGCCTTAGTTTCCTCAGCCATAAAATGAGCTGGAGAAAGAAATGGCAAACTACTCTAGTATCTTTGCCAAGAAATCATAAATGGGAGCACAAAGAGTTGGACATGACTGAATTGACTCAACAGCAACAACTGTAACTAGGAGATAATTCTATCCTTCTGCCTGAGTCACCCATCACAAAAGCTATAAATAAGAATTCTTACACCTGAGGCAAACTCAGTTGATCGTGGGGAGGAAAGAAGTGACACAGCAATCACTGCAAGTGAAGGAGCAGCCCATCTCCCATAAAGTACTAGGGAGCCCTTTTATAGATTATTGATAGAAAATGAAATTATACTTAGAAAATGACAGGACCCTGGGGACAGGGGGAGGGGGACCAGGGCATGATAATGCTACACAGTGATGTGAGCCAGTGCTGTGTGGCAAAAATGTGATTCCTTGCCACAGAATGCCATGTCCCAAAAGGTATCAGTATCCTGAGGTACTAACTACAGTTCTAAATCTTATCACATTATTCCATAATGCTTCTTGTTCCTTCTTAGTGGTCCTGAGTATCTGGTTCCTGATTTTATCTTTCTTCATCACCCTCAGCTTTTAGTGAACTGTTGCCATTCCTACTATTAACAAACTCCTTCATAATGCAAGGGTAGCCACTAATGCTGTTGGCAGATCCTATGACTTCCATTGAAACACTTCATACCAAACAAGAAGTCTCTGCTGGAGCCACTTCCTTCACTGGTTTTATGAGGAGGGTGAGATAGTATAAAGAAATGTGTTAGGGATGAAGGAAGGATACACCCACAACTGAAAAGCAGACCATTTTCTGTGAAGTAAACTTTATTATTTCCGTAAAAAAAATGGTCTGGGATTCATCTGTGGCTGTGGTCTCCCTTCATCCCTGGAGCATTTACCTTATGTGAGCAACAGTGGGTTAGAAAGCACTATGTTAAAAGGCATGTCTAGTGATAGAGCACTAGATTTGAAAAGATCCCAGTTTTGGATATCAACTTTTCTATTCATAATTTCTGTGACCCTAGGAGAGTCAACATAGATATTTGGGCCTCAGTTTCCCCATCTGTAAAACAAGAGAATTGGACCAGAAGATCTCTAGAGTCCTGTCCAGCCCTGAATCCTATGATACAAAGTGTAGCACAGCTAAAAGAGCACTTGAATTGGGGCGGCTAGGTGGCATAGTGAATAGAGCACCAACCAATAGGCGTCAGGAGGACCTAAGTTCAAATCCAGCTTCAGACACTTAACACTTACTAGCCGTGTGACATTGGGCAAGTCACTCAACTCAAATTGCCCTACTTTCCCCCCTCTGAAAAGCCAAAATAAAAAAAGAGCATTTGAATTGAAGTTAGAAAACCTGGGTTTGAAAATTAGCTCTGTGACTGACTGTGACATGTCATTTAACCTATCAAGTCTTTGGTTTGTCCACCTATGACATAATGGAGATGAATTGGATAACCTCTAACCAGACACTGTGAACTCCCAAAGGCAGAAATTTCATTTAGTTGGAGTCCTCCATCCTGAGTGTTGTCAATTACATCCAGAGAGGTCATACAGGGTACGAGAGACAGTAAAACACTATAAGAAGAGTAAAATCATAAAGCACTAATGACATATTCCAGTGATCTGGAACAGCTGGTCCCAGAGACATAGATACCACATCACTGACTGCCCCAAACAATTAATGTGGAGGCATCCTGAAGACAAAGGCTCAATCAAAACCAGCAAATTTTGCTAGATCAAAAGAAAACTTTAAAAAGTTAAATATAGTTGGGTAAGCATACATGCTTAACTATTCTCTCTTACAGCTATCCTTAACTTCACTGCCTGATTAATCTTTCTAATACACCCCTATTGTCAGCACCATAGTGAGTGGTAGTGGTGAAGCTGAAAGCAGCTGGCTGGTTCAGCACTGAGGAAGTGGACAGTGCAAACCCTCTTGAAGTTGAATGGCATTGTGAGGCACCATTTTGCTGTGCAATGGGTAGCATTATCAAGGATATTTAAAGAGGAAGAGGTGTTACTAGAACCTATAGATTTGACTTGCTGGCCCATTTCATGCCTTTTATTGGTCTGGAGGATTATCTACAAAGAATAAGGCTTCAGTGAGTATGAAAAAAATGTCATCATTTTGTCTGGGTTGCCTGAGGAGAGACTTTTGCAGTGTAGTATGTTTCGGTGTCTCTTTCATGATGTGAAGATGCACAGGGAGCTGGGAGAGTGGATATGACTGTGTGTTCCTTCCCAAGATGTCTTAATGTCTTATAGAAATGCTTGGGAATATTTTAGTAGGGATTGGGTCTGTGATGAGAAGACCTTTCAGAAACACCTTCAGTGACATTCCTGGGATGGCTAGGTGGTGCCTTGAATAGAGCACTGGCCCTGGAGTCAGGAGGACCTGAGTTCAGAACCAGCCTCAAACATTTACTAGTTGTGTGACCCTGGGCAAATTGCTTAATCCTGTTTGCCTCAGTGTCCTCATCTGTAAAATGAACTGGAGAAGGAAATGGTAAACCATTCCAATATCTTTGCCAAGAAAACCCCAAATGGGGTGGTGGAGAGTTGGACATGATTGAAATGACTGAACAACAGCAACAACAAATATGCCTTGCTAATATATCTAGGCTATGGACAAGGGATATAAAGACAAAATGAAAAATGATCTTTGTCCTCAAGATGCTTATATTTTGCTAGAGATGAAGGATATGGGGATGTACAACATGCGCATGATAATTTGAGGCAAGCTGAAACACTAGCAGCTAGGGGGACAACAAAAGGTTTCCTGTAGGAGGCAGCACCTGAGGTAAGCCTTGAAGAAAGCTAAGAATTCTAAAAGTCAGAGGTGAGAAGGAAATATATTCCAAGTAATTCATACATTTCCACAGAACTAAAGTGAAATAATAAGGCACTCACCTATCCAGGTGCCTGGGTCCAGTTTAAATGTAAGACATTCATTCAGTAGCTAATAAGACAAAAGAGGACTTTAAAACCAATAAAGTCACTTTTCAAGGAGTCACAAGGAAGAATCTAGTTGGCAAAGTTCTTCTCCACCCTCTCTGGGCAAGCAGGTTGTCTTTGTTTCCCATTAGTGTGTATTTGTCGTCACAGTAACTGCAAGGATCCAAATAAATGGTGATTCTGTCATTTCCTCAAGCACTTAGGTCGGGACCCTGAAATAGCATTATGAACTCAGCACTGCTGCTTCCTTTCCTGTTATGTAGATACTTCCCAGTTAGAAAAACAGGGCCCTCAAACAAGGTATTCTAGTCATAAATGCATTAAACAGTTAGGAAGAAAATGGAGAAAGTTCATTTATGCCTATTATTGTATACGTTATGACTCATGTTCGTGTGGGAAAGAGCTTATTTTCTTAGCAATCTCTTAGATAAACAAGGCAAGTTGGCAGTGATGGGATTGTCCTGGTGATGTCAGCAACCAGTTAATGCTTTAAATGAAATATCTTCTTGGTTTATATCTTCAGGATCATTTTTTCAAAACAACCCAATTGATTAATTCTGACAGCAATGTCTCTTCTCTCTGCACCTTCACCTTACAAGGATGTGTGTTTGTAAATATAATTCTTCAAAACCCCTTGTAGCATGCTCATTCACAGATGGTGCAATAGGAGGGGAGAGAATGTCCAAATGCAGTTGTCCTAGATAGCAACAGTCCTATCATTTTTATGTATGTTCCAGTGAAGGAGATAGTTGACAACAGTAAGGAAAAAGAGCAAGAACAGAAGAAAACATCCCTGAACCTTAAGGGTTCAATTAAAGTCAGATTGTGTTAGAAAGATGTCTGGTTTAGCTTTAAAAAGGAAAAAAAATTAAGTTTGTCTTTCACTTGTACAGGCCTCAGCAACACATAAATCATCCAACATTATGCACTTTGACACCATTTCCCAAAAAGGAAAAACAATCCAAACCTTTCTTTTTATACTCAGCACTGCTAGCACTTAAATCAAGCTGGGGTGGGGATAAGAGTTGGGGTGGGTCTGGGAACACACTGTTTAATTTTGTTTTACTATATCTCTCAATTGCTATTTTCTCTAGATGAGCAAATCATCTGGTGAACAGCTAAATGAAGCTACTTCCTTTGTATTCATATCCTAAGTACTTCTATAACTTGCTGTATGAACTTTGAAGTGAAATTCATTCAGCTCCTACCATATAGAAAGTTTCTCACCAGAGAGCTGGCTGAGGATGGCTGTATGTAGATTATATTTTCTTTGGTCAACTAAACTGTAGCCATTAAAGGGGTAAGAGTTTGGGGAGAGAGAACAAACTCCAGCTTATTTTCCTAAGCTTCTTACATTTGTCACTAATTCCTTCAAAATTATTTTTTCTTGATAGTTTTAAACTTTTGTGATTGATTTTTTAACTGTTAGTCCACTGACTACAGTCAACCAGCTTCCATCAGAAAGAAAAACTCAAGATAATAATTTCCTTCCCTTCCAAAAATTATAGTCTTGCCCATTAGAGGAAGCTGAGTAAAATTCTAAGTTACCTACCAAATTAAATCATTGAATTATCAACCTGGTCATATACCAGACAGCCTTTGGATGCTAAAATCCTTATCAACTTTCATTTGCTCTAAAAGTGTTTAGTGATATCAAGAAATAACTAGTATAATGAATACATATAGATATGAAATATGCTTATAAAGTGAAGAGAGATAGGATTTAGTGCTGGAAGAGACCTTAGAGATAACTTAGTCCAACCTTCCATTTTATAGGTGAAGCTTGGTCCAGAGAGGTCAGGTGATCTGGATGGGTAATTAAGCATATTGAGAATTTAGGATTTTAGAGAGAAAGGTATCCTGGGATGAGTGGAATGAGAGTCACATTCAGGGTCAGGACACATGATTTCAAATCTCACCTTAGACACTAAGTGACCAAGAGCCAGGTACATAAGCTAGAGCCTTTGATTCTTCATCTCTATAATGAAAAAATATAATACTTTCCATCTACCTCACAGAATAGTTGCAAGGAAAGTTCTTTACAAACTTGAGTTGTCATGGTTATTATCTAGATAGATATACAGGTAGAAAATTCCTCTTTGTAATCTAGCATTTACTTTGGGATAGAGTTCTGTGAACTTGGTTTTTCAAAAATATTTTGATGATTAGATATTTCAATATTATAGTTTTCCTTTGTACATCCTATATATTTTATTTTTATGCATTTAAGAACATTATTCTGAGAAAAGTTCTTTAGACTTTGCCAGACTGCTAAAGGGGCCCATGATGCAAAAAAGGCCAAGAACCCTTGATTTAAGTAATTGCTCTGTCATCTTCAAGAAGATTGAATAGGATTGATGGCAGTGAACAGAAACAAACCATTTCCATTTAGTAATATTATATCATATGTGTGGGTTGACCTTTTTTGTATTTTCTTTTTCATCTGTTACCAAGTTAGCGAAGCAAACCAAAACACCCTAAGATTCTTCTGGGTGAAGGGTCAGTCCTGGGGGAGAGGTGTGATATAGCTAGTAATTTATACTTCCCCAGAGGAAAAACATTCAGGTACTATACGTTAGACACAGTGACGTTTTCTGTTTTAGAGATACCCAAGAATTCAGAATCAATAAATTACATTGTCACAAGTGTTAAAAACAGAAAACATAAAGCAATTCATGCTGCTGGTGATTTCTTGGCATTGTTACTGCATATATAGGAAATTGAACTCATTGAGTGATATGGGAGGCCTGTGGAAGTACAAATTCCATACAGAATAGTTGGCCATTGCTCAAGTTGTATCTATAGTGTCCAGCAGCAGAGTATGTTCCAAAAAAGATTACAAGTCCCGTATGTGCATTCTTCTGTCTTTCAGATGTGTGAATTCATGCATATGCAAAATGCAGTAGAACATTTTCCATAGGGAGAATGCCTAACCAAATAAGATCATTAAGATATACTGATATATCCCCTCTAGGATTTATCCTTGTTGTTATAGCTTGAGTCCAGTTAAGAAATGGAAGGGTAACTGTTTGGGCTTTGCTTTTATGTCATGAATTTAATGAAACACTAAGAGGGCATCCGAGACTGGATAGGAACAAATAAGACTTTTAGGCTTTTACAAGTTATTTCCTTAACAAATGGCTTCTGGCTTTCCTGTCGGTGCAAGATGGCGGTGCAGATCTCCAAGAAGTGGAAGTTTGTTGCTGATGGCATCTTCAAAGCCGAGCTGAATGAGTTTCTCACCAGGGAGCTGGCTGAGGATGGCTGTTCTGGGGTGGAGGTTCGAGTTACTCCAACCAGGACAGAAATCATCATCTTGGCCACCAGGACTCAGAATGTCCTTGGGGAGAAGGGTCGCCGGATTCGTGAGCTGACAGCTGTAGTTCAGAAGAGGTTTGGCTTCCCAGAAGGCAATGTAGAGCTGTATGCTGAGAAGGTGGCCACCAGAGGTCTCTGTGCTATTGCCCAGGCCGAGTCCCTGCGTTACAAGCTCCTGGGAGGCCTTGCTGGTCGTAGGGCCTGCTATGGTGTCCTCCACTTCATTATGGAGAGTGGAGCAAAGTGATGTGAAGTAGTGGTGTCAGGTAAGCTCGGAGGCCAGAGGGCCAAGTCCATGAAGTTTGTGGATGGCTTGATGATCCACAGTGGAGACCCTGTCAACTACTACATCGACACAGCTGTGCACCATGTCCTCCTCAGACAGGGTGTATTATAAATTAAAGTCAAAATCATGTTGCCCTGGGACCCAAGTGGCAAGATTGGCCCTAAGAAGCCCCTGCCTGACCATGTGAGCATCGTAGAGCCCAAGGATGAGATTCTTCCTACCACCCCCATCTCAGAGCAGAAGAGTGGGAAGGCAGAGCAACCAGCTATGCCTCAGCCAGTGCCCACTGCCTAACAGGACTCTGTGACACCTGGAATGGTGTGCCCGAAGCTCTTCTATAAAGATCTTTAATAAAATCTTTTGTAAAACAAAAAAACAAAAAACAAAAAACAAAAAACAAATGGCTTTTGATTTTTCCCCCTCTTTTTCTTATGCTCTTCAACTAGGCTCTTAACTGTGTCTCAGCTTACTGATATAGCTGCATTGACTCTCCAAAGATGAAGATGTGCTAATATAGACAACAATAGAAATTAATTTACATTGGGAAAATTCATTTGAATGGAATGGAGTTAGGGGCTATTGGAGAGTCATTCCACCACAAAGTATAATCATGATGGAAGGAGAAATGGTTTGCTCCCCAGAAAAAATTCCAGCACTGACCAAGGACATAATAGTGACAGGACTCTGTGGGTGACAGGAATATGGTCCAGGCTAGAAGAAAACTACAAATTGGGATGCAAGGACAGCAGTTATCCTAAGAAGGAAGTTTACCCTACCAGTGAGAAAAGACACCCCCTTGGAAAGGAAGCATCTATCCATCATGTCCCTCAAAGTTCCATTTACCAACCCTCTCAAGCTTGTAAAGATACTATAAGTCAGTGGTTTGCAACCTTCCTAATGCCACAACCCTTTAATACAGTTCCTCATGTTGTGGTGACCCTCAACCATAAAATTATTTTCGTTGCTACTTCATAACTGTAATTTTGCTACTGTTATGAATCGTAACGTAAATATCTGATATGCAGGATGTATTTTCATTGTTACAAATTGAACATAACCCACAGGTTGAGAACCACTGCTATAAGTGAATGTGAATCCTGTTGAATATGCAATCTCTTTGAAAAACAAATCCTTATCCTGAGAACAGAAAAAAAAATACATATGAGTCCAAGAACCAAAGATAGTCAATAATTTTGCAGCTTATAGCCCAACTTAAGTCTGAAAAATAGATAAAAGTTTTTTACAACAGAAATCAGTTACTTAATGAATACATTTTAGATGTTTCACAGATTCAATCAAAAAATCCTGCAGTGGTTCTTCATGGACACCTGTTCAGCTGAGTAATTTTAGCCTACTTGCCCATCTTAAAATAGAAAGAGAAAGATTTCCCATCAGTGAGCACAGACACAATTGCTTTTATTATATAAGAAATTGTCAGATTTTCATGCTTTAGCTAAAAAAGCAAAAGGCAAAAGTGACATGATCTGTCACCTGGGGGCAACTCAGAACAGAATCTGGTCTTAGGAGATGTGAAAGGCTAAGAGCCAGGATACTTTCTATATACAGGCCTACTCACATACATGGTACACACTTACATCTACTGTTCTATATTTCTCTATATATTCCCTGTTTTATATTTTATCAACTGCTCTCATAAAACAAATAACTTTTTTGAAAGGAATTTTACCATCTTGATATTCAGGGTCACAAGTATGTTTTCATTTTTACAATCATTTGTGATTTGTGTAGGCATGAAAAGATGATTCACACTTGTCTAGAGCAGTATTTTAGATTAGTAGCTACTCCTACAGTTACCATTTCTTAATTTTACACATCTCTTTTCTTTCTTATTTGCTCATTGTCAAGGACCCAAAACAAATTCATCAAAGGTGATAGGAAATGGAGTTGGCAAATGTTGATTCAACAAAGCACTTTAAGATTTGTAAAATACTTTGGTAACCCCAATTCTGTGAGAAATTAGTACAAATTTTATTATCTCCCATTTTATGGATAAGAAAACCGAGGCTTGAAGAGTCTAGGTGATGTGTCTGTGTTTACCTAGCTAGCAAGTGGTAGAGCAAGGATTTGAAGCCAAGTTGTTGGACTAAAAGATCGGGGTTCTTTCAACTATACCACGTATAAGTATCTGTATTAAGTACTGTGCTGGGAATGAAGTTATCACAAGTATAGTCCCTACCATTACTTGGCTTTTAATATAATAAGAGAGATAAAACATTGAAAGCAATTTAGGATAAATGCCAAATGATTACAAAGTACTACAGATATTTAGGGAAGGATAAGTCACTCACAAAGAGTGGCAGAGAGGGATGGTCTGAGAAGGCATTAGGCAGTGAGTGATAATTGATGTGGGTCTTAAAATAAAGGTAAAATAAAGCTTGATAAGGAAGGAACTTCAGATGACATCATAAACAAAAATTCTGAGATAGAAAAATGCATCACTCAAGGCAATGATTAATAGTACGGGTTGCTTAAAACTTTAGGTTTCTGCTAGGAAGTAGGAGGAGATATGATGAAGCAAGGTAGATTGGGATCAGACTCTACAGGGCCTTAAGTGTCAGGTTAAAGTATTTGGAAAAGTGGGGCAAATATTATAGAAAACATGTAGCTAGGTGGTGTGGTGTAGAGAATAGAACAACTGGGCCTGGTGTCAGAAAGATCTGAGTTCAAATTCAGCCTCAGATATTTACTAGCTATGAGATCCTGGGCAATTACTTAATCACAGCTTGCCTCAGTTTCCTCAACTGTAAAATATTAATAATAATAGCACCTACCTCCTAGGGTTGCTGCTAAAAACAAATGAGATAATATTTATAAAGCACTTAGCACAGAGCCTGGCATATAGTACATGCTATATAAATGTTTGTTTCCTTCCTTCCTGCTCTAAATGAGTTTAAGTCACTTGGAATAGACAAATTACATCCCAAGTTCTAGGGGAGGGAAAACCTGTAGGTATGATTGTTGAACCACATTTTCAGTACTCTTTGAAGAATCACAAAGAACAGCAAAGATGTTTCAAGGCTGGAGAGGGGTAACTTTGTCTTATTTTCTCCAACAAAAAAGAGGCAAGAATGTGAATACTTTAAGAGATTGAGTGATGAGCTTGATGTCAATTATTGGTAAATTTTTAGAAGTAATTATCAAATGTGTAGCTTGTGAGCATATGGAAGAGGAAGAAGTGATGACTAAAAAGCAGCAGGAGATCATTAAGAACAAGTCATGCCAAACTACATTAATTTCCTTTCTCTGACAGAGTTACTGGAGTGGTAAATTAGAAAAATACTTATAGGCATCATATACCAGGATTTCAGCAAGGCATTTGACAAAGTCTCTATTGCTATTCTAGTAGACAAGATGGAAACCCATGGGCCTTATGGTAGTACTTTTGAGTGGAAACTCCACGAGGGCACAGATTGATCCATTTTGTCTTTGGATCCACAGTCAGGAATATAGTAGGTACTTAATAAACAAATACTGATTGACTGATGAACTCTAAGAAGTGATTAATGTATGGATGTTAATCTGAAAGGAGAGTTCTATCGGAGTGTTTCAAAATTCTTATCTGGGCCAGGATCTCTTCACTATATTTTATCAATACTGATCAAATTAGCAAAGCTAGGAAGCAAATCTTACAGTCTGGTTGGCAGAATCAGTATCTTGATAGGCAGAAGAGAGGGATTCATGAAATTTAACAAAGATGAAGATAGTTTTGCGCTTGGGTTCAAAAAATCAACTGCCTAAGCCATGTACTAGCTTTATGGCAAGTCTCACAGACTCTCTGAGGGACAGCATTCTCATCTGTAAAATGGGAGTGACAATAGTTCTTATACTTTAAGAAAATTGAGGCTCAAGTTAAATAATGTATGGAAAGGACATTAAAAACCTAAGTTCTATGTGAATGTAATCTATTATCCACTAGAATATAAGCTCCTTGAAAGCAATTATTTTCATTTTTTATGCCCAGAATACATAGCAGCTGCATAATAAATGCTTCTTGAATTAAAATGAATTTAATGGAAATTTCCAAGGTCACACTGCTAGTCCTTGACAAAGCCAGCAAGTAATCACTAAAGATTTTTTGTATGTGCCTTAAGAAAATAATCTTGCAGTTACATGAAAGAAATATTAGAATAAAGAAGATTCTTGAAGAAAGCAGAATGGATAAAAGACTCAAAATCAACTAGGCAAAAGATAACAAGTGCCTGGCCTGCCAGTGGAAAAACTGTGGATGAGAAAGCAAGGCCAAACTAAAAGAACTTAGGAGCTGCTTCAATATGCAGGGTAATGTTAAGGGAAAAGGAGGAAGTCAAAGATGATTCTGTTCTATCAAATCTCATTGGTTATGGGAATGATGGCACTGTTTGATAGCACAACAAAAGCAAAACCAGACTCAGAGCAGTTGTAAGCATAGATAGCAAGCTCTGCAAAAATGTAAACCCTTGACTTGGTTTCCCAGAGCCCACCAATTGTTAAGGGAGCACAGAATAAGTTAACTATGACCTAGCTATGTCAGAAAATATAAACTACCATGGATGGTTCCCAGGCTATCTACTATTATTAGTTCATGAACATTCTAATCAACACAGACAATGCATTAACTCATGCCAAGAAATCACACATTTCCAGATTTCGGAGGGAATGGAGAAGGCCACTTTCAGGTTACTAATGATCTATGGGAAAAAATGCAAGGAGAATGGTGTACTATGTGATCTTGGCATTCATCTATTGTAGAAAATCATGAGGTTTCACTCGAGAGCTTCTGATGTGTAAGGATAAAACAGCAGTGTTGCTACTCAGACCTTCACTTATGCTGTCCTGGCTTTCAGGAAGCCTAGACTTCAATTTGGGTTAAATTCTGTTTAGTTATACATGCACTACTCCATGGACTTCAAAAGGAATTGTGTGCCTGGAAAGGGTGGTAAGATTTGGCCCAAGTGCACATACTTAAGCCAACAATGTGACCCTTCCTAAGATATAAACAAGTAGAAATGTAAAGCATTTAGTTTTGACTTTTCAAAATTCTTTCACGATCTAAGCATACTGTCTGTGAGGATCACCCATTGGTGCTAAATTCACCACTAGTGTGGCTACAGATATCTATATAGCTATAGATAAAGATATAGATACATGTACTATTTGTATATGACTAGATTTATTCACCACACAAACAATTCAAGGAATCCTAAATTTTAAGCAGTTTTAAACTATTTTAAAAATAACTGGGATGAATTTTGTAAAATAAATACCCTGGTTTTCCTAAAATCATAACAAAAATTTTTTAGTCTCACAAAGATAGAAAAAATCATTCAGAGGCTTAATTCATTCTTACCTCCAAACACACACACACACACACACACACACACACAAACACATGGATTCTTCGGAGTCAGTTCTAGATCAATTCCTTTTCTTTGACTAAACAGATACCATCATGATACAATTATAAGAATGCTAGATTTAGAATAAGGAACCTGGGTTCAAATTCCAGCTCTGCCACTTGCTACCTGGGTGAGACTGAGCAAGTTTCCTCATCTGTAAAATGGGACTGAAGGAGTGGGTAAGAAGGTCTTAAAGGTTTCTTCCTGCTCTAAATCAAAGATCTGAGGACCTGGAGTAAGTCAGCTAACATCTCTGTACGTCTGCTTCCTCAACTATAAAATAGGAACTCTGAGAATACTTTTCAAGAACCTTCATTGGTCCTTCCATCGTTAAATCTGATCCTTCATACATACTTGGACATTTTAATATTTTATTTAGCAGAGAATAGCCATTCAGATAATGAGCTTGTGTCCTGTTTTGTGAAATACTTCTTCTATACAAATACAATGAGCTAGGTCTCCCAATAACTTACAATAGCCCAATGTAGCCCAAAAGATTTTGTAGGATTCAACGGGGAACACAAGAAGCAATTTTTGATTTAAAAAAAAAAAAAGATGGCAATTCATGGAACAAGAAAGAGTATCCTTTTCACAGGAAAAATTCAGGTTTCTCTCAAATTAAGATAGGCAAAAAAAATGTTTATTAAAGGATCATGACTTCAATTCAACTCCGTTTGAGTTGAAAGGAATGGGATCTGTTACAGTCGTATGTAAACAATTACCCAACTTGTGAAGAACCAGTTTGAAACAAGGTTTCAGACAGTTTTTTGAATGGCTCCCCTCTACCATGGGAGTGATTCAATATTGACTGTGGTCAGAGCCCAGGCAGAAAGAAGCATATGGAGTGAGACTGTCATGAGGTCAGAACCAATAGCACAAGGTGTACCGATGTAATCAGAGAACAGGCCAAAGGAGAAGCAGAAAGCAGCAAAGGCATGAGTATAGCAATACAGACCCCATGTGGGAATTTCCTCTCATTTACCACATAGACTACTAGCTAGTTTTAGTAACTGTGTAAAGTCTCTGATTGCTGGGATTGGAGTGGGGTAAGGATTTCATTGGTAATTCACTCCAAATATTGTGCAAGGGGGTTAAATGGTCTGATTTTTTTCTTAATAGCCTAGTCTTTGTCTAGTAATAAATTAGAAACGGTATTTTTATTTCAATTGACAATTACACAACCCCAAAGCTTTGTGACTGGTAGGGGATTCTTTCCACAGAGAGAAGATGATATATCTGGATGTTTTGCCATAACTTACAAAAGGATATCATTCATAAACTTATCATCACATATAGTAGAACAGTGAGTACTAAAAGGCAGTATCAGATAAATTGAAATCTATGAGAAAGTTCCTCCCCTGTAGGAATACACATAGATGAATAGTTAGCCCTCTCTGTCTTACCTGACAGCAGCACTCTAAGTTCCTTGGTGAGTGACAGCTTATCCTTCTAGAAGTCCAGTGAATTCTCCCACAGTACAAATTAGCTGGAAGTCCAAGAAAACTCCTGCCCTGTGAAATTCACAGCAATAGGTTTTTCCTACTCCCCTAGATCTGTCTAAGCAGCAGATAGTCATGCAGGGAACCAAGAAGAAGGAAGAGATATACTTTTGTCTCCCTGCAACCCCGATCAGCAGAGACAGGAGGTCGTAGTCTCTCAAGTCTCCCACCCAGACTTTTGTTTAAAAGTTTTTTCAACTGTTGCTAGGTGTTGTTTGGCTCCGGCAGTTTGGTTCTGAGATTATGTTTCCCCCTCTTCTTGTTCTCTTCTTCCCACACTGTTCGAGCAATGACTTTGTGGAGCTGGGCTCGCTCGGGCTATATTTAACCAGTGTTCTCAGCAAGTCAAGCTTGTCAACAGCTGAAAAGTTTGGAGCAGGCTTTTCTGAGCTCTTCGGCAGCTGAGTGAAGGAGTTATCAGTGGCCACAGCCCTCTCTGCACAACCTTGCTACTGCCTCTGCGAAGGATCGTGGGGAAACTGTCAAATCCTTTTATGGTCTTCGGGTGATTTCACTCTGGTGAGGTAATTATTGTTTGAAGCACTAAGTACAGGCTAGCATTGGGAATTTCTGCTTGACATTCTCAGAAGAGACTGGAGATTCATTAGGGGTTGCAGCAGTTCACCGGCAACTACATTTCTCACCCATTGGGCTTTTCTTGAGTAAATGCTATAGGACAGATTCTGTGTTTTGTACATTTCAATGTATATCCAAGCATTTGGGGAAAACTAAGAGAAGAACCTTTTCTAACACCATTTCATAGAAAAGTGCTAAATTCATATCTTAACTACTTGTATGGCCACGTCAGGCGAGGCTGAAGACTGAATGGAGTTTTGGTTTGGGTTTTTAAATAATAGTTAAGATTATTTTAACACAATTTAATGAAATATTTTTTGTTTCTTTTCTCTTTTAATAAAGGAAGATCAGCTAGGGAAATCTTAGCATTATTGTACAGACCCTCCTGATTCAAAAGAAGATATGTATGTATGGAACTACAAAGACATTGGATTCAGGATTCTAAGGGTCACTGAGGAGGCAGCATGGTCGTCAAATGGAAAGATGGGCTGGCTCTGGAGTCAGAGGTCCTGGGTTCAAATCTTAAAACTGATACTACTTGTGTGACTTTGGCACAACCTAACACAGTTCCAGGTACATAGTAGGTACTTTGTAAATGTTAGCTCTTATCTTCACCTGGTGTTTAAATTACTTGATTTAATAAACCAGTTTCATTCTCTATAAGAAAGAGCTTTGGATAGATGGCCTCCAAGGTCTCTTTTATGATTTGATAACCTCAGTCTCATATGATTCAGCACATTCCTAAACCATTTTGACTCAATCTAAGCTCACATTCTAAGAACATATTCAGTCCAGATGCATAGTCTTCATTTGCTTTTTTCTGGTATCTTCACATCTGGGATCATATCTGTGCAAGGAGCATTATCAGCTAAGTATATCATTAAGTAGTTAATTAGAGCTGCCCTTTGAATAATAATCCACATCCATGTGGAGCAGAGGCAGTCCCAGGCATCAGAGGCCTCAGGAAAGGTAGGTAGTGGGGACAATCAGGAAGAATGTGATAGAATAAGGCAACTAGAATATTATCCTGACAAACATCTCACCTAAAGAATTCTATGAATACTTCCTGGTAGTTTATTATTTTAAGGGGAATTTCTTATTGGCAAATAATTTCAGGTAGATCAGAGACCACATATAGAAGATTGTTGACATTATCTTGAGTATCAGTGGCAGAGAATGCTAGGCAAAAGATCTGTCATTTTGTCAATTTCCATCACTTCCTAGGATTGACCATATATGTTGTAAGGCAGCATGATACAACAGGAAGAGGCTTAAATTTGCTATCAGGGGTCCTGACACCACTTGCTACCTCTGTGATTTTGGGCAAGTCCCTTAATTTCTCTAGGCTTCACCTATAACATAGGTTCCCAAACTGGATGATACTGCCCTCTATGGGGGGTGCTGGAATGATCAGAAGGGTGGTATTAATCTTGGGTGCAATTAGGGGGTGTTGAATAAAAATGAGGGGATGGTGGAAGTACAAAGAAAGATGAGAAGATAGGGTTCAAATCTGGCCTCAGACACTTAACACTTACTAGCCATGTGGGCAAGTCACTTAACCCCAATTGCCCTGCCCTCCACCCTCCAAAAAGAAAAAAAAAAAGAAGACAAAAAATTTTGAAAAACCATATATACATGTTTCCTCTGTTGTGTAACAGAGTTAAAGTCATAGTGAATACATTATTTTCCAAAAAAACCACACAAAATGCTAATTATAATCCATCAGTGGTCAAGTTCACTGACAGGTCTTAACAAGCAAGTATTGGTAAGCAAGCTTGTCACCCATTGTAGGGAAGTTCAGCATGCATTGGCAGGGAATATGTGTGTGTAATGACTTGTTTACAATGCAGTACTATACAGTTACATGTTTAAATATTGCATCATCAAAATTTCAATGCAGGGAAAAAAACCCAAAAATTTATAATAAATTATTAAAGATACATTATTTTTTTAAAAACATTTTACGTTTTTTGAAATGATGCAAATTAAAAAAAAAATTAAAGAGTTAAAGAAAGTAGATTTCCAGAGGGTTGCTGAGTAATTTTTTTTAAAGGGGGTGGTAGAACAAATAAGTTTCAGAACCTCTGATCTATAAAATGAGGAGGTTAGACTATATGACCACTGAGATCATTTCTAGCTCTGAATCTAGAGTTCCACTAGAACAGCTCTAGTGATTGCCTAAGGAATACTGAGATTAAGTGACCTACCCAAGGTCACGCAGCTAATATGTAGCAGAGATGGAATTTGAACCCACGTCTTCCTGCCTTCAAGGTCAGTTCTCTCTCACTATACCACACTGCCTCATATATCTGGTAATCATTCATTGTACCATATTAGGTCTAAGGTGAATTTGGTATAGGTTATTTGGGGCACAGCACATACTCATCTTCAGGATAAAGCATCCTTCACTTCTAGGCTTATACTGAGTGCCCAAAGACCTCAACTTAGTGCCATCAAGACTTAACTCTATTCTGGGTGTAACAACATTGTCTTCCAATCTTAGTAAACTCAGGGTCCTTCTCCTTTCAGTCACTGCTGCACTCTCCTGCAGTGACATTTATTCAGACTCTTATCTCAGCCTTTCTGGGTCTCAGCCTATCAGGAAACGCAAAAAATAGACTAGTCTCTGAGGACAAAGTGCTCGCTCACGTGAAATGAACTGACACTTCTAGGACACAAGGGAATCATTTAGAAAATTAGCTCTTTCAGGACATTAAATGGTACCTTAGGGAGTTCATCACTTCACACAAAGGAACAATTCACTTCCAGGCCAAGTCTCCACAGTCAAAATAAAGCACAGAACTGAACCAATTACCCAGATTATCAAGCCCTTACCCCTCAAAAAAAAAAAAGAAAAAAGAAAAAAAAAGCTCTCACTTTTGGTTTCATCATTATAAACCACTCAGCTGAGAGGGTGAATTTAAAGTTTCTTGTTTAAATTACCCAGATAATTACTCTAGTTTTCTTCACTTCTTCACTAGAGAAATACCCACAATACTTTTCTTGAGTCTTATATAGTATCTGTTTCTTTTTACTGCTGCTATTGGTTGAAGGAGGGAAAGGGGTCAGGAGGAAAAGGAAAAAGTATTGTGAGTTTTGAGGGGTTTCTTTCCTTAATAATCCAGTCACTGAATTTCAGACTTGGAAGGGACTTCAGCAAACCATCTAGTACAAGTTGTGTCTAGAAAAGAATCTTCTCTACAACTTATCCAACAAGTGGTCATTCTACAACTAGTACTACTGCTGCAGCTAATACCACTACTACTAACAACAACAACAACAACAATAATAATAATAATAATAAACAACTCAAATTTGTATGGAGTTTTAAGTTTTGCGAAGTATCTTATACACGCACACATATATGTAGAATCTTATTTGAGCTTTACAATAACGCTAGACCGTAGGTGATATTATTATCTCCATTTAAAGCTGAGGAAACTGACTTGCCAGAGTTACCCAGCTAGGGGTGATCTGAAGCAGGATTCAAAACTCATGAATTCCAGACTCCAAGTCCAGCACTATCTATTAGGCCACCTAACTGAGTAAGTATTATGTACTGGGTGCTAAGTATTTTATACATTTAGATAAAATTATTTAAGGTTAATTTATTTCCTTAATTCTTAATACAAATGGATATCTGCCTGGCTAACCATACCACAAATGTCAGAAATTCATACACAAACACAAATATTACGAGTAGATTTAGTTAGAAGACTTTCTACCTCTGGGAACAATTATTCAGACAAAAGTTATTTCTGACAAAATCCACAGAGGAAGCAGGGCCATCAAAGACTATTATAAAATTAGGCTTTGTGTACAGTCAACAAGGGCTCTGTTCTTTCAGATTTTCATATTGTTAATTCATTAAAGTTCAGTTACAGCCCTCTTCCCACAACCCCAGTGTTATCACTCTGATGAGTTCAGTCACCTCCAACTAAATTTGGATTTCCCAACTTGGTGGATGATTCATGACGATGCATTCTTAATAAAACAACGGATTAATGCTATCAGTGGAAGGAAAATATAAATGGATAAACAGACTGGTTGGCAGATCATTTCTGTATTTCTAGCTATTATGGTGATGAAATTTTTCCTCCTTACATGCAAAAAGGTAGAACAATTTTTTAAAGTGAAGAATTTGGCATACTATTAGAATACATTAATAAGGAGCAGAGGACATTTTTTTTTTTACTACAAGGAATGATATATACATGTTCAATGGTTTGGAAGTGAGGCTAGAGAGGGTGTGGGTTTATAAACATGCATTGTTAACAAAATTTATTGTTTGATTCTGACACTGAAGCAAAGGTGAAGGAAGTTGTAGACTATTTCCTCTGCATGTTTGGCTACAAAGAAAGCTTTCAAGCTGTCTGGAAAAAAAAAAGAATCACAGAACCTCAGAGTTGGAAGGGACCCCAGAAGTCATCTTGTCTAAGACAGAAGCAAACAGCAATCCCCTCTAGAGTTAGAAGATATCATTAGCAAACTGTCAACACATCAAAAGCTAAGGAAACAAATTTGTTTCTAGAAGGGAGATTAAGAAACTTCAATTTTATGGAAGTCAGGCTTTCAAAGGAGAAACCTAATAATTCAGAAATATTGATTTTGGGATGACAAATGAAGGCCACAGCATTTATTGATTCATTCATTAACATTGACCTTAAAGGAGAAAAAATAGAGACAATAATCATAGGTCACTTTTCCTTGGTATTTGATCATGAGAGTGGGGAGAGATCTAGGACAACAGCTTAAAGAAAGAATAGAATTAAGTGAAGGATTTTTTTATCAGGGGGAGAAATTTGGCTATGTCTTTAGGAAGCAGAAAAAGGAGTCAGTAGAAAGAGAAAGACTGAATATTAGAAAGAGAGAAGGAATGATTGTTGGGACAAGCTGCCAGAGGCTACCAAAGGGAATGGGATCAATGACACAAGTAGAAGTCTTGGCAAGGAGAAGGATCAACCTG
This sequence comes from Pseudochirops corinnae, assembly GCA_028646515.1. NCBI lineage: Eukaryota > Metazoa > Chordata > Mammalia > Diprotodontia > Pseudocheiridae > Pseudochirops > Pseudochirops corinnae. The sequence goes on along the minus strand of CM053586.1, from coordinate 140,938,260 downwards.
TTTTCCACTGGACATCTGCTGCTCTTCCAGGATTATGTACTTCATTACACTCACATTTGCTTCTAAACAAAAAATTTTACACTATGAAACATACATGAAATTCTATATCCTTGGAAGGGGAGTGGAAGAAGGAATGTGGAAGAGGTTCAGTGATTATCTTAGTACAGAGGCGGTACAGAGATAGCTCAATGGGACTGAATTCCTGATGAGTAGTATAGTATAGAGGATGAAATCAGGCTAACCAGAAAGATTCCAGTGAATCATTCTGAAAATAAATCATTCTCAATGTTTAAGTAAGAAATCTGAACTATCATTTACAAAATCTGTAGCATATATGAAGCATTGTACAATAAAGCATTGTGCACAGGCTGATTAGATGTTCAGGGCAAGGAAAGAGAGAAAGGTCAGAGATCCTTAAGGCACTAAGCCTGAGTGTGACAGAGAGAATAATGACAACGTGTCAAAGGGCAAATGGTGCCAAATTCTGAAAATCGAAATTCTGAAAATTGGCATGAGCCATAAGAGGAATCGATCCATCAGCTATTTTTATTTATTTACCAAATTAGACTAGTTGGACTAGAAGACCTCAGAGTTATTCTCTACCTCTTAAATTCTGTAATTCCATGTACCCAAAACCAACAATAAAACCAAAATTCAAATGAAAAAATCATAGATTATAGAATTTTCAAGTGGAAAGTAATTTAAAGTTCATGCTAGTGAATCTCAGCTGGGCCCTCAGTACAGCTCAACAATCTTTTTATTCATCTTTAATAGCTGTCTGTTTGCATTCCCCACAGCAGCTGGTCTAAACTCCTATTCATTGCTCCTTCTAATCTAGTCTAACCCCCTTATTTCATGAAGAAACTAAGGCCCAGAGAAATTAAGTGGCTTATGCATAGCCAAACAGACAATGGCAAAGCAAAAATGAGTTGAGCCCTCCTTATTCCAGGTCTTTCCGTCTTTCTGTCATGGTGGCTACTTTAGAACTGAACTCCACAAATGTTTCAGTCTTTTTTTCATAAGTATTTTTTTAATGGAAAATGAAAAAAAACAGGTCTTCTATTATTTATTTAGTTTATTGGCCTAAATGGATAATGCTACCAGAATAGATAGTGAAAAAGTTTCAAAGTAATAAGAACACATAGTCCTCGCTCTCAAGACATTTAAAATTTAGCGTAGCAGGGAAGTGTAGACACACACAGTTGACAATTCAGAAAAAAGAGGGTCACTTCTCATAGAGAATGAGGCAAAGCTTAATGGGGGGAAAGTGGTATTTGAGCTGAGTCTGAAGGAAAGAGCTTCCAAGGCGAAATAAAGGGAGCAAAATTTTATTAAATGCCTGCTATGTGCAGGTACTGTGCTAAGGACTTTATAAATAGCTCATTTGATTCTCATAATAATCCAGTGAGGTCAGTGCTATTAGTATCCCCATCTTATAGCTGAGGAAACTGAGGGAAACACTATTGAAAGTAACTTGGCCAGGGTCACACAGGCTAGAAGCTGAGGCCAGATTTTAACTTCTTGACTCGAGGCCCTGCGCTCTATCCACCGTGGAGAGAGGGATCAGTTACTAAAGGTATAGCAAACCTCAGGACAAATTCAGGGAATTAATGACAAAGACTTCAGTTTGCCAGGAGCATATCTATCAATGAATCCATCCACAAGTATTTATTCAGTACCTATTCTGTGCCAGGCACTTTTCTAGGCCTTGAAAGTACCAACACAATAAATAGATCAATCCTTATTAGAAAGGAGCTTATGTTCTAATGAGGAAAACGACATTCATATATGTAAATATATAGCATAAAGCCTAAGTGAATAAACACAGACAAAACAGATATACAAAGCAGTTAGGGAGGGAAGAGAGTAGCAGTTGGGGGAAGAAGTGTCAGAATAAGCTACGCGTAAAGTTCATACTCTAATTTGGCAAGAAGACGACTCTATGAGGCTGAGGTGAGGAGCAAGTGCACTTCAGGTATGAGGGACAGCCAGGGCAAAGGGGAGATAGAATGTCATGTGTGAGGAGCAGAGGGAAAGGTCATCTGACTGATGCCAGAGTACAGAGGTAGCCAAACACAGTAAGGGATTTTTCACAATCTTTGTCTTACTTGACCTCTTTGCTACAATCAATGCTATTTACCACTCACTCTGTCTTAAAAAAAAAAATCTTTCCTCTCTTGGCTCCTGCACTCTCATGGATCTCCTTTTCTCTTTCTATTTATTCTTCTCACTTCTTCCTCTTGTCCTCTAATTATTGGTATTCTTCGGGATTCTGTTTCTCTCTCTACCTTCAAAATCTCTTCAATTTCCCTCCCTTGAACCATCACTCCCAGGTAGGCAACTCCTGAATTTAGATTTCCAGCTACAAGCACTCTGTAATGCTTTAGAGCAGAATTCCCAACTTTCCCTTTGACAGTTGCAACTGAATAAATGTCTTTCCAGCACCTTAACACAAATGTTTTCAAAGATCAATTAATCACCTTTCCCCTAATCTAGACTTTTCCTCTAGATTCCTCTATTCTATCATTGCCACCACCATTTTCCCACAGTCCCACAGTTTCAAAACACTGAGGTGGTCTTGACTCCTCCCTAGCCCTGGCCTCTATACCCAGCCATTCACTAAATCTTTTCATTTCTTTCCTACCTCTAGCATCTCTCTCAGTCTGTATCCACCTCCCATTCCTATTGCCATCACCTAAATGTATTCCTTCATTATCTCTTGCCTGGTCTATAATGACAGGTTTCCCAGTGGTCTCCCTGCTTCCAATTTCTCACTTCTACTACTCATCCTGCAAACTGCTGCCACATTAATTTTCTTCAGGCAAAAATCCTTTATCACATTATCCCATGGCTCAAAAACTTCTAAATAATTCCTTATTGCCTACCTAATAAAACCCAAATTCATCATTCTGACTTTTGAGGCCCTTTATAATTAAACCTTACCCTAAATTTCCAACATTGCCTCCTGCTCATCTTCCCCCCATGCACTAATTTGAACTATTTCCTTTCCCATAAACATCCTTCCCTTTCCAGCTTCCAGGTCTTTATTCACAATATTTCTTCCAACTAGAATCAATGCCTTTCCTCCACCTACCCAATTCTTATCCATCTGTCAAGTAATAGTTCAGAAGTCAGCTTATTCATGAAGACTTTTCAGAAATTATAAGTTCCCTATAGGCAAGGTTTGTGTCTTATTTATAGAGCAGCTAAGTGATGCACTGGATAGAGTGTCAGGAATAGAATCAAGACTTGTGTTCAAATCTGGCCTCAAACACTTACTAGATGTGTGACCTTAGGGAAGTCACTTAACCCTATTGCCTCAGTTTCCTCATCTGTAAAATGAGCTAGAGAAGCAAATGGCAAACCACTCCAGGATCTTTGCTAAGAAAACCCCAAAGAGGGTCACAAAGAGTCAGAAAACAACTGAACAGCAACAACAAATCTTCCCTCAAACCTCACAGTACATTTAACAGGTAGACTTGGTATATAATTTGTTGAATGAACAGATTCCTCCCGCCAGAAATGGTATTTTCCTCTTCTGAACTAAATAATACAGTACTTTGTGCCCCGTATAGCAAGTTAACATTATGTAGTATTGTACAGCTATTTTTATACCTGTCTTCTTTCTCCTACTAGATCATAAGCTCTGTGAACAAAGGACCTATGGCTAATTCCTCTGTGTACTTCCACAGAGAGGCAGGACAACATGATAGATAGCATGCTGAACCTGATGTCAGGAAGCTTCAAATCCTGCCTCTCACACTTCCTAGCTGTCTGACGCTGAGCAAGTCATTTAACCCTTCTAAACCTCGAGCAACACTGTAAGGCGTCTCTCCTAAATCTCAGGCAGACTATATCTGTTTTTCCTCTGGAAATTAAGAATTCTTAATGTCTTGATATATGCCATCGGAATGCCAGTCTAAAACGACACCTTGAACATAGCAAAGATCCAATATTTTCTAAATAAAGGACCATATCAACCTTTTAAATGCTTGTTTTCCAATGTGATATGTCAAGAAAGGGATTAAAACATCCATGTCCTTTGATCCAAAGATTCTATGGCTAGGCACACATATTCTCAAATAAGTCAAAGACTAAACAAAAGGTCCCTGTGTGCCAAAATATTTACAGTTGTATTTTTTGTAACTAGAAACAAAGTAGAAGCCTGTCCTTTAGGAAATGGTTACACAAATTGTGGTACATTAACCACAACTATAAAAAAAATTATGAATATGATAATAAGAGAATGGGATGACTTACTTTGACTTATACAAAGTAAAGTCAGAAGACCCAGAAAAACAATATACAGAATGACTACAATATTACTTAGGAAATAGAAATGAGGGGAACACTGCTACCTTTTGGAATGGATGCCACTTTAAATGTATGGTATAGATGTAAAAATGCTGGAGTCAGAGGATTTGGTTCAAATCCTGACACTGCCATTAATTATCTGTTTAACCTTGGGCAAATTGCCTAACTTCTTTAGACTTTATTTTTTGCTTATCTGTAAAATTATAGCATGGGATTTAGATAATTTATAAGATCCAGTCCATCTCCAAATCTATGACCCCATGATCCTAATTGTTAAACTACATTCCTACCCCTGCTTCAGTATTGGTTCTGGAATGTTTAGACAGTGAGGACCCAATATTGGCATGCCTCTGGATGCTTGGTAAGCCTGCTTTTGGGCATGCATAATGGAAGTCCATATTCTAAACTTTGGAACATGGACAGATATTCTATGACTGTTTCTAGTCCATTGCTATAAACCTTTGTTGAATGCTGAGCCAGAATTGAGAGTATATGCAAAAAGACTGCCGGAGGGGAGGGGGAGAGAAGGGGGGCAGGCAACTTGATCTTTTTCTTCCCTGGCTACATTGACATGAAGAAGAATAACTTCTATGAGCTTTTGTTTGTGAGCACATGACCCTCTCATTTTATCTTTTTCTGTTGCTTGCTTCTATCCATTCCTGCTCTTAGGGTAAAAGACTATTGGAGAGTAAAGATGGCAGGGTAAAGGCAGGGTCTTGCCTGAGCTCTCCCCCAAACCCTTCCAAATATCTTCAAATAATTACTCTAGATAAATTCTAGGGTAGCAGATGAAGCGAAATAATTTTCCAGCATAAGACAACTTAGAAGGTTGGCAGGAAAGGTCTGTTGCCACAGGGTGAGAGGGGAGCACAGTCCAGCAAGGACCAGGCCAGCACAGACCCAGCCCCAACAAATCAGGAGCAGGTCTCAACATGACTGAATAAGTAGCAGCAGTGATGGTTTCAGGACCTCTCAGCCCACAGACAGTAAGGGGATCAGACAATGGTTCAGAAGATTTACAGGGGTCCCTTTGTTGGCACCAGGAGCAGGACTCTGTTGCATCACCTATAGTTGGATCTGTGTTGCAGTCCTGGGTCTTAGTCCCAGTTAGAGGAAGAACAATAGCACTACAGAATTTGCTGCCACAGGGGAACAGGGACCCTGGTCACAATTCCAGAGTTGAAAAGAATGCTTGTGGTCTCTCACAAACCAATGCTCAGTACAGAAGGGTAGTAAACACACCTCTCCCTAAACCAGTGATTCTCAACCTTCCTAATGCTGTGACCTTTTAATACAGTTCCTCATGTTGTGGTGACCCCCAACCATAAAATTATTTTTGTTGCTACTTCATAACTGTAATTTTGCTACTGTTATGAATCTATATGATATGCAGGATGTATTTTCATTGTTAAAAATTGAACATAACCCACAGGTTGAGAACCGCTGCCCTAAACCATACCACCCTGGTAAAGTCAAAAATTTTCAGGTCCCCAGAATTATCTCTGAAAACTGATGCACAAAAAAACCTGAAGCTTGGGACAGTGTCACTTGTGAAACATAACCCCACTTTAGCATAGAATTAAAAGTGAGAAAATAGGTTGGAAAGTAAGAAAACAGAAAAGAATTCTGACCATAGAAAGTTACTGTGTTGACATGGAAGATCAAAACACACATTCAGAAGAAAACAACCAAGCCAAAATTTCTGCATTCAAACCCTCAAAGAAAAATATGAATTGGTCTCAGGTCATGGAAGAGCTCAAAAAGAATTTTTAATATCAAGTAAGAGAGGTAGAGGAAAAATTGGGAAGAGAAATAAGAGTGTTACAAAAAAATCATGAAAAAAAAGTCAACAGCTTGGTCAAGGAGGTACCAAAAAATACTGAAGAAAATAACACCTTAAAAAACAGAATAATCCAAATGGTAAAATTTTTTTAAAAGCACAAAAATCCAATGAAGAGAAGAATGCCTTGAAAAGCAGAATTGGAGAAATGGAAAAAGATATACAAAAATTCACTGAAGAGAAAAACTCTTTAAAAAGTAGAATTGACCAAATGGAAAAAGAGGTACAAAAGCTCGCTGAAGAAAACAGTTCCTTGAAAGTTAGAATTGGGCAAGTAGAAGCTAATGACTTCATGAGAGATCAAAAAACAAACAAAATCAAAAGAATGAGCAAATAGAAGAAAATGTGAAATATTTCACTGGAAAAACAACTGACCTGGAAAATAGATACAGGAGACAAAATTTAAGAATATAGGTAAAGGACTATTAGAAATTGTTTTGAACTTTTAATTTCAAAAGTTCAGAGGTCCATTAGAGATTTTGCCAACAACCAAGCCTAATGAGGTGCCAGAAACCTGTTTGCAGAATGTCAACCTAAGGCCAGGGATGGTAGTCCATGCCAGATTTTGCTGGCAGCCAGTCTCAGTAAGGAGTTATCTGTTTGACCCCAGAACAGGACTGAATCAATCCAGCAGCCTAGATACCATTTTTCTTCAAGAAAGGGAGTGACTTCATCCATCAGCTTAAAGCAGACTTTGTAAGGTGAATGTTTTTGCTGCAACTGCTTAAAATTTGAACTCATTCTCCTCAGTGCTGAGGTGGTATAAAGGAGTGTGTCTCCCTATGCAGGATGTTTTGGTATTTCTAGTCTTGCTATATCTCCTCAGTAAACATTCCTTTGTAAAAACGGATTGATGTTAATTGGTTAAATGATACCAGGGCACCAATCTCTAAATCAGTCAATGATATAAGGAAGGTACTAATTATAATTGGAGACTGATATTAGGAAAAACCCACCAGAATGGGGTCTCAAGCATATAGGATTGGAAAGATGTGCCCATCCCTCCCGGGTGCCCCTAGAAAGTTAAGGAGGAAATTTAGCCAGTCTCATTCTGGGGACCTGATTCATCAGTACAAATGAGAATTGTGTAAAAATCCCCAGAATCTATAAGGGTACATTTGGAAGATATGCAAAACCTTGTCTTAGGAGGCTTTCTTAACGAGCGGGGGTAGGGTAGCTTATATGAAAGATAGCAGGAATGATATTACATGTGTATATTAGATTGCAAAGTCTCAGGACCTAGGCTCCCCGTAACTTTAGCTAAATAAAAAGAGGAAGACCTATTCTGGTGGCTACAGCCCCAGGGATCAAGCACCAGATGTCAAATTTATGATTGATGTGTTGTTCACCATCTCCTTCCCCAAGCTGGGAACTCAGGATCTGATGAAACCCAAGGCTTTGAAACTTGACTATAATACCACCTTTATCCTACAATAGCAATGCTTTCTAAAAATGGCCTTCCATGTTTGCAAATTAGATAAGATCCAGCAGGAGGCAAGCTCTCTAGGCATCAAAGGCTACAAAGTCAACACTAGCTCTGAAGACGACCAGTCAGTGGGGTCTGGAGAGGGAACAAAACTCCAGACTTACTAATAGGGCAAAAGTTCAAAGAATGTTAGAGTTCTAACCTCAGCTCTGCTGCTGAGCGCACTGTGTTGTGTTTAGCACTGACTTTTTTCCTTCTTTTTACATCAGCTAAAAAAATGTGGAGAACAGTTTTTTTATTACTGGGAATACTACAAGAACTTATCAAAGATGCTACAATCTGGCCTAGTGGAAAGAACCCTAGGAAACTGGGTTTCTATTCCGTCCTGTATCATACGTTAATTAGGTAACAATGGACAAGTTGCCTAATTTCTTCACCTGTAAAATGGAGTCAGGTGGCAAGAGCAGATGGCAGGTAGGTGGACAGTAGATGGGTGGGCCTGGAGTTAGCAAGACCCCAATACAAATCCAGCCTTAGACACTTGCTAACTCTGTGACCTTGGGCAAGTCATTTAACCTGTTTGCTTTAATCTGCTGGAGAAGGAAATGGCAAACCACTCCAGTATCTTTTCCAAGAAATCTCCATGGACAGTATTATCCAGAGTGATGAAGAGTCAAACACAACTGAACAGCAGCAACAACAATCATTAGATGATCTCTCAAGTCCTATCTAGTCTGACATGCTGTAATCCTGTAAGGATTCTGAATCTTTCTAAAACTTTAAGGCTTTCCAGTGGCTTGTTTTTACAGAAAGAGTTGAAAAAAAAAAAGTTGTAAAACAACAATATACTGAAATAATTGTGAAAAGCTTATCAAAGGAGAAGATACTAAATTATTATTATGCATGAAATTAATAGGTTAATTAAAATCATGCTGAAGGGAAGACATCCAAAGAACAGTTAAGTGGTTTGGTTGGCTGAGTAGTACGAAGGAAAGAATTTAGAATTTGGAGTCAAAGGACTTGGATTTTAATCCTGGCTCTGTCACTTAACTTTTTGTCCTTGGGCAAGTCATTTCTCAGGGTTTAGTCTCCTATAAAATGAGGAATTAAACTGGAATACTTAGAAATACCTTTTCACTTTTAGAGCTATGATTCTGCAGAGAAAAAAAGGGGAGAGGCTGCTTTTTTTTTTTTAATAATAGTAAAATCAATTTCTGAATGAGAAATTTTTTAAAAATTCTTATTTGTAGCATTCTGTTTCGGATGTTCCCTCTAGAACCCTACTATTAGGAACATGCTAGTATTATAGATGGAAACTGCTTTTCTGGTTATTGTTGGTTCATTGTTGTTGTTGTTCAGTCATGTTCTACTGTTTGTGACCCCATAGAACATATTGCCCATACCTTTTTGGCAAAGATACTGGAGTGGTTTGCCATTTCCTTCTCCAGCAGATTAAGGCAAACAGAGGTTAAGTGACTTGCCTAGGGTCACACAGTTAGCAAACATATCTGAGGCTGGATTTGAACTCAGGTCTTCCTGACTCCAAGCCCAGCACCCCATCCACTGAACCACCTCACTGCCTCTATTGGCCTCCAGGTAATTAAATAACTAAGCAAATTAATAAAGTTGGGTCTCGCCTGGTCCCACAAAGAACATTTGCCTGTTAATATGTGAGTTTCTTAGGTCTTTTGCAGCTGTTTGCTAACAAGAAAGAGGAAACCAGTGATCTCATGTTCCCTTCAAAATAAACGAATTTAACTTTGCCTGGCAGACTACAATTATAGGGTTCCTATTATTTTTTTCATTACTAAGAGCTCTTTTATTCTTTTTTTTTTTTTTTTGCTTTTTGGAGGAGGAAAGTAGAGCGATTGGGGTTAAGTGACTTGCCCAAGGTCACATGACTAGTAAGTGTTAAGTGTTGGAGGCCAGATTCAGGTCCTCCTGACTCCAGGGCCAGTGCTCTATTCACTGCGTCACCTAGCCACCCCAGAGCTCTTTTATTCTTGATGGCAAAATTACATGATTGTAATTTTTTTTAGTTATCTGATGCATATTCTTCCAAAATCCTGCCTGGAAGTTCTGAGTTCTGAAAATTTAGGGGTTTTTTCCAAACTTTCAGGTATCACTTTGGACATTATAACCATGATGATGGACAGTGCAAAGGGACATAGTTAACTCAGAAGCCAGATTCATGATCTCGGCTAAAGCTTGATTCTGATGTCCCTTCCAGGATGTGTAATATCAAGGAAGGACTTGAATTCAAGTCTTTCTAATTCTGAGGGCAGCTCTCTAGCCATTACGTCACACTGCCTGGCAAAAGCGTAATTCATGCTCCAGAACTACTATCCCAAACCCATATTCCCACTGAGGTGAACGATTATTTTTCTATTATATTAATAACCCATTATTGAATTAGGATCCAGCCTTTTTATTTCCTCATTTAGGGCCCCGTCCCGATCAGTCAGTCTCTGAAGGACATTGATGAGATTATTCCCAAAATCTGGGGGAACATGCTCCTTGACCTTGGGTCAGACCGCACTGTAAACAGAATCCAGTCTAGGTAAGTTCTTGCCCTTAAATGAGTCCCTGTTCTTGTAAGCCTCCATTAGAACTTAGGTGACCCTGCACATAGCAAAGAAAACCAACCAAAGTAGTCTGGACAGAGATGGATTCTCTTACCCACATTGCTGGAGGTGGTTGAGTCTCATGATCAAACCATGTCTTCAGCAGGAGGAGCTGAAGACTTCTAGCCCACCTCTTCATTAAATATCCACCAGCTGGGGTTAATTTTCACTTGTCAGGGGCATGGCCTTTTCCAAAAATATATTAAAGCTTTCATCCTCTCCTTGGTTTTGTCTTTGGTTTTCCAAGAGAAACCACTAATCATCAATTTATTGATGGTTAATTAGCCTACTTAAGAATTATTAGTGACTGTTTCTTGGGGTTTTTCATTCATCACAACACTGGCAGGTCAGATCTCCCGAGGAGAGCAACTATGTCTCTCCTCAGATTTCAAAGGAGACCCTGGGTAGTTGGGAATGGTGGAGCACTGGAGTGGGGAGACAGGTGACCTCAATTCTAGCCCCATCTGTTGCTATTACCTATGTGACTTTAAGTATATCATTGAACCTCACTGCACCTATGTCTCCATAGGCATATATGTCAAATAGGAATGAATTACAACCTATACCTTTCCTAGGTCACTCTGACTTGACTAGATAGGAGAGCATGTGGACTTCTTAGCTTCTAAGAGAGAAGAAGAGGGAAGGGGAAGAGAGAGAGAGAAGATGCTACAAAACCAAGACTCTGCTACTCCCATCAAATTCAGGGCAGAGCATATCCAAGACAAGAAACAAGAGCTGAATAATTGGAGGCCCAGAGTTCTCCTAGGCCACCATAAAGGAAGCAACAATCCAGAATCCAGCCAAAGGCTGCCAATCACCTTCTCAGCCAAAAGGGAAGAAAAAAATCTCCTATTCCTTTGGTAGCCACAAGTTAAGAAAGAGACAAGGAACCATGACCAAGGGTCAAACTCAAGAAGTTCTTTCTACTATTTCCAGTCAAATTATGTTACATGTTCTCAATGATGTGTCTCCCATGGCTCTCAGCTTCACTTCCTAGGCTTATTTTGCTGATCCTCTCTAGAAACTCTCCCAGGAGGACCTAGTTTGGAAAAAGGGGAGTCTAAACCCTCTTTTTTTTTTGGTCCAGAGCTGTGTTTTCATTTGTGTTTGGAACTTCTGGTAAAAACCACCTCTATTAATGCTTATTAGCAACTTCTCTGCCATTTGTACTATTAGAAAATTGTCCAGGGGTATTGCAAAATTAAATTACTTGCCCAGGGTCACACATCCCACATGTGTCAAAGGCAAGACTTTAATTCAGGTCTCAACATCTCTGAGGGCAGCTCTCTATCCACTATATCACACTGCCTATCATTATGTGAATCAAAAGTGTAATTCATGTTCTAGAAGAGCAGTTCTCAATCTGTGGTTGTGACCCCTTTGGGGGTCGAACAATCCTTTCACAGGAGTCACAGGGGTTGCCTAAGACCATCGGAAAACACATATTTCCAGTGGTCTTAGGAATCAGGACACTGCTCCTCTATCCATCTCCAGGTGGGTCCGCTCATATGCAGATACACCCACATACGAGTACTAAAGGGTCATAGCATTAGGAAGGTTGAGAACCACTGTTCTAGAACTACCTCTAGAACTACCTAAACCTCTATTCACACTGTCAAGTCAGATCCCCAGAGGGTAGCTACTGCAGCTCTCCTCAGAGATCTTGGGAATGGTCATTTCCTAATGATGCAGCACATGACCCACAACCAGTGTGCTTCCCCACCCTCGTTATCATTTGATATCTGTTACAAGATTGGGCCGGGTGGTCTTGAGACCATAATGGTAGTTTCCCCTTAAGGGGGGAGGCTGTAGTTTATAGAATCTAAGCATGGAAAACATTGTTACAAGATTAGCATCATGTTGGTCTCCCCTTAAGAGAGACTGTAAGAAAAAAAAAAAAGAGAGACTGTAAGCTTATAGAATACACTGTTACAATTGAAATCAAGGTAAACTGAGGTACAAAGTTCTGAGCATAATCAGTTTATTGACAAAGTGCAAATTTGTCAATAGACAGGATCTTGGCCCCTCAGAAAAACAAAGAGCCCAAATAAGGGAAACAGTTTTTTTCTATGGACAAAAGGAGGAGCATTCTGAATAGAAGGCAATATCACAGATAGGGAAAAAAAACATAAAATAAATAGGGAATAACAATATACAAAGTCTGTATATGGTTATCATAGGCACAAGAAACAATATGAATGACTGGAAATTGAGAATGAGGGGCTAGCTCCTCCTTCCACCCTGTCACTAAAAATTTTCATTGACTATCTGAAAGGACACTTCAGTAAAAGTGAACCAGACTACCTTGGATAACAGACCAGATCAGACCAGACCAGATCCCGTGGTGTCCATTCACATCTCTCAAGAATAACAAAGTGTGTTGAGGCAGGAATAGAACAGTGATTAGCAGGAGAACTGAACTTCTGTACTTAAATTAGAGACAATGAGTGATTAAAAGGAAAAGCTGGATTTACAAACTTAACTCTGAGACAAATGAAACATGACCTTGACAGTTATCAAAATGTCCATTCACCCACCACTAAGGTACCAGATGCTCAGATTCCTGGATTCCAAACTGAATCACTATTTTCTAGACTTACAGACATGACCAAGTTTTCTCAACCAATCCAAACACAGTTCCCAAGGAAAATCACTTCAGTTCATAAAACTTTCAAGACAGCTAAATTAATCAAAAACTTTTCTCCTTGATCTAACTCATGATTGATTGATTGATGACAAGGCCTTGTTCACACCTAGTTCAGATCTTTGGTTGATTGATCTCATCTGACAAAGTTATCAGGGCATAGAATCTTGTAGGTTGCTTTCTATAGGGTAGACTAATTGATTGACCCAATCAAGTCCTACCTTCACAAAAGCCACTTCTTTGGTGATTGGTGTTCAACTGTTTCAGTCCTGTTCAACTCTCCTTGACCCCATTTGGGATTTTCTTGGCAAAGATACTGGTTTGCCATTTCCATCTCCAGCTAATTTTATAGATGAAGAAACCAAAGCAAACAGGGTTCATTGACCTGCCCAAGATCACAGAGCAAATGTCTAAAGCCCTATTTAAACTCTCAAAGATGAGTCTTCCTGATTCCATGCCCAGTCACACTCTGTACTGCACCACTTACCTGCCCTTTTCCTTAGTCCATTTCAGACCAAAATGGCAATGGGTCTTAATCCCAAGACACGTTTAGAGAATATTCTCATTGACTAGAGTGGGAGGAGGAAGTTTTTCTACAACCTCGATCTCCATTCAAAAAACCAGAAAATGTCAGGTATAAATTGAAAAAATGAGAGGGATAGCGAAGTCAGAGGCATAGCAATAAAGTGTCGGTCATTTATTATGATAATACCTGTGAAATTAGAATTGAAGACATCCTATAACAGACATAGAAGTAGTTGTATTAAGAGTCAAATATGCAAGGATAAGAACTAACTAACAGCATCAGTGAGATAGTCTTACTGCAGCATTGTTTTGGATTCTCTTCCTCAAATAAAATTTAATATTTGTTATTCATTAAGCCTTGATCCCAATCTGGTTTCCTATTATTAAACATATTTCACTATTTGAGTTTTTATACAGAATTGTTCCAGTGAAGTTCATATTCTTTCCAACTCATACACACAAAAATAAGGAAAATGGAGACTTTTCAGAACAGAAGCCACTTAGAGCAATTTCTTGTATGATAGCATAGATTCAGAGCTGGAAGAGACTTTAGGGGCCACTTATTCCAACTCTCTCATTTTAAAGATGAAGAAATTGAGGCCTGGAATGGTTGAGTGATTTTCCTAAGGCCTCATGAGTAAAAAGAGGCAGAAGTGGGATTTGACCTCAAATTCTCCAACTCCTAATCCAGTACCTACTCATTCTTACTGAGAAAATTGAAAGTGAAGAAATTTAAAATACCTCATTTGCTTAGTTACATTCACAAACGTAATTTTTAATTTTAATTTTTATACATTGCTATTTAGCACACGGCTTCAAATTCTGACATCAGTAAAAAAGTGTTATGAAATGTAAATTGACCACTGGCATATTTCCAAAGAATAAATATATTGTGGCACCAAATGACAAAGGTCAAACCCAAATGACGAAGGCCAAACCCAAATGACAAACATCCAGATGCTTCCAGGCAATAAATCAGACCCACAGATTATGGAGGGGCAATGCATTTCATGGTTTTGAGATTATCTTTGGAGACACACTCCAACAATCAGATTGAATGATGACCCATCTACTCTTCCCCATACTAACCTTGCCCATATTCAAGTTTACATTAGGATACCTGACTTCATTTGACTTCATTTTTAAAAATTTTGTTCACTAGAAATCAGGAAAAATAAATCCTGTTTATTTTAGTTTCAGAGTTTTGTAAGTCTTTGGAGATTCATAATTTTGGCGATCTTTCCCTCTAAAGTACAAAAGAGATAGCAAAAATTTTCCCAGTTAGTTTGAGAAATTATTTACTCCAATGTGTATATATTTACTTTATTGACAAATAATACTTATTTGAATACTTAATTATCCATATGCTCCAATTTGTATACGATTGCTGTTTAGTAAATAATAAGAATAATGAAAACAAAAATGAATGATAATGGTAAATAAAGAATGATACCAATGATTAAAATATTATTTTGATATACTTCATTTGTGTAAAATTACTTGATTGGTAATTTGGAGACTTAATTATCTATACATTCCAATTTATATAAAATTGCCTGGATGGGAAAATAATAATGCAAATTTTGGATACTTTAAACAATCTGTACGTCTGCAATCTCTTTGGTATGGGTATTCCCTTCACTAATGCAAGTTGAAATCCATTCATGTATTATGCTATATGATTCTAGTCCTTGACTCTCCATATGTTCTCCACAGAAAATCCCCTCAACATAATAAAGGACTTCTGATCACTTGTCATAGTGGAAATAGAAGTAAATGGCCTCCTTAGTATCTACTGTGTATCCTTTCCTTTCCCTAAAGAACCTGTCTCACAGTAAGGGTATGAGGATCAAATGAGATAATGTCCATAAAGCACTATGTAAATGACAGCCATTATCATTCTTTTAATATTTCATGGCTACTAGAATAGCACAGAAGCTGGACATCTGTTGTCCTTCACTCTCTCTGTGTGACCAACCCACCTCTTTTTCCAGACAAATATGAATAGTTCGTATTTATAGAGTACTTTCCTCACCCCAACTCTACAAGTATTATTTTTCCATTTTATAGTTACCTCTTAGCCATTAGTGACTAATCCTATACTGTGTTGTTTAATGACAGACTAAACCTAAAGCAATGAAGAAATGTATATATTATTATCGGGAACAAGAGGAACCTGGGGCCCAGAGAGGTTTAACAATATGCCTAACACATAGAAGGTACTTATAAATGTTACTTGATTGATAGTAAGTGGTAAAACCAAGACTCAAACTCAAGTCTTCTGACTTTCCACTATAACACCCTGTCTCCAGGGGTAAAGGATCAGGGATGAGAGATCAGAGATTTCAAGTTGGAAGAGATCTTAGAGGTCAAATTGCCCAGCAATGTCGAATTCAAATAGAAACAGGAGCCATTTAACTACATATATTGATTTAGAAAATCACGTATCAACATTATTGTTCTTGTTCAGTTGCTTCAGTCATGTCTGAGTCCTCAGGATTCCATTTGATGTTTTCTTGCCAAAGATACTAGAGTGGTTTGCCATTTCCTTCTCCAACTCATTTTACAGAGGAGGAAACTGAGGTCAACAGGTTTAAGTGACTTGCCAGGGTCACACAGCTAGTGAGTGTCCAAGGCCAGATTTGAACTTAGGAAGATAAATTTTCCTGATTCCTGGTCCAGGTCTCTATCCACTGTACCACCTAGTTGCTCCATTATCTATGTTTTATTATATTTTAATTTTTAATAAATATTTTACAATTATATTTTAATCTGGTTCTAGCAGTGACTCAGGAGTGTTGTGGTCCCATGCTTCTGAGGGCCACATGTTTGACACCTCTGTTGTAGGCTAATTCCCTCATTTTACAAGTGAGAAAACTAACATGCAGAATAACAGAGTGACCTGTTCAGATAGTCTGGCACAAATCTAGAACTTTTCCCTAATTCCACTCTGCTTCTCAGAAGAAATAAGCCACTTGCAGATATTTCAGGAAGACAAAGGATTTCCCTTATCTTCTACCTGTAAGAATCTAGTCCCATAACATGGCCACCTGAAGATCTTCTGTGCCAAGATTTCTTAAGGGAGTTGGTCAAGGCCAGATCTCTTGAGACGATTCTGAATCAGAGTTAACTTTTCTGGGCCTAATTAATAAAGGTTCCAGCTGGAACAAGGGCACAGTCAGCACAGATGCTGCTACCATGAATGTGCTAGTGTAGAATGGCACAGTATTACTGAAACCAGATGCCATTCTGGTTTTACATCTCCTTTTACACAATCCCAGTGTGTAAGGAGTAAGGTCAGAGTAGTGATACCATTAGTGCCCCATTATTGTATCTGAAAATAAGGTGGGAAATGGCAGTAATAACTGCTTAATAAGGGC
Organism: Pseudochirops corinnae; assembly: GCA_028646515.1. Lineage (NCBI taxonomy): Eukaryota > Metazoa > Chordata > Mammalia > Diprotodontia > Pseudocheiridae > Pseudochirops > Pseudochirops corinnae. Next base: position 140,921,507 of record CM053586.1, on the reverse strand, counting down.
AAAAAAAGAAAAAAATTGAGCCTGTTCTTGGATCATTTGAATTTAGGTTCAAATGAACAAAGCCTGAAAGTACCCGAAAATTGGGCCAGCTTCCTAGGGAGAAAACTATCATTTGTCCTTCTGGGAGGCAACAAATGTTACCTGAATGATGCTATAAACATCACTCCTGAGCCTTAAATGTTATTAAACTGTCTTAGAATAACTAATTACGAATCACATTAAGCACTTCTGCTCATATTACTAAATCAGTCTAGACAAATTGATCAATAATTAACATTTTTTTTTTTAGTTGCTGGAGACTGAGTCTGGGCACGTGATTTCACTGCCTTAGAAGACTCCCAATGAAAAACTTCCTTTACCAATACAGATCTGAAAATGTTCTCCAATTTGTAGTCTTGCTATAGAGTAGCCTAAGACACTAAGTGTTGAAGTCACTTGTCTGAGGTCACATAGCTAATATGCTTCAGAGGCAGAGGTTGGACTCAAGTCTTTCTAACTCTGCCAATCTCTACTCACTACACCACAATGTCTCTCAAACACAAATATGTCACACAATTTTTTTCCAAAAATCTGACTTTCACAAAATCTTGGTGAAACCTAAAGTCACTCTTACTAAAAAAAAAAAAAAAGTATACACACACAGCAGTAAAACTTATGAAGGCAGAGAGTAGTGATGATTTTTTTGAAATTTTAATTGAAAAATGTGAAAAAGCAGGGGGTGGAGCCAAGATGGCGGCATAGCAGCAGCAACATATCGCAGCTCTCACATAGCCACCCCAAAATACCCATAAAATAGGACTCTAAACCAATCCTAGAACTCCAAAACGCACACAAAGATACTTCCCACTAAAGTCAGCTCGGCTACGAGGAACCATATCAGCACTGTGAAACCAGCCTGGCCTGAAGCCACTGCTGAGCCCCAGGGGTGGCCGGATGTGAGGAGTGTGAGCGGATTAGCGGCAGCTGCGAGCAGTGTTCAGAACTAGGTCAGTAGAGATTGGGAAATCAGGAGAGAAAAGCAGTCCAGCCGAAAGGCCTCCAGAGCAGAAAAGCAAAAGGCAGAGGTTTTGCACCCACCTTCGCGTTGTAGCTTCCCATCCGTGGCCTGCAGACAGCAAGGGGACTAAGCGATTGTTCTGAGGCCAGTGTTCTTGCGTTGAGCAGCCTGGATCCAGATCGCCTTCTTGGGCCTCAGTCTTGGAGTCTTCATTATCCAGTCAGCCGGAAGAAAGTAGGAAGGGTCCCAGCACCTTCCTGAGAGCTACGGCAGCCGGGAGGACCCCAGCAATTTGGGACAGAGCTTTCCCTTCTGGAAGCAGAGCCCCACAGAGATTTAAAAAAAAAATCACGGACTGACCAACCATGAGTAAGAATAAGCATAAAAAGCAAGGTAAGAACAGCTCCCAAACCCTAGATTCCTTCTTTGGGGAAAAGAAAGATCATGGGAGAGA
>CM053586.1:140899483-140919556 GCA_028646515.1 Pseudochirops corinnae | reverse complement strand
AAAATCTTGTGGAAATGAATGATGCAAACTAAAATAAAATTAAAAAAAAAAGAAAGTAAAATCATAATTGAAAGATATTTTCATATTGCACTTTTATAGATTAAGTTGTGGTAGATTTTCATACTAATAAATGAAAAATTAATAGACCAAAAAAAAAAAAAAAAAGGAAAGGAGCTGATAGTCTTGCTCATGTGCCTATCCTCATCTTGCTACTCCAGAGATTTTGAGGAATTTCCAGTTGAGTGGGATTTGGGACTCTCTCTGTCTCTGATCTATCTATCTATCTGTCTGTCTGTCTATCAGTCTATCTGTTTCCTCTATCTGTATATCTCTTTGTATCTGTCACTGTTTCTCTCTGTCTCTCTCTGTCTATCTCTCTGTCTCCCTCTATCTGTGTCTCTCTCTCTCTCTCTCTTTCACTCTCTCCACCCCATCTCCTCTCTGTTGCATGTATTCTCCTATGTATATTTTCTCTGATTTCTGTTTTGCTATTGACCTGGATAAATGTGTGTGTTTGCTGGTTGCAATGTATGTTCGTTGTAGAACTGATATCTGGTGGGAAGAAGGGCAGGCTTTAGATGTTAAGCTTGAGATACTCCTTCTCCATTTCCAATTAATGAATAATGATCAGGAACTTAGCTTGAATATAAAAAGTATATCCTGGAGACTAAATAATCAGGAACTTAGCTTGAATATAAAAATTATATCCTGGAGACTAATATTTAAGGGAACAGATTGATGTAATTCTAACCCAGTACCCTCTCTTAGGAGAGCAGAGTGACCATCCTCTGGTCCTAACTTTCCCTCCTGGAAGTAATCAAATTCTCCCTTGGACAAGAGTAAGGGTAAAAGACTATGGAGACGTTTATTTTTGTCTCCATTTGTACCATTTCTAGATAGACTCATGTGGACATGCATAATCTACATGGGGAAAAAAAAACCCAGCATCCACACATCACATCCCCTTACACTCAAAACACACTTTTAAAAATAATCTGCATTATTGAAATTTTCTTGGATCTTGACAATTAACAAAATCAAAAATAAAATGCTGGTTTGCAATTTACTTATTGGACACACTCACACTGAAAATTTAACAGTAGATTCTCCTTAACTGGTTCTAACTGACTCCAGCACAGAGCTATACCTGGACCATACTCAAAGCCTTTTCAAAATGAAAGAACTTGCCAGAACTTGTGCTTCAAAGGCAAAGTCTTGGAGGAGGGGGGAGAAGAATGGCTGGGGGGAAGAATGGGGTTGGGGGTGGGGGGAAAGAATGCACTATTACAATTGAACGAAGTGAGATATTTTGGTTCCACAGGAGGAAATGTGTTCATTTGCAATGAACTATGCTAGATATTCCCTGACAAAAAGGACCATTTAGTCCTTTTTGAGAACATAAGGACTATTAGTTCAGACCTGAAATAAACTTCTTAGTGAGAGCCATCTTTCCCAGCCTTTCAAAAAGAGCACAACAGAGTTTTGAAAGCCTTCTGAGGTTTTCTTTTATAAATGTCTTCTAAGGTTCATCATTTTGTTTCTTCTGACTTAGTGCCAGGCAGAAGGAACAACATTTGCATTTCAAAGTGGGCTGACACTTTAGTTGGTATTGAGTAGTCCTAAATGGGTCTCTCTGCAAATGGGCAGTTTTCCAATCTGTAACATACACAAATGCTGAGTAATCAGGGATGGAGGGAAGGTAAGAAGAGGCCAAATGGAGGTAATCTACAAAGAAATCAAGGGAGTAAATATCTAAAGTCTCTTTTTTAATATGAAGAATAAAGTGTAATGATTACTTCAAGGTCCCAGTCAGCTTGCCCATCATATTTACACTGGGGAAGGAGAAGCATGGCTGGCACAAAAAAATCATTTTCAATCATCACCCTAATGAAAAGAATAATGTGCTTCACAAGCTATCTGGTCATTTCTTTGCTATGGTTGCCCTCATATTAGCTCTCCAAGAATTTTCCCTACACCCCCTGTTTGACTCTTTGATCCTTAAAACTTCACTCTGTGTGACTACAGGCCTTTCCTCTGAAGTCCTTTAGGTTTCAGAATGGATAGATTGCTTTAATGGGAGTCAGGAAGTTTTGTGTTCAAATCCTGCTCCAGACCCTTGGACAAGTCACTTAATCTCTCTTTTTCTGGATCAGTTTCATTTGGAAGATAAGGATAAAGATAAGGCCTACCTCAGAGAGCTTTTATAGGGATCAAATGAGATAGCATATTGTAACAGCAATGCTACTTGCAGCTGCTAGGGGGTATAAGACCAATAACACCAGCACACAGGAAAGCTGCTAGCACAGGTTCTTTGATCTACTTTCTAAAGAAAAGCAACTCAAAAGGAGTCAACAATCCTACTTTAATCAAACATATATATCATTTACAAAAGGAGGAAAAGGGGGGGAAAATCAGCACCCTGAACTTAAGAGAAAATTCAAACAGAAATTACAAGCAGAAATAATAGCATAAAGACCAACAGACAGGGCTTCTAACTGTCTGACCAAATAATACATACATCACAGATCAACAGACAGATCCAACTTTCTGACCATTACATATATACATAGTTGCCAGAGAGAGAAGCACCAACATCTGGGTTTTCAAAGGGGGGGGGGAAGAAGGGAGGGAGGCCCCTTAATGTCTACCCGGAGTCTCATCTGGCCAAATCACACTAACTCTCTTCTAATGAGTGAGCCACAAAGCAAAATGCTAACTTCAGAGCATATATACATATACATAGATAGATAGATAGATAGATAGATAGATAGATAGATAGATATACTTCTTCAGGGTCAGAGGGCATCACAACCCTCATGACCCACTACCTAATTACAAAGTAACAAAAGGTGTGGGCCCTCCTGAAAAACAAGCCTCCCCTCATCAAGCTTCTCTTGTTGGGCTCCATGTGAGACCTATTAACAGGCAGGGGAGATCTTCAACTCCCATTAACCTTACACATATGTAAAGTGCTTTGTAAATTTTAAAGTGTTATATGAATATTGCGACTATGAGAATGATTCCCCTTTGTATTCCATCTTGCTTCCTTCCTATTCTATGTATTGACCTTCCAACAACTCAGACTTTGACATTTTGGGGCCCTCCTGTACTTAAAGATGATTTCAGCCTCAACTTCCATACTGTTGCACAGGAGCTCCCATGTAGGGAACTCAAGTTAGTCATTGTCTTTGAACCACCTGCTTCAGTCTATAGACTGCATTTCTCTGGAAACCTCCTAGCAAGGTTCTAACTACTAACATACTGCTGAGGGCATCCTTTAGTAAGGAGAAATGCTGTTCCTTCCATGATCTCATCTGGAAACATAATATTATATTCAAAGAAAATGCAATGCAGCTTGCAGAGATTGAACCTTAGTATATTCCACAAAACCCGCCAATTTTTAAAAGTTCCTAAAACACGTTTTATTGAAAATTCAAATCATCAAACCATGTTCCTAGAAATGCAAAATTTTCCAAGGTAATAATTCTTGGGTTTTTTTTTTTTAATTTCTCTGGGCATTTGCAGCTAATTTATACTAAAAATGCAATTCCAGTATCATATTATAGATCCAGATTAACTAAGATCCAGTACAATACAGATACATGGAAATTCAAATATTCCAAAGAAATGTCTTTGAGATATTCCTCTCCATAGAGAGATCAGCCATAGGAAATGTTCTATCACTGGGAAATGCATTCCACATATTTGGACCTCTTTAGCATGCATACCATCTGAAGATAATATCATCAACAAATACTTGCTGGACTTCTACCATATGCATTTATCATCTAGTTGAGAAGGTGGCAATGTACATTTTAAAAGGTAATTAATAATACCAAGTAGCAGATAAGATACGGGCTAACTCAGTGGGGCTGATAACAATAAATTCTCTCTCCTTAGGGAGGGGTTGTAGAAGTATGCTGGGTAAAAACCATCTAGAGTAAGAGTTCTTAAATTTTATTTGTATCCTGGACCCCTTTGACGATCTAGTGAAACCTATGGGCCTCTTATCAGAATGTGATTAAATTTATAAAATAGAATTCATGTGATTACAAAAAGAAAACAATTGTGTTGAAATATAGTTATCAAAATATTTTTCAAAACAAGTTCACCAACCAAAGTTTAAGAATTCTTTGTCTAGAATTATGTAGGAAGGTCCTATGTAAAAGAGATTGTATTGTATATCCAGGAAGGAAGGGACTAGCTACATTTTTATAAATTTTTAGCTACCTCCTTGAAATTACCCAGTGTTAATAATAGATAATAATAGCAAACGTTTATATAGCGCCCCCTATGTGTCAGATACTGTATTTAGCACTTTACTAATACTTTCTCATTTAATCCTCACAATAGCCCTGGGTCATAGAGGATGTTATTATCCCCATCTTACAGATTAGGAAACTGAGGAAAACAGAGGTTAAGTGACTTGCCCCAATTCACACAGTTAAGTGTCTAAGGCCAGTCTTCATTACTCCAAACATGGCACTCTATCCACTTGTGCTACCTAGACGCCAAAGATGAGGAAACTACAGCCCAGAGAGGTTAATTGACTTGCCCAAGGTCATCCAGCAAGTAGAAGAGCCTTAAATTAACTTAGAGCTATTCATTTGAGAAAAATAGAAGGGGGAGGCAGTTCTTTCATCTTTTCCTTGTGAGAAGGTCCTGTAAATTTAATGCAACATACATGTCCATAGGAGAAATCATCTGTTTATTGTATTGAAGAATAGATCCAACTGAAATTAAATTAGAAACTGGGTTATTCCAGGCTCTTGCAGTTCAGCTATGAAGAAATCAACCCACTTTATGTGACCCAAAACACCTTACAACTGGATAATGCTGTGATAGAAAAAGTGATATAACAGACTTAGTATCTAGTGGGCTCTTAGATACTGATGCACATTGTAATTGGAGTGAGTTCACCTTGATGGGAAGATTTTTCTCCTCCCATGACTTCCAAGAAAGGTAACGTGGTAGAAGGGACAAAAAAGTCAGCCTTGAAGTCTACAAGAACTACATTCTAATACTGATCTCTGACACAGGGATGGTGTCAGAGAGTTAGCATCTTAATGGCCCCTAGGCAATTCTCCTAGACTGTAAGATACAGAGGAAGTAGAGATTTTCATTAGTGGGAAGGAGTTACCAAACAAAGGATTCCCCAATAAAATCACAGGCCGGGACCAAAGATAGATCTCAGACATTCCTTCCAATAGATTGTCTTACCATGTAAAGAGTAGCAGAGAATGTGACAAATTATCAAACTCAGTAAGTTTACAATGAATGTGTTTTTTTTTAATTGGAGCCCAAAATAGTCAGTGCTTAAGTATTTATTTAGTGTTCACTATGTGTCAGACCCAGTGGAAGCTCTGGGGAAACAGAGAGGCAAATTTTACAGCCCCTAATTCTCAAGGAGCTCACATTTTCATGGGGGAGACAACACGTAAATGACTGGATACATACAAGACATGTAATAATAATAGATAACATACCTATAGTGCTTACTAAGTGCCAGGCACTATGCTAAGTACTTTACTGTTATCATTTATTTGATCATCATAACAAACCTGGGAGGTAGATGCCGTTATTATCCCATTTTGCAGATGAGGAAAATGACGCCAACAAGTTAAGTGATTTGCCCAGGGTCACACAACTAGTAAGTATCTGAGAATGAATTTGAATTCAGGTCTTCCTTATTCCAGTCCTAGTGTTCTATCCACTGTACCATCTAGCAATTAGATACAGAATAGAGGAAAGTAATCTCAAAAGGGAAGAGTCTATAAATATAACAAAAATGTTTTTGTTATAAAACATACTGATGTTTTATTTTTTAAAAAAGGACTCTATTGTTAGGGGGATGATGAGGTGTCATTAAGATTTCATAATATAAGGAAATAAAAATGTCTCAATACAATTTTAAAGAATTTAATATGACTTGAAAAAATAGAAGAAAAATTTTAAAAGAAAATTTATAAGCTGAAGAGACATGGATTTTGAAAATAAATAACTCTTTCATCTTCGTAGTTCTTCCCTTTGTCAGTGCATCACCTGAAAGGTGGGGAAATGATACTAAATGGCCACAGATAGTAATCTATGATGTAAAGAACATGGAAGCATTACCAGAAAAAGAAAAAAAAAAAAGAGCTAACTGGTTATTCTTCACAGTCACCAGATATTATCCAAACGCTGCATTCCTAGGAGGATATGCAATATCACTTTCATTTCATCTAGGTAATTGCATTCCTCTCCTGGTCTTAGATGAACTCTGTGGCATAATCTTAAGCTTTAGTTACTTGAGGTAAACCAACTCTGTGGTCATACCTGCCTCAGCTGAAGCTAATGTCAATATGGAAGGGCATAGAGTAGAATATTAAATCCCTGAAAACACAGATTATCTTCAGAAAATGTAATGAGTCAGTTCCTACCCTTACTTATGTCAGATTTTAATAGGGAACATTACATCATATTGAGTCTGAAAAAAAATGAAAGCCAGAAAAAACATAACTGGGCATCAAAAAGTCTTATGTCTCATAGCAAACACAGCTTAGCCAATATCGTCAACTCTTTTTCACACAGACAGTCTATGGTTAGGAAACAGAAATAAGTGCCATTGGAACATTACTTATCTAGACAGAGTACCAGTTAAAAACAATTTAATACTGTACCTGTGCCTCAAAATTACACTCTATCTCTCAGCTCTGGGAATTGTCTGGCTGTCCCCTATGTCTGGAATGCTACCCGTCCTCTTCCTCTCCAACTACTGACCTCTTTGGCTTCCTTTAAGTCCCAACTACTGTACTACCTTCTACAGGAAGCCTTCCCCAACCCATCTTAATTACAGTGCCTCCTTTCTGTTTATAATTTCCTATTTTTCCTATATATAGTTTGAGATATGTGTATTTGTTTGCACATTGTCTCCTCTATTGCATTGTAAGCCAAGAGCAGGGACCGGGTTGTTTTGTTTTTGTTTAGGTTTTTTGCCTCTTTTCTATCCACAGACCTTATTAACACAGTGCCTAGTACATAGGAGGTACCTAATAAATATTTACTGATTGATTAATAGGCACTCTATATTCAGAAATGAAGATTGATTTATCAAGCAAAAGAAAAATCAAAACATCCTAAAAGCATCATTAAAACTATAAAGTGTGGAAAGTTGTAGCTTTAAAAATTAATGAATAGCCTTTCTTTTCTTCCTATATTGATTTTCTTTGTGTGAAATCTAAGAATACTTTTTTTTTTTTTGCTTTTTTGGAGGGGGGAGGACAGGATAATTGGGGTTAAGTGACTTGCCCAAGGTCACACTGCTAGCAAGTGTTAAGTGTCTGAGGGCAGATTTGAACTCAGGTCCTCCTGACTCCACCTAGCCACCCCAGAACACTTTTTTTTTAAATATTGAAATATTTGGATATTTCACCCCGTCTCCCTGGGCCTCTGTTTTTTTCCTCTGTAAAATAAGGGATTTGGACTGGTCCATTTCTACTTGAAAATCCCTTAACCTCAATTGTAACTTATTCAAAAATTTCTTCCAATTCTAACATTCTATACTTCCAAAATACATTACTTTGTTGATATTTTTGTATAAAAGTTTTTGATAATTGACTAATATCTATTTTTTTTCCTCACAATGTATCTTCAGTTGTTAAAATGTAAACAATTTGTATTTTGAATCCTGGCTCTTCAACTTGCTACTATAACCTTAGGTAAGTCAATTAACCCCTCTGAGACAAAAAATTCTTATCTGGAAAATGAAGGAACTTGCCAAAAATATTTAAATTCCCCTCCAATCCGAATTCATAGAACAATGATCTTATTTATGACAAAATTATAAATCATAAGTTCCATTCATAATTTACTCAAGTCAAATGTCTTGGAAAATACCATTTTAGGAATCAATAAAGATGTAGAGTTATTTTTATTATTTTTAGTGATTATATTTAATATAGTTGTTTCCTGTTGTGACAATGATAAGCATTTATTAGAGAGCTCAGTTTTCATTGGCTTTGTTCATGGGAACTTCGTATTTTCCCCACATGGTATGCCATTTTAAAAATAAAAAAAAATTACTCTGTGGATAAAAACTCAGCATTTACATCATTTTCTGGAAGGTTTATACTCTGTGTTGGATCGTTCCACAAGACAAGGGAGAAGTAAGCCTAGTGTTTGCCCAAGGTAGTAGAGCCTTTCCAAAAGCTGGTGCCATTTCAGTGATAGTCTGGGCCCTCTGGATAAAGGCCATTTTTCTGACATAACCTTTTCTTGTTCCTTTTTCTTCTATTTCTTCCCAAACTATTATCTGTGCCTAGGTAAATGCATGGTTGCTATAGTCTGATTCACAATGTTTGAAGCATAGACTAAAGCACCAAGCATGATTTTTTCTTTTGGTGTGTGTCAGAATGATAAAGGGCATATACAATGAGAGGCAGTTAGTTGGTATAGTGTAAACAGTGTTGGACATTAGAGACAGAAAGACCTGAGTGTAAATCTTCCCTCAGCCAGTTACTATCCATGTGACTGGACAAAGCAATTAATACCTCAGACTCATTTGTAAAATGAGGATAACAAAAAAAATAATAAAAACACCTCCCAGTGTTATTGTTAAGATAAACTTAGATAATATTTGTCAAGTACTTCACAAATCTTCAAATGCTATATAAATGCGAGCTATTATTTTTTTAACTTGCTATTTAATTACAAACCATAAAGACACATTGTGTAGGAGAATTCCAAAGACTGTGGGATGATCAAGGATTATTCATCTGTAAAATGGAATAACAATTTCACCTAATTCATGGGGATGTTGTGAAAAATAAATGAGATAACAGATGGAAAGCACTTATATAAATGTCAGATATATATATATATATATATATATATATATATATATGTATATACAATGCAGATACATAATAGGATGTATCCAGCCCAGTTGGATTTTGAGTGACAAAATGTCTGTTTTTCATGGCAAATGTTCATCTTGCATATGAAAATCACTATACTTTACAATGGATGCACTCTGACTCTCTGAAAAATCTGGTCACCCAAATAAGGTAATTTGAATTCAAATGCCTTTGTGATATATTAGTGAGAGTAGAGCACCACCTGGTGGCTCTCTTAAATAAAATTTAAACTAAAGAAAGGGTAAGACTAGGATTTAACCCTAATCCTCCTGGCATGAAGAAACTCTAACACAAGTCTGTCACCCCAAGTGCCAGACTAAAATAAGATGTTATATTCTAGACAGACCACCTGTTCTTAGATTTTACAGTCTTCATTCTGAACCTTATGTGAAACTAAATGACATACAGCAAACATAAAGTCGTAGATTCCTATTCTACAAAAAGAAAAAGACAAATAATAAAATTTAAAGCCAACTATGGCAGGCATAACTAACAGCTTTTTACTTTAAAATTATTGCACTTATCGCATCTCAATTAGATGGATGAGTCACCTCCATGTGTTCTTTTTTTCTTTCCTTTAAAAAAAAAAAAGACTGGACCTGATAATTTATAGGTATAGGGAACTACTTCACTATGCAAAAAAAAAAAATTTAAAATCCTATTATCCAAGAAAACAAGGACCATACAGGCTTGTCTTAGTCTGTTCAGAACATGGGAAAATACCATACACGTACCTTATTTCATAATTTTGTTGATGTAGTTTTCATATAACAATTCAATTATGTAAGGTAAAAATTCAAAAGCTAAATTTTAAATTAACAAAGTATTCCAAAAAAGGAAGAATATATAGAGATCTGGAAAAGGCAGTGACAAAAATGCAGGTCCTATCAAAAAGAACAAAGAGTTAAAATTTATATTTAAAAAAGGATAATTCAAAAATGAGGTTTTTACATAGATCTGAAAAAAGCAGTGGAAATTAGAGATTAGAGACCTAGTGTCCTATCCTCCTAACTGGGCAAATTATTTGACCCCCTTGTGCCTTATTTTCCTCCATTATAAAATGAGCAACAAGCTGAACTAAACTATCTGTAATATCTTTTCTAACTCTGACATTCTCCTATACTGCACCCTTTTAAATCTTCTGGTAACCCCATGTCACATTCAATATATTTAGCAATAATGCTGCAGATACAGAAAAGGGATGATCCATGATTAAAGACAGTATGGTCTTAGGGGTTTCATGGATAGTATGGCAAAAGCAGGACTCAAACCCAAGCCTCTGACTACATTCAAGTTACTCTTCATTATAGCAGCAGAGGCAAAGTAGAGTAGGAGGAGATAAGAGATCTGACCTCAGAGTTAGGGAAAACCAAGTTCAGATAATACTTCTGACACACACTAACCTTCAAAGTCACTGGATTGCCCAATGCCCCAGGCGGCCTTCTAAAACTAGGTTTCCCAGAGTGATCATCTGCATTGGTAAAAGGCATTTCTTCATCCAGAGGTTCTTGTATCAGTCAAGTCACAAATCTGATTCAAAATTCAAAACTACCAAACATACCTTAATCCAATTCAACAAGCATTTTCTAAATAACTTTAAGGTATAAGATCTTATGCTCAACATGGAAGAAAAAAATTTTTTTAATCATTTCTTAACTAGTAGGATTTAAATTCTTCTAGGAAGTGAAGGGTGATAAAGATGATGGAACAGTGGTTACATCTATATAAATAAATAAATCCAAAGTTAATTTAAAATCATTTTAGAAGTAATTACAGCTCTGGCTACTGGGAGAATTGGGAATGACTTTCTTGTAGATGGCACTTAACTGATGGAGATTTGCAAAGCATTCTGGGAAAGAAGAAAAGATTGTTCAAAAAAAAAAGCACAGACATCCAAGATAGAATAGCACGTACAGGGAATTGGTGGGTTAGAATGGCTAGAACACTTAGTGAATAAGGAGGAGTTACGTGAAATAAGTCAGGAAAGATAAGAAAAAGCCAGACTACAAAAGAGTTGTATTTTATACTAGAGGCAATAGGGAAGCCACCCAACCTTCTTGGCCAAGGGAATGACATGGTCAGCCATGTGCTGACTATCAGTATAGTTGATGTGGCAGCTATGAGGCAGACAGATGTGGAGGAAAAGAACTGAACACAGAAGTGAACTTTGTTCTTGCCAGGTCTTTTTTTATTTTCAAGAACTATATTAGAACCACATCTCCCCTATGCTGTGCCTGTGCAATCAATTTGAGGTAGAGACACCAATAGGAGTCTACGGCAATAATCCAAGTGAGAGATGATGAGGGCCTGAGCTAGGGTCTTATGCATGTGAGTGGAGAGATATCATAGAGGTAGAATTAACAAGACTTGACTAATGATTACAATAAGCCAGGAGAGCTGCCGTTAGGAGAGGGAAAAGTCAAGGATGACTATAAGGTTGGAAAACTGGGTGACAAGAAGGAAGTTTATGCCTTCAATCAAAATAGGGAAGGTAGAAGCAATGTTAGCTGGAGATATGAGTTCTGTTTCAGACATATTGAGTTTAAGCTATTTAGTGGACATCCAGTTGGAGATGTTCAGTGGACAGGTATTGTTGTCATTTGTCCTTCGTTTTCAAGGAGGATCAGACCAATGACATCACAGGGTAATGTCTTGACTCATGTGTGAATTGGATTTAAGTAAGGCAGAGGTGCACAATGTCATCAGCCTCACTCTCTCTTTCAGAGTCATTGAAGTCCAGTGGCAAGACAGAAGTCAGGACGACTGGTTATGGCCCAGGATGCAGTGGATGACATTTCCATCTTCAAGGACTGCACAAGCTCTAAGCACTCCATAGTACCTGCTTCAGTCATCTTCATGGCTATTGGAACAAATTGTTCTCATCCACTCATTCCACAAGGAGAAGTCTTCACAGACGTCCTCCCAACTTACCAACAGGTTTAAGGCCCATCAATTACCCTCAACCTGGTTCAGCCTGTCTGCCAAGATGGTTTACCAGGGTGTGGCCGCTGTGTATGCTACAACTTGTAGGAGACAGAGGTGAAAGTTGAGTGGAAATCAGATGGAAACCAAAGATAGATGAGCAGCCCCAACAAGGGTTGATCAAGCCCTTATACCAGAGGTGCTAGTCTTCCTTGAACACCCACAGACCCCCCAATGGACAGATCATATAGAACAGGAGCTCAAAGGAGGCTATATAGATCTTAGAGTTATCTTCATGCAAAAGATAATTGAAGGGGTGGGTGGCTAAGTGGTGCAGTGAATAGAGCATCAGCCCTGGAGTCAGGAGGACCTAAGTTCAAATCCAGCCTTAGACATTAATACTCACTAGCCATGTGACCTTGGGCAAGTCATTTAACCCCAATTGCCCTTCCAAAAAGCAAAAAAAAAAAAAAGAGAAAAAAACAGTCTAGGGGCTGGCTAGGTGGCACAGTGAATAGAACACCCTCCCTGGAGTCAGGAGGACCTGAGTTCAAATCTGGCTTCAGACACTTAACACAAAAACTAGCCATGTGGCCTTGGGTAAGTCACCTAACCCCAATTGCCCTACCCTCCCCTTCCAAAAAAGCCAAAAAAAAAAAAAGATAATTGAGACTACAGGCCCTGATGACAGCAATAGAGAAGACAGAAGCCCTGGACTACTCCCATGCCCCAATTCCACTTACTCTACTATACTATCTATGGTCTTAAGACCCCAGTTTGTTTAATTACACAATAATTATATAATCACATCTCCTATATGTAATGGCCTCATCATTGCATGATATCAGAAACATACTGCCCAATTTTCCTCTTCAGCTTCCATGAGACAGAACAAGAATTCTTGTAGAGCAAAAGAAGTCCTTTCATCCTTCCTTCTATTATTTCTGCATTCAAATTGTATATTTATTCTGTGAAAATATTATCTGCTTAACCTTATACCTAATTTCATAAGCGAGTCAGGTAGTCAGTTTGCACTGAAACAGTTCAAACAATTCTGTACAAGCCCTCCACTTATGTCAAGAAATCAGAGGATTACTCAACAAAACTTTTAAATTCAACAAGTATTTTCATTTACTAAGCACCCACTGCATGCAAGAGCACTGTACTAGACAATGGGTAAGGGATAAGATACAATCATAGTGTAGATAATCTAGGACATTTTGTCTCCATGGAGACTCTATTCTAATAGGGGACTATGACACATACATAACCAATACCAACAAGTGCATACTAAGTTAAGTACAAGCTTGTGTGGCTAAAAATCATCTGCTGCAACAATGTGACTCATCCAGGGTCTGATAAAGTACCCTACTCCTTGTCAAATCCAACCTCTTCTCTTCTGCTCTTGACATTCCTTCCTCTCTCCTCTGGAAAATTACCCCTGTAATCACTTCTTCTCTGTCTCATCTTCAATCTTTCTTTAAACATGCCTAGATTGGTTCCATTAACGAAAATCTTCCCTTGCCTCTGTCATACACACAATTCATCATCACATAGTTATTTTTTCTTTCATAGTCAAACTCCTAGAATAGGTTGTCTACATTCATTACCTCCATCATCACTTCTTAGACTCTATTATGTATATGGAAATGCTCATTTTATTTGGTGATAAGAATTTTATGAAAATGAACCTCTCTTCATTCCCCTAAAAAGTCACCCCTCCTCCAAAATTCTCCTGTTCCATGGAAGGTACCACCATAATCCCAGTCATAGCTATACAACCCTATAATCAGACAGACTCTCTCTCTCTCCCTCTCCCTCTCTCTCTCTCTCTCTCTCTCTCTCTCTCTCTCTCTCTCTCTCTGTCTCCATATAGAATCAGAAGTCAAGGCTTGTCAATATGACTACCACAGGACCTTTCACATTCAACATCTATTCTCCACTCACACAGCTTCTACCCTAGTTCAAACACTCATAAACTCTTGCCTGAAGTATTACAATAGCCTCCTAATTGGTCCCCTTGCTTCTATTCTTTTCTCTCTTCAAGCTATCTTCAACCCCAACTGTTTTTCCTAAAACACAGACTTGATCATGTGATACCTCTTCTCAAAATCATTACTAGCTCTCTATTGCCTCTAGGATAAAATAAAAATCTTCAGGTTGGCATTAAATCTCTGTAAAATTTGGCTTCCACCTATCTTTCTAGTGTTATATTGGATGCATTTGTTGATTCACTTTCTGTTCCAGTTACACTAACCTATTAGATCTACTAGCTGTTCCCTGTATATGATATTCCAATTCCTGCCTCTCCAAGCTTTTGCATAGATGTGGATGACCTCCTTAGATTTTCCTTCCTCTAGAATCCCTAGCTTTCTTCAAATCACAACTGAGAGGGCACCTTACATGAACTGTTTTCTGATGCCCTCAACTGTTAATACTCACTCTCTCCTGAAAATTGCATTGTATTCTTTTAATATACTTTACATGTATTTTATGTATACAGGCTATATCTGTCCGGCAGAATGTAAGCTGGATGTCAGGGATGATTTCATTTTTGGTTTTGTATCCCAAACCTAGTACATTACATTGTACATAGAAATGTTTGTTGAATTGAATGTACTTGAAAACTTAGAACTATGTTGATGTAAAAAAAAAATAACAAAAGACCAGATATTAGTACTTTGGAGACTTGCTCATTTGTTTTTCATTAGCAACTCAATAGTTGTGCAATTCTAACCAAGTTATTAACCTTTCTGTATTTCAATTTTCTTTTTTTTTTAAATAAAATGAATCTAAACTAGCTATGATCTAAAGTCTCTTCTAGTTCTATGATGCTGTGCATTTATTTTGCTTTTTTTTTTTGGAGGAGCAATTGAGTTTAAGTGACTTGCCCAAGGTCACATGGCTAGTAAGTGTTAAGTGTCTGAGGTCTGATTTGAACTCAGGTTCTCCTGACTCCAGGGCTGGTGAACTATTTACTGCACCACCTAGGTGCTCCAATGCTATGCATTCTTTAATTACGGCTTTACGAGGGCATCCATTGCAATGATATTTCAAGATCTTGATATTTTTATTGTGATTTGAGACCTTTTTAATGTTATGAATTGAATCAATAAAAAATATACACAATAAAACTATTCTTTATCCACCATTATACAAAGATTCTTGAATTTGACATGGAATCCAGCCATCAAAGATATGGCATGTGTTCACAATCATATATCATTACCTAATATACAAATTCTAGATACCATCAGGAATTTGTTTCCCATGCAGACGTTTTTCTTCAGGGCTGTGAATAAGGCAATGAAACAGTCTAAAAGTTCTCAGAAGTTAATATAAACCAAATCTCAAGTTACTCTGGCAACAACATAATAGGTATAGAAGGATGTGGTCTTAATTCCATAAAGAATGATGAAAAGTATTTGGCTAAATTCTCTAAAGAGAAATGTGAATTATTTGGCTGATTAATTATAGGATTAAAATTTGAATGCATCGGTTTTTCCCATTTAACTAATATTTATACAATTTAATTTTGAAAATCAAATATTATCATTTTAATTCCTCTTATTAATTTCTAAATTCAAAACAGAGCAGAAATAGCAGAGTACGATATAAATCACATGTCAATACTGAACCATAAGCATGAAAAGATTTGACAGCCATATCACAGAAAAAAATACAATGGAAACTCTTACCACAGCCACGGCCACTGCTTTCCAAAAGTTTCTGGGCATTGTTCTTGGCTAGGAAATTCAGAAGGAAAAAAATTAAGAAAAGCTTTTAAAATTATTTTGAATAGAGAGAGAAAAAATTCTCTACCCACTCCCTTAAAAAAATTTTCCTTACTTTACTCAAGAAAGAAAAAATTAAAGATTGCATGAAGTGGTTATCCACCAGTTTGCCCCATTTCATCAGACTACAAGTCTATCAAAAATAATACTTAACTGTATTTCAATGTAGGAAGTACTATCTGCTACCAAATTATGCACTTTTGTCAACAAACTTCAGAGAAGAATAAGTAAAATCAGTTTTCAATGCCAAAATAGTGGGAGGAAAGCCTGAATTGAAGAAATACTTGCCATACTGAACACATTTATCATAGAATTTTTTCACATAGTTAATGTACAACTCAAATGCAGAAATAATGCCTGCTGTGTATAACTGGGAGAGAAAAATTTTCCCAGCCTCCACTCTCTCCCCTATTCAGTCTATCCCACACTCTGCTGCTAGACTAATTTCCCCAAAAGATAGAGTTCATAATTTCAATTCCTATCTCAAAAAATTCCAAAGAGTTCCCTTTATACACTGAATCAAATCTAAATTATTCATCTAAATTCTAGGCAATTCATAATCTGACCCCAAACTGACTTTCTAACTTTCCATAGTACAACTGGACACCATGAATTCTTTTTTCTCTTCAGCCAATTCTCAATTTCCCAATGTATGCTTTGCCAGCTCTGTACTTTTGATCATGCTGTTTGTTTTTGCATGAAAGACCTCTGATCTATGTAATCCTATTCACTCTTAGGCACTAAGGCACTAAGAGAGGAGATGGAGTGTCACATATAAGGAACAGTAAGTCAGTTTAATTGAATAATGAATAAGCCAATTTAACTGAATAATAAAATAATTTTGCTGGGAGTAAAATGTTGTTCATTCTTCATTTTCAAAAAGGACCAGTAACATCATGAGTGATATCTTAAGTTGAATGTGAATTAGATTTAGGTGACGTAGAGTTGCTCAAAGTTATCAGCCTCACTCTCTCTTTCTGAGTCATTGAAGTCCAGTGGCAAGACAATGGCATAGAATGGAGTGGATGAACTTGGCATCTTTGATGCCTATCCAGTCTCTAAGCACTACACAGTGTCTGCTTCAGTATACTCCTTCATGGCTGTTGGAACAAATTTCTCTCAGACATCCATTTGTCCAGGAAAAGTCTTCATATGCTTGCAGTAGACATCCTCCTAATGCATTACCTACAGATTTGAGATCTATTGATTACTCTCAACCTGATTTAGCCCATCTGCCAAAATGGTTTACCAGGGTGAGATTTGGGTTAATCAGGTGGACACCAAAGGTGGCTGAGCCACCCTGAAAAGAGTTCGACAACCCTCACACCAACGGTGTTAGTTCTCCCTGAATACCCCCATACACCCTGGAATAAAATGGAAGAAGACTAGAAAGTTAGAAAGGGTCTACATTAAGAAGAACCCTAATGTCAAAGAGAGTACTTTATATTTGACCCTGGAGATTACTTAGCAGAAGAGTGACATGGTGAGACCTTTAAGAAAATCACTCTGACAGCTTGGTGGAGCATGGACTAGAGGGAAGAAACACTTGAATCAGAAATATCAATTCAAATATTATTGAAATAGTCTAGATAAGAGATAATAAGCACCTGAACTTGGGTGGTGGCTATGTGAGGTGAGAAAAGGAGATGAATACCAAAGATGTTGTGAAAATAGACATAATAAGATTTGAAAATGGACTGGATATATGGGGTAAATGAGAGTGAGGAAACTATAATAATACTTAGGTTGCAAATCTAAGTAACTGGAAAGATGGTGGCACACTCGAAATAATAAAGAAGTTTTATAAAGAAGAGAGTTTAAATGGAAGTAGCCATAAAAGGTAAGTTTTCTTAGGGACACCTTGAATTTGAGAGGCCTATGTGATATCTGGTTCAAGATGTCCAAAAAGCAACTGGTGATGCTAGACTAAAGCTCAGGAGAAAAATTAAAGATAAACATACAGATCTCAGAATTAACTGGGTAATGAGGCTTTAGTATATTCTCAGATCACCAAAGACTGATGCATCCATGTGGGAACTATAAGCAAATGTCTTCTGGAAGAAGATATACTTTGACTTCCCTAAAACACGGACTTAAGTTCTCTCCTTAAGCCAATCTCACTTGTGGCTCCAAGAAGCTGTAGTCTACCCAGCACCCACACTCTGGTAAACCATTTTGGCAAATGGGCTAAACCAGA
Source organism: Pseudochirops corinnae (assembly GCA_028646515.1). NCBI lineage: Eukaryota > Metazoa > Chordata > Mammalia > Diprotodontia > Pseudocheiridae > Pseudochirops > Pseudochirops corinnae. The sequence continues at coordinate 140,901,749 of CM053586.1, read as the reverse complement.
TTGAGAGTAACTAACAGGTCTCAAATCTGTAGGTAATGCATTAGGGGGATGTCCCCTCACTATGTAACTAGAACTGACTGTGTCTTTAAATCAGCCCACTGAAGCATAGTCACTCCCTCTTTCTGTTGGTTTCTAGGGGTAAAGGTTATTCATCCACGTCATGAGCACTGTGTACTAAGCTAGGTCCAAGAAGGGCCATCTTCTTCCTCCCTTTAGCTCATGTGGTCCCAAGAAATAAGTTTGGGGTCTGGTCTGTTTCAGGTATTCTTTATGTTTCTAGACACAAGCAGTAGAGTACTTGAACCCAGAAGCTTGAGCCATGGCAACTTTTGAACCAAGATTCCAGGCCAGATGTTACTGCTAGTCCCAAGGGGAAGCCCTAAGAAATCAGAGTGCCTGAACTTGAGCCCAGGGGGACTTTGGTCTTAGAACTTGGTGGAACTGCTGTATAACAGTTGAGTTAAACTTTGAACCTAACCTTCTTCCCTTCCCCGGAGACTTAGGTGGTCCAAAAAGTGATTATTCCCCTAAGATGGTAGGATGGAAGGGGTGATGTTTATATTTCTATTCTTACTATAACTTTGAAGTAAATATTCCTTTGCAAAATCTAATCTGACTTTTAAGTGATTAAACGGAATTAAGTTCCTAAAATTAAGGAAACATAATAGGTGGGGTCTTGAGTCAATGGCAAAGATTTGAAACCCACTATTTCCTCTTAAGGGGTATTGGAAAACCCATGGGAGAGAGGAAATGTAATCTTTCTGGTTCTCAGGCAATGGGGGCCAGGGTAGTCACTATTATATCTGAGTAGGGATGATTATTGAGCCCATAGAACCTAATGGGATCACCAATTAAAAGAGTATAGAAAGAAAAGAAGAGTCTAGGATAGGGCCTTGGGGAATATTCACAGTGAGCAGCATGATGAAGAACCAGCAAAGGAAACTTCTGACCAAGATGCCTGCCTGAAAGGGAGGCAGACTACCCAGTTCCCATACATCTACTCCAGCAAAAATACTGAAATTCACACCAGACAGGATAGTGATCAAATGAGAAACTATAGTAAGTGACTTCTACCACAGAACTGGACAAAAAGTCATTCATAAGCCCTTTGGCAAGTGTAAAGGGAATTGGCAAAATCAGTCCCAGCACAAGTAAGCAAACACAACCCATTATCTCAGCCTGAACAAAAACAACCCAGAGGTATTTATAGCTTACAAGGTTCTGTGTCTCGAAGCAGCAAGAACAGAGCATCACAGAGATCAGAAAGCCCTGGGGGGAACCTGGGAAAGTTCCAGGAAGAAGGAGTGGCTACAGCAATGAGATAGTACTGAAACTGACATGGCCCATGCCACTGGGGCACTGAGGTTCCTACCAGTCTGTCCCTAGATACTATAAAGGACCCTGAAGATTTGGAACTTTGAACTCCAAAGATCTAGTGGAAGGGGGTGTCAACTCCACAAGGTAGAGGTCAACTAGAGAACCCTAGAGACTCAAGGCAAAACCAAGCAGTATCAACTACTCCACCCAAAAGCACAACAGATGGTGTAACTTGTCCCCTGGGATGAATGGCAATTCAGGAACTAAAGCTGGAAAGTTGAGCAAATCAAAGAAAACACCAATCAGCATGAAAAATTTATATATCTAGAGAATCCCTCAAAAGGAGTGACTACACATAATAGCTGAAATAAGAGACTTCAAGAAGAAGAAGAAAAGATTTCCTACAAAGATTTAAGAAGAAATGAAGCAAGGGATATAAAAAATGAAGTTAAAGCTCTTAAGGGAAAAAAATGAGAAGGAGAATAAATAACTTAAACAGTCAACTTTGCCCAAATAACAAAGAGCAAAAAATATTAGAGCAAAATCAAAAATATTGACAAAAAGAAAAGAAAAGAAAATGTAACATGCCTGATACCAAAAACAACTGGCATGGAAAACAGGTCAAGGAGATATAATTAAAAATATAGTAGCCTTAGTGAAAAATCTTTTTTTTTTTAACTTCTAAAGACTGGATATTATGTTTCAAGATATGATAAATAAAAACTTCAAGGAGCTATTGAAACCAGAGAAAAAAGTGAAAACAGAAAGACTACATACATAAATTGACTTCTTAAAGAAATCACAAAAAGATGAAAAAGAGGTTTGTAATAGTGATGCCAACTATATCAGATTGCATACTCATCTGATAGGAGGAGGAGAAGGAAGGAGAAAATTTTGGACCTCAAAATCTTATAAAAGTGAATGTTAAAAACTATCTTTACATGTAATT
>CM053586.1:140848375-140898983 GCA_028646515.1 Pseudochirops corinnae | reverse complement strand
TTTTGGTGTGGGAGTTCTGACTGCATTGTCTTCCTCCCTTTCCCTGCTTTGTTCCTTCTTTTCCCCAAAGAAGGAATCTAGGGTTTGGTTGCTGTTCTTACTTTGCTTCCTATGCTTATTCATGGTCGCCATTCAATGATTTTTGTTGTTGTTGTTGTTGTTGTTGTTTTTTAGTTCTGTGCAACTCTGCTTCCAAAGGGAACAGCTCTGTACCAAATCACTGGGGTTTTCCCAGCTGCCGGGACTTTTAGGAGGCTGCTGGGTTCCTCCCCAGCTCCAGCTCACTGAAAAAAAAGTACCTCAGCACCACCACCCAAGACCATGATGCAGATCCAGGCTGCTCAATGCAGAGAGCACTTTTCCTCTGAACGATGGCTTGGCCCCCCCTGCTGTCTTCAGGCTGGGAGCTCTGAAGAGGCAATGTGGAGTCGGGTGCAGAACTTCCGCTCCCGCTTCTTTACCCTGGAGGCGGCTTGGCTGGAGCCACTTTTCTTCCCCGGTTTTTAGTCAAGTTCCACTAACCTGAGTCCTTTTTTCATATGGCTTGATAATTCTGGATACTGCCACAGCTGCTGCAGATCTGCTGTACTGAAGCTCCAGCCAAGGCGGGGCTCTTCTCGCCCAGCTGGCCATGCCCAGCCCACGGGGCCCCCCCTCCACCCCGCAAAAGCCGTCGTTTCAGGCTGGGCTGGTTTCGGTTCTCAGAGTTGAAATGGTCGCTTTGAGCCGAGCTACTTTCAGCAGGAAATATATCTGTGTGGGTTTTAGAGCCCTAGAATTTGTTTAGAGTCATATTTTTTGGGTATTTGATGTAGCTGTGTCGGAGCTGCGATTTCTTGCTGCTCCTATGCTGACATCTTGGCTCCACCTGCTTAAGGATACTTTTTAACTAAATTTATATAAATCTTTGATTTGCTAAGTCAGTCTCCAGATATTTTGTGCATTTTGTAGTTATTTGGAATGGGATGTCCCTTTCAATTTTTGCTTCTTAGGTTTTGTCATTGTTATATAGAAATAGTGTTTATTTTTGAGATTTTATTTTGTAATCTCTGTTGACTAAGGGTATTTATTGTCTCAGTATCTTTGCTGATTCTCTAGGATTTTTCCAGCGTCATATTATCAGCTAATAGTTATAGTTTATATTCATTTTCACTTTACCTATATTTTATTCCTTTAATTTCTTTCTCTTGTCTTGTTGCTGTTGCTAGTGTTTCTGGAACTATGCCATAATAGAGGGGAGTGTGGACATCATTGCTTTGTAGAGTTTTTGAGCATAAAAGAAGGTTGTACTTTGACTAAGACCTTTTCCTCATCTATGGTGACTTTTGGGGGACAGAAAAGGCCTCAGCTGGATGCTGAGCTCTTTCCCTCAGGCTTAATGGAGTACCTCCCATGCACACCCCCATCCCACCTCCACCCCCACTACTATGTGTTCCATAGTTCCCTGTCCTGGTGTCCTCTGTTCTCTATCCTAGCACCACACTAGTGCTATGGGCTTAATTTCTGTAATTTGGGTGTCTGAGCCTCTGGAAGGGACTTGGAATTGAAGCTTATCTCTATTTGAAGCCCAGAAATTTTCCTGCCCCTTTCCCTCTGTTCCTCTATGCTCCTACAGAGATCTTTTGCAGTGTAGAACACAGCTGCTATGGCACTGATTGTCTGCTGTGACTCAGACATTAGGATTAGAGTACTGTGAGAAATGATTTATGCAGAGAAACATGGCAAGATTTACATAATCAGATGTAGAATGAGGAAAGCAGAACCAAGAAAAAAGTATAAGACAATCAAAGATGAATTTTGCAAAATAAAAAGAACAAGCATAGGCTCCACAAAAGAAATATAAGAAGATGCCTCCTCTACTTCTTTGATCCATTTTGCTTACTTTTTCTTTTTTTTTCTTTTAAAATATTCCTTATGATGATGTGACCAACAAGATGGAGGGCTAGACATTTTTCTCTGATCCTGAATGCACCCTGAACCATATTAAGATGTATTTTGAAGTATTGGACAAAATTAATGAAAATATAATGAATCATAGAAATATACCAGATTTTAAAACTCAGTCATTGTGCACCCCACAGGAATCCTTATGTTTAGTGGCCCTCCATTTCTATTTGAATTTGATACTACTGTCATAGATGACCATGGAGACAGTTGAAGTTCCTTTATCTTTGGCAAATAATTTGTGTTTTGGAGACGTTGAGAGGTCATAGGGATCAGAGGAAATGTCTAGTCCCCCATCTTGTCGGTGAAATCACAAATGCTTTTCTGTATTCATCATTTCTTACAGTATGGTAATACTAATGAATGTAGCAGTATATTACATTATATATATAATACAGCTTATGTAGCCATTCCCCAATCAATAGCCCTCTACTTAAAAGTCATTTTGGAATGTATGTATGAATTTTTTCTATATGGCCTCTTTGGTGTATAAAACTTGTAGTGGAATCTCTGGGTGAAAGGGTGTGGGCATTTTAGTCACTTTATTTGTATAATTCCAAATTGTTTTCCAAAATGGTTGCACACCTTGTGGAGAGCCTTAAATGTTACACAGATGACTTTTTGTTTGGTCTTGGAGGCAGTAGGGACCCACTGGAGTTTGAGTAGGAGAGTATCATAGATAGAATTGCAATTGAAGAAAATTACCTTGTGACAAAAGCGGAGAATGGTTTGTAGTAGAAGGGATTTAAGACAGGGAAATCATTTGGAGGCTGTTGCAGTAGTGTAGAGGTGATGAGATCCTGAATTACAGTAGTGGCAATGTGATAGAGAAAAGGGGACAGATGTGAGAAATGTAGAGGTAGAAAGGATATAAGCTTTCACATCCAATTGATTATCTGAGGTAAAGGGGAGAGAAGAGTCCAAGTTGTGAACCTCAATAATGGTAATGTGGAAGAGGGGGATGGATTTGGGAGCGAAGGAAAATGAATTTTCTTTTGTACGTGTTCAGTTTGAAACGATGTGTCGTAATTGAAATGTCTAATAGACAGTTGCTGATTCTGTACTACCACTCCAATGAGGTGCTAGATCTGGATACATGTTCAGTTAATAACAGGTTGAACATTTTTTAGGCCCTGGGCTCAGTACTAGAAATACAGATACAAAGCAGAAGGAAAGACAGTTTCTTTCTACAAAGATGTTACATTCTATTGGGGAAGACAATATATAAAAAGAAGGTGAGGAAGGATTGGAGTAGGAGGTGGAAGTTTGGATATTTACCCGCAGAGGAATGAAGACATAGTAGCCCAGAGCATCCTTCTTAAATGGAGATTTTGAAAGGAGCAATCCAGTGAGAGGGAGAGGCCACAGGGCTGGGGAGGGTACTTCTAGGGCTTGACTGAATTTTCAGAATGAAGGAATTTCTAGGGCATAGTAAAGAAAGTCTAGAGTACAGCCTGGAGAAGAATGAAGACTTCTGTATGTAGATCTAGAATCATCCACATCGGATATTTGGATGCCTAGGAACTGATGACAGTCACCAAGTGTGCAAGGGTACAACAAGAGAAGGACCCAGGGCCAAGCTTTGAGGTACACCCACAGTTAGAAGCCAGGCTGTGCATGAAGATTCAGCAGAAGGGATTGAAAACAAATAATCACATGAACAGGAAGAAATCCAAGAGAGAAAAAAAGGAGAAAAGATTATATCACATGGGAAAAGGTGACCAACATTGTCAAACCGTGCAAAAGCTAAGAAAAATGAAGATTGAAAAGGGCTTGTGTATATGCTAGTCATTGGAGCATAAGCCCCGCTGGAGTTTCTGTGGATAGTAGTAGGTTCCTGTTGAAGTTGAATTATTAGATGGTTCCTGGTTTCCGCTGGACCCAAGTCACACACTACTTCACTTGACTGTAGGGAGGGGTATTGTGTCTTGGGATTTCCACTTGGAGGTGAACCTTGGGAGGAGGCAGTGTTACTAAAGTTCCTTTTTCCCTTTTTTTAATGTAGTGATGCAAATCTCCTCAGTATAGAAGAGGATAATGAGTCTGACACTTCAGAAGGAAAGAAGGTAAGTTGAATTTTTCATAATTAAGTAGCATCAAAACTGTTAAATGTTTTAGCCACTGTAAATCATTTTTTTTCTAAGTCTAATCCTCCAGGAATTTGTAATTTTAAAAACCAAGGTACAAATACAAACAATAGCATTTATTCCCAGATTCTTGTTATTATTGATGTTGTTTTGCAAGACCTTTTTAAATAAAAAGATGATATTAAGTTTTGGAGTCTAGGTTAAGGGATGTGAATTAACATTCATTTGCTAATGGTGTTCCCACAGCTGTTTATTAGGATATGTAAAGGAATATGGTACATTCACCAGTGAGGAAGTTCACAGAAGTTTGCTCTGCTGAGTTGAACCAAAGATGAATGTAGGTCCAAGTTTTTTATACAATAAGAGAAGTACTAGTCAGTTAACAACAGAGGGGAAATGACTAAAGAAAGAATCAAACATTTAGGTAGAGGTAAGCATTAGGTTTTGATTGATCAAGAGGGTTTAAAACAAATGTCATTACATTTAGGTTGTGTAAGAAAGCACAGTAATTCACAGTGTAGAAGCAATGGCAAATAGATAGTATAAGCCTCTGTAGGTCTAATCTGTTGTCTTACCTCCCTCAACAGCTAAAAGTGCTTTTGCAGCAGTTTAAGATGATTGTAGGCAGGAGAAGGTCATAGTGTCATGGATTTGGAATTGGGAGGGCACTTTAGAGATCATCAAGTCCAATTTTTTTTAAAATTTTATTTATTTTAAATGAGAACTAAAGAGGTTAAGACTTGGCCCAAAGTCACACAAATAGCAATTTGCAGACCTGGGTAGTCCGTCTTACAGATCTTCTGAGTCAGCTCTCAAGCCATCCCACCGTCTTTTTCATGATTGCTGGCCTCTGCCCCTCCTGCACAAAGGACTTGAACTGCAGAGCTGAGAATCGTCATCCCATCTCTGTTAATGTTAATATTCAGACCAGTGTTGAACCTTGCTATTATCATAAAGCAACACTTCCAACGGTAGAGTTCTTCACTGGTCCTAAAGAAAATACCACCAAGAAAAATGATAAAACTATTACTATTCCAGAAGGAGATCCAAACTTTCATACCTATTGATACTTAACGCTTAGTAAAGGGATTTAGGGCAGCTAGATAGTTCATTGGATAGAGTACTGGGCTTGGAATCAAGAAGACTTATCTTCATGAGTTCAAATGTGACCTCAGACATTTATTAGCAGTGTGACCCTGGGCAAGTCACTTAACTCTGCCTCAATTTGTCTTCTGTAAAATGAGCTGGTAAAGGAAATAGCAAACCACTCCAGTATCTCTGCCAAGAAAATCCCAAATGGGGTCAGGAAGGGCTGGATCTGGACACAACTGAAATGGCTGAACAGCATATTTAACCCTCGATGTGTATCATTTGGGTCTAGTGGTAATATTGAGTGAAATGTATGGAATATTCTGGGCCTTTCTTTCAGGACTTCCCTTATTATGTAACAATAGATCGCCAAAACAAGAGCTCAGCTGTTTGAAACATCTTAACAGCAGTTACCCTCTGTGTGTTGCTGAGGTAGTGTGGGAGGGTTTGAGTTGATTAAGAAACTACAGAATTAGGATATTTGAGAGAACATTAATATATATCCAGAAGTACTGTAGCATGAGGGCATGAGTTGAGTTGAGGGAGACTATTATTAGATCAGTCATTAAATTCAGTGAGAAAGGAAGGAGAATATTTTGGGGTTTGGTAGATAACAGCCACCTGTATCTGTTTTGGTGATAAATTTAGACAGAGTGAAACTAAAAGGAGAAGGTTGTTTAGTGATAGTGATAGAGGGAAGGTCTGGAAGTGGTACTGGGGAGCAAGAAGTATTTTAATTTTCCTGGCAAAAGATTTAGGGGGGGAATATGAGTGCAGGTGCAAGCAGCATTGAAAAGAATGGCCAAGGATATGCCCCGTTATTGGTAGAAGGGAGATGACATGCTTTTGGATCAGGGAGCCTAGATGTAAATGATTTGAGTTCCAGAAGATGGAAGAAAAATGAATAGAAGAGGTATAAAATGAAGAATGGGAATACCCAATTTTGAATTAGTGTCTTGCTAACAGTATGGATCTGTCATCTCCTCACATTAATATGCAGTTTTTGTTCTAGATATGGGGTAGACAGAACCATACAAGGAGCATGGATTAAATGTATAAACTACTTTCTTAGGGCACTCACCCCACGTGTGAGTGTCAGAGGTGCTTTCAAAATTCATTGTAGGTGACAGTTTCAAATCTGAATTGTTCCCAAAAGGTCCTCTGTGTTTCTTAATTTTATTTTTGTGGAGTATATTCTTCTTGAATGTTACCTTTATGGAGAAATTCAAGACCAATATTGCTTGTGCATAAGCAACATAATTCTAATAAATTTCCCCTACCTTATATATTTTCTTGTAGAGCACTCACTAAAAACATCCTATTTTCAATAATGAATCTGGTCCTCAGACATTTTTAGATTATTCCAGTAGGTCCATTTACCTCCCAGTGTTAGAACAAATGAAATACTCTATTGAATTGAGTTGTTGGAATACTTTTTAAGTTTAACATTTTTAATGTTTTATTGATGCTTTTTGGCGTTTTATATTTTTAGCATTTCTTTTTTCAAGCCCCTCACCCCCTGTCCAATAGAATTTTGCCTTGTAACAAAGAGTACTCCTTAGCAAAACATTCTAACGATTGACCACATAGACAATGCGTTTCTAGTTCTGTATGCCAGTCAGCTACTTCTTTACTACAAGGAGAGAGTTAAGTTTCATACTCAATCTGAATTCTGATGATCTTTGTGTTCATTTTGTTTACATTGTTGTTGGTCTTCACTTTACATCAGTTTGTCTTCCTGTTGGTTTTTTTTTTAGTGTTTTCTTATAGCATAATAACCATAAACCACATTGCCACAATTTGTATATTCCTCAAGAGTTTTCTTAAACAATTCTTAAGCATTGAAATTTTGGATGATGCTCAGAGTTAGAATATGGAGGCAGAGGGAAGATTTTCCAGTTTTTGAAAGTGTAATTTCTAGGTTACTTGTTTTGTGGGAATATATTTGTGTAATTACCATTTTTAATAATTTGAAGAAAATGTGAACGACTGTAGGTGCTATATCTGTAATGTCTCTTTCAAGCAAGAATTTCATCAACATTTATTCAAAAGAGTAGGTTCCTGCCACCAAAATTGCTTCTGCTTTTCCACTTACTTTTCACTTTACACACTAGCAGAGGCCAGCATCTTTGTGAGGCATGATTAGCTCAGATATTTGCCCAGTTACTCTAACATATTACTTTATTTTCCCATCTTTATCCTTGTTCCTTCTTCTCCAAGTTGGTGTGTCAGCTTCCTACTTCTGCCCTAGGCCATTCCCACCTCTCTGACTCTTTATATATCATCTTTGCAGGTAGTTTTATGGGCTTCTTTGGCTTTCTCTGAAATTTTATCAGAAGGGCTAATTTCTGATGCTCAGAGCTAGGCTAGCTTGTTACTGCATACATAGCCATAGCTATGTCCTCTTGTATCCTCTGATAATAACTCCCATTATGTCCATACTCCAGTGAAATATTTGCAAATGATACAGAGTAGACAGTGTACTTGAACAATATGTGAACAGACATAAGTTTCATTGTCATAACTTAGCATGGATTATATTGGGGAGGTTTAGATATATAGTGTTGACACGACTCTAGGACTAAATGCAATTGTAGCATTAGTGCATATAATAATAACAATAAGAGCACTTAGCAATTTGACAATAGGACATATATAAACTAGTAGTTCTTAATAGAGCCCCTTTGCCAATCTGAAGCCTATTGACCTATTTTCAGAATAACATTTAAATAATAAAAGAAAATACATTGAATTATAAAGGAAACCAATTATTTTCAAATACAGTTATAAATTTTTTTTGTTGCCAGAGCTCACGTTAAGAGCTTCTAAATAAACTGAAGACACCTTGTGAAATACAAAAACATAGCATAACAAAGCAGAGTTAGAGTGGCCCAAATACATAACTCCTGTGTGGCATACTATCACATAGCACAGAAGTATAACTGCAGTAAGTCTTTGGTATAGAAAAGCAGGTTATAAATATCACATAATGATACAAGTTGTAGCTGTATACAGAAACATGCACTATATGCACTCCCAGCTATGGACATTGTTTAGTTTTGTGGGCAGCCATAAGTGCCAATAAAACCTGGTATGTGTAACAGGGCCTCTTGAGTCTGTGGATGGCTCAAGTCAGCTGTTAATATCTACAGAATCTAAGTTTGAGATGGTAAACTGTCACGGTATCTAGGATGTATGGGTTTCCTCTTCCTAAAAAGTCTTCATAGCTAGAAAGCAAACCTGGAAGAGGGACTGACTACCTCCAAATTCAGCCCCCTTACAACTTACCTGAATGAATAGCCACAGCCACCACCTCTGGACTTGAGAAAGAATTGATTGACTTTCTCCACTTTCTATATATATTCAAAAGTCAGTTTCTTATTCTGTATCCTCATCATTTGATATTATCCAGTTCATGCAGCCCTTTTATGCAACTATTAAGTAGGTTTTTCTTTGAGTCCTCTTGTGTATCAATCCTTCCTGCTGACCAGAGAATACAACTCCTCACTTGGCAATCAAGGATTGTGGTGTATTTACTTTTAGGGCCCTCTGGGTATACTTTGTAGCCTTGAAAAAAACAAGTTGGCTTGTTTTTCAGAGACTTTGTATAGGTTACTTTTTGTTGCTCCACTGTTTTAGGCATTCACTGTATGCTGAGATTTTTTAGCAGCTGTCTATGGCCATAATTAAGATCTTATCAGTAAACCTGAGCCTAATGATATTTCTTGTTTCTGTTAGTAATTTTCAGAGGTGAGGCTTATGAGTAAGCCTTCTTTAGCTGATGTTTTAGTTGAAAGAGATGGACTGTCAGACTCTGTATCTATTCATTCTTCTAAAACTCCACAACACATGCCAGTGGACAGTCAAACATGACTTACCCAAACATAAACAGCTATTGAAGTAAAACCTATGGCATCATCATTCTGGTAGCATTTTCTGCATGTTAGAAACGTCACATGTTTTTATGAATGAAATTTCTGCTCAGGCCTCAGGGTCCCCAGCATGTTCAGCAGTGTGTGATTGAAATGCTCAGGTTATGGGATCTCCTGAGGGTAGCAAGGTATAATTCTATAATTTCTGCCAAGGCCTTTAATCTCCTTAAGTAGTTTGCTTCTAGTCTCTCCTTTGGTCTTAGTGGATCCTAGCAGGGGAGCACAAATGCAGAGAAGTATTTGTTCTGCAGTTCCTTAGCAATAGAGAATAGAAGAGCTTTCTGGTTCCTGGTCAGATATTGTGAGAAACAGACTTTTGGGGTTCACAGGACTTCCAGGTAGAGTCAGGGAGTTAGCCTGGGAGAAACTTCTGCTGCCCACTGCGTCCCTTTTTGGGGACCTTCAGAAGGATCCACACGCTATACACCTTAAAACAGCAAACTCCCTCTCACTGAAAGAACTGAGAAACAGTGTGCAGAGGAAGGTGTTTATTTACACTTCCTGCAAGGAAGTGGCCAAGGCACACACCCACCCAGATATAGAAGCTGGAGTGAGGGTCTACAAATTCTGTCCTTCCTGGTAGATTTAGGATTAGTTAAATTCCTCAGATTCCTTACTTTATTTCCATATATATATTCTATATTCTCTGTGTGTGTGTGTGTGTGTGTGTGTGTATATATATATATATATATATACATACACATAATATGCACACAGAGAGTGAGATTCCTCATACTCTTCACTTTATTTCCTTCCCTTAATGTATGCAGATTATACGTAGATTACAGAGGCGTGGTAGTGAAAATATGTAAGACCTGACCTCTTCTAAGGTCAGAGCTGTGTACCACACTCCCGCCTTTCTAGTTCCCTCTGGCCATTGACATAGTTCTAGGAAGACCAGGGTTTTAGTAAAGTAAGATAAGCGAGGGCTTCCCCACAGCTATTGATTATCTTCCTATAACTTTTGTGGAAGCAAAGCAAGATTCCATTGTATTCACTCTTATAGGTATGCTTTTGTATAATAAATTAAATGATCTGTCATCACTAAGATGTTGCTTGTGTTTTTCTTATCTCCTTCCACAGATAACAGTTTTCTCAAGTATGCTCTTTTAGTTAATAGACTTTTTTACTTAGGATACATCAGACATTAATCTCACACTTCTTATAACTACCTGCTAACATTTTGAGCTACTGGAATTTGTGTCATAGTACCTTAACTCATATTTGACTCATTCTGCTGCTGCCCATTTCAAACAGGCAGCATCTAGCTTAGTGCTTATTAAAAAATTCTTGGGTTATTGTCACTCTATACTTGAAATTGAGGACAAACCCTTAGGATCAAAACTTCTCACTTATAATTCACTTTGAAGCAGGGATTCTTAAACTCTTTTTGTGTTATTAAATATTTTGGCAGGCTGAAACCTATGAACCCTTTCTGAAAATAATGTTTTTAAATACATAAAACAAAATACATGGTATTACAAAAAAAAAAACCTAATTATATTGAAATAGTTATCACTTATCAAAATATTTTTAAAAAAATATTTTCACAGACCTCAGGTTAAGAACTCCAGGTTTAAAGCCAAGAACTCCCATTTGTACAGGAGATAAAATGTTTCCCTTTAAGTAAGCCTTTTCCTGGCAAATGTAATAGGTTACTAGTTGAACAAAAACTTTGTGTAGGTTCACTCCATTACGGAATTAACTTTTGCAAGTGTTCCAGCACTAGCGGTAGGTTATGTTGATTTGGGATTTAACAAATTGAATTCTGGTCTCTTAATACAGTTTATTACTTCCCTTTATTTCTTCATTTCAGGAACCTACCACTGCTCTACTGTCACAGTAGCATATTCTATCCAGGATTTGAGAGCTTTTCAACCATGAATGGGGAAATTCTCTTAAAGAATAGCAACGTGCCATCGAAGAGTCCTTGCACTACTTTGTATCTAGCTTGCTGTCCATCTCCAGATCTTAGTTTTGCCCATGTAGCATCTTCAGACGGTCTCCCTCTGAAAGGGCTCTTAAAGTTTCATTTCTGTCTCTTCTTCTTCAGTGAAAGATACAGAGTACAGTAGAACATTCCACTAATGATAACTAATTTAAGTCCAGTTCACTTCATTCCTTCCTGTAATATTTAACAAGTTATCCCTAACCCTGCTTCTTGCCCAGCCATTCACAGCACAAAGTGAGGTTTCCTCAGCTGCTTTATTCTGTCAGTTAAGTAGTGGTAACAAAAGTTTTCAGAAATCAAATTTGAATACCTCGTGCTAAGACACTAAAGACCTTAACAGCCATGTTATTCATTCTAGCTTACAACAATACATATCAATGCATAGATAATCAACAGTTATTCTTATAAGCAAGCAAACTATTCCACTTTACCATCAAATTAGGGCATTAATATAAAGTTATGATGAAATAGAGATTTCTGTTCAGAAGGAAAAAAAAAGCATCAAATTTCAAGATTTTCTCCAACATACTGAAATTTCACCAAAAGGCATATAATTTTCTCAGGTGAATTTAAGAATCCACACTTAAAAAAAGATAATCCAAAACTCAGTTCTCATAGTTAAACAACAGGGAGAAATTCTGAGCATTTCCTTGATCTTGGCCAATAGTGAGGACTATACCAAGCACTGTGTTCAAGGCAGTCTTATACTTTATGTCTCAGAGGTGAATGCACTGATTTATTTTGGACCGGGCTATCAAAATAATTAGAAAAGTCACTGCTAATGACCTTTAGTACTGTACTTTTTTACCTTCTTTTTTGCAAAGTCATAGACTTTTTTCTCAGCACAATGCTTTTATATGTTTTTCCTCACAGATGCTCTCCCAGCCTTTTGCAAGTCAGCAATAACTTGTTTTAGTTTCTTGGCATGATCATAGCATTCCTTTCCATCAGCTTCTCGTTTCTTCTTATTTAATTTGCAGATTTTCTGTGCACCTTCTGGATCCTGGTTCATCCAGTGAAGAAATATAGTCAGGTTTTCCAATGTATGTTCCATCTAAGATTAGATATTCTTCATTCAGTACAAGATAATGGTCAATCAGCTTCCTTTTGGAGGTAATATTGCTTGCATCATTGTTTGCAAATTCCCAAAAAATGGCCGATTACTGCTAAAGCAACCTGATCATCTAAATTGTACCTGTTAATATAGCCTTCTTTATAGGATCAGCTTAAAGAATTGTATTCTTTAAGTACTCTGAATGTAGTGCATAAACATTCCATTGACAAGAGAGACATAACTGAGTCCTTAAAGTTGTGTTGTTTAATGTTGGAAAAAGTATTCAGGCAAACTTTTCAACCAGTTATGAAATTTTGTTTTATTTGAGTTTCACATGTGAGTGATCAAATAACTGTGATTTAAAAAAAAAAAACAACCTTTTTATTCTCACCCACATTATTTCAGTTTTTTACACGGACCATTAATTATTTTGCATTTTAGACTGATGTAGTCCATTTGCCATGAGGTAGTCTTGTCTTGTCTTAAGATGATGCCATAACCCTGTTGAATGCTGTTGCAGTTTCTACTTGGCTTTAGCAATCCTAATCTGATTAGTGGCATTTGTGAAATAAAAGATTAGGAGATTAGGAGGAACAACTATGTGCTCCATGTTCTCCATTTCTTATGGGTATCCTTCAGTAAATTTAAGATCATCCAAAATCATGACAATTAAAATTTTGTCAAAACATTTAACTAGTATAACAAAATCAATGTCCCCATTTACAAAGTGCTAAGAAAATTTTAAGCATACGAGACAGTTTTATACAAAATGCTACAGTAACAATTCAGGGTTAACCAGAAAGATGATAGGTGTATAAAAATAAAAACAAGCAACTTTCTTGACAACTCCAGGGACCCAAAGCCTAACATATATAAAACAGGCATAAAATCTTCTGGTTTTTCCAGCCAACACATGATAAAGGGGAATAGTAATAATCATAGCCCACATGGACAAAAAGCTTTAAAGTTTGAGATGTTCTTTATATACATAAGCTTATTTGACCCCCTAAAACTGCCTTTTAAGATAGTAGTTTTTGTTTTCCCAGGAACCTGAGGTTTAAGAGAAGTTAAGGGACTTGCCCAGGGGTCACTCTACTAAATGGCTAGTATCTGAAGCTATATTCAGACTCACATATTCCAAGTGTAGTACTTTAAACATTACTTAAAACTATGTGCTAATCTCTTCTAGCATCCAACAAAGGCACAATCCTATCTTCCTCCTCACGCCTGTGTTCTGCCTACCCCTAAATCTGGTGGATTCTCCATTCTGTTTCTCCTCAGGAATATTTTGGCTTAATGACCAAGCCAAAACAGCCCTTGTAAGACATTTCAGGGACTCCCACTCTAAGGACCTTTCTTTGGGCATTTAGAACTGTTTCTCCTTGTCGTTTCACCTTGTTTATTGTTGAGTTATATATGCTGTCTCTCTCATTTTCTATGCCAGTCTTTATGGCTTCTAATTTCTCTGTTTTGTCTTAAATTCCAGTATCATCATTGCTTCATAGAATCACATAAATGTAGCCACATAAATGTAGCCACTACCAGTGGTTCTCAACCTTTCTGATGCCGTGACCCTTTAATGCTCATGTGTGCGCATATCTGCATGTGGGCAGACCTGCCTAGAGACGGATAGAGAAGCGGTGTCTCGGTTCCTAAGACCATCGGAAATATGTGTTTTCCGATGGTCTTAGGTGACACCCCTGTGAAAGAGTGGTTTAACCCCCAAAGGGGTCGCAACCCACGTATTGAGAACCACTGCTCTAGAGGATAAGGGACTGGAGTGTTTATTTGTTTGAACGTTTTTGGTTTTTTAGGGTTTTTGTTTTCTTATTTTGACTCCTTACTTTGACCTCCTCTCCTTGGGAGAAGAAAGTAATAGTATTGGGGGATAAAAAAAAGGGGAATGAGGGAAGCAGGAATCAGGTCCCACCAAGAGATAGCTATCAATTTGGGACATTGTGGTCTGTTCTTCTGGAAAAGAAAATAGCAAGGATTGGGAGTAGAGAAGGGAGTATTAGAGTCCTAGGAGTGAGTCATGCTGGAGAAGAATGGTTTGCATAGAAACACATTTGTTTATAGCAGGGAGTCTTAACCTTGGTTTGGGGAAGTGGGTGTAAAAAAATATTTTGCACTTAAAAGCATTATTCAGAGCAGGGGTCCACAGGTTTCATCAATCTTCAATTAATGGCTAAAATGCAAAAAAAGGTTAAGGATCTCTGATTTAGAGGGCCTCAGGATACTTTATCCTGAATGAACAGGCTTGGAGTTGGACTAGATTAATTAACTCTGGATATAGAACTTGACTTCTACATGAATTAATATTTCTAGGAATAAAGTTTCTTAGAAGAAGACCCTTTGTTAAAGATAGGTATAAAAAGATACTTCGGGGAGACATCTGTATATTCACTAGTGGGTGTGGCTGGATTGATGTATTGCTTTTATTTTCCTGAAGTTCCATCTCATATAAAAGACATAGAAATAAGAAGGAATTTGTAAGCACAAAGCCAGTGATCAGGATACAGATTCTAGAGTATAATAAAGGGAAAGGAATAAGGAAGAAGAATAGTTAAGTTTCTTGGAAAAAGAATACCACAAATTAACGTAACTTAGAGTAAGCAGTAAGACAAGGAGAATTTTATACCGCACTCATCTAGATTAGAAAAAGTTTAAAAACACAGAGGAAAGGAACCTCAAGAAATAAGGAATTGGAATGGATAAAGATTCAAGGAAAGGATTGTAGGACTGTGAGCAAGTGATTAGATCATTGTCAACAAAACAAAACACAAGGACTGCTTGCTAATTGTTAGGGGTATAGTGGTAGAATACTAACAAAATTTATGAGGGCAGATTCAAATTTTAAAATTGTAAACCCAGAATGGGGATGTATCGGACTGACCAACAAAAGAGAAGGCTGAATAAATGAGCAAAATCCAATTTAACTAAAAGAAACTTCAACATTCTTTTCTCAGAACTGGACACATTGAACCGAAACAACAGATTTAAAGAGTATTAGGGAAAAAACTGTCAGGCCTTCGGCAAATTTTGAATTGAAATATTAAAGTACATCAATAATCTCAGTATTCCATGTTATGAAAGTTTATCATGTCCCAAGTCATAAAGACATTAAAAATATAAAAAAAGGTAAAAGTAATAAGTAATCCCTTTTTTTAAAAATAAGTAATCCTTTAAAGGCTATAATGAAATTAGGAACCAGGAACAAAATGATGCCTTTGATTTCTCTGTACTTGGCAAGTAGGAAAGGATGTAGCATCTCAAAATGGGATATTTTGGCAAATATTCACAATGCTTGGAAGAAGAGAGTGAACGAGACTTTTTATTACTATATAAGACAATTGCATAGAAGAATGAGCAAGTTGTTACATAAAGAATTGTATATTAAGTGACCACATTCTAAATATACAGTGGGACAAAGAACAAGTCATAAAAACCATAAATAATTACAGATGGGCTTATAACAAAATAATTTATGGAATGTAGCTGTATGTGCTGTTTTCAAGAAAAATGATCTTTGGGAACATTGAAATAAAAGAAAGCATTAATGGCTTGAGTGTACAATTCACATATTAGAAAATGAACAAATTAATTCCAAAGTAAGCAGAAAAGCAAAAAATTAGAAAGTAGAGAAATAAAATTGAAAACAAAAAAAAGTTTGGATTGACAAACAACACAAAGAAATGGAATTTTAAAAAAGATCGCTAAAAATCTATAAACATTAATTAATCTGAGCAAAAAATGAAAAAAAAAATTAAATTGACAAAATAAAATATGAACCAGGTTTTTTCACAAAACATAGAAGAAATTAAAAGAATTACCAGAAACTATTATGCTCAATTATATATCAACAAAAAAACCCTAAAAATTTAAAGGAAGTCATGGCAGTCTATAGACATATAAAATTTCCAAATTAACAAATCAAGAAATAGTTCTCTTAATTTAATTCCATACAACACAAGTAATTCATAAAGGAATTACCAGCGCCAGAAGAATGTACAGACTAATTCTTTTAGAGCAATTAATAACTATTCAACAAAAGTAACCGTCACTGCTAGAGAAAGAAGATATTCTCCAAACTCCTTTTATAATTTACAGGTCTTTACACCTAGACTAAAAAAAGTTTTAATACCCAAACCAAAGAGAAAACGAAAACTATTGATGAGTGGAAACATTTAAAATGTTCAGCAAAATGGCTAGCATTGTTTAAAAAAAAAACTTCATTATAATCAAAGTAGATTTCCACCATCAATACAAAATGATTAACTTGTTTTAAAAAGCATAATCAGTCACAAATAATACAAACAAGAAAAAGATACGTAATTATAGCAGTGGATTTTTTTTAAAAGCACCCTTAAAAGATAAGTATGGAAAAGCCCTTATTTAATATAATGAACAAAAGCTCATATCCAAATTTAAGAGTTTAATAGTATTTGCAGTGGAAAAATACTGATTTCTTTCCAGTTAAAGAAAAGGATGAAGTGAAATTAGCCCTCTACTTGAGTAATTATTTCACATAATAATAGAAAATCTAACTATAGCAAGTAGACTAAAGGGAAATTGGAAGATAAGCAGCAGGAAGAGACAAAAAATTATATGCATTTGCAGACTTCCGAGAATCGGGGAAGAAAGAAAGTATTGTTGACAGCAACTTAAGTGTCGTCATGTTACGAAACAAACCTGCAGATATAAGTACTACAGTATGTTAGAAAAGACAAAAGGAAACAACAGAAACAGTTAACTCAGTTACCAAAAAAATTGCATAAAATATCTGGAGGTCAACCAGTTGATAAACTCAAGATTCACATAAATATAGCCATAAAACATTTTACTAATTACTATATATATATATATATAGTGTCTAAGGGCAAATTTGAACTCAGAAAGATGTCTTCCTGACTTAAGACCTGTTAACTCTGTTCACTGTGCCACATAGTTGCCTATGAATCAGGAGGACCTAATTTGACCTCAGTTACTTACTAGCTGTGTGACCCTGGGCAAGTCACTTAACCCTGTTTGCCTCAGTTTTCTCATCTGTAAAAGAAGCTGGAGGAGGAAATGGCAAACCATTCCAGTATCTCTGCCAAGAAAACACCAAACGGGATCAAGAAGAGTCAGACACAGTTAAAAGAACTGAACGTGGCATCTTATCAATTGTTATATTGTTTCCTGGTTATAATATTCTATGCTAGTAAAGGGGCTACAATTACATAAAATGAAATAATTCCTTCTTATAAGAAGCTTACAGATAACTGGAGAGGGGGTAGGAGTACATATATATGTGTGTGTATACACATAAGTGTCTATATATAGCATAAATATAAAGTGAATAAATATAATTTCTGCAAAGTATTTACAACATAGTTTGGAGGGGAGGAAGGGTGCATGCAGTTGGGAAGATCAGGAAATAACTGGGATCCTTTTGCTCAGGTAGAAATTAGGAGGGGAATATGTTCACAGATAAGAGGGAAGACCCTCTTGTGGAAGGGCACAGAGAGAGGATATAGGAATGTTTTCTGTGAGGAATAAAGTGTGGGAGAGAGAAAGATATTTTGGAACCTGCTTGTGCAAGGCCAGGAGTTTGTTTTATTCTAGAGGCATTACATAGTCACTGGAATTTATGGTAAAGGAGTCATGGTCAAAAACTCTGCATAAAGAAACTGTTCATACATCTTGACCCTCCACATTTATTTGTGTGTGTGTGTGCGCGCGCGCACGCACACGTGCATGCGTGTCTGTGTGTTTGTATTTGTCAAAGACAAAACGAAAGATTCCACATTCAAGCATTATTTTAGGCCTTAGAGTTATGAGCTTGCATTTTGCTGATTAAGGTCTGGACTTAAGATTCGTTGGTGTATAGAGTACTCAATGGGGAAACACCCATCTCTCCCAGTTGAGGTTTTCCTAACTGATGGGTCTCTGTTATACCATTCTACTTTCCTACAAAGTTGTGTAGGGTTGTAAAAGTTGTCATAATTTGTACACTAATGAATTGACCATTTTAAAATTTCCCACTTAAACATTAATTGTTCCCCGCAAACACTTGCTTCTATTCCTAGTAATTTCATTTATTATAAAATGTTGGTCACTACTTTTATTGACTTTCCTATAAGTGGTCTACTTCTGGTGACAGCAATATTTGGGTAACAAAGACCTCCTCTCGTCCCAAATACTTAGCAACTTTTTATGATAGTTTTACCCCAAAGAACAACAACTGAAATGAAGTGAATGTACCTCAGTTGAAGAAATTACTTAACAGATTATGGTAAAGGAACATAATTAAATATTGTGCCAAAAGAAATGACAAATTAGAAATTTGGAAAAAGAAAGACTTTTAAATTTAATACAAAGGGGGAAAAGCAGACCCAGGAGAAAAATACGCACAATGTTGAGTTTACTGTAATGTGTAAAAGAAAACAACACTTTATGATCTCAGATTAAATGTATTGCCCAAAAGTGGATTCAGGGGAGAAACGAGATGAAGGTTATGTTTGTCTTCTCTCAGTAGAGAAGTGATGAAAAGATTGTATCTGTGGAATGTTTTATATTCTGTGAAGCAAATTTGATTTTTTGGTTTTACTCAACTTTTTTCTTTGTAATGGGAGTGATGAATCAGGAAATAACAATGGTGCAAACAAAAAGACTTCAATAAAACACTTTAAAATGGGACAACCCACAGTTATTCAAGAATTAGATAGTATGGTGGTACAGTGGGGAAAGGACTAGATTTGGAGTCAAAGAACCTGGTTTCAGATTCTGATTTTGCTATTTACTTACCTGTGTCGGCTTAGGTAAGCCCTTTACCTTCTCTGGTTCTTAGTTTTCTTAGCTGTAAAGCGAGAACTAGGTGCTCCCATAACCCTTTGTATTTTAAATGTATGGTCCTGTAATTCTCTGATCTACTACTGCTAACACCAGGGAATTAATAAGCCTGGAAGGGGCTGAGAATTGAAGTTTTTTGGTGTTTTTTTAAAGTGGCATTAAGATGATCTATATGGTACTAATTTAAGAACTTACTTGGCTTTTTCGAATCTTAATTTTCTGAGACACCTTTGCCAGCTGGTTTTTTTCCCCCTAAATTGTATGTTCCAGCTTTCACATATCTCTCAGTCTCATTAAATATTTTACGAAGGTTAACACCTTAGCCAGAATTTTATGTTTCTTTTTCATTTTTGCTAAAATTATTTTATGCAGATGAAACCTAATTTTAGCAATGAAAAAAAATTAGTGTTAGAGAAATCATAGTTAAAATTAAAAATATTTTATCCAAATATATGAAGGCTGATTTGATAGCTGTGCTATCTTTGTATAAAATAGTGAGGTTAACTAATCTTTGTATAAAATAATAATGTTAACTAGTGATACTCAACCTAAAGCTGTTATTATTAGGAATAATGGCTTTACAATGCTTTATGCTGTTTTGCTTGGTCTTGGGCATGCATTTGCAGGACGGTTTCATCAACTTTAAAGTATGACTTTTATTTCTTTTAAGAGAGGCACGAAATTAGGTCAACTCCTTCCCCCTCTGTAACTGAACTTTCCACATGCTTCATTTTTTAAAATGCTGCATTTGAAGTCAGACAACTTCACAACTTTCCTACTTATAACCATTGCAACCTTTGAGGCATGTGAGAAGACTTTTCTGGGCTTCAGGGTTCCTCATTTGTAAAATTAGGGTATTGGATTAAATGTGACTCTAAAGCCCCTTTCAGTGCTAAATCTGAAGTGTTGAGCTTATGAATTTGTGCTACCTTAGTATTAGTACAGTGCTCTGAGTTGGCAGTGTGATGTCATGGATAAAGTGTTGCACCATTTCATTCTACTCAGTAAACTCCAGTGGCTCCCTCTTACTTCTCTGGATCAGAATCTACTGTTTGCCATTTAAATCTCTTCACAACCTGACCAGATCTCCTTCAGAATCAAATATAAAATATCCTATTTAGCTTTTAAAGTCTGAAATGGTTCCTGTTTTTCTTAATCTTGTCTCTTACCCTAAATCTTCTTACCTTTAACTGTCCTCTGCCTACTCTGTGGTCTAGTAACATTTGGTCTTTTAGCTGTTCCACATGACACTCCATTTCCTAACTTAATGTCTTTACCAGATAGATTTTCCTCTCATATTTAAAGTGCTACTGAGTCCCATTCCCTAAACCTGGAATATTCTTCCACCTTTTCTCTTACTCCCTTAGTTTTTCTGGCTTCCCTGAAGAACTAACAAGATTCCTGTCTTCTATGATCAGCTGTGAATGAAGAACATATAATGAAAAATGCTCTCTATACCCAAAAAAAGAGCCGATAATGTCTGAATACAAATCGAAGCATGCTTTTTTTTTTTTTTGAGGTTTTTGTTGTTGTTTGTTTTTTGGTCTGTGTTTTCTTTCACAACATGACTATTATCAATGTTTTGCGTGACTACACATGTATAATCTATATCATGAGGGAGGTGGGGAGGGAAGAAGGGACAGAATTTGGAACTCAGAGTTTTAAAAACAAATGTTGAAAATTGTTTTTTACGTGTAACTGGGGAAAAATAAAATACTGAAAAAAAAATTCTGTCTTCTGCAGGATGCCTTTCCTGGTTCATTCTCCTCTAATTCTTACCTATCCTCTGAGATTCTATATCTATATCTATCTGTATCATATATAGATAGTTATTTAAATGTTGTAGCCCTGGAGAGGGCTACAATGTTGTGAGCTTCTGAAGAGTAGAGACCAGGGACTGTCTCCAACACTTAACACATAATAAGCTCTTAATAAATGCTTGTTGACGATTTTTCTAGGCCTCATTTGAGGAAACTGTAAAATGTCAGCAGTCAGACTCAGTGGCTGAGGCCCCTTATTACTCCTTATCTATGATCCTGTGAACCCTTTTAACCAGCCATGGGTGCCTCTGGTAATACTCTCTATACTTTGTATTTTCTTCATACGGGAACTTGTGCAAATATTCAAAGATAATCAAATAGAAGATTCAAAACTTTTCATTCTGAGATGAAATTGATATGTCTGTTGCAAAGAACAAGTTAAAATAGAAACACATTTGCCTTTGCCTTTTTTTTGTATCCCCAGTGCCTGGAACATGCTAACTGCTTAATAAATGTGTGTTAAATAATCGATTTACCAAGACAGTTTACATTTAGGATCATAACACCCTAGATTTCAAACTGAAAGAGAACCTTCTATTCTAAGTCTTTCATCTTTGCAATTCAGGAAACTTAAAACTATAAATATTCAGTGTCTATTAATGTGCCCAAAGTTAGATTACATAGATACATAGGTAGCAAGTATCATCCAAATTTAGATCTTTTGACTTTAAATCCAGTTCTCTCCACTGAACCACCCTGCTTCCCTATAAATTATAGTTGATTCACATAAGCAGGGAGATAGACTTGTTTATTTATTTATTTGGCTTTTTTGGAGGGGAGAAGGCAGGGCATTTGGAGTTAAATGACTTGCCCAAGGTTACAGGGCTAGTAAGTGTTAAGTGTCTGAGACCGGATTTGAACTCAGGTCCTCCTGACTCCAGGGCTGGTTCTATTCAGTGCTCCACCTAGCCACCCCAGTAGGCTTGTTTATTCACTGTTAATATCCTAAAGAAGAATTTGCCTTCTTAGCCACTCTATCACTACTCACCCCCAAAAGGAACATGAACCAATGCTTTCATTGCACGTTTTCCATGAATTTTCAAATGTTTGTTGATACTTTTATTTCCCTATTCATTAACTTTTATACCTGTAAATTGCATTGCAGTCACAGCATTGTCGATCTGAAGCTGTTGGTACTAGTTCTGGTGACTACTTAAAGACATATCTAAGACGAAACAAGATTGGAAGCTTCAGAACTTTGAAAGGGAACTCAATGGGCCTTAATATGTTGAACAACAACAAGAAACTGAGGTATAGCACTTCCCAAATTAACGTAGTAATTATCAGTTGTATAGATGAATAATATTGAAAGCATTTATTTAATTCCTTTCAGAGCATCATGCATAGTATTTACCATCTATAGTCATTAAATCAAATTAATTTATCTTAAAAATAGTCTTATGAATAAGACTCCAAATCTTAAACTTTTTTGACAAGTCATTGTCACTTAATATTTAATGCTTGAACATTCATTATTTTAGTAAATGTTTGTAAATCACCAAATGATGGGAAATTATAATGAGTGCAAATCAAAAGCTAATTAGTTAAAACTGCTGTGGTGAACTGACTTAATTGGTGCATTATTTCATCACAGCTTCTATAGAAATGTTTAAGCTTTGAATTGTTACAGCAGAATTTCTCTATACTTAGCTTTTAAGGGAGGAAAAGTAAAAGGTGTGGGATTGATCCCATTGTAGAACTGTCCTTGTTCTAGGCCTTGGGAATGAAATGAATCAAAGCATGTATATACAGAGATTTCTTCATGGAGTGCTACAGTCTTATTGCTGAGTCTCAGTAAGCTGCCACTACTCTGATTTTGGTTTAGTGTTGTCTTGGAATTTGTTCAAACTTAAATGATGAGTTTCAGCAAGATTTAAATCAAAGGACAGATCTAAAGTATTCCAAAAAGGTATTTGGAGAAGATAGTAGGATGTTGAATTCATTTATAAATATATTTCAAAGTATTGTAGGGCCACATTTTGATATATTATGTTTTTTCATAAATACAATTTATTTGCTCTGTTGAAACATTAGTTCTTGTTTTGCTGAATCTCTACAGTGAAAATACAAAAAATATTTCACTATGTTCTGGAACCATAGTGCATGGTAGACGTTTTCAGCATGCTAATGCACAGATACCAGTAGTAAAAACTGCAGCACAAAGGTAAGGATTCCATTTTTCCTTTTTGTTTTTTTCCTTCCTATTTAGTAAACAGTGTTTAATCACAGTCATTTCTTGTTTTTCCTTTAAAAAAGCACGCCTTTTCCTATTTGGAATGTCAGTTGTCTCATGTAAATGTTTAGGGAAATAATGAAAATAAAACCTTGAATCTGAGCATTTTTTAATATCTACTTATAAAAATGTTTAAACTCTTACTTCTGGAATAAACAAGAGTGAACACATTTTGTGATCAAAAAGCCATAGGAATCTTCAACAGAAAAATGTACATGCTTATATGAGAACTGTTTTCATTTATTGATGCTTTGAAGATACCATTTTTAGTGTTTTTTCCACACATTTTTTTCTGTTCACTTTTTCTGTGAGTTACCTAGAAAATAAGTATTGCAAAGTGATCTTGCAGTTGGAGGGCAGGGAGAGATATTTGATATTTCTGTTGGTTTATAAATGTTTTAGATAAAATTTATATGAAATGTTTTTAACATTCAAAATTTTCCCAATGTTTTTAGATTGAGAATTTCCAAATTATGATAGAAATCTATAACTACTGATAATTTCCTACTTTGTATATGTGGATAATATAAGTCTTGTCTATTAAATCATAATGTAGCATTCTACAATTGTCTTTGTGAAAACGGAGACCATAACAAGGTCTATGCTCATTTTTCCATTTTTGTAGCTGTGACAATTTCCTTTAATCAAAATTATTTACTATTTCCCCAGAGATTACCTTTAGACATGGTGAATATAACTAAAGTATGAACTCTCTGTTCCTTATATTTATGAAAACTTATGTGTTTGTTTTGAACATGTAATAAAATTATATCACATTAGACTATCATGGTTTCGATTGACTTGGTAAATTATTCTGCATTTTAGCAGTTTTTAGCAAAATTTAGCAGACCAGTTTTGCTGTTCTCATTGATTTTGAAAATACAATTTGAACCTTGGAAACTGAAGTTAAGATAGAAAGGAATGTTTTAAGTTGCTCATTAAACATTTTCAAAGGCATCTGTTTAAAGATGTAGGATGTTTTCCTTTTTCAATTTAATCAGAAGTCCTTAATGTCTTTTACTATATTCCAAAGTATTAACTAGATAATTTTATTTCATTTTATCAAAATTTGGAAAACTAGGTTTGTCATGTGTCATAATCTTCATTGAGTCTTAGGTGAAATTTAATACTCTTGGTGATAGTTTTTCGGAAATAATTGTATAATGTCCTCCAAAAATACATTTTTTTGAGTCCTGGAATCATGCTTCCTCATGATCACTGTTGAGATTAGCTTGGTTTATAAAAGAAAGGTCACCATATAACTGCCTGGCTTTTAGAATCCATCATTTTGTCATTTCTGAAAAGGATGGCCTAAATCAAATAATTCCTTTTCTTTTTCTTCATGTTCCAGTTGCACTGGATATTATCCACTTTGTGGATTACATGTGGTAAATTGTAATTATTAGGTTTCTTTATATGTGCCACCTAGCATACCTTTATTACGTTACCTTTTAGAGGGAAATGTAAACTTACTGTAATATTTGCCTTAATAATTACATCAAGGATCTGTGATTTTGTCAATGGAGTACCAAGGCAGATTGGAACCCTTCTATAATCCAAAAGATTTGACAGTTATCTATGCCACTGTATCTTAATACATCTAGCCCACTCCCATCACTTCCCTGTGCCATGCTTTCCCATACTCTCATATACACACCATGGTCAGAATGACTAGAGTTTTTAAAATGCAGTTGGTTAGAATTAATTACCCTTCATTGAGGGTCTGAATGATACCTCTTTACATCATGCAGTGATTCACAGAAGAGACATCTAGATCTAGTTAGTAATAATTCAGTCTTTGCTTCTGTTTCTTTTTTATATAAAGTATGTGTAGTAGTAGCAAAGTGTTATACATGATAACTAGATTGAATTAAACTGCATGAAAAAAATAAACCTGATTTGGTTATTGAAAATATTCCAAAAGGAAATAACATTTTAAATTTTTTTTTAGAAAAAAATTAGCCCTGCCAGATGCAAGGCATCCCTTTCTTGGACTTAAGATTTATTTCTACCTCATAATAAGCATTTCAGGTGTCTACTTTAGCAATTATGTTACTAAAAATGTTGAACTTAAGGTTGTAGGGCAGGGTGTGCAGAGGCTTTTCAATTATTATAAGGTCCTGTGCCAGGACTCTTGGTTGCTGGCATAAATTGACCCCTATTGCATAGTATCGAGTGTAGGAATAGTCTTATTAGTCTTTAATTAAATTAAATTTAATTAATTAGTCTCTAAAAACTTAGTCTTTACTTTAAGGATGTGTTCAGGAGATCCTTTTCCCTTCCCAAATCACTTCGAACTGTGATTTAAAGGAGATGCCCATAACACCCCCTTTTCAATTGCGTTTATCCGTAGTTTTTCATAATTCACTTACTCAACCTAAATGATACAGTCTGACTTTTAAGATACCATTTCTTCTGTATGTTTTCCAGCCATTAAAACAAAACTCAAAAAAGTGCCGACAGCATGCTTTTCGTGTTAAGTAGATATGAAGACACCTATTTATCTCAGAGAGAGTTATTAATGAGATAAACATGTTGATGAAAAAGCAACTTATATATAAATTTTATTAACTTTTTAAAAAATTCAAATTCCTCCCCTCCCCCGCCTTTAAAAAATTTAATTTACCTTCAAAATTGTTAAGCATACATATATATCTAGATTGGTTATGGTGATAGGGAGTAAGAGTAGGGGTAGCATGGAAGATGGATTTTTAAAATTAATTTTAATTATGAGATTTAAGTCTTTCCATTGCTAATTTCTCAATACTAATTTGAGGTAATGCAGGGGAGAGGTGGCATGTAACTAAATGTTGGATAAAGAGAAAATGTAGTGGTATTATTTTTGTTACAAACAATATTATTTCTTAATAGTACTGCTAAGAATGAAATAATATCACTAGAATCATTCTGTTGTTTTGATTCAGGTTGAACAAAAGTATAGAATCTGTTAAATTCTTAGTGGGTTTAAAATTTTTTTTATTTTTTAAAACATGCTAACGCTAAAAATGTCCTTAGGAAATCTGATTTTAGTAATAGTTTGTGCTTGGTTTTCTTCTCACTATTTAGTTTATGCAAGCTCCTTGAGGACAGTAACCTTAAGGTATCATTAAAAAAAAAATTCCCATTCTGGCACCATGGCTTAAAAGCCTTTGTTTTCTGTGGTAAGACGTTAGAGAAAATAAAAATAAATTTGTACACCATTTTGGGTGCTCTCCTTCCTGTCTCCTTTGGTTTATTTCCTTGGGAAGAACAGGGAGACTATTTCATACTTCTTCCCATATAGCTGCACAGGTGAGTACAGGAACATAATAGTCATAGCCTATATATCTGCTATTTGTTTCCAACTTCCCAGATGTAGAAATCATGATAATTTGTGTGGGTAAAAAGATTAAAGAACTGGTCTTGGATATAGGGAGACCTGATTTCAAGTCTTCATCTGACAGATACCGGCTTTGTGATGTGGCATAGTCCTTAACCTCTTAGTTCCCTTGCTTTCTTTTTGTATCCCTAGCATTTAGCACAGTGCTTTGCACCCAGTAAGCTTAATACTTCATTCATTCATTCCCATGCAACTTTTTTAAGAGTAGAGGAAGTTCCTTTTTGGTAGCTCCCTACAATGATAAAATCACAGTTCCAGTAAAAAAAAAAATAACACAATTTGCTAATGCGATTTATTCTTGGCCCATGTTTTTGCCTTCTTAAAAGTTAAAATCAGATTTTTAGGTTAATTTTAAAGGAAATTAATATTTTTTCCCTTGGAAGCAAACTATCATTTTTCTGTATGTGTATTTTCCTTTTAAGAGTTAACTGTATAAAAATAGAATTCACCAAATCCCTTTCCTTCTCTCTTACTTTATTCTCTATATTTGAATCATTACTTTGAATGACTCCAGGAATTAGTGTCAAGTTGATAAACTTTGTTTTTAAAAAGCTTTTTAACTGTGATTTTCTTTGAAGAAACTTTTGAAAAGTCAATTATAGGAAGTTTTTCTAATAGAAGGAGTAATGCAGCATATGTGTGCAATACATATACACATATACACTTACATATACACATATATACATACATGCTTGATTCAGATTTTGTGGCATTTATTGGTTTAATTTTTTTCTAGAAACATTCTTGTACATGGGCAAACAAATATTCATCATTCATTATCTGTGATTATACAGAGTGTTCCTAAAGTCTGGACACATAGGAAATCTCATTAACTATGCATATTTTCAAGAAATGAAATGAATGAAATTTTCAAGAACATTTTATTTAATGAGCATAAATGAGATTTCATAAGAAGATATGAGACACATTGGAAATCTCATTAATTAATTAAATTGATCATATTAATATGGAAAATAGTCCCAATAGTTAATAAAAGCTTTTATTCCACATAAAATTTTCATGGCTAAAATTTATGCTAATTAAATAAAATGTTGTTGAAAATTTCATTCATTTCATTTCTTGAAAATATGCATAGTTAATGAGATTTCCTGTGGGTCCAGACTTTAGGGACACCCTGTAGATTCAAAGTCTACTTTATTTTCAGCAGTAAGGGACAATTTTGTTGCTGCACAAAAGCGACTATAAAATTTTCAAAATTTTTCTAAAATGGCATATAGGTGATTTAAAATTTGAAGATTAAATACATATTTTTCATATCATTGTAGTTCTTCCAATAATATGAACCAAGAAAGATTATTTAAACAACATTAGTAGATTAAAATTGCTTGTTGACTTTAAATTCAGCACTTTGGATTTAATATTATGTGAACATTGACATGATTTTAAACTCGACATATAACAAATATGTAGTATCTTTATTTTTTTTAAATGACCAGATGGTAATTTTTGCATTATTGACTATGATGACAAACACTACAATGATATACCAACAAGTGAGGTTTTACCTCTTACATCTTTTTCTTTTTCATGTTTTAAGCAATCTGGATCAAAAAGAAAGGTAAGCTTAATATTGATGAATTAGAACATGGGACTAGCAATAATATATAAACAAATTGATTATCATCTGGTTCTGAAAAAGTCATCTAAATCAGGAACCAGCATTATAACCTACACATTACTTATTAAAATGAAGCAGTATAAACAACAGGACTTCAGTTTTGTGTAGTAGTATTTTCATTCTAATGCATGGAGATACATTTTCATGTGCAGTCATTATATTTGTGGTGGTATAATTTTTCAGTATTAAGTCAGGTTTTAATTACATTGTATAGTATAAAAGCCTATTCTACTGCTATTCATTGGTAACAGGCTTTCGAGTATAAGGGGGAAAAAATCAAGTTAACATTCCTGAAAATACATTCTATACCTATCCTCAGCATCCACCCTAAAAGAGCAGAGTTCAGTAATTGGGGTTGATGTTATGTCACATCATATACTCTTTATTCATAATATCAGAAAGTTATTTTTGAAAGCAACAAAGAGAAGTAATATAGTTCATAAAATGAAATATTGAATGTGGATGAACTAAGTTGGTTGGCATGCTTATCAGTGCTTTACGGTATTAAGTGAACATTTTAAATTTTAGAGGTTTTTATTCTGTGTTTTAAAGGGAAGGGAAGCTAAAATACCAGTTATATTTTCTAAAACCTTATTATTAAATGAATAATGCTAAATCACTGAAAGGATGTGCATATAGATATGTCATAAATATTAAGTTTCTGGAAAGAGGGCAGTATAGAATAAGATCATCAGAAGAAATTGCAGTTTATAATATAATTTGATAATGTTGAAACATCTGTATCAAAAGACCTTAAATTTAGTTCTTAAGTTTTTAAAAATGTGCTTATTTCTTAAATATAACTTTTTGCCTAATCTTTTCTGGGAAATTTTACCAAATGTATGTCATTTATCTTAAACAACCACTTCTAATATAAACTGTTTTTGAGATTTTAGTGTATTTTTATTTTCTAATTGAAAAGTGGTTATTTAGAAAATAAATCATTCTTTTTATGAAACCAAAAAATATAAGTTCACTATATTTTCAGACATAGAACTTATCCCTTTCTGGCTATTAATAGTTATATCAGATGAAATTTTGGGCTCATTAAACTGAACATGAGCATTTATAAAAATTACTTATATTTTTACTGGTACATGAACAGCTCTTGGGATAGGATTGTACAAGTTCCTAATCTGGTGAATTTCTGGTTCCTTTCATACCCTTTATTATTTTGAAATGGAATCACTAAATGCTTTGCTAAGTTTTTCCCTGGGAAAAGTGGAAGTCTTAAATTGAACATAAATCAGCAACTTACTGACTTTATTCTAAAGATGCTTTTTCGTCATTCTAGGTCTTCATATATAATATAAGAATTCCTATGAAACATAATAGTATCTTTTACAATCACCTCTTTTTAATTGATTTTTGGAGAATAATGAAAGATCTTTACTTCAAACCTTTTTTTTTCAAACATATAAGTTCATTTGGTTAAGAAGCAAAATCTCCAGAGGTTTTTTCTGTGACAGAAGAACTTAATTACTATCTACTCACAAGCTTTTAAAATTGGAGTACTGGAAAGTAATAAATTTTGTCAGGTTTTCCTCCATTAAAAGCAAAAAGCACATTCTGGTAAAATATGTTGTAAGTTTTAGAATCTGTTTTACAAAATACTATAATTTCAGAGTAAAATGCTGGAGTTGACAAAGTTGTATACGCCTATATGAAAATTCTTTCTCTAGAGAAAATAGTGTCTAGAATTATCCTAGGAAAGGTAGGATGTGAACCAGTCAAAGGGTAGGAAGATGGTTTTCATCTCATTCTTCATGCAATAGCCAGTCCTGTGACTTGTATCTTTAATATCCACACCAAACCCATATCTCTCAATACTTCCTCACTTGGCCCTCTCCTTCTACTATGCAGACTCCACACTTCCCTTACATTTAAGACTGTCTGGACCAGTTACTGGGTACCAGTAGATAGCCACTTTTCATTTGGAGGTGAGAGAGAAAAAAATGAGTTGTAATCCTACTTCTCACTTTCCCTCTATTTCCCAACCCCATCCTTCTTCCAAACTTCCCTTTTACTCTGGAGGAGTACCATTATCCTTCTAACCAGATTTACAGCCCCAATGTTAATTTCCTCTTCTCTCATTCTCCTTCTACAGTTATTCAGTTGACAAGTCTTATTGTTTCTGCCTTCCTAACACCTTACAACTTTCTCATTTTTATCAGACAGCTGCCACTTTAGGTCCAACACTTATCACCTATCCTGAATTATAGCTTCCTAACTGTTCTCCCAAGTCTCAAGTCTCTATTCAACTCTTATCTGTCCTCTCCATAACTACCAAAGTAATTTCCGTAAAGTACAGGTCTGACCTTCTCACTCCCTTCTACTCAGTCAGCTCCCATGGTCATTTATTGACTCTGTATTTAAAGATTATTTCATCTTCAGCTCATCCTTTTTGTTTGAGTTTCATATTCCATATACTGTCCTGTTTGTAAGTATATAGTAAGTTGAAAATAAACACATACATGGATGCAGTGCTTAAAATTTTTTACTGATGGTGAGGGGGGTCCATGGTTTTTAAGAAAAAAATTTGAAGAACACTGCTTTAAAGAATTCCTTGTCTAGTAATTTATGACCATTCATTAAATTAACTAAGGAATTTTCATACTTAACTATATTGATAAAACCAATTTCAAATCCAAAGCATTGGAAATCCCTAGAAATCAAGAATATTTTAACCAATTTGATATTAGAGCCACTTGACTTGCTTTTTTTTTTTTTTTTAGAATTATCTTTTATGGTTGCTGATTATTAAATAATGATTATTGAATTCTGCTTCTTGACCGTTAAATTATTTTTACCTCTTCAAAGAGTTATATTTTTTTTGAGAGCCCAGCTTCCACCTCATTTTGAAAGTCATTCTGATTTTTTGAAAGTCATTTTGATTTTTAGATTACCTAAACAGGATGAGGCAGTAGGTAAAGTGGTGTTTAGACTGATTAATGAATTTAGAAATATAGTATTAGCTTATTGTTTATGAATTTATATGCATATGTGGGGAATGATTAGTTTCTTATTTATTCCTAGTCTTACTAAAATTCACAACTTTAATACAAATTGTTATACTTTCAATTAACCTGAACTCTTTCTTTGAAACAAATGCAGTTATTTCCGTACTTTTTAAAATTAAGACATTGCCCAACAGTGTGGCATCTACAATGTTTACCCCCAAAGTGAAAGTGAATTGAAGTTGTATAAGGGGGAAAATTTTTTTAAGCCCCTTTAGATAAGTGATTAATAAATACCTTGTTTGCCATCAACTATATGTGGAGTTTTATATTAGATATGGAGGGTAGTTTACAATCTGGTTGAGAAGTAACATGTACAAACACTCATAACTTAGGAGTCAACTATGTTCCAAAAGTTTGCATTTATAACTCAAAATAGAGAGTGTCCCAAAAGACTTTTGAAACATACTCTGTATGTACCAGTAAAAATAGTGACTAGGATGACAGTTGCCTGACAAAAGTCTTGTTTAACCCATAATGTACTTTAAAATGCTAGTAGAACTAATGTATAGTATACTATCATTTATAAGATTATTTTGTTTTGTTTTGTTTTTGCTTTTTGGAGTGGGGAAGGCAGAGCAATTGGAGTTAAGTGACTTGCCCAAGGTCACAGGGCTAGTAAGTGTTAAGTGTCTGAGGCCTGATTTGAGCTCAGGTCCTCCTGACTCCATAGCCGGTGCTCTTTTAACTGCACCACCTAGCCACCCCATTTATAAGCTTTTTAAACTGAGAAATGGTACAGAGGTTATTCTAGAAACATATCTCTACCACCACCTTCACACTTTGTCACAAAAGATTTCTCCAGATCTGCATAAAAGATGTTACATCATTTTTGTTTTGAGAGATATTTCTTAGAATCACTTATTCCCAGTGTTCTAAATCATGAAATAAAAATAATATACATTTACTCCAGTGATAGAGACTTCAGCTTCCCATAGCCGACTTTTATGTGTGGGTCATTGATAAATGAATGTTTATAAATTAGTGCAATAAGCAAAATGAACAATATAGAGAATAATACAAGTGCCAAAAAAGTGCTGCAATTTTTTTTTTAACATTAGAAGAATCAAGATATTTTAGTCTTCATATTTTAAGATACATATTCTTGGCATGAAGAGGCAGGAAAATTTCAGATAGAGAAAATGAATGAATGAATGAAAAACATTTATTAATTACTTACTATGTGCCAAGCACTATGCTGAGAGCTAGGGATACAAGTAGAAAATCAAGACAGCCCCTGCCTTCAAGGAGCTTTTACATTCTTCTAAGTGTAGACAATTAGATATATGGGATTGGTGGTCAGGAAAGGGAGTTTTAGTTTGGGAAGTCACAGGGATAGTGAGTTGAGATGTAAAGGAACCAGTTGACACTAGACTAACAGAAGCAGTAGTCATATTGATTTGGTTACTGTTCCCAGAGAAAAGGTAGAAAGTGAACTGGGAATGTTAGGCCATAGAATAGTTAAGTAATATATGAAACCTGGGGGGTTGGGAGATCTGGTGTCAACTAAATACAGTGCACCATATATCTTAGCACTGCTTGACTCATTATTCAAGAAAATATCACTTTAAAGCAGTAGTTTCAAAGATTAGTAGATCACTCAGGTAATGGTCTCAGGAGGTTCTGTGGTCTAGAGAGAGCCATGGCATTGCAAGTGAATGAGAAATAATGAAGGTAGATGGTCATATGGGGTTGTAAAGCATGGTCTGTATCTAAATAAAATATGCTGTGTGCAGTGACTGACTCACCAACAGAATAGCAGTGCTTTAACTAAACAAAGTCATCCTGAGTACATTTAGGGATGAAATTATAGGCTCCTAATCTGTACATGCAGATGTCACCAAACTTGGTACGCTAAAATCCTATAGTATGTATACTGGTTTCTAGTGGCATTAGGAACTGCTGCTAACTTACTGTCTCAAGGATATAGAGTTGATAACATCTCCTGTACTCCCTGTAAAACTCAAAAGAGAAGTATCTTTTCAGATAGGTTAAATGGAAAAATCAGAATGCAAATGGAATGCATTGGAAAGTGATATTGGTCTTGAGTGGGATTTGAAAGGGAAAGTATTAGGTAAGATTGAGAACAAATTGTAGAGAAGAATAGCCACCTATAATTTTTGAGCAACCCAGTAGTCTTGTGCAATGTAAATTAGTGGTGGAGAGGTGGAAACTAGACTGATTCGGAATTTCATATAGTCTTAGTGTGAGAATTAAAAGCCTATATTTTGGTTGTAAATAGGAATTGAAAGTAAGAAACATATCCAAGAGACCTGTTGATAAGGACAGGTAATAGGATATGATGACTGAATATGATCAACCGTTTGCTCATTTGAATTAGGAATTTTTCAGTAAAATAGCAGGACACTAACATTAATGTCTTTGTTTCATTGAGAATATAGGTGGGAAAAAATATCAAAAGTAACAATACCTAAATAAAATGTAATGGTCGATGACTCACATATAGGTATTTTGTGTACTAGATGGGCTTTGGCCACTAAAACCACACCTCATTCAAGTAGCTAGTTAAGAGGGTTTTAAAAATTGTTTCTGGTAAATTGCTATTTAAAATTGAACAACTTTGAATAAGTACCCCAATTTTTGGAGCCATATATTTTAAGGAGAAACAAATGTCCCGTTTTCTCAGACACAGTCCTGGGCTTGGAACTATTGGGAAGGTACAGTGCTATCAGAGCAATAAAAAAATGTTAATTTTTGTGAGAAAAAAAATCTTATTTTTCCTAATCCCTTCCAAATTACATTTTTTAATGGACTGATATGTGCAGGTTATTATAGTTACAAAGTTGAAATAAAAAGACAGTTCTTGTCTTTTATGAGCTTACTTTGGAGATGGCAGAAAAACAGGTCATAATAAGAGTATGTGTGTGAAAATTTAAGGAAGATATGAGGATTAGTTAACTATCAAGGGGGATTAATATCCTCTGATAACTCCTGGGAGATGAGCCTTGAACCTTGAAAGACTAATAAAGTAGAATTGATAAAGGGAGTACATTCTAGGTATAGGGGGATAAAGGCATAGAATTAGTAGGATGTGGAGATAATCAGTTGGAGAACAATTATAGACCAGGTTGTCTGGAATAAGAACAGTTAAGGGTCAAGCCTACGTTTAGGTTCAGAGTGCCGAACTGAGAAGTTTGTATTTTATGTGAGAGGCAGTAGGGAATCATTGAAGTTTCTTGAGCAGGAAGTGACTTTGATTAGACTTACGCTTTAGGAACGTATTTTGGCAGCTGTATGGAGGTTTGCTTGAAGAGGAGAGAGAGACTCAAAATCCACTGTCCAAATAGGTAAATGCTGCAGTAGCTTAAGTTAGAGGGGATAAAGGCCTGAAGGTGACAGACGTGAGCAGTGTTATGGAACCCGACTCAGTATGACCTAGCAACTCATTGATTATGAGAAGGTAAAGGAGAGGGGAGAGTTGAAGATGGTTCTAAAGGTTGTAACTGTAGATGACTGGGAGAATGATGATGTCCTTAATAAAAATTAGGGATTTTGGAATTTCATGAGTTTAGAGAAGAAAATTTTGAGTCCTGTATTGGATATGTTGAGTCAGTAATGCCTATGGAACCACCCAAGAAGAGCTGATAGCTAGTTGGTGATACAGAAATAGAACTGGGGAGATTAGGGATGGATTATATATATTTTTGCCAAACTAAACCTCCAGATTCTAGACCTTAACATAGTTTGCTAATTAAAGATCTATAGACTCAAGAACTGAAAGGATCTTAGACCTCATCTAATCCAACTCTCACCTTTTAGAGATGAAAAAACCAAGACACAGAAAGATTAAATAACTTGCCCAGTGTGGCACAGGTAGCAGTAGAACTGGGAGTCAAACAGGGGCCTTTGATGTTTAAACTTTTTTCCTTGTTTGGGGACTGAGACTTCTAGTAAATTTAAGTTTTTCAGTTACAGTATTTCCCCAAAAAGATACTAAAATTTAAGATATGTATCTTTAAGGGAAGAAAAGAATTAGTATTGTACCCACATAAAAGAGTTCACTATTATATTGGTGTTAACATGCCGTTCACTTTCATATCATTGTTGACCAGTTAATGTCATCACTTTTCACATAGTGGTAATCTTGTAGGAAGAACAAATGCCTTTATTTTGTTTTTACATGATGTCATGGATTTAAAGGTGCTTTCTCCTTAATAGAAGTGCAAGTCGACAAGGATTACTCAGTATTTCTCATTTGAACCCAATAGTTCAAAGTTATACTATATTGGTACATGTTAATGCAAAACAGTGGCATTCAAATTTTTTCAGTTCTTTGAAGTATTTCTGTTGACTTATAAATTCATATGTTATCTACCCAGATTGCTTTGATAGCTATCAAAAAACCTTTACTATAACTAACGAAAAAATTGCTGTGGATTTTGATAACATTAGTAAGGAATGTTAGTATTATTCTTGTCAGAAACAAACAAACAAAAACAAAAAACTCAGATTTTGTCATCTTATAAATAGAAAACAGTTACCTACATGTTCCATCAGTCATAAGATATGACTCATAACTCTCAGATACAAGTGGTATGAAAAATCTGATTATTGAAAAAAATTCCAAAAGACATAGCTCTTGAGCACTTGTATTTTCTTCTAGTCCTCATAAAATTACAGCCTTTTAGTTTACTTTGAAATGAAGTTTCACCCTTTTTTTCTATTTTTCTATTATGTTTTCTAATGCTAATTAAGCATTTATTAGGAATATACTATATGCTGGGCTAGGTACTAGGGATACAAAGACAAAAATGGAGCCATCCTTGCCCCTAAGGAGGCTTACCTTCTATTGGGGAAGACAACACATATTTACACACATATATACAAAGTGAAAACAGGGTATTGGGGTGAGTAAAGCATCTACCTGAGTTAAGCTGGAATGGGGAGAGCAGGGAGAGGGATCAGAATAGGCTTCATGTAGAAAGGAATCACTTAGACTGAATTTTGAAGGAAGCCAGAGATTCTAAAAGATAGGGGGTGGTGTGTTTTAGGCAAGAAGACCTGCAAATGTAAAGGCACAAAGACAGGGAGGTGGAGAGTTATTATTGTATATGAGGAACACTTAATATATTCATCGAGAAAATAGAATATATGAAGGAGAATAATGTATAATTTAATTGGAAAGGTAGCTTGGGAACAGGTTATGAAGCTCATTGTATTCCATGTAGTCATATATAATTGATCCTAAAGATAATAGGAAATTACTGGAGTTTGAGTAGGAGATGATATGATCAGACTGGTGCTTTGGGAAAATCACTTTGGCACCTGTTTGGCAACTCGATTAAAAGGGGGAGCATCTAGGTCAGGGAGGAGAATTAGGAGGCTATTGCAATATCCCTTTCAAGAGGTGATAAGGACCTGAACTAGGGTGGTGGCTGTTTGAATAGAGAGAAGAGGACAGATGTGAGAGATGCGGTAGACGTAGCATCCACAATTCCTGACAATCAGTTGATTATATGTGATGAGCTAGAGTGAGGAATCAAAAATGTTACTAAGTTTGAGAACCTGGGCAACTGGAAGGATTGTCATGGACTTGATGGAAATAAGGAAGTTCAGAAAATGGTCTAGGGTTTTGAGAAAAGATGAGTGCTGTTTTCCTCCCCACTTAATAGTATTTTATTTTTTCCAGTTACATGCAAAGATAGTTCTTAACATTCACTTTTACAAGATTTTGAGTTCTGAATATTTTTCTCCTTTTCTCTCCTTCCCCCTCCTCAAGAGAGCATGCAGTCTGATATAGGCTATACATGTACAATCGTATGAAACGTTGGTCATGTTGTTAAAAAAAAAAAAAAGAATCAGAGCAAAAGGGGAAAAACACAAGAAAGAAAATACTATGCTTGCTTCAATTTGCATTCACACTCCATAGTTTTTCTCTGGATGTGGCCACCATTTTCCATCATGCTTCCCTTGAAATTGTCTTAGATCATTGCATTGCTGAGAAGAACTAAATCTTACCAAAGTTGGCCATCATACAATGTTGTTATTACTGCGTACAATGTTCTTCTGCTTCTGCTCACTTCACTCAGCATCAGTGACGATTGCTGTTTTGAACATGGTAAATTTGAGGTGCTCGTAGCACACTCATTTCAGAATGTCCACTTGGCAGTTGGTGATGTGAAACTGAACTTCAGGAGGAAAAGTAGGACTAGATATATAGCTGTAGAAATCATTTTCATAGAGATAATAATTTAACTCACGAGAGCCAGTGAGGTCACTAAGTGGAAGTGTCTATAGTGAGATGATTAGCTGTGATAGAGGGTTGGGGATACCCTCATCAAAGGATGATAATTTAGCAAAGATGCCTGAGATGGAGCCATAAAACTAATGAGAGAACCAAGAGGTAGCAGTATCACAAAACCCCATATAGGAAATAGTATCCAAGAGGAGAATGGTCAGTAGTGTCAGTGGCCCCTAAGAGGTTGAGAAGAATGAGGAAAAGATCATCAGATTTATACCCCTAAGAGGTTGATAAGAATGAGGA
Source organism: Pseudochirops corinnae (assembly GCA_028646515.1). Classification (NCBI taxonomy): domain Eukaryota; kingdom Metazoa; phylum Chordata; class Mammalia; order Diprotodontia; family Pseudocheiridae; genus Pseudochirops; species Pseudochirops corinnae. The sequence continues at coordinate 140,861,499 of CM053586.1, read as the reverse complement.
AAAGATCTTCAGATTTATCAGTTAGGAGATCATCATTAGGAGTAGATTGATAAGGTTATTAGTAGTCAGATTGCCAGTGGTTCAAGAGAGGGGAGAAAGTGGAGGACAGATATAGATAGTTTTTTGTATATGTGTAGTTTTACTGAGAAAAGGAGATACAGGACAATAACTTAAAGGGATGATAGGATCCAGTTAGGGTTGTTTTGTTTTTTTTTTTAAAGGATGGGGGAGCAGCTCTGGAGGTCTCTCAGTTCAGAACCCCTCATTTTACAAACTCCTACATTTTACAGTCTTTAAGAGACTTGCTGAAGGTCACATTGGTAAGTGGCAGAGTTTTATAATTTGAAACAAAATCTTAATACTTATTAAAAGAATTTGTAATTCAAATCTAATGCTCTTCCATTTGCAGCAGGAATGGAACCAGTAGAGATAGATTGAGGATTGTTTTTTTTCCAACTGTCCTTCCAAAACTAGATGTTTTTTGAACCATAGAATTTTAGAACTTTTTAAAAGGATATTGAAACTGAAGCCAAGAAGTCAGATAGTTTAACGGCAGACCAGAAACTAGCACCTTGGTTTCTAGATTCTCAATCTGTTTTTGTTTTTTTACTTAAATCTTATTTCATACTCCTGAAAAAGTGTCAACTTCGTGTGCTTGTTTAGTAATTTTATTTTTTTTAATAAATATTTCCTTTTTTTGTATTTGTTAGAGTGGAAAGTGTGCTTTGGCATTTAATAAAAATGGAGCTGTGGAGTGAGAAGAGTGGGATCACCTTTTTACCATTTCAAAAAAAATATTAACCTAGCATGTTTCTTTTTAATAGCTCTCAGTTTTTGAAAATTTGCTATTTCTTGTCATACCCCAATTTCGGGTAATATGGCTCAATTAACTTTTTAGATCAAATCAAAATGTTTGTTTCTCATAATCTGCATTATGTGTCTTACAATTTAACAGAAACAGTGGGCAGTTAAAAAGGTATATACAGGAAACTGCATTTTAAAATATTACTTTAACCACTTTCATCCTATTTGATAGCCTTTACAACAGTGCCTAGTGCATAGTATCCCTTTGATAAATATATACTTAATTACATCATACCTTTAGGTAAGGAAGAAGGAAAACTTGGGGATATGGGAAGGTGTACACTATCCCTATTGCATTGTATACATAATAAATAGTAGATGGTTATTTTTAGTAACTTGTGGAAAAAAGGATCCAATCTGTTTTGGTATTTTCTACTGTACTTATTCAAAATATTTATCATTTAATAGCTTTAATGTACTAGAAAATAGAAAATGAGGACATTACTTGATAGCCAGAACCCTCTCCCACCTCTAATTTACATATCCTGAGATTATTTTATCCTATAGTTTAAAACTTGGTTTCCTTTCCCTTATCCTTTCCTTTAAAATAACCAGACAAAATTCAGTTTTGTCACTTAGTTCTTTCAAGTAGGCGAGTAGTAAACCAAGTCTTTGTTAATGGTTTCCATCTGTAGTTTTGATAAAGAATGATATTGTGCCTATAATTTTGTCTGATTTGCAAAACACTATTTTTTACTGAATACAAATAATTAGCATTTTCATAAGTACCTGTAATATGTTCATTAAAGATTACTGTGCTTTTGGATATAGATTTTATTGCAGTTAAGTTAAATTCTCATTGTATTCTACCTGGTACATTTAAAAACTGGCATGTTAGTGCTACTTATTCTAAAATCTCATTGACTTAAGTATAAAGTAGTCTTATACCTCAGTATCATACCATTCAAATATATATGTACGTAACAACATTTTCATTTTAAAGTTCATCTTAAATTGGCACTTAAGCTCTGAATTTTTCTGTTAATATCATTCTTTTGCACCTAATATATCCATTGAAACCCCATTTTGCCTTAACTTTTATTTTCATTGAAAATTCTGATCCTGCCTAAGCGGAGAGTATGGTAATAAAAGTGAGTTAATATTGACAATGTAGAGTGATCTGTTTTCTTGGCTATAGTAATTTGAAACCTTTTTCTATATGGCTAAATTACTATGACATGCTTAGTATTAAGCCATAAAAATGTAGGGAATGCAAGATGACTAGAAGAAAAAATTTTACATGGTTCTTAATAGTCAAATGGATACAGATTTCTTTTTTTTTTTTTTTTACCTCTAAATAGGAATAATGTTTTTCAACATTTGGAATCTCTCTTCATTCACCTCCAAGTACTGTTGTTATTTAAGCCAAGGTTATAGAGTATTCTTACATACTATACTTGAGTCACAAACATCTCAGGTAGTACATAAAAACTGTCTGGGCTTGTTCTACCTAGTTGCCTTTTATTTATTGCCATAGTTTAATAATTTTACATATTATCTGCCTTTGGGGTTTGATGGTCCCATTAATGTAGTCTTTAAATATGAAATAGGTGTTAAAGGTTTATTCTATACATTCTAATAAAATGATTTTATTTCTATAAATATATCTGAAAAGAGTTAAACCCAGCCTCTATGTGCTTTCGAACATTTAGTAATATAGTGAGGGGGTATGTGGGTGGGGAGATTGTAAGGCAGCCACTTGGGAAAAGAATTACTTGGATTTCTGAGGATTTTTAAAGCAACAGCCTTATTCCATATAGTCTTATCTCATAATTTTGCAAAGAATCCATGCATTTACTTTCTTTAAAAAAAAAAACTTTTACTCCCCCCCCCCCCTTTCCTTCCTTCCTTAATTTTTTTCCTTTTCTGGGTGGGGGGGGTGGGGAATTACTACCTAAAAGAAAAATATAATCTTTTCTTTTCCAGGAAAGAATACCCCCCTCATGTTCAGAAAATAGAAATTGACCATATTAGACTGCCACGGCCCCAAAGTATAGGTAAATATTTGGCTTTTTTTCTTTTCTCTAAAGACTAAAATAGTATCTCATACATTTAGGTGGTTATGTGTGAAAGATATTAACAGGTGACTCTACCATTTTAAAGTCTTGATCTGAGACTCTTTATAATAGTGTACTAAAAATATTCTGAAATAAAACATGGCTTAATAATTACAGATTATGTCTCTTTACAGCAAACTCTGAAAGCACTAAGTTTTGGGGTTTTTTTCTTTAACTGAACTTTTGTTACATCAGAGATGACTCACATTAAGTAAGATTATGGCCAAGAAATGTTTTTACTGAAGAATTAAAATTATTTTTGTTTGGCATAGATTATGCCTCTTCACCCAGAAGATGGATATAATTATTGGACTATGATGTTGCCTATTTTGTTAATTATAACTTTTTTTTTAGATGGGTACATTAATTACAGCATCTCAAAGGAGATTTATATAATAGATACAGCACCAATTCATTTAATAAATATGAATAATCTTTCATTTCAAATGGTTTTGTGTCGAACTCTTGTTATAATGAAAAATACTTTTTTATACATGGTCAGTGCTATTGTTATGATTGGGCAAGTTTTTTTTTTTCCAAAAGCAACCTTTAAGAAAGTTTATCATAATTTTCTTGTTCAGACTTTGATATTTAGGTAATGTTTATTTTAAAGTGTATTTTAAAAAATAAAATTAAACTACTAAGTAAGACATTGTATCTGTTGTACCAATTGCTTAATAATATGTGTGAAATCAAATGCCAGTGAAGGTTTAGATTTGTGTTGCTGCCTAGAAGCAGCTATATGGCACAGTGGACTGAATCTGCCTAGGGTTAGGAAGACCTGAGCTCAGACACTAGCAAATTTGTATCAGTTTCCTCCAAACTGTAGAATGAGGATAATAGCATCTTACTCACAGAGTTGTGGTAAAGATCAAATGAGATAATATTTGTAAAGTGCATTATTATAATTACTCTTATGATTTACATGTAGTTCAGTATCTAAAAAGATCCATCATCATCATGCATCTCCCTTCTTTGATGAAAATTGTAAGGCCTTTCTACTTTAGTACATGATTTTATGGGTTGTCATTTCTAAAATTATTCATCAGCTTCTCGGTAATAATAATTTCTGTAAACTTCAGTAGATTGGCCCTAGGAACTATTAGAACTTTTGCCAAGCTGGCATAGGCTTTGAGAATCTAGGTTACATCCATACTGTGATGAGAGCCTTGGATTCAGACTTTAGAAGAGATATTTACTGAAAAGGTAAAGAAAGAAGGGACTGACTACTCCATTTCTGGAAGAGTGGTTTTTCCAAAACTTTCATGTTGCAGCAAGCTGTTTTCTTTTTCTCTTCCCTTACCATTTCCCAAACAGTCATCTTAAGGCTTTCTCCTTTTAAAAATGTTAACATGGTGTAGGATCCATTGGGAATGAGTCATTCAGTATACTTGGATTTTCAAGAAAGTTGCCATTTTAATTCTTGTGATACCAAAGTGTTTCATTTCATATATTTTATATGGAAAACTTTCTAAAACAAAATTCAACCCAAGTTTTAAAAATGATTATGAATTCAGCATACAGTTATGGCCCAGGAACTTAATGAAATTATATAGGACAGTCTACTTACAGTAAGTGCCTGAAAGGGAATACAACTCATGCAGGGAAGTGGTATTCAGGGAGGAGTGTTTTGCATAAGGAAATAAGAGGGATTTGGTGATTAGACTCATAGGACAATTGATCCATCCTCTTGAAGAATGGTAGCCTTGAATGATAATTTAGCACTCAAGTTGGAAAAGAGATATGGCAGTACTTGGCCTTGAATGATATCTTAACACTCAAGTTGGAAAGGAGAGATGGAGGTATTTGTAAGGTTACATAGCACAGAAGTCATATAGTGGGTCTGAGTCTAGGCAGCATAGGGTAAATGCTCAGCAGTTAGAAGCATGAAGCCCCAGGGTTGGGAACTAAGTTCCAAGTTGGAGGTAGAGGCTAGAATGCAAAATTTTCACTTTACCATAGCCTTTCAATAGTAGATAATCAAAAGAGAATGGTGGGAGAACTGTCATAGTACTGGCTAAATGAGGAGAGCCTGATGAGAGAATGAGCATAATATAAATATGTGGAGCCAAATGAAGGCCAGGTGTTCACAGTTTAAGGACCTGAGATGTCATCTTCTGACATTCGTATTAACACTGAACTAATTCATGTTTAACTTAAGTTCAGAGACTTTTAAAAAAAATTATAGTACTTTTATTCTATGAATTACCACCTGATGAAGTATAAAAACAAATTTGTTCTTCTTTATGTTTCTTTAGAAAGCATAATAGAGAAAACAGAAGAGTCTGAATCAGAATCAGAGTCTGAAATCAAGAGGAAGGTACAACCAAAACGTCACTGCAATTCATACCAATCTGATTTCCAGCTGACTCCTGTTCCAAAAAAAAATTTAACCCACTTAGAGGTGGGTTAGAGAAATTAAGCAGTGTTATTATTGAAACTTTTTAGGCATTTTATATGGGACTTTTAAGCATTTTATGTGTATGTTTGTATATTTAAAACATTCAATTTAGAATCATATGACTGGATAAGATCTTGAGAGAGAGTTCTAACAGGTTCCCAGTCATCCTGCCCCCTGCCATCCCCCACACCTTGTGCTGTGTCCCCTTCACCATCCACTTTCATACAGTTATTCCTTAACCATTGAAAACACATTAGAGTCTTAGACTATTTTTAATTCCAAAGGTAAAGATACAATTCCCTTTATTAGTAGTACATTTCATATAAATGCTCTTAAGAGGTGGTACAATATAGTGGATATAGGGCTAGTCTTGGAGACAAGATTTGAGTTCAAGTCCTGCCCCTGACACATACTAGCTGTGTAATTATGATAAGTCACTTAACTTCTCAATACTCCACAGGTAATTCTCTAAAGGCTTTATATAAGGGAGTTTGAGTTTGTATCCAGTGTAGGAGTTATTCTGAAATCACAGGCCTGGGCTTCACCAAAATTAATATAAATCCTCCATGTCAGTTGCTGTTTATTTCTTCTGAGTCATCAGCCTCTATACAGCCTTGTGAATACTTGAAGATTATTGTTGAATCACATTTCCTTAAGCCATATTATTCCAGGTGATTTGAAATATTAGTGTTTGAATTAAGGAAAGGTCTATATTGTACTTCGTTTCTGGAATTAATGTTGTTTAATAATGTGATAGCACATCATTGGTATTTATCAGAAAGTAGCACATGTTAATTACATTTTTGCATTGAGAAATAAAAATGATAGCTGATCTTCAAAGTCTTTACACAATTTGGGCGCAAAATTACCACCAAATCTGTGGGTTTTTTACTTCATTTTAATGGTTATTAGTTGAAAAATGTTTAAGAATTGGATCATCATTAAATTCAAGATTACGCTTATTCACTGATCTACATTGCTTTTTCAAAAACTATGCCCTAAACTGTCTGCCAACCTGAACTCCTTATGATATCCTGATTACCTTACATTGTTCAATATTTAAATGTGATAAGTGTTAGATATACTAAATTATGAAAATGTACTATTAATGGTATTGGCTTATTCAACATATTATGCAATTTCTTCCTGGTTTGTGAAATGATAACACAGTTAATTTCAGCTGTACTCTAAGAGTAGTCTAGTATCTACACTATTCCAAGATATTTTCATTTCTCTATTCAGAATGTTTATTCTGTATATTTCAGATTAGTTTTATATTTGGATTCTTAGGAAATACTCCAGCCATTTACTAGCTTATTTACTGAAGATCATTTAAATATTTTTACATAGAAACTTGTTACTACCACCCATATTCCTGTGGTAAATGTCACCTTTGCACCAACACAACAGGACAATTGTTTCCCCTCCTGCCTATATTAATGTTCTTCTCTTATGTTACTTGGAGATAAAGATTAGGGTCGTCTATTTCATTAGATTATCTTCATTCAGTCTCTATGTACTACTGGTAACTTGTAGATAAGGATAATTAGAGTGAATTTTTTGTATTTGTACAAATGGGAAAATATGGGCATGCCTTATAGCAATATGCCAAGGAGAAGCACCCTAGCTCAGTTGTGTGTATTTGGTTAAATCACCCAGTCTCTATGGACCTTAGTCCCATGTAGGGGCTCTGTAGATTTACCGTACCTCTGCACACACAGTGGGTAGTAAACTATATGAGGAGTTCTTAACCTAAGACCTATGAAATCCACAAGGTCTGTGATTAGATTTCAGGGAATCTATGACCTTTTTTTTTTTTTTTAATATACCTTGATCATTATATTACAGTATAATGGATTTCCTTTGTTATCTTAAGTATTTTAGTTCATGCATCAGACTGTGTATAAGGGGAATTCAAAAAGTTTCAGCCAATATATTTTATGGAACAACCTCCAAACCTCTTCCATCCCAATTTTTTTTTCCTGAACTAGGCCTTTTAATTTCATTGAGGTAGAGAAGTCCAGTTGAAGAAATTATTCTGCCAATGTAGTTTAGCACTTGCTGTGCCCTAAGGTACATTAAGTTATGTGCCCAGAGTTATATAGTCAATATATGTCAAAGGTGAGACTTGAACATTAGGTCTTCCCGACTCTGAGCTACCCCCTCCATCCACTTAACTACTCTAACAGTGATCTTCACCCCCAGTAGATAATCTTAACAGTATGGCTCTCTCCTTTTTCTTTTTCCTATTTACAAGATTCTTTGTTGGTATACTGCTACTAAAAGTAAATGGGACGTTATTTTTGAGATGTTTTCAGGGTTTTGCTGTTGATGGAAACATCTTTTTTTTTCCTGTTTCATTGGGAATTTTAGGTTTCTGCACAAACTGAATATTGTCCACAATGCGGGAAAGAAAGAAAAAATCAGACCAAATGCCAAAACTGCGGGGTTACATTTTCTAAGGATTTACAAAGAAATTGTAGGCAAGCATTAAATGAAGCAGCAGTACCTTTATCACGAACATCCATTCATCATAATTCAGGAGGACAAAAGTCTCAAAACACTGGACTAAATGCCAAAAAATTTTATGGCAATACTTTGGGAAAGGTTCCAGTTGATATTATTGTGAGTCATGATTATGTTGGACAGAATTTTCTACAGTCAAACGGAAAAATCCTTTTACCTGGTGCAAAAATACCCCAAATTACAAACTTAAGAAAACGGAATACAAAACCATCTGATCTAAATGATCCAAGTAAGTATGTTTTTATTTTGTATTTCTTTTTATTTTAGACCCTTTTTCTAAAATTAAAAAAAGATTTCTTAGGATATTCCCTGAAATCTTAAAATGGTTTGGTTTTTTGAGGATTTTTGTCCTTTTTCAATTTAAGTAAAGGAGGATATGACAAGTGATAAAAGGCTGCTTGTTTGATTGGAATAATTGGAAAGAAAGCTGTTTTTCTTAATAAATCACTCTGATATATTTTGTTTTTAAATCACCAACTTTCCCCAGTGTATACCCTTTCTCCCTCCCAGAGATCCATCCCTTGTAAACACAGGCTGAAAGAGAGAAACAACTAAAATTAACAATGCAGCAGAATAAATAAATTTAAAAAGTCTGGCATTACATGGCATGTTCCACCCTCTAGTCTCCTACCTTCTTCTGCAGGGTACCTCTACAGCGATCTTCCTCCTCTTATCTATTCTTTAGGGTGAAACTTGGGGTTTATAATTTCTTAACACTATTTCAGTTGCTTTATTGCTCTCCATTTGCATTGTTTAAGCATTGTTTGTTTTCCTTGTTTTGCTTACTACACACAGAATCAGTTCTTCTCTATATTCATCTTAATCTTTCCTGAAGTAGTAATATTCTGTTATAATCATATGCCATAATTTGTTCAGCCTTTCTCTAGTTGGTAGGCATCTACTTTGTTCCTAGTTCTTTGCTGCCATAAAAGTGCTGTTACGAATATTTTGTTATAAATGTAGTTTTTTTCTTTTTATTATTAGACCTCTTGGAGCAGGGGGTGGGGTACATCCCTAGAACTGAATTATCTAAGTAGAAATGTCTGGACATTTTAGTCACTATTTTAATAAATATCGATTGTTTTACATAAAGGTATTAATTCACAATTCATTCAAGTCTTTTCCAAATTTTTCTGAAATTCCCTTTTGTCAGTTTTTTTTTTTAATATTTTTTTTCTGTCAGCCAAAATCTGCCCTTTCATCCCAACCACCCCAGTCCTCATCCTCATCTCCATCCCCATCCCCACCAAGAACTAAAGAAAAACAAAACACTGTTATAAACATGTATGGTCAATTAAAATAACTTTCCATATTGGCCATGATATATACAGATAGATAGAATCAAAATCCTCTTTATCATGAGGTAGGTAGCGTATTTCATTATTAGTTCTCTGGAATTATGGTTGGTCATTATGCTGATAAATGTCCTAATTCTTTCACAGTTGTTTGCCTTTACCATATTGCTTGACATCATAAACGCTGTTCTCTTGATTCTGTTCCTTTCACTTAGTTCATACAAGTTTTCCCAAATTTCTCAGAAACCATCCCCTTCCTCATTTCTTACAAAATAATAATACTCTATCACATTTATATACCATAATTTTTTCTGCCATTCCCTAAAACTTGAATCCTTCTGTCTCGCAGGAGAGGGGGATGACCTCCATTCCCATTCTTTGTTATTTCAAAAAGAGTTATAAATATTTTGGTGCTGTACAGTTTGTTTTACTTATGACTAATCCTTCCCTTAATCTATCTTTCCTCTATTTCCCCCTTATGTTTTCTCCCTTTCCCCCCTACTTCTCTGTTGAATGAAATTTCTTTCCATTTGTATGTGTGTATTTATGTTTTCTTCTTTTAAGCAGTTCAAATGAGAGTAAGTTTGAAATATTAACTGCTCCCCACCCCTTTCTCTTTATTTGTATAAAGTCTGTTTATGCAGTCTTATTATGAGATAATATTCTCTAACTTCCTCTGAGCCCTATCATCTCTCTGTAGTAGAATGAAAGCAGCTTGTCCTTTATTAGTCAATTATCATTTTTTATTAATGTTTACATTTTTGTTTCTAAACTCATATACTTGAATTTGAAAATTTCTACACAGCTTTTATCTTTTCATCATTCAAGGAATGCTGAGAAGTCCTCTTAAATTAAAGATCCACTTTCCCCCTGTAGCATTATATTTAGTTTTATTGGATATATTATTTTTGGTTGTCTATACCCTTTTCTTTTTGGAATATCTACACTTTTATAGTAGTGACTGCTAAATCATGATCCTGACTGTGACTCCTTAGCGCTTGAGTTCTTTCTTTTTTCTTGCTATTTGAAGTATTCATCTTTGACCTGGAAACTTTGGATTTTTACTATGATGTTCCTAAGAGTTTTCATTTTGAGGTTTCTTTTGGGAGGAGAGATTGGTGGATTCTTTATATTTCTACTTCCTCTACATTTAGAAGCCATGTAGTAACTGACTTTTAGGTTTTATAATGTTTATAATGAGGCTATGATGCTATATTTACTGTCATTTTAGTTTAGATCCATGGGGGAGAGGAGAAAGGGAGACGCATACATACATACCTACCTCCTGGTGTTAGGGGTAAAAAGATATTGAAGCTGATGCTGTCATTTCAACACTTGTGCCATGTTCTGCCATCAAGGGTTCCTGGTAGATAGGGATCTTAGATCCAGAGCTTGGAAGCAATCACTATTGCACAATGATCTTTTTATTCTGCCTGTATTGACTGTATCAAACTCTAGCTGCTATTTCAAACCTCTAGCTTTTTAAAGCTCTGTATGCCTTTGCCACCACCTGTTTTTCAACAGATAATCTTGCCTCCTTTGATAAAATTGAGGAGAGAAAAATGTAGTATCTGTTTTTTCATCTTATTTCTATTCCTACTCAGTTAAAATTGTTTTCTGAAGAATTACCTCTTTGTTGCCAGATCCAGTGGCCTTTGTACTCATTCTTCTTTATCTCCTAAAGACTTCAGTACATTATCTTTGTAAGATTCTTGTGTTCATATTGAGCACTGTGGGTGGTAATTTTCTTACCTGCCCATAAGTCTTCTGATGTATCTTCACTTTGATGACTCTTGGTACAAACACTGGGACTTCAATCACATTATCATATGCACAGTGACCATTATCTTAACCTTTCCCTGGGTTTTTGTGACACTTTTTTCCTGGTTCTCCTTCTACCTGTGTAATCAATCATTGGTCTCCTTTGCTAGACAGTCAACCATGTCCTTCCTCTTATGCATGGGTGTATCTCAGGGCTTTGTCCTTGCTCTTTCCTCTTCGCTCCTGTACTTCTCTCTTCAGCTTCTTTGTTGTTTCTCCTACTACCTCTGCAATTAACTCAAAAATCTACACATCCAACTCTCTTCTCTCTTAAGCTCCAGTCCGATGTCTCCAGTGCCCTTTTTGAAATCTTCACTTTAATGGTCCAAAGACATCTCAAAACTTTCATATGCAAAAGAGAACTCTTTTTTTGTTTTTAAATTCTCTTTCCTCATAACTTCCCTGTATTTGTTTACCAACATGTCTTCCAGTCATCTAGTTTTGAAAACTCAGTCATCTTCTAGTTGTTAGGTTTTGTGAGTTCGATCTCATCATACTGTGTTCCCCTTTTTTTATATTCATATTACAGTCACCCTTGTCTGAACTTCTCCCTTGCACTATTTAACTTGAACTCTCATCTTCAATCCTCTCTTCCTCAACTATCCAACTTCTGTACAACTACTAAAGTGATATTCTTGAAGTGCAGGTCTGACCATGCCACTGTTCTGCTCAGGAAATTTTTGTGATTCCTCACTATTATATAAGAAAAGATAAAAACTTTTATTTGGTATTTAAATCATTTTACAGTCTTGATGCAGCATATCTACTCCAACTTTACCAGCCTACTTGCTTCACCTGTACACAAAATATTTCATTTCCCATTTCTGCCTTTGTATAAGCTCCCCCATTCCTGGAATATTTTCCCTCCTTACTGTTGTGTCTTAGGATCCCTAGCTCCCATCATATATCAGCTCAAGTGCCCTCTTTCTGGAATATTTCTTGGTAATTTGTTGTTAGTCTCTCATTTATCCCCCACCCCTCAATTATATATCTGTTTTGTAAATGTCCTCTATTTACTGGTCTTTGAATGTGTAGTAGACGGTGTAATGTTAACTCAGTGATAGCCCTAGAATCCCATAGATACTGGAAATGTTTGTTGAATGATTGATTGACTTACTGAGCTTTCTTCTCTTTTTAAAGCCCCTCTTTACCATCTTCTATCTACTGGTCTTTGAATGTGTAGACAATATAATGTTAACTCAGTGATATGCCTAGAACCTCATACATGGTAGATATTGTAAATGTTTGTTGATTGATTGACTTGCTGAGCTTTCTTCTTTTTTTAAAGCCCCTCGCTACCATCCTGTATTCTTTGCTCTTTTTCCCTGATTTTTGGCCATTGTGGTCTTGGTCCTCTTTGCGTAGGTTAGCCCCTTTATTGCCACTCTTGATTTTGTTGCTTCTTATCTCTTCCAGGAACTTTATCGCATCTCTTCCTATCCTTTTCCATCACTTGTTTTCTGCCAGCTCCTTCCCTGTGCCTATATTCCCAGATCTCTCTTATCTCGAAGAACAGCCTTGACAACCTGATATCTTCTCAAGATATTTTTCTTTTACCAGCAATTTCCTAGAAAGAATTCATTTCCTTTTGTCCCATTCACATCTCAGTCCCCTGTAGTGTTATTTACAAACCCAGCACTTGACTGAAATATCCTGTTGTGTTACCAATAGTAATCTTTACTCTGTGCTAAACAGCTTATTCTAGTGACTTTTTCCTCAGTCTTTTTCATCCTTGACCTTTTTGTGGGATTTTGTCACTTCAAATAGCTCTCTTTTCATAGATATTATCTCTTTTAGCACTTGTAGCATTGTTCTCTGGTTGTTTTCAGTCTTCTGTCCATCCTTCTTCCTATGAAGCATGAGTGTCCATCTCCCTCCCCCACTGCTCATTCCTGATCCCTTTACTCATTTTACATTTTCTCAATGACCTTTATTTTCCATAAATTTAATTATCACCCCTATACAAATACTAAATATCCATAGATCTGAACCTTAATTTCTCTTCTATTTTTTTATTTTTAAATTTTATTATAGTTTGCATCATTCATTTCCACAAGATTTTGAATTACATATTTTCTCCCCCTCTTTCCCCCACCCACAACCCCAAAACAGCCATCCCAGTGTGTCCCCCGTCCCCCGGTCTATTCTCTCCTATGTCAC
>CM053586.1:140827558-140847875 GCA_028646515.1 Pseudochirops corinnae | reverse complement strand
CTAGATCCACTGCCCAATCACAAAGCTACAAGGCACGGGCATTCCTGGAAAACAAGCCTGGCGCCACAGGCTCCATGTGACCACATTCAGCCTATTAAGGAACAGAGTATACTTTCAAATATCCAAAGGTCCTCAGAGTCACGTAGCCACTTTAGCAAAGGGCCTAGGGGCAGGGAAGATCTTCAGATTCCCATAACACAGTACAATAAGAAAAATATAAATATAGCTTAGTTTTCTTTCATTCAGAATAACTATCATACAAATACAAACTTTTTAAGAAAAGCAGCATGTTATAGTGAAAAGAACATGAGACCTGAAGTGTAAAGACAAAGATTAGATTCCAGTTCTACCACTTATGCTGTATATGACTTAATCTCTCTGAGACTTAGTTTTGTTTTTGTTTTGCTTTTTTGGAGGAGGAGGAAGGCAGGGCGATTGGGGTTAAGTGACTTGCCCAAGGTCACACAGCTAAGTAAGTGTGTCAAGTGTCTGAGGCCACATTTGAACTCAGGTCCTCCTGACTCCAGGGCCAGTTCTCTATTCCCTATGCCACATAGCCACCCCTACTATGCTACCTAGCCGCCCCTCTTAGTTTTCTTAATCTATAAAATGAGATACCTAACTTTACAGAGTTGTTGGGGGGAAAGGGCTATGCAAACTTTAAAGAGAAAAGAAATGTGAGGTGTTATTTATATCCAATAGAATGTAAGCTCCTTGATGACAAGGACTTAATATCCCCAGCGCCTCACATGTGGTAAGTATTTAGTAAACACTGGTTGACTAATGGAAGAATTGAGGGAGTTTCCACATAAGATAGCCTTTATATTCATTAAATCACAAATGTAAACCAAAAATAAAATGAAAATCCATGAGCAAAAATTAATCATTGTATTGTACATAAAAAACAATGCTCTGAAATGATTTTCTACATCTTCATGTAGCAAAAGAAAAATTGAAATCTAGATCTATAAACAATTTATTTATTTAGTTTAAATTTTTAAAGACCCCCTTTCTCTCTGTGGCTCCTTTATCTTATGCATATGTATAACTCTTCCAGTTCCTGATGGTATAGTAGGAAGAATACTGGACAAGGTATCAAAGAATGTAAGTGTGAGTCTTCCTCTGCTACCAGTGTAATTTTAAGCAAGTTAATCTTTCTGGGTCTCAGTTTCTTAATCAGTAAAATAAAGAGTGGTACTGGAACACATAAAGTTCTTTCCAAATAAAAACCTGCAAGTTTTTACCTCTTGATTTCTGAGGGGGAAATTATGTTCTAGAAACTTGCACCTTTTTTCTTGATTCTGGTTTCACAAAATTGGCATCTTTTAACATGGTGCCACTATGGATGGTGCACTTAATTTTTTAAGTTGTTTACAGTAACAGACTATTTTTCTCCATGAGAAAATGTCCTCAAGAGACATATGCCTTGTTTTTGTTAGGTTCCCAAAAGGAAAGTAATCATATAACACTGTATTAATTATGTGTTAGTAGACCATAAATAATTCAACACACAATTATAAATTCTAAAGTAAGCAGAACTGATGAAAAAAAATTTAACTCCCAAACTGTTTTAAAACAGCAATTCATTAAAATGAAAAGATGACCAAAGATATCTATTTATAATAAAGACCTCATTTGTTATTTTCAGCTCCAATTTCTCCTTTTTCCAACTCCTAATTTGTAATACTGTGTACAGCAATCTAAAGATTAAATGAACACATATGCTGTAGATATAAAACTGCAATGCACTTTTATTCCTTAATAAAAAGAGCAAAGTTTAAATTAACAGAGAAAGTACAGTTAAGATACAAGTATCCTTCAATTAACAGAAATTTATTAATAAAAGGAATTGGATAATAAAATAATAAATTTATTCTAAAGAAAAGCAATTTAAAACTTAAGAGAATCTAGAGGGAATTCCATTCTAGTAAGTTCAAGTAAGAAAATACAAAGGGAGAAGAAAATTTTGATATAAAATTATAAGACAGTGCCTGATACTGGACAGTATTTTCAAAGATTATTTTGTTATAATATTTTAATATATTAATACTCTCAATGTTCAACTAAGTATCACGGCATCTAAAATTTATTGTTTTCCTTAGGAATGTTTTACAGTCTTGCTACATGCATTGGTGTGGTTCTACTAATTCTAGACACTCAAATTATTCTAAGAAAGTACATCTCTGATTTCATAACAGAAGTCAATAGAAAATTACATTCAATTAATTAAAATTCATTTCCCAAGAAACTTTTCTGAAATGTATCTCTTTCATCAAGAGAAGGAAATCTTTGCATAAATCAAAGACTCTTTTAACTATCTAAGGAATGATCATCATCTCTGGTCTATTTTTAGAAGCTCACCTTCCCTTTTTGGTTTAAGGGTTCAATTGTTAAGCTGTCTGGACCAATATCCACAATATTGCCCATCTGAAATCCTTCAGTAGGATGCGGAGCCCAAACGGGCTTTCCATCTTCCATTTTTTTTGAGGATCTATCCACACTTTCCTGTCAAAAAAAAAAAGATACATCTTAAAGAACGTTTTTACAAATAATACAATATATACCCCTTACAGGGAAACATTCTTCAGCAGTCTCTGCAGGTGATTTCCAAAGATGTAATAAAAATGGGAAGTATTTCAATTTTTACTTTAGTTGTAGTTGCATTACCTTGGTGAATTACTTAATATAATGGGCACCTTAGTTTCCTCATCTGTAAAGTCAAGATAAGAACTGTAGTATCTAGTTGCCAAAGTTCTTTTAAGTAAACTCTAAAGTTTAAGTTTCTTTTAAGTTTAAGTAAACTCTACAGTGCTACATCAATGCTATTATTCAATGCTATTAGTTTAGCACTGCCTCCCATTTCCATAGAGTTTTATCACCTCTTGTTATTGTAGCACAATCTGCCCTTCTTTGCCCTCATCCCTCCAAGACAGTGGTTCTCAACCTTCCTAATGCCGGGACCCTTTAATACTTGTATATGGGCGTATCTGCATGTGGGCAGACCTGCCTGGAGACGGATAAAGGAGCGGTGTCTCGGTTCCTAAGACCATTGCAAATATGTGTTTTCCAATGGTCTTAGGTGACCCCTGTGACCCCTGTGGCCCACAGGTTGAGAAATGCTGATCTAAGAGAAGATACACACTACACAGAGTGGTAGCCACGTTCTTCTCCTAGGTGAAATATATATTTCCATCTTAAACCTCCAAGAGAGGATAAAACCAAAGGAAAAAACTACTGATTGGAGCAGGTAACTCCAGTTTCTACCTATTTCCAAATCAATCAGCCTGCACTCTGGCCTTCTTCCTCATCCTATTCCCACAGCCTGGATTGTGCCTCTGAGACTGTGATGCTGGTAAGTGATCTTTTATCTTGATCATAACAAGGCCTCTACATTTTGGCCCTTTCCAAACCATACCACCTTGCTTCTCCCAGCTGTCCTTTATGTGTTATCTTCATCTGGTGGAATGTGAGTTTTCTAAAGACAGGGAATACTAAGTTTGATTATATTTGTATACACAGGGCTTAGAACAGTGCCTACCACATGATAAGTGCTTAATAAAGGGTTTTTTTTCATTCACTCTTTCAAAGTACAGCAACAGATGAAATAAAATTGATAAAGATAAAGAACAAAAAAAATCAATATAAGACAAATTGCAGAGGAAAACTAAATTTATTTAAATATTTAATATTTAAATATTAAATTATATTTAAATATTTAAATATAATAGTTGCTATGTAAAGCTATCCACACCAATAAGTGTAATCTCTAATTTAATAATGAGTTATAAGATCACGCATCTAGAGGTATAAGGGACCTCAGAGACCATCAATCAGTCAAGTATTAAAGGAGAAAGAACACTGGTTCTGAAGTCAGAAGACCTGGGTTTAAATTCTAGCTCTGAGACTTAAAACCTATCAACCCTCCAGTAAGTCACTTCAGCAACCTGGGTTTGTTTGTTCTCTCATCTATAAAATGAAGGCGTTGGATTAGATACCTCTATGGTTCCCTCCAGGTCTATAGCAATTATCCTAATATTTATGAAGAAGCAACTGTGTACTCAGCACTGGGGACAACCCTGCAAAAAAAATTTTTAAGCTCCACCTACCAGGAGCTTACATTCTAATGGAGGAGAAAAATTCATACAAGCATACATAGATACATATACATGCACACAAGCAGACACAGATACACATATACAACACAATCATACACATGCATACACACATCCACATATGCATATACATCTATATACATATACATGCATATACACAAAAGCATATAAAATATACATGCATAAACATTCATATACAGAGAGAAAGAGAAAGACAGAGACTAGATTTATGATTGTACCAGTACAAAGAACTCCTGGATGAGGAAAGTCCCTCTACCAGTGCAAGTCAGCCTTTTCTCTGCAATTATATCAATCTGCTTATCTATGTATATACCATACATAATAACTATAAGCAGAATAAATGCAAAATATTAACTACAAGGCAGTGTATGAGGAAGAGCACTAATAAGCAGCTGGGAAACACAGAGATCTGAATGAATTTCATATTGAAGATGCCACTTGAGCTGTTTCCTGAAAACAGAGGTGAGGAGGGAATATTTTCCAAGCACGAGGGATATAGCCAGTGCAAAGGCATGGAGACAAGAGGTGGCATAAGGTCAATTTTGCTTCACAGATGAAGTATTGTCCAATGACATTAGAAAGACAGAATGGAGTAAGTTTGTAAAGGGTTTTAAAAGCTAAATAAAGGAGTCTATTTTTTTATCCTACATGGAACAGGCACTCAAGGGAGTTTCTTAAGTAAGGGAGAGACAAGGTCTTGTCTATGCTTAAGGAAAATCACTTTTCCTACAGTGTGGAGGATGGATTGGAGTGAGGAGAGATTTGAGGCAGAAAGCATAACTAGGAAGCAAGGGAGAAGCACAGGATGGCTGTGAGCAGGCTGCAACACATAGCAGGCTGTGTCACAAAATCCCAGAAAAAAGAAGGCATCCAGGAGAAGGTAGGCGACAGTGTTAAATACAGCAGATAGTCTGAGAACGATGAAAAAAATCATCAGATTTGGCAATTAATGATCACCAGTAACTTTGGAGGGAACAATTAAAGAGATTACTGGAAACTTTGGAAAAAGCAGTTTCAGCTGAATGATGATGTCAAAAGGCAAACAACAGAGAGTTTAGAAGAGAATGAGAGGAAAAGGAGACACTTATTACAGTCAGCTTTCAAAGCAGCTTAGCCATGAAAGGGAGAAGAGATATAAGACAATAGCTAGCAGGGATGGATGGATTAAGTAAAGTTTTTTAAGAATGGGGGAGTCCCTTCCTGTATTCTAAATCTAACACTTCCCTGTCAACAGACAGAAAGTATGCTTCATCATCGATCCTTCAAAATCATGGACGGTGACAGCATTGATTATAGTTATTATAGCTTTCAAAGTTGTTTTTCTCAACAACTTTGATAGACTGGGCTCTTCTCAGCAATGCAAGGTTATAAGAAAAATCCAAGAGACTCATGATGGAAAGGGCTATCCACATCTAGAGACAGAACTACAGAATTTGAATGCAGACTGAAGCAAACTACCTACTCTCTTTCTTTTTCTTGTTTTGTTCTGTTTCCTCTTTCCCACTGTTCATTCCATCGGTTATACTCCTTTACAACCTGAATAATGTTTAATGTGAAGGTTTCTGCAGATCCTATATCTGATTGCATGATACCATGGGGGGGGGGGAGAAGAAGGGGAGAAAATCTGAAACTCAAGGGATGTGGAACTGAATCTTGTAAACTAAAAGTAAACTTTTTTAAAAAAATAATTTTTTTTAAAGTTGTCTCTACATGCTATACATCACTGAATAAGTGAACAAATTGTTGAACAAGTGTACAAATGAGATGTAGCGCTGCTCATTTCACTCTTCACGAGTTTATAAAAGAGCTCAAAATTGTTCATTTTTATAATATTAATGTTACAGTATAAATCATCTTACTTGTGCTCACTTCACTCTGCCTTGGTTCATATAAGACTCTTTGTGTCTGTCTTTGCTATATTTGTTTTCAATAAGGGTTTTGTTTTTCTTGCTTTCTACTCCTCACTGAGGGGTGGAAAAAGAGCTTCATCAAAATAAAGTAAAATTTAATTTAAAAAACGATTAAAACAACAAACACAATAAAAACACAAGTAAATCAGTAAAACAAAAAATATATTTTTAAGATTTGCTTATTGTCCTCTGTAGTTAACTACAAAAAACAACCTAAGTTGTTTTTTTTTTACTTTTGGATGAGTCTCTCAGTATATGATAAACAAAAAAATTCTACTGAGAGTAAAGGAGGAAAATAATGAAGTACAAAAATCAAGGTATTGTATTGTCATGTAGCGTACATAGTTATCTCCTGAATTAATAGTCTACTCAACTGTCTACATTTCTTTATTACCTACCACTCTTTATAATCTTACTTCTTTTCCTATTGTATTACTGAAATTGCCAATGATAATCCAAATAAAAATTTAACAACTTTTTCCTCAATAGTTAAATCTCCTTTGCCTCTCTATAGGATGTAACTGTGGACTCTCCCCCTCACCTTGAAATTTTCTCTTCCTTGAGCTGATTAAATATTTTAAAAAGTAACATTTTTTAATTTGAGCTCCAAATTCTCTTCCTCTCTCCTCTACTCCCTCATTGAGAAGGCAAGTAATTTGAAACAGGTTATATGGAAGCAGAACACACAGACCATATTTCCATATTAGTTATATTGTGAAAGAACAAACAAAAAAAAGAAAAAGAATGTTTCAGAAAAAGGTATGCTTCAATTTGCATTGAGACTCTATCAGTCTTTCTCTGGAGGTGGATAGCATTTTTTCTAAGTCCTTTGGAACTGTCTTAGATCATTATATTGTCTAGAACAGCTAAGTCATTTACAGTAGATCATCATACAATATTGCTATTACTTTGTACAATGTTCTGCTACAATGTCCTAGTTCTGCTCACCTTACTTTGCATCAATTCATGTCTTTCCAGCTTTTTCTGAGAGCATCCTACTCATCACTTCTTATTGCACAATAGTTATCACAATCATATACCACTTGTTCAGCTATTTCTCAACTGATAGATATTTCCTCAATTTCCAATTCTTTGCTACCACAAAAAGAGTGGTATAATAAATAAATAAATATTTTTTGTACATATAAGTTCTTTTCCTTTCTTTGGGTCAAAGGTATGAACAATTTTACAGCCTTTTAGCTCACTTAGGCTACCAGTTGAAGGGCTTCTGCAATCTAAAAACTTCCTCACACACCAGACATAATCTCCAGTCAAAATGGCAAATTCCATGTTCCCCAAACAAGTCCTATGCTTTCCCATTTCCATAATTTTGGTCACATCATTTCTTCTTGAAATGGGCCCTTCTTCCTGTTGAAATCTTATCTAGCCTTCAAGTCTCCATTCAAGTATATACCCTTATGAAATCATCCGTGATCTGTGCCACACTGCCTTGCCATTATCAGCAAAAAATTCAGAAAATGTTATCTTTTCTCTAGGAACACTATGTGTGTATATACATACATACATACATACATACATATATATGTGTATATACGTATGTATGCATGTGTGTATGTGTATGATAACACAGTTACCTAATATTATGGTTATTTTCATACTTTTTTTTAACTCCTACTAAATTATAACCCCTCAAACGCAAGGACTTTTATTTTTAGCTTAGTATCTTCCTCAGCTAGGGCACACAGTTTTATACAGAAAAGCTTTAAAAATTACTATTCAATTATGTTTTTGAAGAGTATGTAGCTCAAGTTTATTACTTGATTTGTATAATATGTTTTCAATGTGCTATGGGAGTAAACTGTGAAACAAGCCAAATGGTGTGGTAAAAAAAACCTGACATTATGGCTGTTCCCCCAAGCAGAGAATGGTCCAGTAAAATTCCAGGAAATGTCATCTGCCACCCATAGATTCTAGTATGAAAAAGTCCTCTAGAATTTATAAGTAACATTAGAGATGCTGGAGCACCATAATTTATGACTGTGATTTGCCTCTTGCAGAGTTTAACTCAGCACAGATGTAAATGAGAAGTTGGTTGTAGTCTGCCAGGAAATGGAGAGATTCTCCTTGGTTTCTCAGTGGGAGCTTGAGCCAACAGACTGAAAAATAACTCAGAACCTTATTGCTATGGGTATCTCTCACACAAGGGTTTCATACAAAATGAAAATCAAAACTAAATAACCTAAATCTACCAGATCTTCCAAAACAAACAAAAAATACAAATATGGTATTCACTGAAACTTTTTAATAGAGTACATTTTTTTTACACATTTTTCCAACAGTAAAAGGGTACATACACTATGAAAGGCACACCTTGTATGCCAACATGAAAAAAATGCCAACCAACTTCATAAAAAAGTTTTGTTATTTAAATATTTAAATAATTATAGGTGAAAAAACTGTGTTATCTGCCTAGTTTAAAGGCATTGAAGTCTCAAAAGAATTGCCAATAAGGTAAAGAAATAAATGGTCAAAAATAAAGGTGATATGAAATAAGCATACTGTATACATACTTGATGGAAAAATATACAACTAAAAAGTAATAAAAAAATAAGCACTTAGGCACTAATATAACTTCAGGGTAAAAAAAAATAATAGAAGTCTACAAAGTAAATCTCCACATTAGATAAAAAAAACTAAATATGTATGGCATAAATATATATGGCTTCAATAAGATTATGATTTATGTCTTAAATCAAATCTGAGGAAATATGTTCTGGGATGAGATGATATAAATACACAAAGAATACACTACCTTTTTTTTTTAAAATTAAAGTTCTAAATAAATGCATATTCACAATGATGTAAATTCATTCTGTGATTATATAACCTCATTTCTCCATGGGTTAGTAGATATATGTGTGTGTGTCTTTGTATCTGCAAAGGTATGTAGATATACACATATATACATTTACATATACATATATGTACAATTATACACACACATATATGAAACTGACAGAAAATCCCAAAACCTTCTTTAGTTACTACTTTCCACCTTTTCCCCCTGAAATGTTTTCATAGAGGTTTCTGAAGAAAAGAGAGAAGGTAATAATGAATGATAAAGTCAGTGGTCAAAGTTACAGAAAAAATCAAGATGTACTCAATAATGATAATGGAGAGTCAACTACATGCAGTACATTTTATTTCCTTTAGTATTTCTCATTATATGATTATTAGTATATTCTATGAAAAATAATTTAACTGGAATATTTCATCAACCCGTTTTCACAAGAGTTTGCACTAAGCTGAATACAAAAATAGTACTCAAACATACCTCAGGTTGTCAAACATAAAATACTCTGGAATATATCATCCATAGCTACTTTACTCCATCAAACACCTCTTAAAGTAAGAGTTGATAAGGAAGGATTTTGGTACAAACCCCAGTTCTGCTACTTATTACACACATACTTGGTCAAATCACTTAACCTGTGGTCCAGTTATTAATCTAAAAAATAAAGAGTTTTAGACTCAATGTCCTCAAGATTTCCAAGAGCTTTCAATCTATGATTTTAAATCCTTAAGGAAAATCTACTCCAAGCTTCTAGTACTGCAATCTCTTTTGCAATATGTCTGATAGGTAGATTGAGTCATTCTCTGCCAGAATATGTCCATCAATACAAAGCTCACCATTTCAATGCAGAGTCCATTTCATTTTCAAAAAGTTCTAACCACTGGAAAGTAATTCCTTAAACTGAGTTGAAATTTGCCTCCAAGTAACTTCTATTCATTGGTTCCAAGTGTGCCTCTTTGGGCACACGGTAAATCTAATTGTCCTTCTATATCAAACTGCATATCACGAATCTTTTCTCCATCATACTAAACCATGCCATTTCTCTCAATTTTTCATATGACAGTGCTTTTCAAGATATTGAGAAAAAGCAATGTTGAGAACCTGAAGACAAACTAAGACAGTTACACCCAGTAAAGGGACAGTGAGGTTCTCTGCCAAGAACCAACCTATAATAAAATTTCAAATTGTTAAGAATTGATCTATGAGAAGCTTCAATCCTCTGACTTTCTCCCAGTTAAAAAAAAAAAAAGGCTCAGTTGCCAAGCTGACCCCACTTCCCCTCCTAATTCTTTGAACTACATAAAAATAAAAGTCATTTAAATTAACTGCTCCCACTCAGTTCTACTTAACTCAACAAATATGTATTAAAACCCTACTATAGACAAAGCACTGTGATTGGGGGGTGAAGAGAGGGATATATTAATGTTAAAAAGAATAGCTCCTGCCCTAAATGTGTTCACATTAGTGGAGGATACAACCTGTAAAATTCAACATATAAATTAAAGGTAAAAGAACAACAACAACTTAAGTAATAAGAAAGACTTCCAGAAACATAATGGGTAACTATGTTTTTTTAAAGACTCTGAGGTAGAGATGAGGGAGAAATGTTTCATGCTGTGTATCTATAGATACACAAAAACAGAATGTAGAGCTGAGTTCTCATAGGCTGATATGGATGAAATGAAGAGAAGTTATAGGAAATATCTTGGAAAGAAAGTTGATGTCAGTTATCCTTTCTTAATCTGCATCACAGAGACCACAATATCTTGCATATCATTTAAAGGTGGATAAGTAAAATATTTTGAGTGTTTATGAGAAAAACATGTATTTCCAAGTATTATTTCCAAAATAAATTTTAAAATATAGAAAAATTAAACACTGATGATCAAGTATCCTCCAGGAAGGAAAAAAAATGCTATCATACAATTTTAAAGGCTAATTCTAATGGTTTAATAATATAAAAGATAAGAAAATCTAAGTTTCACTAGATATCTAATATTTTTATTTATAATTCTAAGGAAATTATTTCTTAAAATTGAATTCAGAAAAGATACATTTTATGTATTACTAATATAGTTAAAATTTTTCCTTGGAATATGAGGCATTTTCCCACATGATTAAGTGACGTTTTTTAATCCACTGATTCTTTTCCCAGTACTGGACAATAAATGGGCCTTAATTTGGGATTCTCTCCTAGCCCATTCTATGTATAGTACATTTCACTGTTTTCAGAACACAAATTTCTGTTTGTCATTTTACTTCTATCATAATCTCAATAGCAGCTTTGAAACTAACATAGTAACATTACTTTCCTATTTTTCTGGTTACAAATTTAAAATCAAGCTATTTTTCTTTCTGATGTTTAAAAAAATTCCCTAAGTTTTATAATCTTCCTAAATTCTTTTTTCCTAATTAACTGGGAGACATCATCATTTCCTATCCCCTCCAATCACTAAGTAAAACTAGGCAACATGCAAAATTATTCATTCATCAATACATTAAACACAGTCCTCTGGTTTTACAAAATGAAAATATTTTTAAATATTGGCAAATGAGGGTGGGAGGGAACTAGCTTCATTGGTTATATATACTTTAGATAAATGGCCAGAAACCCCTGTGGGGCATCAGAGTTATTGCAAGGAGCCAATTCTTATTATCATATCAGTGTGCATTTTCTCAATCCTTCAATAACAATAAAACTCCTACCATTAAGAGAAAGTTCTCAAAAATCTTGGAACATTAAAAAGTGATCTTCTTACTCAAAGTTACAGGTATCAGGGAGAATGACTCCTTTATCTCTCTTTATATAATATGTATCATGAGCATATTATCAGTCTCAATAATTTTTTTATAATACAAATTATCTTCTAATGGTCCTACTAACCAACACGTAAGAATTTTCTCCCAGTAAACTTACATATAATCCTCAAGCAATAAAGTAGGTACCACTAATTCTAATGCCTGGGTTCTAAGAAAAGGTAATTTAGAGGTGGCTAGGTGGTGCAGTGAATAGAGCAGCGGCCCTGGAGTCCAGAGGACCTGAGCTCAAATCTGGCCTCAGACACTTAACACTTACTAGCCGTGTGACCTTGAACAAGTCACTTAACCCCAACTGCACTGCTTTCCCCCCTCCAAAAAGAAAAAAAAAAAAAAGGTAATTTAGTGTCCCCAAAAGAAACCTTAAAATAACTGATAGAAAAAAAGGGCCTTGGGGATTTTTTAAGCTACAATCTCTTTTAAAGAGGAAATAAAGTGTCATCTTTTCCTCAATGTACAGTAGTAGCTCTACTTACTGATATAAATCTTCCACATTTATTAAATTTTCTGTTAAAAAAAAACAGTGCACAGAGCACAAGGTCTCTAGTCAGAAAAAATTCAA
Source organism: Pseudochirops corinnae (assembly GCA_028646515.1). Classification (NCBI taxonomy): domain Eukaryota; kingdom Metazoa; phylum Chordata; class Mammalia; order Diprotodontia; family Pseudocheiridae; genus Pseudochirops; species Pseudochirops corinnae. The sequence continues at coordinate 140,835,638 of CM053586.1, read as the reverse complement.
GTGGAATTCAAGTGCTGCCTCAGATACTTGGAAGCTATGATCATGGACAAGTCATTTAACCTATCTCTCTCAGTTTCCTTCTTTGTAAAATAGGAGTAATAATAGCACCTACTTCATAGGGTCCCAGTGAGGATCAAATGAGTTTAACATATATGTAGTACTTTTAAAAAACTAAAGTGCTATATAAATCCTACTTATTATAATTAATATCATGAATATTACTACTTAGCATCATATCCAATGTTTTGACAACATGGCTGAAAACATCATGCTAAAAAGCATGGGAACAAGCACATAGCCTTGTTTCACTCCACTGGTGACTGGGAAGGCACAAAAGCATTGCCCATTATCTAGAAACTGGACAAGCATGCCACCATGAAATTAATGTACAATGCTGATGAGCTTCTCCAAGCAACCAAATTTTGACGTCATTTTCCATAAGCCCTCATGACTAAACAGCATCAAAGGCCTTGCTTGGTCAGATCTACAAACGTTGTGTACAGATCCATTTGAACTGTCTTGGGAAAATTCTGAAGATCACCTGGCAGGATAAGGGACTTTAGACACTGAGGTCCTCACTCAAAGTAAACTGCCAAGCATTCAAACTCTGCTTCAGAGAGCACAACCCCAATGGGCTGGCCATGTTATTCGAATGCAAAACATATGCTTGCCAAAAAGACTGTTTTATGGAGAACTCATACAGGGCAAGCAGTCACATGGTGGTCACAAAAGCAATACAAAGACACTCTCACAATCACTATTAAAAACTCTGGAATTGACTGTGTAACATGGGAGACACTAGCACAGGACCACTCAGCATGGTGTGCCCACATTGGAGAAGGTGCTGCGCTGGGAACAAAGCAGCTCAAAGGAAACGCAGGATGCTCAAGTGTAGAGTATCCATCCCAAATGTACACACAGACTATTTGTGCCCAACCTGTAGTAGAGCATTCTGAGCTCATATTGGTCTAATCAGCCAGAGTCAGACACCTTGAAACTTGACTCTAGCATAGTGATATCATTTTGGTCGTCTTCAAGGACGAAGGACAACAACCAACCAACCAACCAACCAACCATATAAAATGTTACTGACTTTCAGAGTACACTAAAAATAACTAAATGGCAGCACACCATAAAACAAAGTCACAGATCCAGGGTAGAATGAGAAGGGAACTTGTGCCCAGGGATTGGGCAAGGAGCAGTCACAGGCCCTAAGCAGTATACTGAAAAAAAGAGCAAGTTCAAAGGTAAGCAAACAATTGCCTCTGACATCAGAAGCAGGGTAGGGTCTTAGTTCCAGTTTCTAGCCCAATCTGAAACCTTCAAAGAAATAAGTAGGACAGGAATCTCAGACCAAAGGGAGGTTTGTCGTCCCATCATTTTGAACCAGCAGACCAGGAGGGGGACCACAGGGAGTGATCAGATTCTGCCTTGTATCAGACAACTGTGGGACTACTGGTTAGCTTTCAACTTCTCAGCCTGAACAGTCCCTAATAGCATGGAGTAACACGACACGCAGTAATCCAATAATGCAGCAACAGGACCAGTCCAGATCTTCCCTACAGAAGTATGCAGGGCCTAGTCCTAACATCAAGTACAAAGTCACAAAGCAGGCTGAAGGAATGGACAAACAAAAAAGAATTCCTCCTCAACAAACTATTATGGTGACAAAGATGCCCAAGACACAAATGCAAAAGAAGACAATGACTACAAAACATCTACAAGGAAAATCTCAGACAAGAACACAGCTTGAACACAAATTCAACCTGAATTCCTCAAAGAGATGAAGAATTTTTTAAAAGTTAAAAGATGTTTTTATGAATGAAATGAGAGTGCCTAAGGGAAAAACTGGAAAAGAAATTATAGCTATGGAAGAAAGAATTGGAAAGATAATTAACACAGTCTAGCACAAAACATACAAAACTTTGTCCAAGCAATGAACTCTTTTAAATTTTGAATGGTCCAAATATAAACTAATGATGCTATGAGACAACTAGAAATATTAAGACAAAGTCCAAAGATCAAAAAAGCAGAAGAAAATGTAAGGTATCTCATAGGAAAAAAAGAACAAATGACCTGAAAAACCAATCAGAGAGAAAAATTTTTTAAATCATTAAACTATCTGAATGTAATTTTTTCTTACAAAAAAAGGATCTAGACATCATATTTTAAGAAATCTTAAAAGAAAACTGCCCAGATTTTAGAATCAAAAGACAAAACAGAATTTTTTTTTTAATTTACTGGCCATGGTCCTAAAAAAAAGCCTCAGAAGAAAAACCTCATAGTCAAAAGTCAGTTTCCACGTCAAAGAATGAAAATACTGCAAGCAGCCGGAAAGAAAAGAATTCAAGGACCAAGGAACCCACAGTCAGAATTACACAAAGTTTAGCAGTCACAACTATGAAAGAATGGGAGAGTTTGAAATACAATATGCCAGATGGCAAAGTACCAAAAATAACTCACTAAGAAAAACTGAGTGTAATCGGGTGGAGGGGGGGATACCTTTCATGAAATAAAGAACTTCCAAGAATCCTGGAGGAAAAGAAATTTTGAAGTTCAAAAATAAGAGTTTTTTAAAAAACATTAAAATGTATGAACAAACAATCCTAAGGGACTAAACAAGGATATGTTGTTTACATTCTAATATGAGGAGATGACACGTGTCCCCTCTGAAATCTGTCATCATCGGGGTAACAGAGGAAGTCTATAGACAGAAGGCCTGGGAGTGGTTCTATTATATATGCAAGGAATGGGAGGAGAAGAGGAATGTATTGGGAGAGAGGGGAAAGGAAGATTAGGGGAAATTATCTCACATAATTATTATGTGCGAGTAGAAGTCTGTATAAACAAGAAGAAAAGGGTAGGGTAAGTGACTGACAATAGAACCTCACTCTCATCAGAGCTAGTCAAAGGAGAGAATACACATCCAGAGAAAGATATAATACACTCCAGAGGCAAAAAGGAAAGAAAAGATGGGAGAAGGAAGTACTAGGGGGACCACAGGTTAAGGAAGGGATTGATCTTAGGCAAAAAAAAAACTCTCAAGATGTACAAAAATATTTTTGGCTTTTTTTTTTTTGAGGTTGCAAAGAATGAGAATCTGAAGAAGTACCCATAAACTAAAGGAATGCATAAACAAGTTATAGAATACAAATATAACAGACACTATTGAGCTGTAAGAAATGATGAAGCAGATGGTTTCAGAGAAACTTGGGAAGATTTCTATGAACTGATACAGAATGAACAGAATGGGGAGAACAATTTATATAATATCAACAATACTGTAATGACAAACAAATTTGAAAGACTTAGGAACTCTGATCAGCACAATAAACAGCAACCACTGAAGAAGAGTAATGACAAAAAGAAGCTACACAATTTTTAAGAGATGAAAGACTCAACGCAGAGTAAGACATTTTATACACACATCTACACACAAGTATAGATATATATGTGTATGTATATGTATATTACATATTTTTTCTTTTAGACATGGCCAATACAGAAACTTGTCTTGCTTGACCATACATGTTTGTAACAGGCAGTTGTTTTTCTTTCATTATGAATTGTGGGAGGAAATGGGGTAGAGAGAAGAGAAAGTGGATTTTTTTCTGAGTAGAATAAAAATAAAATTTTATTTTATTTTTAAAGAAAGTCACAACCTCCCAATGCCCCTAAGACAACTCTCTAAGCAGTTTGAAATGCTTGTGGGGCATTTATTTTGGTTACTGTAAAATAACCAGAAGACAACTAATTAGATAGGACTAGATTCTCAAAGAATACACTAGGCCTGGTTATGTGCAGGAAATGAAACCAGGAAAGCAGATTAGTCACCATAATGAGAAGATGGCCCAGAAGAGAATCCTGGGGTATATCTACCTTTACAGTTTGGGACATGGGTACCGAGAAGCAGCAAAGGAGACTGGGAAGGAAGAGGGGAGATAACTAAAAAGAGCAGGACCACAAATATCCACAGAAGAGAGAATATCTGAGAGAGGGCAGTCGAGTGTTAGTATACAGCAATGGTGTCAAACTCAAATCGAAACAGGTGCCAATAAACTATATATAAGGATCCCTGCAGGTGCATACTGACTTAGAAACCACATATTAACATTATTTTTCATTTTATTTTTATTTATTCTGTTAGATATTTCCCAATTACATTTTAATCTGGTTCTGGCTACACTTGATAATATTGAGGGCTCCATGTCTTGACATTTCTAATATAGAGGAAATGCATAATTCTTGATCATGGAAGTAAAAGATTTATGGGTGATAGTAAGATCAAGTGTGTGATCATACCTGTGTGTGGATGAGGTGGAAGTTGAGAAGACTGAGGAACTGGGAATTCAGAATGTTTGAGGAAATATAATCAATAAGTTCAATTATAAGGACAGGATTTGGGCTTGAGAGAAAAAAATGTGACCCAGGTACTGGACTCCCTAAGAAAGGTAGGTACTTTATTTATAAACAGTTATAAAAATAACTGCCACTGATATCAGTGCCCAGGCCATTTTCTCAGCTCTCTCAAGGACTTCAGTACCCAGATCACAGACCTATTCTTCACTGCTGCCTTTCTATTAGGAGACCTCCAATATCTATACAATGTATAGACCTCAAATTTATATACAACATATACACATATACATGTATACGTGTGTATATATAAACATGTACATATGATATGCATTCTCAAATGGATCATCAATTCAGAACTTTGCAAAGATAGGACAGAAGCAGGTAGGCAGCACAATAGATAAAGTACTAGACTCAGGAAGAATAGAATTCAGTTCCAGGATAAGACATTTACTAATTGCAGGACACTGGCAAAGTCAATTAACTTCTGTCTGCCTCATTTTCTTCTTCTGTAAAACAGAGAGGATAATACCTCACTAGGTTATTGTAAGGAAAAATTGGAATAATAACATTAAAGAATTTGCTTTATAAGAGGATACTGCTCATCGTGGTCCACCATGCTTTTTTGTTAAATTTTACAAATGAGTTTACATTATAACCCAGTGTGGCTCTTCATTTGACAAGAAAGCCAGATTAAAGTGTTTCTGGTCTCTTTTGGTTTCTTTGTTGCAGCAATTAATTTACAATGGTTAAACTTCTGGATGAAACTCCCATACTTGCTTTCAATCCCATTTCCCACTTTGAACTACATTTTTAATAAGTCAAGGTTAAGATACTTCAACTATACTTCATATATTTTTCTCATTATTATCCTGTCTTCTTTATTATTCTGATTTCTGGTCTTAATTCTGAAAAAGTTGATGGTTTTGAACATACACACATAGCTAACTCAAGGATAATTCCCTCCACAAAGTCTTATTCTGATGTCTGATGATGATGCCACTGAGATGACACTGTGACCTTGAAGGCTATGCTAGCAAATATAAGTTGGAGTAGGTTTTTCCATGCTGGGAAGGCTTCAATTAGAACCCCAGTAAGAGACTTAAGTCTTTTTTTTTTTCTGAGGATCAACCTAATTATTGAGAGGCATATCACCAGTAAGCATGCTAGGTGAGAAGGATTTTTTGTCTACAACAGCAACCCATGAAACAAAGAAAAAAATGTTACACGTCTCAGTCCTCTGTAGCCCCTTTTACTTCTGTAGTGCCATTGGCAGAGTATCAGGAAAGATAATGAATGGTAAGAATCACATCATTTTAGTATGGCAACAAATTTCAATCTGTATACTGTACCCTAAATGAGATCCAATGGCCAATGGGTAGACTTTGACATCTGTCAGTCAATAAGTATATATTAAATTCTTATTATACATTCATAATTGATGGAGATTCAAAGACAGGCAAATAAATTCTCAGAGCTCACACTCTAATGGGGTAGGCAACATGCAAACAACTATGTGGAAGCACTATGATTAAAGTAGACCAGTAAATACTTCTGGTACATTTTTAATATAAATTAAAGAATGACAAAAAAAGGAAGTTACAGCTAAATGGAAGGATAGCTCACAGTTAACTCCTTAGAGAGACAAAGAAAAGAATTGGGATTTTATAATACAACCAGAAGCAATGAAACATTATTCTGTGAAATATCTGGCCATCACTTACAAAATTAATGATAAGTATGTGCAAAAAGATCCTCATGAAAACAATGGTAGCTCATTTACATAAAATTAGTTGCTAAGGCTAAAATGAAGAGAAATTATACCAAGACCTTGATAAAAATTTTCCAAATCAAATTAATATATAATTAGTTACTTACAGTTGCAAAATAATGTGACACATCCCTATATATGTAAACATAACAAACAAAATATCAAAATGGCATTAAAGTTCAGACTTATAAACATCAGATCTATATCAGAAATCAAGCCACAGCTCTCACTTAACTACTATTTCAAAAACCTCATAATTCAAATTCCACACACATAGCAAACTACACTCAAAGTATAGGGCCACTAGGATTACTTGTGTTCAGAGAGATAAAAATTGTTTCCACTAAAATTACTGTCAAGTTTTATCAAAGGAATATTATGTTTTTATTACTGAATATGCTTTATTTTGTCTACTGAAAAATCTTTCAAGAAGCCTAATTTTAGACTTTAGATATAATAAGGACAGAATGATTAGCTCATCAAAGACACCTTAAGTTATTTCTCTAAAATACAATACTATCTCATATCATACTAGATAAACACTATGTTATGTTCAATAAAAGTGTAAGCAATGGTCTTCATATGATCATGCTGTATTTTCAATTTAGGTTAACATTTTTCCCCCCACAAAGCATATGACTTAGTCAAGGAAAATTTTTTTCCTTTCTGGGCCAAAGTCCTCCTAAAGTCAAGGGCTTTTGAAATTAATCTGAAGGCCCCTTCCAGGATATTCATGTATAAAATATATGTGTGTGTAAATGCACATGTACATTTATGCATGAATTTATATATACATATATAAATGTTTTATGCATACCTATATAAAACCATATGCATGACAAAAAATTATTCCTCAGTAATAAAATTTGGTGTATTAGATTCATCTATAAAGATGAACCTTTAGACAAGATATTATCTACCAGCGGAAAATCATGCAGGCAACTAAGTATAATCTCAGAACACAGACACCTTTTGAGAGATCCCCAAAACCAGAAGCTACAAGTTTCTACAGTCGTAGTTTATAAACTAGTTGCCTTAAATATGTTATAAGCTTAAAAAATTTACAAAATAAGAAAGAGAAACAAATTAATGAAATTCTAAATATAAGCACTTATTGGATTAAAAATACTAAGCATATGCACTGATCAGATGCAAAGGAAAAAGTGAACAGTTAAAAATGGTCAATTAAGGAAACTGAGAATTGATAAGTTTTTAAAACAATATTAAAACTAAGATAGGAAAAGAGAACAACTATTTTGTATTTAATTTCCCCACTGTCAATTCAATATTATCTGTATTTCTAGGAAGTACTTACTTAACAGTTTTTACCACCTTCAGGATCTAGCGAGGTAGGCTGGAAGACTTCTAAATAGGATTTCTTTTTTTTTAATAAACCATAATCAATCTAAGACATCAGCGGCTTTTAAGAGGAAACAAGACAAATCTTTCCTAGTAAACACCACCTCCCACAGAGAAATTTCTTCTTTATGAAGTAGCCCAGGGGGGACAGTTGGAAAAACACTCCCCTGGGCTTCAGGCTCCTAGCAACCAAGCAAATGGATAGTTGGGAGGAGAAGTCAGCATTTTGCATACAATTCTAGGCACTGTGCCCAGCACTGGTTTTTATCAACAGAAGAAATAAGAAGCCCCAAAACCCCAAAATATAAATCTTGCTATTAAATAATCTTTAAGAATCACTTTTTAAAATAAAAAACCCAAAAGTGGAGGGGTGGGAAACATTTCAAGTAGAGTCCTTTTTTTGTTTGTTTGTTTGTTTTTTTCCTTGAACATGCATTTTTTTATTTTTATTTTTTTATTTTTAAATTTTATTATAGTTTGCATCATTCATTTCCACAACATTTTGAGTTACATATTTTCTCCCCCTCTTTCCCCCACCCACCGCCCCAAAATAGCCATCCCAGTGTATCCCCCCTCCCCCAGTCTATTCTCTCC
>CM053586.1:140799260-140827058 GCA_028646515.1 Pseudochirops corinnae | reverse complement strand
GGGGGAAGAGGGGGAGAAAATATGTAACTCAAAATCTTGTGGAAATGAATGATGCAAACTATAATAAAATTAAAAAAAAAAATTCAAGTGAGAACCATTAACTTCTTTGATTATTCTGTTTGATGAATATTCCAAAGGTATTTACCCTGGCCTATACCCTCTTTCTCCTCCCCCTCCATCACCAGATACCCTGATTTGAATTTATCTCTGCTCTGAGGGACTCTCAGGAGAGGAGGTTAGGTTTTTAATAAAGGTTTTTTGTCACTGAACAGTTGATTTGGGATTCCTTGGGTGTATGAACTTTTCTTTCCTTCCCAGATGGATTAGATTGGCTGAGAGTTCCCTGAAATTTCTTAGTTAAAACTAGGAATAGACATAGAACTAGGTACAGAAGACTAGATAACTCTCCTTTGAGGCAGCCATTCTTCAGCATAACTTATGTATACTGTAGCACTCCTTGGGCAAAAAGAAGATATTATAGAATTAGAACTTCTAGGAGCTAGTGCATATTTTCCTTTTTTTTCCCTTCCTTTGTAATTTAATATTTTATTTTTTCCCAATTATATAAAAACAGTTTTACTATTTTTTTTTCCAAATTATTTTGAGTTCCAAACTCTCCCTCCCCCCTAAAAGGCAAGCAATTTGACATAGGTTATACATGTGTTGTCCTGCAAAACACATTTGCATGTAAGTCATGCTGTGAAAGAAAACACAGATAAAAACAGAGAAAGTAAGTATCTTTACTCTGCATTCAGACTCTTAGTGCATAATTTTTTGTATTTTGGAAATAATCTGTAATAGATTTTAGTTTTAATTTTTTTTTTTTGTCCATTGGAGCATTTTATTTGTATGTATGTTATACATCCTTAGAAAAAGAATCCCAGGATTTTTCCTCCTGTGTGTTTTTGTCTTGCTTCCTCATGGTCCATGATGCCAGCTGAGGTTGTAAGTACAATAAACCCAAACTGACGGGATGGCAGCAGATTATTCTGCCACTTTTCCAGATCTTTCAATTGAACATCAAATCTGGGGCTGATTACACCACACTTGTTTAATCGGCCTGTGAGATTCACAACAATTTTTCCTGCTCTGTGATCATCAGTGATCTCAAATTCGCCAATGTAACCATGCTTCGTCATCACAGTTAAGAACCAGACAATTACTTTGGAGTATGGCCTAATGAGAACCTGGCATTTTCCTCGCTTTTCTGCATTGTTGATGCTTTTGAGAGCATCTGCCAGGACATTCATACGCACCATGGTGGCAGCGCTGCAAGATGGCAGAAAGAGGGATTTTAGTTTTAATTAAGAATTTTTTGCACATCTCTGGGTGGATATCTCACAGCATTTCAAGTGTCTGGCTAAGAGGATACATACATAGTATTTTAGCTATCAGCAATGGATAGAGGTCTTTTGTTAGATTAATTTATCTTTGTGTTATGCTGCCTTTTATTTTTAAGTTAGAATTAATCCACAAGCCAAACAGCCACAGTAATATTACAATGAAATGAACACTGCTCTGGAGTCAGAGGTCCCAAGCTGAATTTCCCTTTTTGATTCTTATTACTTGTATGACCTTGGGTAAGCCCCTTCACTTCTTTAGACATCAATTAATTTATATGAAAAAGAAGAGTGTTGAGTGAATTCTGAGGGCTCTTCCACTTCTGAATATTTGTTCTTTTGAATAGAAATTAATTTGGTTTTGGTAGGTATAGAAGTAAGCACCCTGGCATACCCAGGATGGCTGCTAGCACAGGTTGTTAGATCTGCTTTTCTACAGGAAAGCAACTCACAAAGGGTTAACAATCTTACTTTAATCAAGCATATCATTTTTCTAGTTCAGGGGGAAAAGTCAGCACCCTGAACTTCAGAGAATAGAAACACAAGTTACAAGTAGACAAAAATATAGATGGTAAAAATAACACAATTCAACAGACAGAGCATCTAGCTGTCTGGCCATCACATACATACAGTGTTAGTTGCCAGATGGAGATGCACCAACATCTGGGTGTCCAAAGCCAGGAAGCTCAACAGCTGCCCAGAGTCTCATCTGGCCAAATCACACAGCAAGTGAACCTCAAAGTAAAACCTCACCTCAGAGGTATATAAAGCCTTCTCCAGGGTCAGAGAACATCATAAGCCTCAACCCATTTGTCTACAAAGTAACAAAAGTTGTGCCTTCCTGAAAAACAAGCCTCCCACCACAGGTTCCATTCAGCCTATAAGGGGGCAGAGTTTATTTTCAAATCAGAATAGGTCCTCAGATTCACTTAGGCCTATCAAGGGGCAGGGAAGATCTTCAAATTCCTGTTACCATTACATTCGGCCCCAAGATCTTTCATGCCCTTCCCATATGCAACTTATCAGTAGATTAAATTATTTTTAGAGGTATTTTCAAACATGTGATCATCTTTAGGGCTATAGGTGGGGATATTTATTCCAGAGCTGTGATTCAGTTGCTATGAGAATTTTCCTGGAAACTTCTACCAATGTAGAAACAACGTAGAGACAACTTTTTGTCATTTGTGATCTTAAACAACTGCCTGTGGACACTGGGAGGTTGAATTAAGACTAGGAAAACTTTCTTGTATATTTGCAAGTTATCTTTGATGTAGTCTCCAAATATGTACCTTTTGAAGTTTATTTAAAAGTATACTGTATAATAATAATATATTTAATTTCATTTGAAACCAGTGTTACTGCTACTTTTAATGTATTGGCAAATAAATAAGCACTATTAGTAAACTGTATAAGAAATTATTTTCTCTTTAGTATCTACTAAGGGCGATAGAAATTAAATAGTAATGTTTTAGCTTTAAACTGTTTCATTTTTCATGTCTTTGCAGCAGCTATGTTACTTAATGACCGTATTTTTTTTTTCCTCCTTTCTCTCCTTCCACCCTTATATGTACATAAAAAGACCCTGTATCCTGCTTATGGATTCACTCAGAGGTCCTTCTCGCTCTAATGTTGTAAAAACACTGAGAGAGTAAGTTCTAAGTCTTATTCTTTGCACTTTATGTAATATTAGATTTTTTAGAACAAATAGGAAAACAGCCTTACTATATGTGCATCATCACAGGTATCTGGAAGTGGAATGGGAAGTAAGGAAAGGAAGTAAAAGAAGTTTTTCCAAAGATCTCATGAAAGGCTCTAATCCAAAAGTACCACAGCAAAACAACTTCAGTGATTGTGGTGTATATGTATTGCAATATGTGGAAAGCTTTTTTGAGGTAAGTTTCATTTCATTCATTTAATGTGTGTAGTTCAATGGTTTTCATGATACCAGTCAAAATTAAGGCAACCAAAATTCTATTTATGCTCTTTAAAGATCTGACATTAGGAGATAAAATTGAGAAGCAGAAGATACCATAATAAATTTCACTTAGTGATAATTTTACTAGATTTTTTTTCTTTTTCATTTTTTAAATTTTTCTTTATAAATTTCATTTGTTTTTGTTGATATTTTGTTTCTTACATCACCATAGCATCTCATGTATCACTTGTCTTACCCCACTCAGAGAGCCATCCCATTTGATAAATAGAGCATTTTCAGAGAAGAAAAAAAAGTCAGGACATCTTATCAATACATTGAAAAAGTCCAAAAACACGTGCTTTGTGTAATCATCAGTGGACCTCCTACCTTCACATAGGAATAGGTTGGGGGTGTCTTCTCATATGTCTTCATTTGAGTCCCACTTGATCTTTATAATTTTGTTAGATTTACCTTTGATTTTTTGGGGAGGAATGTGTGGTATTCTGTTTACATAGTTATAGTTATGTATGTTGTTTTCTTGGTTCTTGAGGCAATTCATTGCAACTTAGTGGTGGTATCTTCATTTCAGTTGTTGAAATAAATTCCTAAAAATTCATTGCATTCTGTTATTATGTAAACATACATAATAATAGATGCATAATGTACATATACACACAGGTGCCATTTGTTGGCACTTTAAAGTTTACAAAGCAATTTCCTCACCATAGTCCTGTGAGATAGAAATTAATATTTGTTTGTTATTTTCTAATGGACATCTTTTTCCTTTTTGTATTAAGAATCCAATTTTGAATTTTGAACTTCCAATGAATTTGACAGACTGGTTTCCTCGCCCAAGAATGAAAACTAAACGAGAAGAAATCCGGAACATAATCCTAAAACTACAGGAAGAGCAGAGCAAAGAAAAGAAGGGAAATAGAGACATTAGTTTATCAGAAGCATCTTTACAGGAAAAAGCAGATCAATATATCAACAGCAGCTCAGACTGAATTTTTCTGTTGCATGTTAGCTCTCCTGTCAGAAACGGAATGTTTTTACCTTCAGCTAAATAGACTAAAGAACTGAAGTATTTCATTACTCAAAATTGATAGGGAATGTTTTAAAAAAAAAAAAAGTTTGTACAAATGTGTCATAATTGATTCCCAAAGGAGTATGTATTAAGTAAAATTCTGTAAATATGTTAATGAAGCCAATTTTTCCAGCATTTGTAATTAATTTTTTCACTTGTTAGGAAGCTTTTGTTATGTATTTTCTGTTAATAGTACTTAATAGCAACTTCTAAACATAAGACAAATAAAAAGAAAATACTTATAGGATAAAGTGGTTAACTTGCTATTCTTTAGTAAATTGATATTAAGTTCCCCAGTGAGTGTAATGTACATAATTCAAAGAACTATTCAGGTATTTTGTGATCCTATTTTAACCTTTTACATTTAGTTTTAAAATACTATGAGTACAATTTTAAAATAGTATTAGACTATGTCTAAATTCAGGTTAGGCCCAGTAAAATGATGACTAGATGCCCACAAATACAAGGCACAAAATTCAAGCAGTGTAGCAGTAAAAATTAAAGGCTTTAAATCTATTGGTTTTCATTTCATGCACTCCATTGTGTAACTGTTCACAAACAACTTTTTAACCAAAAGCAGCATTAAGAGCAATTTCAGGTAGTGTCCTGAGTTATACTGCTTAGTAATATGCTGGACTAGCTATATAAATGTATCTTGAAAAGTTTTGAAAGGTTTCATTATAGAACTTCTGGTAAGTATGATTAGATTTGGAAATTGCCCACGTTACCTTTCTATATTATAGTTCAAAATGTGCTACAAGTTATGTGCCATAGTTTAAGTAAAGAACATTTTAAAAATCTGTATAAGCATACATATATAAATACAGGATTACTATTTTTTGTAACGTCTACTGCAAAATATCTTCAGTGTTCATTGATTTTTCTTGGGTTTTAGATAGAGTTAAGCTTTTTAATCAAGATATTTTCACAGTATGATTTATTCTTACATATAAAGGATGTTACAGCCTTAAATCATTGTAAAATGCAGAATAAGCTCCTACTTTACATTCTCCTTTATAATTTTGAAAGGTGTTGGTATTGAGATGAGAGATTTTACAGCTGTCATGTACAGATCTTGCAAGACTCTACCCAGTTATTTATTACTTTTCCAATGAAATCTTGGTACATCTAAAGACAAATTTTGTCTATTTAAAAAAAATAAGCTGTGTTAAGAATTTGAAATATTGCATTTCATGATAGAATTCAAAGTATATAGGATATAAAGGGAAGAGAAGAGCCAGGTGGGAGCAAAAGTTGGGTGGGGGGAGCATTTTAAATTACTTGGTTTTTTAAAAAGTGGTTTTTATTTCAATTTGGAGATCTCTTGCAGCTTTCAAGGACCATTCTCTACTTAAAATTTATGGAGGGAAAAGGTTGACTGTTTAAAGAAAGAAAACTATTGAGATAAACTTAAAATTAGTCATAATTTGCATAGAGATTATTTCTTTCATCATCTTCTCTTCCATGTCCTTTCCTTGCAAAAACATTTATTTAGTAAAGAAATACACATTTTTTAAAGTTCAGCATTAGAATTGTCAACTATAAATTTTCTTTTATTTCCTAACACCTGTGATTCATTACAAAATTTTTATTTCAGATGACATGTTAGGATTATTTCATTGTTAGAAATACCCTAGAGCTAGTTGCACATTTCAGGATGTGAAGAAGAAAATGTTTAATTTTATCATCATTTAATAAATGTTATGGTAAGATGCTTTTAGATCTGCAGTCTTGCAGCAAGCTAATATACTTGTTGAACATAGAACTTATTTTTTTAATAAAATGAACTTAATAGAAAATTTGCCAAATTGATTCATTTAACCTCTTTTAAGAAATACATTACACATACTGTCCAAATGTAAGTGTGTACTGTAAATATAAAAATCAGTACTACAGATTGTCTTTTTACCTTATTTCAAGGAAAAGTGTTTTAACTGTATAATTAACATATATGACATCGGTTCCTTGATTAGGTAAAATCTTTCTTAACCCTCAAATCGAACTACCTTATCAAAGAAGCTGTCAGGATTTTTTTTAAACCATAAAGTGTGTTGATTACCCAGATTGATGATTCCCAAAATATTAAAGGTACAAAACTGAATATATTACAGTTTTTTCTTAACCTTTCCAAGTCCTATACGCAATTCTTTTTTTTAAGAGAATGTTTTAAAATAATTTTGAGTGTGTGCATTTCAATTTCCCTAGAACCACTAGGAGACATATAGATAGATATAGATATACTATATACTACATATATATATATACATATATATATATATATATATATACACACACTATAGATATAGTATCTCAAAACTATATTTGCAAATCATTTGTCCAGAAAAACACAGTCAGTGGATAATTATGTTTTCCTACATACACTTTTTGTTGTATAGACCCAGCATTAGACATCAAGTTAATTTTGATGTGTCTGTATCTCGAGGTTGTTGATCAGTATTTCTTTAAAAGGTCTGAAGGTTTGTTACTAGATACTTGAAACAGCATGACTCAATTATACAAAGTATCCAATGTCTAATTAGATAATGGTTCTCTTGGTGGGTAGAATAACTGGTTAATAATTCTTACAAGAGTTTTAAATTACTTAACATGAAAAATGTATGCATCTCAAGTAAACATTTGCCTAGCAGTTTTAGAAAGAGTGGTGACATTTTAATATGCTGTTTTTCCTGCTATTGCTATGTATGTTTAAGAAAATTGAAAACCATAATAATAGTATTGTTTCCAGTTAATTCATATGCACCCTAGTTTGTTTTTATTTTAATTTTCAGTCAACATTATTTTATAAAAATTTTTACCCAGTGGAGATAAAGAAAAGAACATTTAATTCTTAATTATGTGTTTTTTAAAATCACCAACATGAATACTTCTCTCTTTCTCTCCCTGCCTCCCTCTCTCTTTCTTTCCATCCTTCTCTCTTTCCCTCTCCCCTCTTGACTCCTTCCCTCCCCTCTACCTTTCTCCCCTACCCCCTGTCCCCTTCCTTCCCTACTGTCTCTCTACTGTATGACTGGCCCATGGTCACTTACTTATGTTTTTATTGATAACTTTACAACCTGTTCAACCCCACTGTTGTCTTTATGGTTAGCACTGTGGTTTCTGGACTTTTTCAACCTATCAATTGTGACAGGTATTTTGAGAATTTCAATATGTTCTCAGAACTTTTGTACTACTTCAACCTATAAACATTGGTTCTTGATCTGGAAGAAGCTTTGTAAGTACCAGTTATCTAGTAGGCAGTTTACATTCATCATTAACATTGTAGGGTGAGATAATCAAAGGCCCAGTGAAATTATATTTGTTACTTTTGGGAAACTACTTAATATGGAAGGACACACTATGTAGTGGAAAGGACACTGAATTTAAAGTCAATGAGCCTCGGTTAGACTCTGAGATGTGCTACTTGCTTACCTGTGTAAACTTGAGAAACTATTTGACCTTTCTTGGACTCTAATTTATCATCTGTAAAATTCATGGTCAGACTATATGGACTCTAAGATATATTCCAGCTCTAAATCTAAGGTTATATACTTTTGAAAACCTGGGAGCCATTTCCACTGCAGTTTTGTCTACTGGTATCATTTATGGTATGTCAATATGAATGTGTTTCAGTTCTTTCAGAAGAATTCATTGGACATAGCTTTTTGAAAGTGCTAACAAATTGTTGTAAGTAGTCTATCTTGAACTTGCAATTATTCAATGTTTTATATCCTCTTTTCTACTTTGCCACATCAATGCATTATCCAATGACTAAACCATCTATGAACATTTCCAAAATTAGATGAGCTAGTCAGAAAGTCACATGTTTTGCTGGACCTATACTAAAAACTACTGGGGCGGCTAGGTGGCGCAGTAAATAGAGCACCAGCCTTGGAGTCAGGAGGACCTGAGTTCAAATTTGGCCTCATACACTTAACACTTACTAGCTGTGTGACCTTGGGCAAGTCACTTAACTGCAATTGCCCTGCTTTCTACCGTCAAAAAAAAAAACTTTACTGACAGGTCTTGCCAGAATTTATACTCTGTCAATAACCTTTGAGAACCCAAGGATGCCACACCACAGTGAGGCAATGCAGTAAGCTTTTAAGGGAAGTCAGGAACATAGGTATTTATAAAATTAAATTTACAAATTAGGCATATGGGTAACAATCAAAGGATGACTGTTTTTATTTTATCACTTGTAGCCATATGCATCCCCTTGCTTCTATGAGGGGTATAAGAAATACATAATCCAGGAGTTCTTCAAAAGGAATATTGCCAGCCCAGAAGTTAATTGTCACCTCTGAATTGGTAAAGTGCTGTAGTAATAATGGTAGTGATTTACTCTCCTTAGTTTCTGACATCCAGATTACAGAACTTTATTATTAATCTATCCTTATTCTTCAGGAATATCATGTATATATAGTTTCTCATGATTGCTTTAGGAAACACTTTAAGTCTTATAGAATTATCTTGGTTTATTTTATAATACAAATACTCCTTAGTGGAGTCTTGCCTACACATTCACCTTTTAAACTGTATGTACCATTTTGAAGACTGTAATCACTTTTTCAGTTAATGTTTCTCAGCATGATAGAGGTAAGAAGTGGAGATGAATTGAGGGCTAAAACTGCCAGGGAGATGACAGTCTGTTTCTGTCTCTCTCTATACATTCGCCAGAAAAGTGATGAATGGGTCTTCCCAAGAGGTGACACAATGTGTATTTTTTACAGAAAAGTTATGGCTGAAAGAAGCAACAGTGATGATAGGACTAGGCATCTTTTACAAAATTAATCTATTACTAGCTGCCACTACCACCTGTTTCCTTTTGCTACTAAATCACAGTTATTACAGGATAGAATTGGAAATGTGACTACAATCTCTAGCCCAACCCTTGTTGCAAATGAACAAACAGGATCAAAAGTGAAGTGATTTGCTCCTAACTACACAGCTGGTTAGTGTCAGGTCTAGGGCTAGATTTTAGTTCTTCTGCCTTCTGGCTCTTTGCTTTTTTATTTTGCCACTGCTATGATGATTTTCAGTTACTCTCTTACTGGTTATTATAGTTTGATGATGTATTCATTCTAAGTACTGAGTTTCTTTTCTATGTAACTTAGTGTGTGAAATCAGATTATGTGTTTATGTAACATTCTAAAGTATATATAGTGCTTTACTTTGAACAACCACAAGGCTGAGTGTAAAGCACATTTCCCCTTATATCCTGGACCTTTATAATTTGGTGAATATCAGATGTACACAAAATACAAGGCAGTCTTAAAGGCAGGATCCAAGTGAGTATGGGATATATAGTAGCATAGGTGGAAAGTACAAAGGAGGAAAGGATCATTTTTCAAGGAATGATCAGGGAAGGCTTTATGAAAGCACTGGCATTTGATCTAGACATTGAATGATGGCTAGGATTTCAATAGGTGTTGGTGAGTAAGGAGGTTATTCTAGGTGAAGGGAATGGTAAGGGCAAAGGCATGTTCCAAGTAAGCTAATTTGGCTGGAGTAGAAAGTAAGTGAGGAGAGTTGTGGAAGTTGATACAGTGCTTGCCAAGTATCAGGCCTACTGTTAAGTGATGGGGCTGGAAATATAAATAAAAGTTCAGTGATATGTTGAGGAAATGACCTGGAAATTGGATGTGGATCATTGGTTCAAAGTGAGATGTTGGAAATTCACCTATCACAGCTGGGGAACACAGGAATGGAGTCTTAAGGATGGAGTTTGGGAGATCAGAAAGGTGGCTGGAATGAGGCAGAAAAAAATGCAGATTGTGAAAGGTTTTGAATTCAGGGCTACAGTGTTTTGTCCGAGTGGATTAACTGGGGAGCATAAGAAATATGTGTTCTAATCCTTTTCCTTACACTCCTTAGCTTAATAAGGAGCTTTCTAATGGAGTTTTCCTTTGCATACAATTAAATGTCCTTCAATAGTTGGATTATAAAGAAATCTAATGGTCTTTTACATATAATCAGTAGATGGTTTTGTGTATTTTCTAAGGTACAGTGAATAAAATGTGTTATTCTAAATATTCCCTTAAGGAAGACAGCAGGCTGTTATTCACTTGACAAGTAACCAAGTCACATATCAGCTAGTAGATGAATGGTGGCCACACAGATACAATAATTCAGTTAAAGGACTCATTTAACTGATACCTCTTTCTTCCCTCAATCCCAATTAAATTATGTTATTTGTTATTCTCTGTATAAACTTTGTTATCCACAGTGTCACCTTGATGAGTGTTGAAAGTTAGATTTTCACTAAATAAAACAAAAATGAAAACGGCAAATTCACAACAAATGATAAATAAAGAAAATTACTAGAAACTTTTTGCCCATGTATATGCTAATAAAACTATATGCTAATAAAACATGAATATTTACAAAAATATAAAATGCCCAGATTATTAGAATGACAAAGAGAAATTTAACTAAAAAAAAATAAGCCATAAAATATTTCCTAGAGAAAAAAGTCCTGGGATCAAAATGTACTTATAATGAAAATGGCAAATTTCACCAAATATTTAAAGACAAATTATACCCCAAACAAAAAGAAAAATAAGGGGTTTTTAACTGGATTTCTTATACGATTCATATATATGGTCTTTATATCTAAACCAGGAGAAAGAATGAAAAAACAGAAAATTATAGCTTAATATGCCTAATGAATATTGATACAAAAAATAAATATAAGGAAGGAGATAATAGCATCATTTCACAGATTATACACTATGATTAAGTTGGATTAGTACCAAGAAAACAGGATTGGTTCAATATTAGAAAAACAATATGAGACCATCTTACAAGAACAACAAAAATCCTATTCACATTAATAGATGGGAGGGGGGAAGTTTTTGAGGAAACAATACCCATTTCTATTAAAAACACTAGAAAACAGGAATAAATAACCTCTTAACATGTTGAATAGTACATATTAAAAACCAAGGACCAAAACATTATACACAATAATAGCAAATTTGTGTGATGATTAACATTTACAGACTTTGCTTTTCTCAGCAATACAATGATCTAAGACAATTATAAAAGACTCATCATAGGAAATGCTATCCATGTCTAGGGAAAGAATTACAGAATATGAATACAGATCAAAGTATACTATTTTCACTTTTCTTTTTCATGATTTTTCCTTTTTCTAATTCTTGACTAATGTGGAAATATGTTTAATGTGGATTGTACATGTATAACCTATGTTAGACTGCTTGCTGTCTTGGGGAGGAGTGTGGCCGGAGGGAGAAAAATTTAGAACTCAAAATCTTATAAAAGTGGATGTTGAAAACTATCTTTGCATGCAATTGGACAAAATAAAATACTATTAAGTGGTAAAAAGTGAAAGAAAAAAGAGCAAGGACCAGCATTATATCTAATGGAATAAAGTCCTTTCTAATGATATCAGAAATAAGTTAAGAATTCCATGGTCACCACTTTCGTTTGAAATGGTGACAAGAAAAAGAAATTGACGGAATGACTATAATCAAAGAAGAAACAAAACTGGCACTTTTTGCAGGTTAATATGATGATGTACTTACAACAACAACAAACATACAATACCAGCAAAAACCCAGCAGCAAGATAAAAAGAGAAATCCCATTTAAAACAACTACAGAATGTATAAAAAATACTCTGAACCTACCTACCAAGATAACACACAGAACTGTTTAACTACAACTACAAAACTATAAATATGTAGACCTAAATAATTGGAGAAATATTAATTGCTCATCAGTTGACTGAGCTAGAATAATAAAAATAATTATACATAAGTCAATTTTAACAGGGATATCTATCAAATCTACCAAAATAATACTTTATATTGCTTTATCACATATACCAGAAAATAATGAAATTCATCTGGAAGAACAAAAGATCAAGAATCTTATGGGAAATAATGAAAAAAGGTGGGAAGGAAATGGGCCTAGGCAGAGAAGGCTCTCAAACTATAATGCAAAACAATAATCA
Source organism: Pseudochirops corinnae (assembly GCA_028646515.1). Taxonomy (NCBI): domain Eukaryota; kingdom Metazoa; phylum Chordata; class Mammalia; order Diprotodontia; family Pseudocheiridae; genus Pseudochirops; species Pseudochirops corinnae. The sequence goes on along the minus strand of CM053586.1, from coordinate 140,814,739 downwards.
AAATATTTCAGCCCTGATTAAAAGATAGCAAGGTGGATCAGTAGAACAGATAAGGTAACAAAAGCAAAAGAGCTTAGTAACACACTGTTTGATAAAATCCAAGGGTTAGCTACTAGAATAAGGACTTCACAATGACAAAAATAGCTTGAAAAAATAGCTCAGTCTGGCATAAATTTGGTTTAGACTACCAGCGTTCACAGCATATACTAAGATAGGCTCCAAAATGAATACCTGACCTAGATATCATAGATCACCTCATAAACAAATGACAGGAACAAGGAAGAAAATTCCTTTTGGATCTATGGATTTTAAAAAGAGTTCATGATTAAACCAGAAAGAGGATCATAGAAGAAAAATGGATAATTTTGATTATATAAACAAAAATCTAATAGTTAAGATTAGAAGGGATACAGTTAACTGAGAAAACATCTTTGCAGCAAATCTGATAAAGATCTCATTTCCAAGATACATAAATAACATTAAAATTTTCAATGTGAGCAGTTGCATCTTGTAAATCAACAAATGCTACACATCAGAGCATGATTTATAGCTTTGTTGATTATTTAGACTTAGTGATGAAAAAATATTAGGCAAATTAAATTTAAAAGTGTATTGACTGCACTTTTTTTTTCTTGGAGAGCAGATTGTTAAACATTTACCAGTACACCCCTGGAGGGATAGCCTGTACAAAGACATAGAGATAGGAGATGGCAATGTTGTGTACAATGATTAAGAGGCCAGTTTGGTTGAAACAGAAAGTATACTTTAAGTCCGTTTGGAGGCTCTGGTCAAGGTTTTCATACTGTTCCTCTACATGATCTTTTGCAAGATGTTGTATAATTTGTTGATGTATAATTGACTAATCTTGGTTCAGGAAAACAAATGGAATACATTTTGCTCCTCTCAGAAGAGTCATGAGGGAATATGAGAGTAGGATGCTACATATTTTGTCAGATGTGCTCATTTCACTGGTCAGTTTCTCTTGATTGTTTTTCTTTGTCACAATGGAAGATTCAGTGGGGTGGAAGTAATATATTGGGAAATGACTGGAATAAAAAACAAGGAATTAATACTTTTAAAATGGTGTAATAATCTTCATGACTGCTTACAATCATCATGAATTTTGCAAGGATAGATCAAGAATCCCACAAAATTGTATTTTATTCTATATCCAAAGCAAACTCCTTTAATTCATTTATTCACCTCCCCAAGGAAAACCTTTGGACTATGTTCCATTATTTTTCTTTTTTTTTAATTTAATTTTTTTCTCTTTTTCTTTTCATTCATTTTAAGCTTAAATACAAAACAAGAAAAGAGGTGAGGAAAAGAATATTTCCATGTACACAGCAGAACATTAAAGGATTCAATATAACAATAAATTGCTATTTCAAGAAGACCTATATAATTAACACAACACATTGTTTTCCAAGCTACCCAGCTTCCTTGTAGGTTATTTTGTTATTGCTCTCTGCTGTGCACCTGCCTTTCATTTAATCATAGTTTATTTATGTCCTCTAGTCTCATCTCTATCAGGAACATTGATTTAAATATTGTCAGTGCTTCTAATATGTCTCATCTTGACAAATACACAAAGATTACATATTGAGGATCCCAACAATTATTGTTTCTAATCAACCTAAGAACTGTGTAATTCTTAGCAATTTTGCTAAATAAGGGTTCCGCCATACTCATTTTAGAAGCAGAAGGGGACCATGTAGGCCTGAATAAGGCTTAGTATTTTTTCTGTCCTAAGGGATCACAGTGGTCCCTCCAATAGGGAGCCCTTTCTGACCAACATTTTGGAAATGAGCCTCTGCATATAGGTAGACAGTCTTTAGAGATCATGATCTCTTACTGTGTCTGCAATTGAACCTTGTCGGTTTCTGAATTGTGCTCAACTGTCTAACCTTCCAGCAATCTTGACATCAGAAAGACATACCAGTTGGACTAAAATAAACATTTTGAAGATAGATAAACTAGAGTCAATTTTTTTTTATCTTATATAGATTTCTTGTCTCCCTAGTGAAGTTATGAACCCCTTAAGGGATTAGGACTTTTTTTTAATCGTCCCATTTTTTCCTTAATAGTATTTTTTTTTTTCAATTACACATAAAGATAGTTTTCAATACTTATTTTTTGGGTTCCAAATTTTTCTTCCTCCCTCTCTCCCCAAGACAGCCAATAAATAATACAGTACAGGTTATACATGTACAATCATGTTATAAAAGAAGAATCAGAACAAGAGGGAAAAACCATGTGGAAAAAAAAAGGGAAAATAGTATGCTTCAATCTGCATTCAGACTCAGTAGTCCTCTAGATGTCATTAGTGTTTTCCATCATGAGTGTTTTGGAATTGTCTTGGATCATTGTATTGCTGAGAAGAGCTAAGTTAATCATCATACAATGTTGCTATGTGCAATGTTCTCCTGCTTCTGCTCACTTCACTTAGCATCAGACCTAGTAGTGGTATTGCTGGATCAAAGGATCATAGTTTTATAAATCTCTGGGTATAGTTCCAAATTGGTCTCCAGAAGGGTTGGGTCAGTTCACAACTCCACCAGTAGTTCATTAGTGTCTCAGTTTTCCCATATCCACCCCAAACATCTATCATTTTCCTTTTCTGATATATTGGGCAATCTGATAGGTATGAGGTGGTATCTCAGAATTGTTTTAATTTGCATTTCTCTAATCAATAGTGATATAGATCATTTTTTTGTAGGACTATAGATAACTTTGATTTCTTTGACTTAAAACTGCCTATTTATATCCTTTGACAATTTATAAATTAGGATATGACTTGAATTTTCATAAATTTGACTCAATTCTCTACATATTTAAAAATGAGATCTTTATTAGAAATACTTGCTATAAAATTCCCCCTTCCCCAATTTTCTGTTTTCCTTTTAATTTTGGTTGCATTGGTCTTATTTATGAAAAGTGTTTAAATTTAATATAATCAAAATTATCTATTTTACATATTGCAATGTTCTCTCTTTCTTGTTTGGTCCCAAATTTTTCCTTGTCCATACATCTGACAGGTAAACTATTCCATGCTCCCCTAATTTGCTTATGGTATCACCCTTTATGTCAGTGGTTCTCAGCCTTCCTAATGCCGCCACCCTTTTATACTCATATGTGGGCGTATCTGCATGTGGCTGGACCCACCTGGAGATGGATAGAGGAGTGGTGTCTCGGTTCCTAAGATGATGGGAAATATGTTTTCTGATGGTCTTAGGTGACCCCATTTGACCCCCAAAGGGGTCGCGACCCACAGATTGAGAACCCCTGCTTTATATGGAAATCACCCATTTTGACCATATCTTGGTATATTATGTGAGATGTTAAACTATAGCTAGTTTCTACCATACTGTTTTCCAATTTTCTCAGCAGTTTTTGGTCAAATAGTGCGTTTTTGTCCCTAAAACTTGAAGCTTTGGGTTTATCAAACACTAAATTACTTTGGCCAGTCACTACAATATATTGTGTACCTACTCTATTCCACTGATCTACCACTCTATTTCTTAACCAGTACCAGCTTGCTTTGATAATTACCACTTTATAATACAGTTTGAGATCTGATACAGCTAAGCCAACTTCCTTCACATTTTTTTCTCATTAATTCCCTTGATATTCTTGAATTTATGTTCTTCCAGATGAATTTTATTATTTTTTTCTAGATCTATGAAATTTTTTTTGATAGTTTAATTGATATGGCAGTGAATAAGTAGATTAATTTAGGTAGAATTGTAAATTTTATTATATTAGCTCAGCCTACCCATGAACAAGTAATATTTTTCTAATTGTTTAGATCTCACTTTATGTGAAGTGTTTTGTAATTGTGTTCCTATAGTTCCTGTGTTTGTCTGGGCAGGTAGACTCCTAAATATTTTATATAATATACATTTATTTGAATGGAATTTCTCATCTAACTCTTCTGCTGGACTTTGTTGGTAATATAAATGTTGATGATTTGTGTTGGTTTATTTTATTTACTTTAGCTTCACTAAAATTGTTCATTATTCCAACTAGTTTTTTAGTTCACTATGTAAAGAATAGTTTTGTTTCTTCATTGCCTATTTTAATTCCTTCAGTTTCTTTTTTGTCTCTGATTGCAATAACTAGTGTTTTTAGTAAAATGTTTAGTAATAGTGATGATAATAGAAATCCTTGCTTTACCCCTGATCTTATTGGGAAGGTTTCTAGCTTATCCCCATTGCAGATAATGCTTGCTGATGGTTTTAGACAGATATTACATATCATTTTAAGGAAACCTCCATTTATTCCAAAGCTCTCTAGTTTTTTTAATAGGAATGGATGTTGTATTTTGTCAAAGGATTTGTCTGCTTCTATTAAGATAATCAAAGGATTTTTTTTTTGCTTTTTTTGGGGGGCAGAAGGGAGGACAATTGGGGTTAAGTGACTTGGCCAAGGTCACATAGCTAGTAAGTGTTAAGTGTCTGAGGCTGGATTTGAACTCAGGTCCTCCTGACTTCAGGGCCGGTACTCTATTCACTGTGCCACCTAGCCACCCCATATCATATGATTTCTGCTGATTTTAATATTGATATGATCAATTATGCTGATAGTTTTCTTAATACTGATCCAGCCCTGCATATATATATATATATATATACACACACACACACACACACACACACACACACACACACACACACACACATATACACACACACACATCTCTGTTGATCATAGTGTATAATTCTTGTGATATGTTGCTGTAATCTCCTTGCTAATATTTTATTTAATTTTTTTGCATCAATATTCATTAGGGAAATTGGTCTATAGTTTTCTTTCACTCTTTTAGCTCTTACTGATTTAGGCATCAGTACCATGTGTATGTCCTAAAAGAGAATTTGGAAGGATTCTTCTTCACCTGTTTTTTCAAATAGTTTATATGGTATTGAAATTAATTGTTCTTTAAATATTTGGTGGAATTCATTTGTGAACCCATCTAGCCCTGGGGACTTTTTCTTGGGGAGTTTATTGATAATTTGTTCAATTTATTTTTCTAAGGTGAAGTTATTTAAGTATTCTATTTCCTTTTCTGTTCATCTGAGCAACTTCTATTTTTGTAAATATGCATCTACTTCAATTCGATTGTCAGATTTATTGACATATAATTGGGCAAAATAGCTCCTAATAATTGCTTTTATTTCTCTAAATTGGTGGCGAATTCACAAATTTGTTTTTCTTTCATTTTTTAAAAAATTAAATTAACCAATGTTTTTTTTTTCACAAGCTAACTTCTAATTTTATTTATTAGTTCAATATTGTTTTTAAATTTTCAGTTGTATCAGTCTCTCCTTTGATTTTCAGTATTTCCAATTTGGTGTTTAATGGGGTTTTTTAATTTGTTGGGGTTTCTTCTAATTTTTTTAGTTGCATGCCCAATTCAGTGACCTGCCAATTCTCTATTTTACTGATGTAAACATTTAGAGATACAAATTATCTTCTGAAGTATATTTTGCTGCATCCCATAAATTTTGGTAAGTTGTGTAATTGTTATTATTCCTTTTAATGAAATTATTGATTATTTGTATGATTTGTTCTTTGACCCACTTATTCTTGAGGATTATATCATTTAATTTCCAAATAATTTTAAATCTCTTTCCAATTCCCCTTATTGAATATAATTTTTATTGTATTGTGATCTAAAAATGATGCATTTCATATTTCTACTTTTCTGCATTTAGTTGAGTGTTTTTTATGCCCTAATACATGGTCCATTTTTATGTAGGTGCCATGTACCACTAAGGAAAAGATATATTCCTTTCTATTACCACTCAGTTTTTTCCAGAGGCCTATAATATCTAACTTTTCTAAAATCCTACTCATCTCCTTAACTTCTTTCTTGTTGAGTTTTCACCTAATTCTGAAAGGGGAAAGTTGAGGGCCCCCACTAATATAGTTTTACTATTTCAATCTGTAATTCATTTAACTTTTCCTTTAAAAATTTGGATGCTATATCACTTGGTGCATATGCTTATTATTTCTATTACTTCATTATCTATGGTACCTTTTAGCAAAATGTGGTTTCCTTCCTTATCTCTTTTAATTAGATTTATTTTTGCTTGTGCTTTGAGATCATGATTGCTACCCCTCCTTTTTTTTTTTTACTTCACCTGAAGTATAAAATATTCTGCTCCAACCTTATACCTTTATGCTGTATGTGTGTCTCTCTGCTTCAAATGTGTTCTCGTAAACAACATATTGTAGGATTCTGGTTTTTAATCCACTCTGTTATCTACTTCTGTTTAATGGATGAGTTCATCCCATTCACATTCACAGTGATGATAATTGTGTATTTCCCTCTATCCTATTTCCCCTTGCTTATCTCATTCTCTCTTTTTTCACCCTGTCCCTGCTCACCAGTGTTTTGCTTTTGACCACTGCCTTCCCCAATCTTCCCTCCCTTCTATCAGTCCCACTCCCTTCTCTTATCTCCTTACTCTATTACTTTCCTATAAGGTAAGATAGATTTCTATGTCCAACTCAGTGTGTATGTTATTTCCTTTTTGAGCCAATTCTGATGAGGGTAAGGTTCAAGTAATGCCCACTCCTCTCTATCTTTCCCTCCATTTTAATAGGTCTTTTGTGCCTCTTTATGTAAAATAATTTCCCCTATTTCACTTTTTTCTTCCCTCTTCTCCCAAAGCAATCTTCCTTCTCATCCCTTAATTTTAATTTCTATATTATCCCATCAAAATTAACTTATACCTCCACCTTCTATTTATGTATACTTCTACTAATTGCCCTAATAGCAATAAAATTCATAAGAGTTACAAATATTGGGGCAGCGAGGTGGCACAGTGAATAGAACACCTGCCCTGAAGTCAGGAGAACCTGAGTTCAAATGTGGCCTCACACACTTGACACTTAGCTAGCTGTGTGACCGTGGGCAAGTCACTTAACCCCAATTGCCTTGCCTTCAACCCTCCAAAAATAAAATAAAATAAAATAATTTTTTTTTAAAAAGTTACAAATATCATCCTCCCAAGTAGGCATATAACCGTTTAATGTCATTGAATCCCTTATGTTTTCTCTTTCCTATTTACCTTTTTATGCTTCTCTTGAGTTTTGTATTTGAAAATTGAATCTGCTATCCAACTCTGCCAGTAATACCTGGCAGTCCTCTATTTCATTGAATTTCCATTTTTCCCGTGTAGGATTATGCTTAGTTTTGCTAGGTAGGTGATTCATGATTTTAATCCTAGCTCCTTTGCCTTCCAGAATATCATATTCTAAGCCTGCCAATCCTTTAATGTAGAAGTTACTAAATCCTCTGTAATCCTGACTGTGACTTCACAATGTTTGAATTGTTTCTTTCTGGCCACTTGTAGTATTTTCTCTTTGACTTGAGAACTCTGGAATTAGGCTATAATATTCCTGGGAGTTTTCATTTTGTGATCTTTTTGAGGGCATGGTCAGTGGATTCTTTCCATTTCTATTTTACCCCTGGTTCTAGGATATCAGTACAGTTTTTCTTGGAAATTTCTTGGAATGTGATGTTCAGGTTTCTTTTTTTTTTTAAATCATATCTTTTAGGTAGTCCAATCATTCTTTAATTATCTCTCCTCAATCTATTTTCCAGGTCAATGATATATTTCACATTTTCTTCTATTGTTTCATTCTTTTGTTTATATTTAATTGATTCTTGACATCTTATGGAATCATTAGCTCCTATTTTCTCAATTTTTATTTTTAAGAAATTATTTTCTTCAATTAGTTTTTGCACTTTCTTTTCCATTTGACCAATTCTACTTTTAAAGGAGTTTTTTTCTTCAGTGAATTTTTTTTACATCTTTTTCCATTTTTCTCATGTTTCCTTTAACAGGCTGTTGACTCTTTTCTCATGATTCTCTTCCCTTATTTTCATTTCTTTTCTTAATTTTTCTTCTATCTTTCTTTTTTAATTTTAAAAATCCTTTTTGATCTTTTCCAAGATTTATTTTGGGGCCTGAGACCAATTCAGTTTTTCTTTGAGGCTTCACATGTAGCCATTTTGACATTGTTGTCCTCTCCTGAGTTTGTGTTTTGATCTTTCCTGTTGCCATAGTAACTATTTTTTTTTATCAGTTCCTTTTTTTGCTCATTTTACTGCCTATTTTGTGACTTTTAAAGTTGGTCTCTGATCTTGGAGTCAAGAGTGTTACTGTCTCAAGCTCCTTGCACAGGGGCTCAAATTTTCGCTGCTGGCCTGCTGCACTGGGGGCTCAAGGCCTTACAGGTGGCCTGTACAGGGGCTCTAGGCATCCTACTAGCTTGCTGGGGTGTGACCTGCTACTGGCTTGCTCAGACACTAGATGTACTGGACTGAACTCCCCTTTTACCTAAGTGAGATAGATCTTTCCTGACAACTTTGTAAGTTGTCTTAGGATGAAACATTGCTTCACCCCATCTTTTTGCTGGTTCTGCTGCTCCAGAATTTATTTTGAGGCATTATTTTATAGTTGTTTGGATGTGAGTTTGGGAAAGTTCAGGTAGGTGCCTGCCCTATTCTGCCATCATGGCTCTGTCCACCTTTGCACACTCTTATAGTTTTAATACTTTAATCTCCCTGTTCTTCAACCAGTTTAGTTCCAATGACTTTCATTTCCAATCCACTTTAGTCATCTTTCACCACGCCATAGTCAAGCTTCCAGATGAAAGACATATATTTCTCTGTGCCTATAGTTAACTCATCTCAACTGTTGACACCCATGTAAGCATCAACACTAAACAAAAATCCCATATGATGGCAGAAGTATTAGAGGGACAATTAGATTTCCCCTTATGTATCTCTGTTATTCAATGACCTTGAGTAAGGGACTACATAGCTCTCTTTTCTATACCTGCTCAAACTGAGTTGTCTCTCTTCCTGGTAAAGTGATTGTGATCTCTAGGGCTATAATTTTAGGGAGCAGGAGCTTGGAGACACTTCAGGGAATGCAAGGATAGCAAAGACAAAAGCACCATTAAAGCATTTTATAAAAATAGTATTATAACTATCATATGTAGGCTGTTTTAAAAGACATTTCTTTCTATTTCAAATCGTATACTAAGTGCATTCAAAAGCTTGTTTTCATAATGACTTTGGGAGAATTCCTTTGTCTATCTTAGTTTCTGGAAGAATAGGTTCAGCCAGATATCTGAGGCATAGGCTTTCTATTTGAAACTTCATACATTGGGCTATCTTGGCATTTCTGAGATGGGTCCCCACAGACAAAAACCAGGAAGCTATAGGGGTCACCCATAACACTGATTTTCTTGCTCACTGTTTTCACCATCTATGCCTTCCCACTGGGTGCAAATATTATACTAAAATGCACTCTCTCTTGGAATCTTTGGTTTCCTTCAAAACTCAGCTCAGGGGCTACCTTTTGTATTAGGCCTTTCTGGTGCCCCCTACAACTAGTGCTGCTTCCCCCTCCCAAGTTTTATCTTTTATCTGCTGTATTTGTGTTTTCTTATATGCATATATACATATATATAGATGTGTTGTTTCTCTTGTTAGAAAAAATTTTCTTCAAGAATAAAGAGTTACAATTTTTTTTTTGTTTCCTCAATGTCCAACACAGTGACTGGTACATAAAAGGCATTTAATAGATGCCATTGGATGGATTGAGCTTGAAATTTGATAACATGTTATCTATTCTGTTATCCAACCAATTGATAAAATATTAAATAGCAAAATATAAGCAATAGATCCCAGAATGGGTGGTACACTAGCAACATCTTTCCAGGTTGACACTGAGCCATTGTAAGAAGGCAGGCCAAAATGGTTGTGGTTTCATGGTATGATGTAGTGGCACAGTCTCAAAGAATTCAGAGTAAGACCAACTCTAATCCAAGTACAGGCATGTATTGAGGATTGATACCCCTCAGAAGTGGGGTGGGTTCCAAGAGGAACCGGCAATTTCAGTGAAAGCAAGATGGATTTTTTTAATAAGGTAAAGATGTAATTACATAACACAAATTATGCATATTAAAAAGGCAGGAGGGATTTGTTACAGGATTAGGTGATAGGGGAGGGGTCCCTTCTATGGTTTGAGTGGTCAAACATTTTGGTTGTGCTGCTTTTTGATTGGCTAGCTATTGTAGTCCTGTCTGGTCAAGATGGATAGTTAGGTATTATGATCCTGTCTTGGATAAATGGATAATATGACTGTGGTTGAATACAAGGACACACCTGTTCAACTATATGAATTGGATCTGGGGTAGTGACCAGCTAGGGGTAGTGACTATATTGAGTCTGGGGGGGCCTGAGATGTGGTTAAAGCCAGATTGTGTGGCTAAATCAGGACATGCCTGCTGTTCAGTGGGGCCCATAAGGAAGTTGGAATGTTGGGGCTGGGGGTAGCTTTATTAGAATTCCATCATTCCCCCCTCAAAGAGCTGAGACCCAAAATCATTTGGGAAAAGGAATGAAGGCCTCAGCTTCTGTAGCTTCTTCAGGCTGAAAAGGAGTAGAGAAATGTCCTTCTTTCAATGGGCTGCAGGGAAGAAGTTGGGTGGAACTGAACATAGGTCACATTCAGGGGATGATAGATAGATATGGACTCTCAACTGTAGGTAATTGGCATGTAGTCTGGAAGACACAAATCTGACAGGCAAGTTTAATATGGAGGGCCCCAGAATTAAGGAGAAATAAACCAAGAGCCCCACGATGCTATCATTTACTTTTGACACTCATGATTATCTGATCTTGTTATTTCTCCAAGTTTCTACGCTGATTCCAATTCCTTTAGGAAGATCAGATGCTATTGAAGATCCAACCATATACCTGTAAAAGAAAGCTCCATATATCCCATGGGAAAACTTGCACATGACCCTAGGCCATTTCAGCACGATGTCTTCTTTGTTCTATTTCTCTTTTTTTTTTGGAGGGAGGAAGGTAAGGCAATCGTGGTTAAGTGACTCGCCCAAGGTCACACAGTATGTGTCTCAAGAGTCTGAGGCCAAGTTTTGTGGATTCTCTGTGGCTGATGCTTCCTTTTCTAGATGTCTAGTAATCTCTTTAATAAGATATTCTAGAACTTTTGTTTTTGAGAAGTTAAAATCAAGCTCAGTAGTCTATTTTATGAAAACTCTATCCTTTTTGAAAGTTGGAACATTTACCCTTCTCCAGACTTGTAGTCCCTTTCCTGCTCATTCTTCAATCTTTCAAAGATGACTCAGCAATAACATGTTAGTTCTTTCAGTATTGTGGGACAGGGCTTCTTAAATTTTTTCCACTAGAGACCCCTTTTTGCATTTCAGCAGTGTTTATTGGTGTTGCATGGCCTGAGGGCATTCCCATGTAAAGCATAAGTGCTTTGTGTTCAGAACCAATGCTGCAGTAAAGTTGCTGGATGGAACACAGGCAAGCTCTGCCAGAAGGAAACACTGCTTTTGATTTTAACTAATTTTTGGTTGTTGTGTGTTTAGAAACCTTTTACTGCTGACAAATGGGGACCCAAATGGGGATCCATATGGGCTCAAGAGCCACAGTTTAAGAAGTATGTGGGCGTATCTGCATGCGGGCGTACCCACCTGGAGACTGATAGAGGAGCAGTGTCTGTTCCTAAGACCATTGGAAATATGTGTTTTCTGATGGTCTTAGGTGACCCCTGTGACCCCTGTGAAAGGGTTATTCGACCCCCAAAGGGATCACGACCGGGTAATCTCTTGCTATCTCCCTATGTATCTTAGGTTCATCTCCCTTTTAACCATTTTTATTCAGTCTTTTCCAATTCAAAGATCATTCTTCTTGGTATAGAAAACAGAAGCAAAACATGAATTTTCTGACAAGTAATCTTGTCCTTTGAAGTTCCTTTCTTCTCTAATATAGCTCAAACTGAAACAAAACAAAAAGTTTTGTTATCCTTAACTTTCCTTGTTACCCTCAGTTCATGATGAATTTTAGAATTCCTAGCACTATTTTTTTCTTCTATGTTTTGATATTTTTGATTTTTCATCATGATCATGGCCTGAAACACACCCCCTCCTGACACATAACTTTTTCTAGTGATAAAGAAAAACAATTAAGTCTGTGTGGGCCAGAAAACCTCATTTACCCAAATCAAAGGAATGTAGAAGAGAGCTTCGGGTAGACAGGAATATTTATTCTTTTAAAAATACCCTGGGGCGGGGAGAGACCCCTCCCCGCAGCATGTCCGAAGAAAAAGAGAGAAAGCCCCTCCAGGAGCCCTCTTTTAAAAACCTGAGAGTCATAAAAAAGTCATAAAAGTATATTCTTTCAGTCATACTTAACTTCTATTGGGTGAGAGCTAGGGTACAGACTCCGCGCAGGGAAAGTCAAAAAGTGTCCCTGGCTTCTCATTGGAGGAGGGGCGGAGTCTTGTTTCCATGTGAATTTAAACAAAGAAAGATTCGTCCTGCTGTCCCACTATCCTCTGCTTCTGCTTGAGCAAAGAGTAGGGGCGCACAATCTTACGTAAAGAAGCAACTCCCGTAGGATTTTGTCCTCACCCTATTCCCAAAACAAAAAGTTCCCATCTGCATTCCGATAATTAAATGAGACTGGTCTGCTTCTAGCCCACTCTAAACAAAAATTCCGGTTTGCATTCTAATACTGCCTTTTTGGAGAATTCTCAACTTAAAAGCTTTCCATTCAAGACCAACTGACACAGTGACATGTTCTGGCAATGTACACAATATTTCCTAACTATGATTTACTTCTCCCAAATATGTTTCTGTCATAGCCATGAGTACTCTAACCCTAAAGTAACCACAATAATTATACCTATGACCGTCAAGATAACACAAGTTTTAGCAGCTTCTATATTAAAGTATTGGAATATGATATTCTGGAGAGCAAAGGAGCTAGGATTATAATCAAGAATCAGGTACCCAGAAAAACTGAGGATAATCCTTCAGGGGAAAATGGATATTCAATAAGATAGAGGACTTTCAAGCATTCTTGATGGGAAGACCCCAGCTGAATAGAAAATATGTCTTTCAATTACTGTAATATTTATGGAATAGGAAGATCTTCCCTGTCCATTAATAGGCCTGTGTGACCATATGTATCCCCTTTTCCATTGGAACAGGAGCCCTGTTCCCAGGTCTAAAGGTACACAGGTATTTCAATCATGGATGTCTTGCTGCTTTCACAGCTGTGATACACAGAGTCACATAGAGCCCATTGGGGGAGGAACTTGCCAAAGGAGGAGCTTGTTTAAGGGGAGGCTTGCTTGTAGGAAGGCTTTCACACCTTTTGGTACTAAGTTAATTAGGCGCTGAGTCATGAGGGTTGTGGTGCCTTCTGGCTCTGAGCATATTAATTGAAAACTATATATACTGGGAAGTTGTTTTTTTACTTTGGGGGCTTGCTCATGAGAAGGTCCTTTTGATTCCCTGGATGGGACTCTGAGTAGTGGTTTGCTTCCCAGCTACTCAGATGTTGATGCCCTCCTGGTCTAATGGTGTATGTAGCTGGTTGTATTACTTTGTTCAGACAGCTGAAACCCTGTCTGTTGGATTCTTTCTTGGATACTCACTTCTTTCTACTTATCTGTAATTAAATTAAGATTGTTGACCCCCTTAAAGTTGTCTTTCCTTTAGAAAAGCAGATCAAAGAACCTGTGCTAGCAAGTCATCCTGGGTGTGCTAGGGTGCTTGCTAATACAACTATTAAGACTCAAGAGAAGCATAAAAAGGTAAACAGGAAAGGGAAATCATAAGGGACTTAATAAGATTAAATTGTTTACATTCCTGCATGTGAAGATGATATTTGTAACTCATAAGACCTTTCTCATTAGGGTAGTTAGAAGGAGACAGAGGGCATGGTCATGAGTTGAATATAAAGGGATGCTATAAAAAAAATAAAGTTAAGGGATAAGAGAGAGGAATGTACTGGGAGAAAGAGAAAGGGAGAGGTAGAATGGGGTAAATTATCTCACATAAAAGAGGCAAGTAAAAGCTTTTACAGTGGAGGAGAGGAGGGGTTAGGTGAGGGAGAGTGAGAGAACCTTACTCTCATCAGAACTGGCTCAAAGAGGGGGTATATAAATCTATCTTACCTTACAGGAAAGTAGTAGGGGAAAGGGATGAGAGAAGGGGGGCGGAGTGATAGAAGGGACCGTAGATCAGGGGAAGGAGTAGTCAGAAACAAAATAATTTTGAGGAGTGACAGTGAAAAAGGAGAGAGAGAATACAATAAATGGGGGTAGGAGGATTAGGATGGAGGGAAATATAACTAGCAATATTAATTGTGAAAAAAAATTTTGAATCAAGTTTCTCTGATAAAGGCCTCATTTCTCTAATATATAGAGAACTGTGTCAAATTTATAAAAATAAGAGCCATTCCCCAATTGATAAATGATCAGAAGATATAATCAGTTTTCAGATGAAGTAATCAAAGCTATCTATGGCCATATTAAAAAAAGTATTCCAACACTATTGATTGGAAAAATAAAATTAAAATAATTCTGAGGTACTACCTCATACCTATTATATGGGCTAGTAGGACAGAAAAGGTAAATGACAAATATTGGAAGGGATGTGGAAAAAATGAGACATTAATGCACTGTTGGTAGAGTTGTGAACTCATTCAGTCATTCTATAGAGCAATTTGTAACTATGCTCAAAGGGCTATAAAAGCATGCATACCCTTTGGCCTAGCAATACCACTACTAGGTCTGTATCCCAAAAGAGATTTTTTAAAAATCCAAAAAGGAAAAGGACCTGTATGTACATACAAATATATTTGCAGCAATTCTTTTCTGGGGTAAAGAATTAGAAATTGAGGGGATGTCTATCAATTGGGGAATGGCTGAACAAGTTGTGATATGTGATTATGATGGGATACTATTGTACTATAAGAAATAATGAGCAGGATGCTCTCAGAAAAACCTGGAAAGACTTGCATGGGTTGGTGCAAAGTGAAATGTATTGGATATGAAGTAACAGCAATATTGTAAGATGATCAACTTTGAATGACTTAGCTATTCTTGCAATACAACAATCCAAGACAACTCTGAAAAACTTATGAGGAAAAATGCTGTCTATACCCAGAGAAAAAACTGATGGTATCTGAATACAGAATGAAGCATACTTTTTAAAACTTTCTTTATTTTTCTTTATTTTTTTGTCTGTGTTTTCTTTCACAACATGACTATTATGGATATGTTTTGCATGACTACAAAAAAAAGAGATAATGTTTGAAATAAAAAAAATAATTATACCTATTACTATAACTTCCATTATTGCTGACAACCCCTTCTCTCTGCCCCACACACTGTGTTTTAGTTGTGACACCTTAACTAAATGTGAACATATCTCACTCACTCAATCAAGAGACCTTATACTAACTTCAAAAAGTTTTGGAATTATTCTTTTTTTTTTTTTTAATTTTATTATAGTTTGCATCATTCATTTCCACAAGATTTTGAGTTACATATTTTCTCCCCCTCTTTTCCCCACCCACCGCCCCAAAACAGCCATCCCAGTGTGGCCCCCCTCCCCCAGTCTATTCT
>CM053586.1:140777958-140798760 GCA_028646515.1 Pseudochirops corinnae | reverse complement strand
TTGATTTCTTCAGTCATACTGCTGACTCTCTTTTCATGATTTTCCTGCAACGTTCTTATTTCTCTTCCCAATTTTTCTTCCACTTCCCTTATTTGGTTTTGAAAATCCTTCTTCAGCTCATCTCTAGCTTTAAGGCATTCTTCATGTTTATTGGAGGCCTCTGGTGGGGGGGCTCTGGCTGCACTCTCCTCCTCCCTCTCTCTCCCATGTTCTTTCTTTTCCCCAAAGAAGGAATCTAGGGTTTGGGAGCTGTTCTTACTTTGCTTCTTATGCTTATTCTTACTCATGGTTGTTCAGACCGTGAATTTTTTAAAAAATCTCTGTGGGGCTCTGCTTCCAGAAGGGAAAGCTCTGTCCCCAATCGCTGGGGTCCTCCTGGCTGCTGTAGCTCTCACGAAGGTGCTGGGACCCTTCCTACTTTCTTACGGCTGACTGGATAATGAAGACTCTAAGACTGAGAGGCCCAAGATGGCAATCCGGATCCAGGCCGCTCAATGCGAGAGCACTGGCCTCAGAACAATCGCTTAGTCCCCCTGCTGTCTGCAGGCTGTGGGCGGGAAGCTGCAATGTGGAGGCGGGTGCAAAACCTCTGCCTTTTGCTTTTCTGCTCTGGAGGCCTTTTGGCTGCTCCCCTCCCAACTTCACAAGCTCCACTGACCTAGTTCTGAACACTGCTCGCAGCTGCCGCTAATCTGCTCACAGCTGCTGCTAATCTGCTCACCGTTCCTCTCGTCTGGCCGCTCCCGGGGCTCAGCAGCAGCTTCAGGACAGGCTGGTTTCGCAGTACTGATATGGTTCCTTGTAGCTGAGCTGACTTTAGTGGGAAGTATCTTTGTGTTCGTTTTGGAGTTCTAGGATTGGTTTAGAGTCCTATTTTATGGGTATTTTGGGGTGGCTATGTGGGAGCTGCAATATGTTGCTGCTGCTATGCCGCCATCTTGGCTCCGCCCCCCCAGGAAGATGAATTAAAAGATTATTTCAATAACCAGGTGAGAGGTGAGGAGAGCCTCAATGGGAGCAGAAAAAAGGAAACAGATATGAGAGATGTGTTGCTAACCTGTGATTCTGGAAGGATGGTAGTAACTTTGGCAGGAATAGGGGTATGTGGGAGAAGGGTGGGTTTAGGGAGAAATCATTAATTCCATTTTTGACTTATTGAATTTGAAATATGAGACATCAAGGTAAAGATGTCCATTTAGTGATACGGGGCTAGAACTCAGGAAAGAGACTGGGGTGGGTTGGCTATGTAAATTTGCAAGTCATCTGCATAGAGGTGATTGATAATCAAACTTGATAGAATCATCAAGACATATTGTAGAGTGAAAAGAGGGTTTAGATTAGAATTCTGTGGTTCACCTAGGCATTTGGGGGAGGACATGGATAATAATCCAGCAAACAAAATGGAGAAGAGTTTCATGAAAAGCCAGGGAGAAAAGTACACAAGGGGAAGGAGCAGTCAACCATATCAAATGCTACAAGGAAGTTAAGAATAAGGGCTGAAAAAGAAAAGTCATTTGGATTAACATTTAAAAGATGTCAAGTAACCTTGGAGAGAGTTAACCAGACTTTATGGGGTTCTTTGGAGTTGAGTTGTAAAGGGTAGATTCTCTTTCTACCTCTCTCTGACTCTCATCACCATCATCATCTCAAATGAGAGTGGAATCAAGCAAAGTTTATTAATTTAAATTTTTTTTTCAGGATAGGGGTGATCTGAACATGTTTAAAAGGAACAGGAAAGAAGAGATAGAGGAGAAACTGAAGATTAGAAAGCTAGGGAATAATTATAATGGGCAAATTCCAGGAAGAGATGGGAGGGGATGGGGTAAAGGACACAAGAAAGGGTTGGGGTTAGAGCTACTTCCTCAGATGTTACTGGAACCAAAGGAAGCTGAAATGGGGACTGAATCTGAAGGGATATGAGTTATGAAAAGGCTTCATTTTCTTGGTGAACTGTGACAAGGTCTTTTGCTCTTAAGATAGGTAGCTTGAAGAGAGAAGAGGTTTAGAATATCTGTGTAGGAAGTTCATTAGTCAATTAAGGAAAAAATAAAAGAACTGGCCCTGCAGCAATGGGGAACCAATTGAGATTAGATAACATAGATTTGTAGTAGATACAGTCAATATGATTGTGTAACTTCCTGCAGCAGTCATTTGGCAATAAATTAGTGTGTGAGGATTTATGAAATCTGTCCCTATGAAGGAAACCATAGTTAGAATCTCAATTAACTAGAAAGTTCAGGAAAATGGAGAGTTTTCTGGTTAACTAGGACTTCACTAGAAAGCTTATTTTAATTTTATTTTTGTTACTGAAAATTTTACTAAGCCAGTAAATTTGACATAGTAAGTACAGAATAGTGAATATACTTGTTAATGATTGAGGAACTTGCAGATGACTGAGTTCCAATAATCATAATACAACATTGTAGATGTAGAAAGCACCTCTAAGTTCTATTTTAGAAGTTTTTTTTTAAATGAAATCCTCACTATTAGCTTTTCTTGTGTTTTGCTTTTTCTAAAAAATTTGTAGGGTTAATTACAGTATAACAGATTACCCATGGGATTAATAAAATAATTCCTCTTTTGGAGGACTAGTCCCCCTATGGATCAGGTCCAACCCATGAACATTTATTCTTTCTCATCTTCTTTAGCAGATTGCTCCCTTTATTATCCTTGGTCTCTTGTCTTCAATCTCTTTAGGTCTACTCACTGCTTCCTTTCTGCCTATGAATTGTCCTCAATCTTCAAAAATATCTTACTTGATCCCTCTGCCCTGACTAGCTTTGTTTGCTAATTTTCTGTCTCCTTTGCTAGTTACTCCCACTAAATGTGGGTGCCCCACTGAGCTCTGCCCTGGATATTTTTCTCTTCTCTCTCTACACTATTTCACTTAATGACTTCAAGTTCCATGGATTTTCTATGCTGAATATTCTTGCAGATTTACTTATCCAGCTCTAACTCTCTGCTGACTTCCAGTCTCACATCTTTAACTGCCTATTGGACATCCTGAACTATGTTTCGTAGATATCTTAAACTTAACAGGTACAAATTGAAATTCATTATTGTTTTAACCAAATTGTCCCTTCTTCCAAACTTCCCTAGTACCGTCAATGTTATTATTGATAGTAATGTTACCATCCTTTCAGTCAATCAGACTTGTAAACTAGGTATCGTCTTCAATTCTTGACTTTCGTGGCATCTCTCCTTTGCACCTTTCCATTACTTATTATCTAATCTGTTGCTGTCCTGTTAAGTTACTTTCTTAACATCTCTAACACATGCTCTCTTCTCTCCTTTGACACTACCACTGCTACCCTGGTGTAAGTCCTCTACACCTCTTGTTCCAAGTCATGATTGTCTCTCCACTTCAGTCCATTATTGATTGATCAATTGAGCCTCTACTCAGCTGTCAAAATGACCTTAGAGTTCAGGTCTTACCCTGTTATCCCCTACTCAATTAAATCCAATGATTCCCTATCACCTCTAGGGTCAAATATAAAATCTTCCTTTTGGCATTCCGTGCCTTTCTCATCTTGCCCCCCTCTTTCCAGTCTTTTCACATCTTATACCCATGGACTTTCTGTGCTCAAGGATGCTGTTCCTTGCTCTAGATACTCCATCATATACTGACTCTGATTTTTCACTCACTGTCTTCTGTGCCTAGAATTCTGTCCCTTCTCATTTCTACCTCTTCGCTTCCCTGGCTTTCTTTAAAGACCTGCTAGAATCCAAGAAGCCTTTCCCAATCCCCTTTAATACTTTTATCTTATCTCCAATCTATCCTGTAAATAGCCCATTTGTGCATATTTGTTTGTATATTGTCTTCTCATTAGACTGTGAATCCCTTGAAAAAATATTGCCTTTTTTTTGCATCCTTAACATTTAGTATAGTGCCTGGCAAACAGTAGGTACATTATAATTGTTTATTGACTGTTTTCATCTTGTGGAATTCTTGTCCAAGCTACTCTATAAATGTGTCTCTAGTTTATTTGAGATTTTGTGGATACAAGTGCTATACTTGTGCTATGTGTCATATCACAGTCGAATTAGAGGGATCTTTGAAGTTTACAGCTAGAGAAAACTCGGATTCTTTGGATGATATGTTACACATCACCTGTGGAAAGGACTAGGCTATCCCAACGAAGAGGAAAATTGCCTTCTTTCACAGTTTGTGAAACAAGGGAAGTATTTCTGGTGGTTTTTTTTGTGACAAAAACAACAACAACAACCCCAAAAGAACAAAGTTTAGGGGAATTTTTATACTGAAGAACAGATAGCAAGGAAATCATGCTTAACTAGAAAAGGGACTAGGACTGAAGCATATAACACATTCCTTCTTTTCCTTTGCCATCAATCATATCTATCATTAGTTATATAATATACTATACTTCTCAAAATGTGTTAGCTTCTAATGGTTTCCAGGAACCTTTAAAATTGAATGGTTTATAAACAACTCTAAACACAAAATGTAGTTAAAGGGAAGACATGAGATGCCATAGCAGTACTTTATTTGTTTTCCCCCATTACTCCTTCCTCTTGGTACTTTTATTTAACATTTACTTCCTGTCTAGCTAGTTTAGATTTCTGTGGCTCCAGCAGATTGTTTCCTTTCTTGGTTTCTCTTCCTCTTTCTTCCTTCTCCCAGTTCATTCTTCATAATTTATTGTGGTGGTTTCTACCTAAAGTACCTCATCTGAATTTGGCTTTTTGCCTAATTCCAGGAAGATGGTGTTTAGAAGTAATGTTGACTTTTTTCTTCTTTCCTCATTTTGCAAAATCTATGTTTGTAGGTTATAAAAAAATTTTCTGAACTTTTAAAGTGACTACTTTGATATAATGGGAAAGAAATCTAGTTTTCAAATGAAATTTATTCCTCTTTTTTCCCCCATAAAAATGTTCAGCATCTTGGATGAACTTTCTCCAAAGTCAAAATTTATTACTTCAGAAGGACCACAATAATAATAGCTACATTTATATAGTAATTTACAAGTTAAAAGTACTTTCCTACAATTTGCCCCTCACAAGCCTGTGAAGCAATGCAGATATCATAATCTCCATTTTTCAGATAAAGCAGCTGAGATTGAGCAGATGAATGACTTGACCAAGATCATACAATTAACAGAGTCAGATCCTGATCTGATTTCAAGTTCATTGTTCTTTCTACTGTGCTATGGCATCTCTGACAAAAAACTAATCAAGCAATACTCTTTGACTAGCCCATTATTCAAGATTTTAAAATTATTTTCAAACAAATCAGTTACGGAAAAGGAAGACAAACTAAAAGTAGAATAAGACTTTTTAAAGTTCAAATTGTGTGTGTGTTTAGGGGAGGGGCATGAGCCCAAATAGAAATGCAACATTCTCCTATAGAGACAAATAAATTTGGAAGCAGGCCACTAGTTTCATATACAAATTTAACAAAAGAAGGATTTAAAATACAGATACATTGTACCTGTTTGTGTGTATGTATAGGGACAGTGTTTCTAGATATTCTGGATAAGTTAGACTACGGATCACCTAATAAACTTCAGCAGTAGCCTTCTTTTTGGAGAAAAGAGCCTCTCTCAGACTTCGTATTCAATTGACTATCCATGCTAGAAGAAAAACAAACAAAAAACCAAAATTGGTCAGTTCTGCTTGATATACAGAACTTAATTACTGTGACAGGATACTTTAAGCTTGCCTTCTCTTTCCCACAACATTTTTGGTTTCCTTCCCAGAAATAGTGGCTTCTTTCTTTAAGTACGCAGAGTTTTAGAGTTGGTAGACACATGCCTTCTTGATGCTGGAAACTCAACAAAATATGGAAGAAGCTTTTACAAAGCAGGAAATGCAGACTGGATCTGTCAATTTCTCTTTTTTTCCGAAAAGTATTGTCAGAAGACCTGGGTTCCACTTCGGGCTTTGCCACTTACTCCTATGAAGGGAGAGAGGTCACTGGTGTGACTCTGGGCAAGTCACTTAATCTCCCAGGCCCAGTTTCTTCATCCATAAAATGAGGACGACAGTATTGAATGACCACTAACGTCCCTTCCAGCTCCAAATCTGTGATCCTATGAAACTCCCTAGTGGCAATTGTCTAGCGCCGTGCTAGGAAAGAGGGGTGACCTCCCTCCTCGACACCGTAGCCCCTTTTCCCTCATGCATACAGCTCTCTTGTGCCTATCTATCGGATCAAGAGCTAGAGCTAGGCAGAGCAGAGGTTGAGAGATGGGGGTGTGGAGCTGCGGGACAGGACGCTGGCACGCAAGCCTAGGTAGACTGAAGGGGGAGCCAGGGAGTGGGGACACGCGGACGCGCACGGTGACTGCCAGCTTCCCACACTCCGAGAGGCGCGCGCCCGCCTCCCTCCTCGCCCGCGCCCCGCGCGCGCCTCCCTTCCCTGTCCATTCCAAGAGAGTGACGCGCGCCACCTTCTCCCTCCCCACTCCCTGGGAGCGGCGCGCGCCCTCCATCCCTCCCTTAGCCCGCGGCGCCGGCGCCCCCGCCTCCGCCTTCTCGGACTCTCTGAATGGGTGACGTGAGCCGCGGCCGAGTTCCTCCCTCGGACTCTGCTCGACGCGGCGGGCGGAGGGAGGGAAGGGGAAGGCGGAGACGGGGATCAGCTGCACTGGGAGCAGGAAGTTGAGCGGGACCGGGAGCCGCTGCCGCCGCCGTCACCGCCAGGAGCCCGGCGCCAGCGCCCTGTCCTTCTTCTCGCTGGGCAGCCGCTCAGTTCTTGCTTCCCTTTTCTCTTCCCTTTTCTACCTCTCCCGGCCGTCTCGGCTCGGGGACGCCCCGCTCGCCGCCGCCGCGGCTCACCTGCCTCCCAGTCCAGGTGAGTGAGTGAGGGAGTGTCCATACACTGGGGACAGCCCGAGAGGCTCTGGTCCCAGTGGCGCCTCTGGGGCCGGGGGCTACGGAAGGGCAGCCCGGGGGCCTCCCTGTCTCCCCCGCAGGCCCCTCTCCTTGTCCCGGAGTCGGGGCAGCAGCCGCATTGTCCTCTGCATCTGCAGGGGGTGCGGTGGGGCAGTGAGCGGCTCCATGGGGAAAGGCGAGGGGGTCACCGCCGGACTCATTCGCCCCTTTCTCCCGACCTCTGGAGAGGGAGAGAAAGAAGGGGGATACAGCCGGGCGGGGCCAGAAGGCAGCCCAGCCGGCTTGCTCTGAGCTGTGGGTCCGGCCTATGAACCGGCTAGTGGCGAAGGTGGGGAGGTGATGAAGACGGAGACTGGGAGGCTCCTGCTCATTCTGCGGGAACCACCTGCCTCGTCTGCCCCTGGGGCTGCCTCTGACGCTCACAGTAAAAGGCAGGGACTGCTTGGGAGAAAAAAAATTGAAACTTTTCTTTAAGAGTTGATTAGTAAGCACTTAATAAATTCCATTTGGATTACTGTTAAGAAAATGTCCTTGCTCTTCTGTAGCAAGATAATTCATTGTCCTCCAGGAATCAAGCCAAGGGAACAAGCATTTATTATTAAGTGCCTACTACGTGCCAGGTGCTGTGCTTAAGTGCTGTGGACTGGAAAAGGGCAAAAAATAGTCCCTGTTCTCAAAGAGCTCACAATTATGTACAAACAAGATATATACAGGATAAACTGAAGATATAATCTCAGAGGGAACATGCTGACAGTAATCTTTTGTTTTTGGTACAAAGATAACTTAAAATTTTTTTTAGAATAAACATCTTTTTAAAAAATTGGTGCCTTTAGTTTTTGCATCCCATTTATTTCTGAATATATTATTCCTATATTACCCACCTATCCATTCATTCCTTCTTGCAAATCAAAAAAAGAGAAAAAAAAATGTAGTTGACCAAAACTAACCAACTTTTACCTAGGCTGCAGGCCTATTTACTTTTCCATACCCATAGTTTCCCATCTATATCATGAATGGCTATAGAGCTTCATTTTCTTAACTCTTCCAAGATCTCCATTGAATCTTATTCTTTAAATGACTTTAAAAAAAATGCAAACATCTAAGTAAATCTGTTATATAAATGAAAGAATCAACTTGCGTTAATAATAATATAATTGTGTAAGTGATTAGGTTAAGAATTTAAAAAACCCAAATGGTATTTCGCATTGTTCTAAAAAAATAGAAGTTATTTTTGAAGAACCTTTATACTTCTAAAAGGGTAAAAATGCCTTCTGTTGCTGTGATTTTGATTTTAGGGAAGTTGTAGTTTAATAACTGTCCTTTTCCTGATATTAGCCAACCACTAATAAGAATATACAGAATTAGCATTCTCATAATACATGTTTTGATGGCAATATTTAAGTACCCACAAGTGAGGAATATTACTGAGACATAAGTTTTTGAAACTGTTATGATTTGGTGATATAGATAAAATATATCTAGTCAGAGTTTATTGGGGATTTTTTTTTCTGGAGGAAGCAAGATTTTAGCATAACTTCTTCAATAAAAGTGATTTCAAGGTTTAACAGAAATTACACTTGCCATAAAATGTGGATCTTGAACTTGGGTTGATAGTGGTCAGGGTACAAAGGTTAACAGCAAAGCAGAGGGTTTTTTGCACGAATGAACTGAATTTAAAGAGATGTCTTCCTTTTGCTACACCTTGGTGATTAGGACCTGTTCAGCAAAATTATCATATTTCATTCATCAAGCAATATAAATACTGTGTGGTGGGCCGCTGTCAGAGGAAGAAATAATAAAAGTGTTCATCCATGTTTTTGGTAAATTTACTTTTTCAAGTACTAAAGTTATTTTAGATAGTTGTTTTATAGAAATTTATAGGTAGAGTGGTAAACAAGGGTCACTTTAACCT
Source organism: Pseudochirops corinnae (assembly GCA_028646515.1). Classification (NCBI taxonomy): domain Eukaryota; kingdom Metazoa; phylum Chordata; class Mammalia; order Diprotodontia; family Pseudocheiridae; genus Pseudochirops; species Pseudochirops corinnae. The sequence goes on along the minus strand of CM053586.1, from coordinate 140,789,993 downwards.
TTTATGAATTTGAATACTGAATTTTATATAAAACCTTTTTCTTCTAACCTTTGCTCCAAGTATAATTTCAGAAACTTAAAAATCAATAATCTTTTTTTGGTGGGTGAAGGGGAGGGAGTATTGATAGTGATGTCAGAAGGAAAACAGCATCAATGAAAAACTTATAAAATACATGGAAAAGAACAAAAGGAAGTTCAGAAAGATGTAAGCAAGATGGTGTCAGAACTATACTGCTAAATTTATTATATACTTAAAAAAAGTTTTTATGCTGTGGATATTTGTGGTTTTATATACAATTTTTTCCTGTTCTTTGAATTCATATATATAAATATTTTGTGTTCAAATATAGAAATATCAATATTTATTGATATTTGTCAAATTCATTACAATAAAAAAGAAAATATAAAAACAATATCATAAGAAAATATTTCTTCTGGAATAAAATCCCCAAGCTATATCATTTTTATTTCAGTTATTTTGTTGGGTTATTTCAGTATCTATCATAAATTGATCTAAAGTATAAAAAACCTTTTCAGTGATAAAGTTTATAAAGAACAGTAGTCAGGAAGTGAGAGAGCTGCTGAAGTTTCATCCTGTTGTGAATGTGCTTAATGTGTATTGTATATTATGTCATCCATTGTTTAGACAATTATGCTTTATTGGGGAACTGGACTACCATTTCCTTCAACAACTTAAAAAAAAGATTTTGACTGATTTGAATATGAGTATCTGAAACATTTAAAATTGTTACGGAGTTTTAACTACTTTTTATATTTAAGAGAATCTTGAATTATGGAGCATGCCTATCTAAAATGAAAAATTTGAAACTTGGTGACTTGAAAATTACTTATTTGCATTTAATATCCATAAACGACTTGATTAAAATTTCTTTTAAAAAGACTTAACATTTGGTAAATTATGGTTTAATTGAATTATGATACTGGAACAATGAGGTTATATTTTTGAATCTACCCTTTGGTAGAGGGAATTGTTTAAATTGCCTGAAGAGTTGGTATTATATTAGGGTAACTGGAGGTTTGATATGGGTCTATACTAATGGATAGGAGCTTCTGATTAATTCAGTTCCTTTTTTTTTTCTTTGATAACAAGTCAGTACTAAACAGTATCAAGCATAATCTGTTGCCTCATTTTCGCAGATTATTATTGCTTAACTAAAATGGACTGTATAGGTTACAGAACATAGAATTAGATATGTTGTTTGCTGAAACCTCATCCCTGACTTACGCAGATGAGTAAAGCTATCAGATTTCACTGTAGCTAAAATGAATAGTAAGTAGCTTTTAGTTAGCACATACTGTTTTATTCTCTGTAAGAGAAAAGATTTTTGCCTATAAGAGTGAAGTATCCTGAATACTATTCAGCCAACTCTTTTCTCTTTCAAAGAGGGTTTATTTTCAAAAAATTTTTACACTGCTCCTTGCACTGATTAATTGTTTTTGCCCTGCTTTATTAAGCTCTTTCCACCTTCCTTTTCCTCTGCTTGTGTTAGACAAGCAGGAACTGAAAAGGAAAACTCCTTAGTCAAAAGTAATGTCTTTTCTTGATTTTAGAAAGATGTAAGCTAACTAGTGTGCAGAAAGGACCATGCAATTGCTTTGGGGATCAGCATCTTTTGCATCTGAGTTAATGAATGAAATAGGAGCTAGGTAGAATCAGACAAAAAGGACCAGAGAGGAGGCAAACTGGTTTGCCTTTTTTTTAAAATAGGGAAGATTTGTTGTTTTGTTTAAACTATTGTGTATTCTTAAACCATATATAAATGTAAGTGTGCATTTTTCATTTCTGTTACATAGTACAGATATAGTGGTACAAATAAGAAATGCCTTCCCAAGCTTAATTATTTTTGTATTGTCAGCACTGCAGCTCTTTATCTCTGCAATAGATAATTGAACTGAATGGAGTTAAAATGAACTTTTTGGTCCTGCTATTGGAGTATTCAGCAGATTTTTTTTAAAGGATGCGTTTAAAATAATTTTCAGTAGCAACTACACAATTTTTTAAGTGCCAAACTTAAATAGACAACAGTCATTAAATGGAATTTTTCCTTGAGGACAACGTTGACATAAATTGTGACTTAAGGAAAAGTAGCAAGTCAAAAGTATACACCCAGTAATACCAAACCACAAGAAACATAACTAGAAGAACCCATCTGACCCATCTGTCTTGTTTAGAAATGTTGTAGTAACAGGGAGGAAGTTATTTGTTACAGAGAAAGAAAATGTCTCAAGTGAAACCAAAACACTGTAGTGCATTCCTTCTTTGTATACTCATATGATACATCTAATTAATGTACAAAGGAAGGCGTTAGTAATTGCAAGCCATAGAAATCTTTTGTATATGCAGTATGCTCACTTGATATGTAGTCTTACAAGTTAATCTTTGTAAACTAAGGTGTTGCATGTGCCAGGAATTTTTATTGGGATAGGAGTTTAAAGTTTAAAGTAGGTCATCAATATTGTAGATGTATACTTGGTGTAATATATAGCCAGAAAGACAGGGGTTTAAGTCCTGACTGACACATACTGACTGCCTATATGACCCTAGCCCAAACACTTAACCTTTTGGTGTTCCAGGCAACAACACCAACATCTTCATCTATTTAAAAAGTTTTATTGATATTTTTAGCTTTTATAACACCTTAATTTCTGAATATTTTCTTTTTATGCCCCAACTAGTGAATGACCACATATGCTTTTCAAACACAAATGGTTCCCATCATCAACTCTTATATTTCTGCCTCTTTTTAAAAGGAGAGGGGAGTTCCTACCCTGTTTTTATCACATGATCTTGTCACAACATGGCTGAATGTACAGGCAACTTCTTAACACAGAGGTTCTTAACCTGGGGTTCAGGGATTTCCATCGGATCTATAGCCAAATTTCAAGGGGTCTATGAATTTGGATGGGAAAAAAATACATTTTTATTTTCACTGCCATTAATCCTATGTATTTTATTTGAAACATTTTAAAACGTTATTCTCAGAAGTGATCCGTAGACTTCATCAGACTGCCAGGTGGATCCATGATCCAAAAAAAGATTAAGAACCTCTGTTCAGAGATTATAAATTGCAGAGAGGGTGCCAGCCTCTTGGTAGTGCAAGTTTGTCTTTTTGGGAGTTCCCTATACCAAGGTGAGGTTTCTCTCTATCCGTCCTCATTCAACAAGTATTAATGGCACATGGGGAGGATTCAAAGAAGAGAAAGATGATCTCTGTCTTCAAGTAGGGTATAATCTAGTTGGGGTGAGTATAAGGGCCAGGGTAAGATAACTATGGTACAAGGAAGAATATGACTAGAGCCTTAATAGATAGGTAGCAACAAAGGAGAATGAGTAGTTTACTCTTTTTATTCCTGAGAATAAAAAGATAAAAAAAAATAAAAAAGCTGAGAGGATCAGGAAAAGCTTTGTGATGAGGTGGGTTTTGAGGTGGAATTTGCAGAATGGGTAAGATTTTTGTCATATGGATAGGTGAAAGAATTCCAGGTACAAGGAACAACATGAGAAAGGACAATAGGTTTAAGGAATAGTGAGTAGGCTAGTTTGTCTGGAGTGCAGAGTATGTGCAAGGGAATAGTGGGAAGTAAGGACAAAAAATAGATTGGGAATCTCTTGTGGGGTCTTAACTACAAAATTTAAGAGTAGAACAGTTGTACTTTGAGAGCGTGTCTTAGATGAAATGTTAGAGTTTTGACGATATGTAAGCCTTTGAGGGATTTGTAATATAGTTGGGAGAGAAAAGGCATAACCATAAACTGATAAGTGTTAGATAGAATTTAAATTCTGAAGATGCTTTTGGGTAGTGGTGTAGGCGCTTCTCATGCTGAAGGTTGCATAGAATTACTAGTGTTAACCTAACAGTATCTTATGGCAAACTCTGTGTTTGTTTTCTGTTGCTTATATTGAATTAGGAATACTTGAAAATCAGGACATTTTTCTGGCAGTTGTATCCAGCAGCTAGTTGTTTATATAATTTTTAAATTTTTATTTTTAATTGGAGAGCAGTAGTTGAGGTACTAGATGATTTATTATTGGCATATTAGCTTTCTTGGTGAAATTGATGATTTCCTTTATTTTTTTGGGTGCATCCCTTTAAAAATTTAATTAAAAAAGTTATCTTATGACTGATATGTGCCATTACAAAAGTGACATTTTTTGAAAAATACTTATTTGTTGATTATAATTATATTTTTGTCTTTATTTTTAGATGTCATTAATGAATAAAGTGAAGAGGGGAGTGTGTCTACATATTTCTAATCTTGGATAACATTTTACTGTTGTTTTGAAGTTCTTTAATTATATGCCTCATATAATAATCAGTATTAAGTAGGACTAGACAACCAGTCAGCGAATTAGACTGCCGCAAGTACTTACTGATTTGAAGGTGAGCTTGAGCCTGAAAAGCTTGCCTGCTCCAGATACCTCCCCTGCTGGCTTTCAGTATGCCTGAAATACCTGCTGTTAGAATCACTTCTTTGTTACAATATAAATGTATTACCTGCTAGAGGTAGCAGCTAGAATCATCCATTATCACACTGTTGGAATAGGGCCCTGTGAAAATGGGGCATAGGGCAGATAGATTTTGATACAGGGTAGTGATAAAGGAAAGGAACATGGACTTCTTCTAGGTAGGTCAGGAGGCCTGCGGGTTCAAAGAGCATTAGAAGGACATTAAAAATCAATGGTACCATTTTGCTAATGGCTTAGGTTCTCAGAGTATTCATAGAATCTCATATGTTCAGTATAGACCTCATTTTCAGTTTTTAGAGATTGTTTTACAAGTGAATCCCTTTTCCTTCTTTTAAAAAATTACCATATTTAGTGAGACATTTTAATCTGAAGAGTATAAGATAGAGAAAATACTAAGTTTAGAAGAAATCTTGTTTATTCCATTTTTTTAAGGTAGGTTAAAGCAGTTGATCTTAGTCTGAATTGAATATTACAAAGTGATATGTCATTACCAGAGTGTTTCTGAATGAACATTAAAGCTCTTCTTTCACTTGTGTATTTGGGTTTCCTTGCATTTACTTGTTAGAAGTTCTTTAATTCACAACTAAAATTGTTAGTAATGGACATATTAACCTAACTACTTATACCACAGTTATGTCAGTGGAAATAGTCTGTTTGCATTGTAGGAGCTCATTGGTAATTCTGCATTTTTAAATATTTCATTTAAATTTGTAGTTTTTTGACAGTGTTAAAAATGAACTAGTAATATTTATTGTTAACTATGTTGTCAGAATCGTATTGTTGATGAATACTTTGGGCCATTAGTAGGATTTCTCTGGTGCAGGTTAGTACATGATCTTGGTCAGCTTTCATATTCTTATTTATCAACATTACTGGGATTACTACAGATGGCTTCTAACTTCTGGTCTTCTTGTGACTTTGTGCACAAACATCCTCTTATGGTTTTAATTAGATGACTTTTTTAAGAGCTTCTGGTAATCTTTATGGCTTTTTTTTTTTTTTTAGCATTGTACCTGGCACATAGGAAGAAGCATTTAATAAATAATAATAAAAACTGCCATTTATATTGCATTTTAAGATTTGCAAAGTGCATTATTATCTTTTACTTACAACAACCCTATGAAGTAGGTGCTTTTATTATCAACATTTTACAGACAAGGAAACTGAGGTAGACGGAGGTTAAATGACTTGTCTAGAATCACATAGCTATTAAATTTCTGAGGTCAGATTGGAACTTAGGTTGTCTGTATTCCAGGTCCCGAGCTCTATCCATTATACCACCTAGGTGCCTCAAATGCTTGTCTGTTTTTTAGAACCAACAATAATGATACCAGTTGATAGAAATTGAACTATAAATATAGTCTTGCTTTACTACAGTAATAATGGGGAATGGATCAGAGAACATTTTTTTAAACGTTGAAAATATATAAATTAAACTTTTAAGTAATTGCTCTAAATTGCCAAGCTTTTTTAATAGTTACAGAAAATGCTTTTTATTTATAGTGTTTTGATATTATCTGTATTTTTAGGAAAAGATAGTGAGGTAGTTGGATTAGTGGAAAGAGCACTAAAGGACCAGGGTTCAGATTCTATCCCTTCCACCTTGGGCAAGTCACTTCATCCTCAATTTCCTCATCTGTCAGTAAAGGAGTTGAAATAAAATCTCTAAAGTCCCTTCCAACTCCAAATCTTGATCCTGTGAGCATAGGATTTACAGTCAGGAGAGATTTGAATTCTAATGCTGGTTCTCACATATTAGCTTTGTGACTCCAGGCAAAAAAGACTTACCTTTCTGAGACTATTTTGTCTAGTTCCCCATTTATAAAATGGCAATGGCAATATGTTTACCATTTGTATCACAAGATTGTCGTAAAGGAAATGTTTTGTAAACTTTAAAGTGTTATATAGATTTGTCATTGTCACTTTTGTTGTATAGAGGAGATAGGTAGAATTAGAGGATTATGGGGTAGGGAAATTTTGATTGACTTCATGTGACCATTTATGACCCTTGTTGCCACATAAACATAATCAAAGGGGATGATTTTGATAAAGCAGTGAATATAGATTTATAGTTGAGTAAAATAGTTCTGATTTTTCTGATATATTATGTGAAATTTATAACAATTTTTTTCTTTATCATGTGATGTAGTTGTAGAAAACTCAGCAAATAACTATGCCATATTGAAAGTGGTTCCCATGCAGTTTAAGAGCCATGTTGTGAATAAACATTTTTTACACATGACTAGAATCAAAACTTGCTGGAAGCTCAGATGATGGCTAATCATTTGAAAGACCTGTTCAAAGTGAAGTTTACAGTTCTGGAACCAGAATCATTTTCTTAGTTCATAACAAGCAGATGCCAAAGAAAAGTAATTAAAATGTTTTTGCTTCTTTGTAATTAAAAAAAAAATTAAATGTGAAAGTTAACTTTTAAAATTATTTCTTTCTGTGTTATGTGTTATAGGGAAAATTCAGTAACTTTACTGTGTATGTAATTTTCACTTTCTGAGTTAGAGATATTTGTGATTCATGGGCAGGTACACTGGGTGTGAATTCAAGTCTTTTAAGCTCTTTGTACTGAAGTTTCATCATCTGTAAAATGGAATATTTAACCTATCTTGAAGGGCTTTTTCTAGTTTCTAAAATTTGTAGTGGAGGTTCCTTATTCTTCCAATTCCTCTTTGTTTTATATTGGAGGTGTTTTGATGTGACTTTTGTTAGAGGGCAGGTCCCAGTCCCTGAGGTTTGCAATCTGGTTGTTATCTTGGGGAGATTCTCTCTCCCTTTCCCTTTTTCCTTTTCTTTCTCCCTTTTTCCCTCTCCCTCTTTCTTCCTCCCTCTCCCCTTCCCATATCCAAGCTGTTGCCAAGGCTTTTTGCAACATCTCTCAAATATGCCCCTTCTTTTTTCTGACACTGCCACCCACCCCGGTACAGGTTCTCATTATTTCATGCCTAGACGATTGCAATATCCTGATCTTGGATCTGCCTCCCTCAAGACTCTCCAATCCATCCATTCAGTTTCTAAAGAGATTTTCCTAAAATGCAAGTTCAGTTATGCCACTCTCCTACTCAGTAAACTCCATTGGCTCCCTGTTGCTTCCGGGAGCAAATATAAAATATTCTGTTTGGCATTCAGAGCCCATTATAACAAAGCCCTCTCCTACATTTCTAGTCTTACACCTTATTCCTCCACATTCTTTGAACCAGTAACAGTGGCCCCCCCTGGCTGTTCCACTAATAAGATACTACATCTCTTGGCTCCAGCCATTTTCTCCGGCAGTCCCCTTGCCTGGAACACTGTCTGCTCAGACTACTGACCTCCCTGACTTCCTTTAAGACCCAACTAGAATTCTAGCTTCTACTGGAAACTTTCTCTAGGTCCCCACTCTTAATTTCAGTGCTTTCCCTCAATTATTTCTTATTTATTCTTTCTCTCTATTCTTTTGTATATATTTGTTTGCATATTGTTTCCCCCATTAGATTGTAAGTTCCTTCAGGGCAGGGCCTATCTTTTCCCTCTTTCAGTATCCTCAATTCTTAGTCCAGTGCCTGGAATATAGTGGAAAAAATGTTTATTGATTCATGTTTTCTGGAGTAGACCTGTTTCTGCAGAGTTGAATGTTTCATGGAGAAAACAACCCAGTAATAATATATTCTAGTGGAATTAAAAGCCTGTTGTAAAATAAGGATTAAGATTGTGACTAGTTCTGTGACTTAGTGGATATGGTATAATGTTATGTGTATTTGAAGTTACGAGATAACATTCATCATGCAACAGTAGTACAACATCAGACCTTGTACTTGAAGTGGCATCAATTTATTTACAAGTAAGATGGTTGATTTGTAATATTTAATTAGTACTGTAAAAAAATGGATTAATTTTTACTATTTCAGAGAGCAACATGGAGTAGTAGAAAAAGTATGGATGCAGAGTCATAATACTTAAGCTTGAATCCCACTTACTGTGTAATTTATAGTGAGTCACTTAAGCTATCTGAGCCTGTGTCTACAAAATAACTTGATCTCTCAAGTTATATTACAATTCTAAGTCCTGCAATAGTTTTGCAATTTGTTATTCTTGTTATCATTTCCTGACTTTCTATTCTCTAGTTTATGTTAATATAAACTAAATTTTAGGCATTAACCATGACACATGCTCACTGTCAGGAATACATTCCTGAGGATAACATAAATATTGAGGAAGACAGAAAGACATTCTATAGTGTCCAGGCTGAGACCTGTTCAGTGTGGGAAAGTGTTGTATCTTGTTTTTCTGTCCAGTATCTACCCTGCCCCCTTCTTCCATCTGTGCCAGCCTTCATTCTACCCTCAAAAGGGCCTCAGGAAAAGAGATACAAACACTGGTTGAGTAAGAGGCTGTTAGGCCAGGTTTGGGTCTCTTGGGGTTTCTGGAAGAATCTGTTTGCTTGGACAGGAAGATAAATGAATGAATGTGGATTAGGGAGAGTTTAAGAATATGAACATCTTTTATATGCACAGATAAACTCATCATCTAGTTTATTTTTGGTTTCTGATTGTGATAGTGAGTAGGAAATGAAAAGACTGGAGATGAAGCAAAGTTTTAGTATAACAACCAAAGTGACATTTTAAAATAACACTTATAAGTGAGTCACTCTATGTTTAGACTTAGATTTTAAAGAATATGGAGAAAAGTAACCTTCATAACATTTTAAAAGTCATCTTTTAAATGTTATAATTTAAAATGCATTTTCTGCCCACTTTCAGCATGTTTTGTAAACTATTCTTTAAAAAATTCAGAATTTCTAAACCCTTGAGTCTTTTTTCAAAATATAATGTTTATTTGTATTGAGCTACTCATAGACACAGAAAGTTCTGTCCTGAAGGATATTCATCCTAAGGCTGCTGTTCTTTTTATGTTAGGTTATTTGAATTTCCTTTGAAATGTGGATTGGGTTATTCCAGAGAGGTTTCTTCCCTTGTTATTTTGTTCTAAAATTAGATCAACCAGCTGTGTTTTGGTTTGTGGGTATCTTGTGTTATCCCTTCAAACACTGTGATCTTACTGGCTATGGGACAAAGTATAGATATTTCTTGAAAAAAAAAAGATAAGTTTCTCTGCATTTCCTGTTGAATAGATCTCACTTTGCAGATGAGAGAGACATTATGTCTTACATATTTAATATGTTTGTCTTTGAGGTTTTAAACAATACTCTGATTTGGTTTGGTCACTGAAATTGGAAAAGATATTTTGTGTATAGGCTACAAAACTGGCATCTTCCTAAAACTGTTAAATTCATCATCAACTCTTGTGATAGCACATCATTGTATTAGTTTTGTAAAAGCTGTCCAAAAGCATTTTGAAAGAGTTTTTGAAATTGTGCAGATTTTTCCATACATAAGCATATAATGAAATGAGTATCAGTGCTAAAACCAGTTAAATTTTTATTTCAAAAGGAACTATCCTGTAAATCTTCTGTACTACTATTTAATTTTATTTCAGAGAATCTCAGTTGGAAAGGGCAGATGTTATTTAGTTCAAACCTTACTCAAATATATTTGTGATCTCATTTATGTGGGATACATCAGATGATGCAGAATTGTAACATAGTCATCTCAGACCATCTGGTGTGATACTTGCCTCTGTCTGCCTGTAAATTCAGTATGGGGGGGGGGAGAAGATGTATCCAACATGCTGATTGATTTTTTGAGAATATCATAGGAAAGTTTGGAATGCCTCATTCTTGCCATGTAACTGTCTATCATTTTCAGTCATACTTTCTCTGATGACATCCCTTATTCTGATTCTTTGTAGTTCTCATTTATGTGATGAATTCTACTTAAACCCATTTGTGTCTCTCCATTGCCCTTTGAGTGATATTCAGTTTTAATTCTTTGGACGCTTTGGCAGTTAGTGGTGCAGCAAATAGGGCAGTGGATCTTTGTTTCAGGAAGAAGTTTGCAGTTCATAAAAACTCTTCAATTTCTCAATTACTTGAATTTTGAGCTCTTTGTCATAGTAGAACTCTGCTTCCAGAGAGGAGAGCTTTGTCCCAAATTGCTGAGGTTTTCACGGTTGCCAGAGCTGTTAGTTGAGTGCCTTCTCTGCTGCCCCCACAAGTTCTGGCTCATGGTTCACACATCTTAGGACCACCACCCAAGACCACGATCCAGATCCAGGCAGGTTAAAGCAAGAACAATTACCCTCTGAATGGTTGCTTGGTCCCCCTAGGGTCTGTAGGCCAGGAGCTCTGAAGCAGCCATGTGGAAGTGGCTGCACGGCTGCCGCGACTTTTCCATTGCTTCTCTGGGGCTTCTTGCTCTGGCGACAGAGGCCAAAGGCCAAATCATGCTCCTCTGTCTCTCCTCCCCTTCCCCCCCAGTTCCAACGGAGTTCCACACTGATCTTTTACTTTGTCTTTGGCCTTTATGGGTTGATATTTCTGGAAACCGTCACAGCTGCTGGTGATCTACTCTCTTGGAGTCCACTCCAGCCATTGCTGGTTGGGGCTGCCCTGGGGCTCACTCGAGGCTGGGCTGGGCTCCCAGCACGCTGCGATGGACCCTTCTTGTCTACCTTCTAGGCTGCCTTCAGCAGGCGATTTGTTTCTCTCTGTCACTTTGTGGGTTCTGTAGCTCTAAAATTTGTTTAGAGTCATATTTTCTAGGTATTTGAGGTGGTTATGGGAGAGCTCACAGAGTTTTCCTTCTTCTATGCTGCCATCTTGGCTCTTCCCTGGAAGTCTTCAGCTTTTCCATTTCTTAAACACAGGGTGGTCACTCTTGTCCTTCTGTTTATGCAATGTCCATTCAAATTATATATACTATGGGAATGCTTTTTAGGTTGTCCATCTAATTGCATGTCATATCTCAGTAATGAGAATTCTTGATCCATTTGACTTTTCTTTTATGGGTGCTTAGGCCATACTTTTTTGGGTGGTTATAGATTTCATCCAAGTAGTGGTACTTCTGGGGCTTGCTCAAACTAGCACAATGTTGTCCACAAACAGGAAAATCTGGAATATCTTACCAAATAGGAAATCCCTCTAAAATCTGAATTCTGAAACTCACACCTCCTCAGCAACCCCCAGTCCTGGGACCCCTTAGTCCCTCTGATTGGAATGGGTGGAGGTTGGATATTTGGGAGCTCCTCTCTAATCCTTTATCATTAAGTAAGACATTCTCATATTTTTTTTACCTTGCTGTGCTTCTGGAAGTACTGATCTCCAGGAACCCATCATTCTGTAAGATGAAATTGACTTTAATTCATACCTCCCCCAGTCATTTCCCACCCCTAGTGCAGTTCATCATGCCCTCAAACCAGGTACTTTTCCTTCAGTATGACAACATACCCAAATTTTTGGAGGTAGCCAAAGCAGTTTGTTATGGGAATCTGAAGGTCTTCCCTGCCCCTAGGCCCTTTGTTAAAGTGGCCACGTGACTCTGAGAACCTTCCCAGATTTGAAAGTATACTCTGTTCCCTAATAGGCTGAATGTGGTCACGTGGAGCCTGTGGCGCCAGGCTTGTTTTCCAGGAATGCCCATGCCTTGTAGCTTTGTGATTGG
>CM053586.1:140759922-140777458 GCA_028646515.1 Pseudochirops corinnae | reverse complement strand
AGTTTCCTCATTAGTTAAAATTATGAGACTTAACTAGATGGCCTCTAAAATCTCTTCCAGCTCTAGATCTACAATACTATAATAGTTAACCTGTTTTTTACTAGTCCCTTGATTTCAACAAGGTATTGAGTTCTCAATGAGGAAATCCCCTCTGACACAGTTCAACAACCATTCTGTAATTCAGAGTTGTAAAAATTCTTAATGTTTTGCATGATTGCACATATATAACCTATATTAAATTGCTTACCATCTTACGGAGGAGGAGAGTGAGGGAAGGAAATTTGGGACTCAAAATTAAAAAAAAAATGTTAAAAACTGTCTATCCCTACATGTAATTGAGAAAAAATAAAATGCTATATTTTAAAAAAGCTTTTTTTATTGCCACTCCAAAATGGGAAAAAATGTCATAAAAAGAGTAGAAAATAGAGTCTCATCTCTTTTCCAATTTAATCTCAAATCAAAACTACCAATGTGTAGAATTGGGTCTTTGGTTTTGTTTTGTGACTCTTCAATGTAGTAACTGTTGTCATTTCCTTGGTATCTTGTAGAATCTTTAATAATTGTCAAGGATGTAGAACTTCAGTCAATCAAGCAAGCATCCATCATTTTCTGGATTGTTGGTAACCTGTGCATATTATTCCCCAGATAACTTTGCCTCCTTGTGTCACAAGGCCCAGTTCCCTCACATTCTTCACTTCAATGATGGTCCCTTTGGTAATAACACCCAAAGTTGTATATAGTGAGGAGGAGGGATTTTTCTTCATACCAGGTATGGTTAGGCAAAAAGTGGCTTTAAGCTCAGGATGAGTTACATGAGTCTTCTTAAAACGTAAACCCATTTTCGAGTAAAGCTATCCTCAACAAAGCAGACTTTAGTAACCATTCTCTTCTAAGCCGCCTTCTTTCTCTTTCCTGTACGAATAGCCTTTAACATTTCTGTTTCTCCCTGGGCACAAACTTTTGGCAAGGGTACTTCCCATTTACCAGCTTTCTCTTTTTGTTTCTGTTTAATCATATTGGAAAGAACTTTGGCTGGGGACTGTCCCTCTCTGTCCAGCAGATATGCAGGCACTGCTCCTTGGGAGTTAAGTTCTGAGTCTTGAAGGAAGCCTAGGAAGCCAGGAGGAGGTGATGGGGACAAAGGAGAGCATTCTAGTCATGAGGGACAAACAGTGAAAATTCGGTCAAGAGATAAACTGTCATGCCAGTGTAGCTGAATTTTAGAGTAGATGGAGAGTAAAGTGTGAGAAGATTGAAAATGCAGGAAGGGGCCAGGTTATGAGCGGTTTTAAAAGCCATGTAGAGAATTTTATATTTAATCCCAGAGATTATAAGGAGCCACTGGATTTTATTGAAATAGGGTAGTGACAAGGTACATTAGGAAATAGGGGAATGACAAGGCATATTAGGAAGATCTCTTTGGCATCTGAGAGGGAGGATGGATTGAAATGGGGAAGTAATTGAGGCAGGTAGATGAAGTTATCTATACCAAGGTGACAATTGTGTCAGAGAACAGATGGGAATGTTTTGAAGGTAGAATCAACAGGACTTGGCAACATATTGTATATATTCGGGAGTAGGAGGTGATTGAGAGGATGGTGGTATCCTCAGTAGTGCCTGGAAAGTTGCAAAGGAGAATATTTGAGGGAAAAGACAGTGTTTGTTTTTGAACTTACTGAGTTTGAGATCCACAGACTCTCCAGTTTGAGATGTCCAATAAAGATTTGGAGATGTGAGACTGGAAGTCAGGAGAGAAATTAGGACTAGATAAATAGATCTGAAAATCATATTCAGAGAAGTGGTAATCAAATACATGGAAGCCGATGGAAATTGCCAAGTGAGATAATATAGAGGGAGAAGGCAAGAAGACCAAGAACAGACAGCTCTTTTTTTTTTTTTTTTTTTTTATGGGAGAGCCACGAAAATGGCTAGTCTTTTATTGGAGGGAAGAAAACATAACACATCTCAAGTAAACCAGTTCAGGGTCTCAGTGGCTAAACTGATGGGGTACCAGCTTGTAATGGGTTCCACAGTTAGGGCAACGCTGTGTCTCGCCTTTGTGAAGCCAAAACTAGATGACTGCGCTGTTGTCCTCTTCACAGATACAACCCACTATTCGCTTGTCAGTGATGGAAGGGACCAGGTTGGGCTCCTCCTTAGTCCCTGCAGCTGCCTTTGGGGCTAATATATTGTATGGATCCAAATCATTCTTTGTGGCCATCATAATCTCTCTCTCCAAGCCTGTAGCCTGCTCCTCATCAGAAGGGATACCTCCTCCGGTCGCCATGGATCGAGTGGCCACCCAAGCAGGGCCACAGGCCCTCAAGGCCTGGACTGCCAGTGCCCCGGCGCCCCACAGTAACCTTGAAGCCATCGCGCCTGAGACAACTGCGCCCGGTACTAACAGCAGAACAGACAACTCTTAGGGGCAATATCTTTTAATGATTATGACCTAGTTGAACATTCAGGAAAGGAGGAGAATGGTCAGAAGAAAAGTCAGGCAGGCAAGCAGGAAGAAAACCAAAAGAGAGCAGTATCATGAAAACCTAGAGAGCAAAAACTCAAGAAGAGGGTGATGTGCAGTGTCATAGGGTACAGAGACATCAAAAAGGATGAGGATTGAGAAGAGGCTCTTTAGATGTGGCAGTTAAGAGATCATTGACAGTTTTGGAGATAGTAATTTCAATTGGTGCTAACGTTAGAATCCAGACTAGAGAGTTTACCACAAAGTGATAGGAGAAGAAAAGGCACCAATTTCAGGTTTTTTTCTCAAGTTTAGTCATGAGAAGAAGCAGAGGATGATAGCTAATGGGGGATTAAGTGAAGATTTTTTAAGGAGGAGGAGATATGAGCATATTTATAGCCAGTAGAGAAGTAGAAAGTAGCTAGGGAGAGACGAAGGATGATAGAAGGGGAGGTCTGCTGGAGAAGATAAGATAGAATGGAATCAAGGATACATGTAAATAGGTTTGCCTTGGCAAGGAGAAAGGTCATGTTTTCATGTGAGAAGAGTGAAGTAAGAGATAGTGGGGGAAAACATCTGAGAGATGTGAGATGAAGGGAGAAGCAGCTCTCAGTGAATAGTTTCAATTTTTTTTTTCAGTGACATATGAGGTGAGGTGCTCAGTGATGTTAATAGGTTGCCATGGGAGGTTTGAAGAGGGGTAAAAAGGTTTGAATACCTACTGTGGTGAGTGAGTTAGTGAATTTATTAGGGAGGTGTAAAAAGATTACTTTGTCGTAGTGAAGGCCCAGTTGAGATTACATAATGTAAATTTGTAGTGGGCCCAGTCAGCATTTTTGGGTGATTTTTCTCTAGTTTCATTCAGCAGCACATGACTAGGAGCAAAGGCAGTGGATGATTGATTCTTGGAAAGGCATGATTGACAGCACTACAAAAGGAACAAGGCACTTGAATATAAAGGATAGTGGAGAGTTGAACTGATTCACCAACCACTTGACTGTGTGGGAGAAAGGAGGAGAATGTGACTAATGCAGGGGTGATGGACTGGAAAAGACCTGGGAGGGAAGAGGGATTAGAGGTCACAGTGAGGACAAAGAACAAGGTTAAAAGTTGTAAGGCAGAGGGAAAAGGTAGAATGATAAAATATTATGATAAAATAAAGGAATTTCAGAGTTTGTGAACATGGAAATGGAGCATAGAAGTGGACCATTTGTGAGTGATGTCAAGATCAAGAGTATGACCATCTCTGTGTGTAGCTGAGGTGTAGTAGATCATGGAAAATGAGTTAATTGTGGAACTAGGGATTTAGGATGTTTGAAGGGGCATCAGTATATATGTTGATATTTACTTAATATTTTATTTTTCCCCAACTGCACATAAAATTAATTTTTTAATATTTGTTGTTTTTTAATTTTAAATTTTTTAAAATTTTAATTTAATTTATTACTTTAATTAAAATTTAATTTTAATTTTTAAAATTTTGAGTTCCAAATTCTTTTCCTCCTTCCTTCCTCTCTCCCCTTAATAAGAAGGCAAGCAAATTGATATAGGTCATACATATGCAGTCATGCAAAACATATTTATATATTAGTCATGTTGTAAAACAAAACCAGACCACCCCCTCCCCAAGAAAGTTTTAAAAAAAGTATGCTTCAATTTGCATTCAGACTCCATCAGTTCTTTCTCTGGAGGTGGATAGTATTTTTCATTGATCATAAAAGTCTTACAGAATTGTCTTAGATCATTATATTGCTGAGAATAACTAAGTCATTCACCATAGATCATCATACAGTGTTGCTGTTCATCAGTATGTATATTGAAGTATCTAGTATGAAGGCAGGAGCTGAGGGGAAGAGAAGGATTGTGTGAGCCACATACTGAAGTCCTTGAGGAAATAAACAGTGTTTTAGGTTTTGGTAAATAATAGCTGCCAGAGTTTTGATTGGATGATAAGTAAGAATTGAATGAACTTCAGAGGAGAAAGGCAGCTAGGCAACTCAGTGGTTACAGTGCCGAAGCAGAAGTTGGGAAGATTCATCTTCTTGAGTTCAGTTCTGACCTCAGACACTTTAGCTAGGGAACTTTCCTGGGCAAGTCACTTAACTTTGCCTCAGTTTCCTCATCTGCAAAATGAGCTGGAGAAGGACGTGGTAAACCATTTTGGCATCTTTGCCAAGAAAACCCAAGATAGGATCAGAAAGAGTCAGCCATGACCGAAAATAAATGAATAACAACAACAAAGCAAAAAAGGTTACCAAGTGATGGTGGTAAGTTGAGATTGTGGTAAGTTGCAGTGGGGAGAAAATAGTATTTGGATCTTGTCACCAAAACCAGTGAGTGAAGGTATGAGTTACTGCAAGTGTGACCAGTATTGGAAAAGTAGGCCAGCCATTAATGCAGTTCAAGCCTTAATGAGTTGCCAAAAGATGGAAAGAGTGATAAAAGAAAAGCAAGATGAAAATAAGTTTGTTAATTATGGAGCAGACATTCTAGACAGTGTAGTGGAAGGAGTAGGTTGAATTTGAGTGGGTCATTGTGTAGGTAGAGTTCAGGGGGATAGGAACAAGGGAGCATTCTGTGGAAATGTTCAGTGGAGTTTTTGCATTGTCAACCAATGATTCAGAATCCCTGGGATGATGAAGTGGAACTATGATAATGATAAACCTTGAAGAAGGGCTTCAGATAGTGGCTGGAAAGAATTCCATTAAGGGAGGCAGATAATTAGACGGTTCAGACCCTTGTCTGGTTTTGTGGCAGGTTGTATGTTGTATCCTCTGAGGTCCAGAAGACACTCTTCACATCAGTAAGAAGCAGGTGAATGTGTAGTCTGGGGTAGTTTGGACGGGCGGCAGAAGCTAGCCATTCAAGGTGGGACTGGTTTGGAAAGGTTTCTGGAAAACTAGAAACTCTTGGGACAAAGATAGAGGCCCCAGGTCTATATTAACTGACACAGGACTCCCTGAAAAGACTAAGGATTTAGGAAGTTGTAGTTAGGTGTGCTGGATCAGGGGTGATGGTGTATCCTTGGAACTTCTGAGGGTGAAGTTAGACTTGACCAAGGTCACACAGGGAGTGTGTATAGAGCCATCATTTGAACTCAGGTTGCATGACTTAGATGTGTACTCTTTTCACTGTACAACACACATGCTTTTTTCCTAGATGTAGGAGTTAAGTAATTGTAAAAATCTCCAGATTCCACTTGTTTTTAACAGCTGAAAACCAGATGCTTTTCTAAATTTGACTGATTTCTATTTCACAACTTTTATATTCAAATTAGCTTCTAATTTAAATGAATCTTGATTGTGAAAAGGTAAATATCATCTTTAAAAAGACCCCTTTTAATAATTCCTAGATTTTTGATGCTTAAGTCTTCAGAATAAAATTACAAAATTGGAATACCCTATTTAGGAAAGGTCAATATGTAATCTGAATTTATAAAGTATAAAAATTATGTACAGTGATGATTTCCATTTCAAAAAGTTTCTGTAATTTATGAAACTATTCATCTTGCAAAAGATTTCTTTTAGAATTCCTTTATTGTTTGTTAACTTTTGTTTTATATCACTTCATTTCTAAATATACAATTACCCACTTTCTTCTCTAGAGAGTTGTACTTTTCTAACAGAATAAAACCAAAAGGAAAAACATCAGTCATTAAACTATCCAGCCCATCAGAGCTGGACATTATATGCAGTGTTCCACATCCTTAGGCCCTAAGTCTTCCAGAAAGGCACATTTTCTTTTTCTCTCTCTGAGGTCCAAGCTTGATCATTGTTGTTGCATAGCATTTAGGTGTTTTTTTTTTTCCCAAACTTCAGTTTTTCCATTTATATTCTGTTCAGGATTATGGATTGTTTTTCTGGTTGTGCTTACTTAATTTTGCTTCATATAATATGAGACACTATATATGTGACCTTGGACTACTTATTTAGCCTACTGGGCCAGTTTTCTCTTCTGTAAAATAATACTAGATGGTTTAGGTTAGGAGGTCCCTTCCAGCTCTGTGATGCTATGTGGGTTACATGGCTTCTAGGCAACTTTCTAATCTTGAGATTCTTTGGTTTCCTCCCCTTTCATTGGAGAAATATATGCCTGGGTGGAATGTTTTATACTCTGTTGGATAAGTCTTCCTATGTTTCTCTGACAATAGTTCCTTTTAAATAGTTCTTAACTAAAATTTTTTTCTTGAAAACTACATTTCAACATAATTGATTTCCTTTGTAATCTTATGTATTTTATGCATATAAAAACGTTATTTTAAAAAAGAGTTCATAAGTTTTTCACCAGACTGCTAAAAAGATCCATGATATAAAAAAGTTAACATTTGCTTTAGTCATATCCCTTTAATGTAGACATTTTAACATTCACGAAATGAATGTATGTACAAGTTTTGAGTATACATGTAATACATAAAGTGATATAAACCTATCTTTTTAATTACTGTATTATCAAAACTGCTGTCCTTATCCTGAAAATATGAACCAAAAACTTAATTTACTGCTCTTCAAATTAAATTTAAGGAAAAAAAAAGTCAGGAAAAAGTATAGCTTAGTTCAATTCAGCCAACATTATTAAACTCCTTTTATGTGCTAGGTACACAGAATTTCCAGGATGTAGAAGTGGAGGAGAACATAATGAGATCAAATGTAGTGAAGCATTCTTATTTTTTGTTTTGTTTTGTTTTTTTGGGGGGAAGCAGGACAATTGGTGTTAAGTGACTTGCTCAAGGTCATGCAGCTAGTATGTGTTAAGTGTCTGAGTTCAGATTTGTACTCAGGTCTGCCTGACTCCAGGGCTAGTGCCCTTTTCACTGGACCACCTAGCCGTCCCCAGCATTCTTATTTTTGAGGTTTGAGGTTGAGAAACCTGAGACCCTGGGAAATGAATTGACTTGTTTTCAGTCACTTTGAGAAGAACTGACTAGAACAATGTCTTCCTATTATGTATATTGAATGTTTTCAATGCAAAATTATTTCTCAGTTTGTATGAGATAGTGTGAAATATTTCTTTTTATTTACAAGCATAAATGAGTTAGATTTTGCATTATTTTCCAACCAATTGTGAGTCTGTTCAATAATGAGTAAATTTTATTTTTAGTTGTTTTATCTTAAATTTCAAAATTCCCAACTTGAGTGACTTTGAAAATGGATTTTGAAAAGTATTTTTCTCTCAAAATGTATTTCATTAAAGTAAAATTGTGATGATACAAAAAAAAAACTATTGATGTAAAAATATTAAAATAATTTTGGGCTGTTTTGGACTAATTACTAAAATTTATGGTATGAATTAAGGAGTAGTAGAATATAAGCTACAATTAAAACTATTTCTCATGACTTGAAGTTGCACACATATACCAATGTTATTTTGAGAACCAAAGAATTGGGAGTGATCCTAAAAGATTATCTAGTCGAAGTCCTTGTTCTTTGGCAGGTACACCCAAACCATTGGGAACAGGCCACTGTTAGTCCTAATCCTCTAGATCTCCAGAGATGAAGTTTCCGTAACCTATTTAGGTAGACAGTTTCAAGTAAAAGTTTCTTTTTTTAATGTCTAACCCAAATTTTTTTTCTGTGTATATAATCCTTAAAGTATAAAGAGTGTATCTTACTTTCTTAAATCTTTCCTTAAAGATTTATAAACTTGTTTTTAATCGCTTTTTTATTATTGATCATCAACAATTAAGCATTTGAAATTAATGGATGAAACAATTCTTTTTTCTCAGCAGCAGGCAAAACTAATAATTTTGTGAGGTTCGTAGGCTCAGAGATTTAGTGTCTTAGAGGCCATCTAGTTCAACCCCAGAGTATTACATATAAGGATCTGGGGCTCAGAGTTTAAGTGATTTGTTGAAGGTCAAACAGATGGTAAGCTGTCAGTGTTTGAGTCAGTATTTGAAACAAGGTTGTTTTTTTTTTTTTTTTTGCAGGGGGATGGCAGGGCAGTTGGGGTTAAGTGACTTGCCCAAGGTCACAGGGCTAGTAAGTGTTTGATGTCTGAGGCTGGATTTGAATTCCGGTCCTCCTCACTTCAGGACTGGTGCTCTATTCACTATGTCACCTAGCCGCCCCATTTTTTTTTTCTGAAGCAAGGTTTTGTGACTCCAAGTCTAGTATTCTTTACACTTTACCATATTAAATTTTTTTCTCTTCTCTAAATTATTAATTCATATTCCATTTTTGTAAATGGGTATTAGAAAATGTCCAAGGAAAAACTTTGAAAGTATTGAGATACAGACTTCCTTCCCTGGATTAAAATAACTGGAATTTTAAAATTTAGCTTATTATTAGTCTGAAATTTTCAATTTCATCTTGTAGTTCACATTATGAAGATAGATTTTATTTCAAACCTTTATTCTTAAACTTTTTGTTTTTCTAATTTGTTGGTTATTCACTTCATGTAGAAGATGAAATACTTTTTTCCAGAGAATTTTGTACAACGTTAATAAATTATTGACATTTTAAAGAGTATTAATTATTGGAATAATTTGTTCAGTTACTTACACTGCTAACTTAATTTTTGAGCATATTTTCTATGCTTCTGGGAAATATTTAAATAGCTTCCATGAATTGGGAAAATGAAAATTTATATGTGACATTATTTGGATAATACTCAAAAAAGAATGAGCAAAATATTACTCTGCTAATTTAAAAAAATTTTTTAAATATATTTTAAAAAACATGCTCATAACCCAGCTTATTAAAATGGAGTCATGTTTGAGTAGTCACATCACAAAATAATTTATTTCAGAGTGTATTTAAGTGGAGTGTTCCTCTGATGCTTTGTTAATTTTATTGTATTTTCTTATTTTCCTTAATTGCTCTCCCTTCTTCCATCTCTGATTGAACCCTTCCTTTTTTTAACTTTCTTTTTTTCTTTTAAATTTATTTATTTTTAGTTTACAACATTCAGTTCCACAAGTTTTTGAGTTCCAGATTTTTCCTCCTCCCTCTGCTCATTCCTGCCCCCCAGGATAGCATGTAAGCCAGTATAGGTTCTGCATATACCTTCACATTAAACGTATTTTCACAATAGTCAAGTTGTAAAGAAGAATTATAACCAATGGAATGAACCACAAAAAAGAAGAAACAAAACAACAAGAACAAGAAAAAGAGAGCAAATAGTTTGCTTCAATCTGCATTTAGACTCCATGATTCTTTCTCTGGATCTGGATCTTTTGGAACTGTCTTAGAACCTTGCATTGCTGAGAAGAGCCAAGTCTATCAAAGTTAGTCATCAGAGATTCAGTGTGTCTGTAATTGTGTACAATGTTCTCTTGGTTCTGCTCCCCTCACTCAATATCAGTTCATGTCCAGGTTATTGTTAAGTCCGTCTGCTCTTCATTTCTTATAGCAAAATAGTATTCCATTACATTCATATACCACAACTTGTGCAGCCATTCCCCAATTGATGGTCGTCCCCTTGATTTCCAGTTCTTTGCCACCACAAAAAGCTGCTATAAATATTTTTGTACATATGGGTTCTTTTCCCATTTATATGATCTTTTTGGGATACAGCCCTAGAAGTGGTAACTGCTGGGTTAAAGGGTATGTACATTTTTTTAGCCCTTTCGGCATATGAACCCTTTCTTATAATAATGAATAACATTTATGTAAAAGCAAACATCATTGTGACTATGTCTTTAAGTTACACACTGCATTCCACAACCATAGTTCTGACCTCTCATCTTATGACTTTGATAAGAATCAAATTGCATTCTCTCCACAAAGCATGTCAGATTGTCATCGTGGCTGTTTGCTAGGCATAGTCTCAGTGCTTAGAGAAATGATTTCATTTCCTTGCCCTCTAAAAATTGCTAAAAGAGAAAATTAACTTACAGGTTGCCAGATGCACCCAGTTATCTTTGGATGCCTTTGTTGAAGTTGTTTACATAGCTCCTTCCTTACTTTTGACTGGTAAACATAGGCACTTCCTTTGATCATATCTAGCACACAACATTTATGTAAAATGTAAATCAATATTTAACAAAATGGCATCTTGAATATTTAAAATTCTGAAGTTGACAAAGCAGAATATTATATCCCTGAATTTTAATGTATATTTTCTAGAGTACTTTTTTTTAAAGCTTGCAAATAAAAGAAATATGGTTAAAGGGTAGTTGAATATGATTTAAAGTATTTCTAATTTCAAAAAAATATATTCTGAGTAAGGAGCAGTCTTTTTTTTTCTCCTTTTCTTTGGAATTTGGTTTTTAAGAGTGATGATTTTGAACTGTCAGATTCATTTTTTTTTATCTTATCCTTTAAAATTAATTTTTTTTACAAGCATTTATTATCTCTCTCCCATTGACCACCTCTGCCAATGAACAGAAAAAAAGAAAACCTTCATGACAAATTTCCATGGTTCAGCAAAATGAGATCCCATGTTGGCCATATCAAAAAATGTATATCTCATTCACTTATTTTATGTCTGTCTCCTGTGTGGCAGGGTGTGTGTGTGGGGTGTATTTCATTCTTAGCCTTTTTTGGATTGTTGGTTTATCATTGAAATTAGAGTTCTAAAGTCTTTCAGAATTGTTTTTCTCTATAATGTTATTATGTAAATTGTCCTTGTTCTGCTAACTTTATCCTACAGCAGTCATAGAGGTCTTCATAATTAATTTTTCTTTTTTGGTGATAATTAGATTTTTAAATAGTAGGAATATTGCTGTTGAGAAAAACTACATAATACTGTTTAGTTTTTTCTTGCCATAATATGAAATGTTAAAGGTGATTCTTCTTGCTTACATATTTTATAATGTCTAAGGAAAATAAGACAGATTTACTGTCCTTAATTTTAAAAATGACAATTTAAAATAGGAAGATATTTCGTTTTGAATTATATTAAAATATGTATTGGTCTGTGAGTTTCATGTTGGCTGGAATCCAGGGGCCTTGAGGCCACAGGTTCCCTATCCCTGGAATAATCTTTTAAGCAGTTATATAAAATGATGTATGCAATTAATTAAAATTGTACAATTATATAAAATAAAATTTTACTAGTTCAAAACTCTTCTCAGTTTTGTTCTACCCAGTTTAATTTATTTCAGCTAATTTAGGCAGACACTTCAGGAAAGTGCCTTTGTTAGTAACTGCTCAATAACTATTTGTTGAATAAATAACTAAGTGAATGGAAGGCAGAGAAACTGGGCTAAGTAACATAACAGAAGTCCTAGAGAATAGATTTGTCTTTCAGAAGTTAGTTTGTGTGTTACTTGTTGGAACATGGCATATAATTTTTCATAGACACTGTAAAGAATGACTAATTTACTAGGTCAAACCTAAGAATTCAGTTGGACTCATAATGTAACTGAAATCATGCTATTGATTGTTATTATCGTTGACTCGTTTGACTCCTGTCTGAGTCTTCATGACTCCATTTAGTGTATTCTTGGCAAAGATATTGTAGTGGTTTGCCATTTCCTTCTCTGGCTCATTTTACAGATGAGAAAATGAGGCAAACAGGGCTGATTGACTTGCCCAGGGTCACACAACTAGTGTCTGAGGTTGGATTTGAACTGAGTTTTTCTGACTCCAGGCCTGGTGCTATATCTGCTGTGCCACCTAGCTGTCCAAATACTGTTAATACCTACATACTGTTAGCATATTCTGTTCCTTTTTGTTTCTAAGTGCTCAGTGAGAAGGGAATATTGTGGTTTGGGGAATCAACTCTGAGAATGGAGAGTGGAAGAGTGTGGTAAGATGGGATGAGTTTGGAACCTTTGCAAATTGGATGCTACTCCATATCAGAGAACTTCCTAATCATAAGCGTTTCTTAGTAGTTTATTACTGCAGTAGTACTATTCTCAGTTTTGGACTCCATAACCAGGTTGGAGGGTGCTGGTTTAAATGATTCCCCATACACTTACTAGATATGTGATCCTAGGTGAGTCACAACCTTTCTGAACCTCAGTTTCCTTATCTGTAGAATGAGTTTGGACAAAATGGCCTATAAGGTTCCTCTCAGCTTTGAATATTTGATCTTGTGAGTATAAAGAAATTAAAGAAAATTCAGAAGAGAGCAACAAAGATGATAAAGTAGTTGAAATAACAAACTTTTAAGAAAAGTTAAGAAAATTAGGATTAATCAGATTGAATAACTATCTTCATGTGTATGAAAGGCAAAAATAAGAATTTATTTTAAGCAGCATTATGAAAAGTTTAGGCCAATTATTGGAGAAAACATCCTGCCATAATTGTTAAGCATCAGGGGCAGCTAAGCGACACAGTGAATAGAGCAGTGGCTCTGGAGTCAGGAAGACCCGAGTTCAAATGCGACCTCAGACACATAACACAAAACTAGCCATGTGACCTTGGGCAAGTCATTTAACCCCGATTGCCCTTCCAAAAAGCAAAAAAAAAAAAAATTGTTAAACATCAGAGTAGTTTGTGGAATCAGTATGGATCTTGGTCATTAGATTGTGGAGCTCCTTGAGGATAAGAACTGTTTTTGCCCTTCTTTTTATACAACCTTTAGCACTGTGCCTGGCACATAGTAAACACTTAATAATAAATTCCTGTTGATTTTACTTGAGATGACTTAGGAAATATTCCTACTTGGTTTAATAAGATATCTCAAGTCCCCTTTCAGCCTTGAGAGTGTTTAAATTCTACAGCTATGACTCTTTCTGTTTTACCTTTTTTTATTTTGAAGTGTGATTTTTTTTTCTTTTGTTATTTTGAACTTGATTCAATATCATTGAGAATATTTCCATACACAAAGAAAAAGATGATTATACATGCAAACATAAATCTATTATGTATTTTGATCATTCAGTTGTTTTTTGCTTGTGTTCTACTTTTCATAATCCTATTTGGGCTTGGCAAAGATGCCAGAGTAGTTTGCCATTTCCTTCTCCAGCTTATTTTACAGATGAAGAAACTGAGGGAAACTGGGGTAAGTGACTTGCCCAGGGTCACACAGTTAGTGGCTGAGGTCAGATTTGAATTCATGAAGAGTTTCCTGACTCTAGGCCTAGCGTTCTATCCCGTGTCACCTGTCCTTCTTTTATGCTTAGCTTACTTTAAAATATATACATGTATATATATATATATATGTATGTAGATAAGTGTGTGTGTATATGAATGAAATTCAGCACATTAGTTTCAAAGGTACTGAGCTTGTCCCTGTTCCTTTCTGAACTATTGTTCTTTGTGCATTAAAGAAAAATATTTCAATAATTCTCTTTCTCCTGTTTTGAAATATTATTGATAGTTTACCACTCAGTCCCCTTCAGATTAACACACACGCACATATACCACACACCCACACAAACACACACCCACACCCACACCCCCACCAAGGATAACCAATCCACGCATTGACTGAGTTTGAAAACGTTTGCTTTTGCACTTTGAATCTATGACCTGTTAGTTGATAGGTAGCATGATGAAACTTGATTATTGCCCCTGTAATAGTAATATTGCCCCTGTAAAGTAATAACTTTAGTATTCTTTGCACTTTCTGTAGCCTTTGCTTGATGAATCATATGTCAAAATATTATTGCACAATTTTTGATGTCTAAAGAATAAAAATATTTTAAGTTCTTATTTATAAAGCATAGTTATGTTGTAGTTTGCAGGTGAGACCTTTATTATACATGACAACTTGTTTTTTCTAAAACTTTCTAATCTCAGCAGTTTAAAGCTGTAATGTTTTCAAAATCATTGAACAGAATTACTGATTATAATTGCTTTTGCTTCGCTGCCTTACATGTTTGAGTTTTAATTTGTTAAACTAACTTCTTCATAAGTCTGAAAATCTTTGAATAAGTTTATCCCTTATATTTTGCTGCATTATTTTGTGTATTCATGTGCTTTTCACTGCTAGGTATCTGATGTCCTTTTAATGTCTATTCAATTTTATCTTTGCTTACCAAAAGGAAAGGTCAATGTGTTTTTTATGACTGGTCAGTGCTTTCAGTATTGAAATAGCCAAAGGCATTCATTGTATTTGCTGTCCAAAAGTTATTTATAGTCTGTTGCTTATTGATTTTTGATACTTTTTAATTAACGGCTGGTATCTTTGGATATATTTCTAAACGAATGCTTGCCATTTTCTTTATTCATTATTTTAACATCTGTGAGTTAGATTTTTTTATGTTTATTATAAATGGTAAACTATAATGGGGATGCTCCCTTCCTTCACAATATGGATATCTCCAAATACCAACAAGCTGCTTTTAATAAGTACGATCATCCCTGCTTCCAGTGCTCAGAATTTTTGGTTGCTTTGTCACTAAAGGTAACAGTAAAATTCTGTATAGTGATCAAAGTAATTGACTGACTCAAGCAGAGACTCACTGAAGAACACTTACATCCCCAATTGTTTGTGCTGGGCTGGTAGACTTTTTCCAGGATGCTTCTGATAGAAATTATGCTGGCTCTTGTCTAATTTGGAAATATATCTTCCCTAATTCCAAGTATACTCTAGCTTATTAGCCAAGCATAGAGTGAAGGAATAGCAGCAAGTATTCTGGCAAATAGAGGTTTAGCCCTGTAAAAAAGATTTGTGCCTTGTTTTCAGAACTGGAAAGTGAATTTCATCAGCTGAGAATTGTTGGACAACATGCCAACAAAGCCTGTAAATAATTTGCTTTTGCAATTAGGCAGAACTCTGAAATGATTAATATAACTAACCATTAAAACTACCATATACCTTTTGTATTGTACACTGGTAACTTCATTGGGATATGAAGGTGATTCTGGGATCCCTGAAGGACACAACAGTACAAACCTTGGCAGGTTCTATTGAACTGAGAAATCAGTGATGGATGTCAGTCTTCCAAGGACCAGCCTCTCTAAGTTCAAGGTGGTTTATCAGCTTGAGGTTATTACCTTTTCAGCTACCAACTTCCAGGAGGTTGGCCTAAAGTGCTTTTTCAGATATAGCAAATCTAAAAATCCGTTTGTTAACCATGGAGGAATTGTGATTTGAATTAGAAGAGGGAGTTACTGTATAGGTTCTTGAAGTGTTGAAGAAATACATACAGTGTTTTATTGTATATGAAATATATGTTGTATATACAATGCATGTTGCATATGAAATAATGGTAGAATTTTGTTTCTATTTTAGGCATGAATTGTTACCTTTTGTTTATATGTCTGTATATGTATTTTTATGCATTTTTATTCTTCTGCTAGGATTGTATTATCTTTAAGGGCAGATGTGATTCTGATTTATTTTTGTGTTTTTTCCAGAATCTGGTTGAGTGTTATGTACTTTAAGAGGTGCTTAATAAATGTTTAATGTTAATGTATGCGTGAAATCTGGAAAACATTGCTATAGATTATGTCTCTTCTTCTGAGGTTTTTGGAGGAGTTGTTTCTATTTCTGGTGTGGTTTAAATGAAGATCTCTATGGTGATGGGAATATGGGTTAGCCCTTATTTTTTTAAATGTCCATGATTACTTTTTTGGAGGGAAAAAGCTTGTATAACAGACACTAATGAATTAGGAAAGAATTCAGTTTTTTAAGTTTAACTTCTTATTTTACTTAACAATACCTGCTAGTTTAATTTATATATCTAGGATATGATAAAAAAAAAAACAAAAACCTTCTAAGAGTTGTCCAGCCTGATGACAGCTGTACATTTCTGGTGGTTCACCTGAGTATAAATTTTATATATACATATATATATATATATATATGTGTGTGTGTGTGTGTGTGTGTGTGTGTGTGTGTGTGTGTGTGTGTGTGTGTGTGTGTGTATATATATATATATATATGTAGTCCGTATTATTTTGTGTATTCATGTGCTTTTCACTGCTTGGTATCTGATGTCCTTGCGCTTTTTTGGAGGATGGAAGGCAGGGCATTTGGGGTTAAGTGACTTGCCCAAGTTCACAGGGCTAGTAAGTGTTAAGTGTCTAAGGTCGGATTTGAACTCAGGACCTCCTGACTCCAGTGCTGGTACTCTATTCACTGTGCCACGTAGCTGCCCCTAAATGATATTTTTTGAAGGGATATAGAAAGAATATCTTAGAATGATGAAATCTTAGACAAGAAACTTTAAGACCTTAGGAGTATTGATGATATTTTCATCACTCTTGCTCATTGAAGAAAGTGACTTAGAAGAGAGATGCAAATTCTGCAATTGAACCGTTAAGTTAAAAAGATGATGTCTGAGAGTGGAGTTTAGATTTATGGCTAATAGCTTAAAATATAGTAATATTATAGGAGTCCTGTATTTTAAAATATAGGACTTAGTTAGGATGCACCTAACAAGGATTAGTAAAAATACTGGTGCCTTATCAGTTATATCAAAAGAGATTTAAAAATTGAAAAGGAAGGGAGAAAGAGACAAATGCCTCTTGATAAGTGCACCAAGGTAGACACCATAGAAAGTAGCTATGATGTAAGAAAAAGAATAGTATTAGAAGCCCTGGGAAGTTTATAGGAAACAAAATCTTTAGGCAGCCTATGCACACAGCCACCCCTGTAGTTCAGGTCCTTTTCAGCTTTTGTCTTGATTATTGCAGTGCCTTCTAACCATTCTCAGTACCTAGTTATTTAAATCTACCGTTCACACTGCTGCCAGAGTAATTTTCCTTAAGCTCAGAGCTGACCACGTGACTCTTATTACTCAAGCATCTCCAGTGATTTTCTGTTGCCTTTATTGTCAGATATGAGTTGCTGTGCTTTGCTTTAAAGCCCTTCACAACCTGACTGATTTATCTTTCCCGCATTATTGGACATCGACTCTCTTTCCGACACACTTTGATTTAGCCAAACTAGTCTGTTTTCTACATTTTATGCACAATACTCTATCTTCTCTCTGTGTCATTGAGCTGGCTTGTCCTACATTTCTGGGATGCATTACTTTTTTTTTCCTTTACCTTATAGAGCCCATCTCCTCTTTTATGACATGACTCAAACACCATACTCCTGCATGAAGCCTTTCGTGATCCCTCTAGTCTAGATTCTAGTGACTTCACTTTCTTTTTTTTTCTTTTAAATGACTTGTTTATTTACTTTTAATTTACAAGATTCGGTTCCACATTCACTTCAGTTTCAGATTTTCTCCCCTCCCTTCCCCGCCCCCCATGGTGGCATGCAATCATGTATAGGATCTGC
>CM053586.1:140743858-140759422 GCA_028646515.1 Pseudochirops corinnae | reverse complement strand
AGTCGCCTTTGCCAGATGGAGAAAGAATCTCAAAAGCACTCTGAAGAGAATAATTCTGTCAAAATTAGAGTGGAGCAAATGGAAGCAAATGACTTCATGAGAAATCAAGATACTATCAAACAGATCCAAACCAATGAAAAAATAGAGGGCAATGTGAAATATCTCCTTGAAAAAACCACTGACCTGGAAAACAGATCCAAGAGAGACAACTTAAAAATTATTGGACTACCAGAAAGCCATGATCAAAAACAGAACTTAAAAGGTGAAATTTAGAGGTGGGAGGGGACTAGTATGAGAGGAAACAGGGAGAGATAGAATGGGGTAAATTATCTCATTATAGAAGAGGCAAGAGATAACTGTTACAATGGAGGGGAAGAACAGAAAGGCCAAAGGGAAAGGGTCACCCTTACTCTCATTGAATTTGGCTTAGGGAAGGAATGACATAAACCCTAAACTGGGTATCTTACCAAAAAGGAGAGTAGGAGGGATGAGAATGAGAGGTGGGATGATAGAGGGGAGGGCAGGGTGGGGGGAGGGTTGCTGGAAGCACTCACTTCTGTAAAGGGACAGGGACAGGGTAGAGAATAGAACAAGCTTGACCTCTGGATTGCTGTAAAGCTGAGCACAAGCAGCTCTCCTGAGGTCTGCTGCTGTGAATAGCTTCAAGGTTCTGATCACATAGTACAGTGAACTCTCTATTGAGCAATAAACTAAAGCAAAACATTCACAGAAACCAAAGTCCAACATTCACAACAATATCACATAGCCACATATGGCCACATATTCTTAAACAAAAGATACATTCAGTAAGTCACAATCTGAATCAATCAGCATAAAGTATCCATCTAAAGTCTTCTTGATTGGAGCCTGGCTTCCAATCATTGTTAACTCAATCATTGTTTTTACTTTTTTTTTTTTTTGAGGGAGGAGGGCAGGGCAATTGGGGTTAAGTGACTTGCCCAAGGTCACAAGGCTAGTAAGTGTTAAGTGTCTGAGGCCAATTTGAACTCAGGTACTCCTGACTCCAGAGCTCTGTGCTCTATTCATTGTGCCACCCAGCCACCCCTACTCAATCATTCTTAAGAAGCAATCATCCTTAAGGGATACAAAATACAAAGTATAAAGGTGTAGTACCCCTGTCACAGTAAATCCTGATCTTGTCAGTGAGTACTAAGTACTCAAGGAAAGGTCCTTTCATCTTGACTCAAGGTTGACTCCTAACTCCATGGTTCTTCTTCCATGCTCCTAGGTCTTGTCTGAATTCACCCAACCATCACCTGAATTCACAAGTAGACAGCACCCAGCTCCTGGTCCAGCTACTGATTCAGTTCCTGCTTTAGCTCTACACATCAAGCTTAGCAGAGTTATAACAATGTTCACACACATTGCTGGTGCTATCATCAATTCACCTTCTGCCTGTGAAATCAACACAGACCAGCAGACAGGGTCTCTGAGAAATCAACACAAATCATCAGTCAAGTCCCAGGACCTCTGAAAACATCAGACTTCTGTAAACATGTTCCTATACAGCTACTTTAAAAATATATAACTTTTAAACACTTTACTCATTGCCTCCCCTGGGACACAACAACCTTGATTCATTTTTACAGATAAGAAAACTGAGTCTCAGGGAGTTTAAATGACTTATACTTCTCTCTACTCCATTCCCAGATAGCAGGTATCAGAGGCAGGTTTAGAATGCTTGCTATCAACTCCCAAGTCCAGTCCTAGGTCACACTCTCTCACTATTAATATCTTGGATGATTTCAAACAAGACTTCAATTCATTCAGCACCTCAGCATTACTATGAAAGTAGTGTAGGGGATGCTGTAATGAATGGAGAGACAATTTTGAAGTCACTAAGAACTGAATACCATGTCCTCTTGAACACAAGCTAGCTTTACTTAAACTAGGCAACTCACACAGTGAAAAGAACTTTCCAGTCTTTACTGGTGATAAGAGTTCTCTAAATTGTTCCTATCACAAGTTCAGCTTTCTTCTTCCTCACCCCATGCTACTCCTCAAATGTACAAAGCACAGTTTTCATCACATTTGAGATGTGTGAGGGATTAAAGAGGATTAGAATTAAATAAATCTCTACATGAAAAAATATGAAAACCAAATAGAGTTATAAAAGAAATGCTATTGAAACTCAAGAGAGGAAGAGAGCAGTGGGGAAAGCTTAGATGGAAGAAGTTCCATACTCTAAAGAATGGGCAGAATTTATATCTAGGTGAAGCTTGGGCATAGGAGATCGTATGAGGGATCAGAAGCAAGAAAATAAAAAAGCACAAGATGGGATTCCAACGTGGCATGGACTGCTGGAGGAGGGTATAAGTGGAACATAAGGCTGGAAAGAGGAACTTAGAGCCAAAGTTATGTGTGAGAGCTGGAAGACTTCTTGTTATTGTGTGCAGTCACCTCTTTCTGAAGATAAAGAAGCTGAAGTTTAGTGAGATTATTTGGTCAAAATTAAACACCTAATAAGGATTTTAATTTAAATTCCCATATTCAGTGTTCATTCCATTATACACAGTTCTGGCTTTATGTAAATTTGCATTACACAAATTTGACTTAAAGTAAAGAATTCTGAAAGAAATCTTCATTCCCCAAAACATCCATGTTAACTTTACTGTGTAATACTATGCTTTTTCTTGGCTCCTGCCCCTAGTCTTGGTGCTCTAAGGCTTCCTACTCTTACCCACCCCACAAAAAACAACAATAACAACAACCAAAAACCCACGTGAAAGTAGAAGGGGAAGAGAATGTAGTCATTGTGGAATTGGCTTGAGACCTCAGGTGCTGAGACAGGAGACTCTTGCCCCACTTTCCCCTCACCTCCATCCACCCTTGGGTACCATATCTCTTACCTGACTGATACCTGTCCTCTTCTGTCTGTGTCTACCACTGGCCCCTAGACAAATCAACATTATGAAAAATAATGCTGCGCAGTGTCCCACACTAAGCGTGGTTGGAGATGCGAATAAGAATGGACCAGGCCATGTGGGTATGAGTGGGGTACACTCTGCACCCTCTGTGGAGACTCCTCAGAATGAGAAGGGAGAGAAATTATCTGGAAACCAGAGATAGACTTTTGTAAGACTGGACAGACCTGAGTTTACACAACCTAGGACCCTTCCCCCCTTCCCTTGCTGTCATCAACATTAGGCTCCTTTCAGGAGTTTTAGACCTCCACCCTTGCTTGGGACCTTTTCCCCTCCCTTGCTTTGTCGTTTACCAAATAAGGCCATGGATGATACCTTGGCTTCCTGTCCCACCTCTCTGTCAATAGGAGATAGTGGGGGGCTTCTTTGTTATCCTCCATTGGGTTAGATTTTGCGCCAAGACTGAGAGCCTGCCTCCTAGCCAATGGAAGAAGGGACAGCCGAGAAGGGCTTGCATTAGGGTATAAATTCTTGTTCTGTCTTTTGTAACTCCCTCCTCTCCTTGTTCCCACCATGGAGAGGACCACCCTCTTCTTGCGGGGGAAGAGAATAAAACTTCCTGTTCCTTCCTCAAGATACCTCTGACTTTTGATTTTTCTTGGGTATGGGATTTTTGGGGTCCCTGTACCCCACACAGGAAGTTCAAGGAAGAACTCCATTTATTGATTCTTAGGACAAGGTTTTTATAGAGCAATGAGACAAATGAACAGAACTTGAGTTTTCTTATCATTAGTCTGTCATATCTGGAAGTAGCACAGATTGGATAATTTAAGAAGAATTTGTCACCTAAAAATCTTAGGGTAAAGCCTTTGATCTAGTTTTCAGGTAACTCCTAATGTAGCTGCAATCATAAAGGATACAATCGAGAGCAGACTTCAAAG
The DNA here is from genome assembly GCA_028646515.1 of Pseudochirops corinnae. Taxonomy (NCBI): domain Eukaryota; kingdom Metazoa; phylum Chordata; class Mammalia; order Diprotodontia; family Pseudocheiridae; genus Pseudochirops; species Pseudochirops corinnae. The sequence continues at coordinate 140,755,596 of CM053586.1, read as the reverse complement.
CAAAAGCTGAAATCATCAAAGGTATCACATTTAGAGCTGACCACTCAGAGTTATCTGAGTCTTGAATCAAGTATTTTGGCTCTCAACACATAGAGGTCTACAGAATGATACACTTTTGTAAAGCAAGAACTGTCTGTATTATGGTGCCATTGATAAAAAAAAAAATAGGGTAACTTCCTGAATGAAGAGAAATAGCTTTGGAGAAGAAGGATAGTAGCTTGGTTTTTGGATTTATTGAATCCGAGATGATGAAAGGACCTTCAGGCAGAGGTAAGCAACAGTTGGAATCAGGAGATAGAGATTTGAGTCCTGCTTCTAACACTTAACTAGCAATATAACAATTGAGAGAATCCATTTAACCTCTGTAGAGCTTAGTTTTCTCATCTATAAAATGGAGTTGATAATTGTACTACCTACCTCATAAAGGTGATATAAAAAAAGTTCTATAAACCTTAAAGTCCTATATAGATGGGTTTTTATTATTGGAGAGGGTCTAGGATATTCAAATTCACAGGTTTTATGATACATGCTTTAGGTATGGGTTTGTCCATAAACTTGCTCCAACTCCTAAATTTGAAAAACTCATTGTTATGGGAGTTATTAACTAGCTGCCTGTTTGGCATTTCAAAATAGAATGTCCCATGGAGAACTCTAACTCAACTCTTTATCTTTTCCCCCAAATTTACCTAACTTTTGATAATCATTAAATATCATATTTTTGGCCAAAGTCTGACTCAAACAGACTAATTTTCTTTGCTTTAAAAATGCCTTTTCCTGTGTCAGCAACTTCAGAGACCAGATAAAGCCAGAAGTGAGATTTCCCCCTATCTTGGGACATATTCCATATGGAAGGAAAACAGACATCCTGAGATCATAAATTCTAAACAGACCTTTGCTCTCTGAGTGAACTTGGAGAATACTTCTTCCTATGTCAACAAAGTCAGACAAGGCTTACTTTATGGCCCTTAAGGATAAGACCCTTAACTCAAGGCATTAACTTGAGTAAGAGGACTTTTTCTTGTCTAAAACACAGATATCTATCCCAAGTCATAATTTCAATTGTCACTTTGTCACCTATCTTATTTTATTGTATTTACCATCTTTTCAATTAGGAAAATTCCTTTCTCATACAATGATTAAACATTTATGGAGATCATAAATTTGTGTGATACAGCTACCCTGAATTGGGATGATTCTAAAGTGTATTTAAGCTTTCTGAGTCTTTTGTTCAGGCAGTTAGAACTTAGCTTCCAACTCCTTAAACATACAAGTTCATTAGTTTTAAGGGAATAAAATGAAATAACTGTATATCACTATTTGTTTGTCTCCTTTAACCAAACTTTTAAAGGTTAACACTTTCAAACTTCCCTATTTCTTTAAAAGATATCACAGTTCTTCCATTCTTTCATCATATTCTTGATATTATCCTAACTCCTTACTTTCCCTCACCTCACATATCAAATCAGTTGCCAAATCTTGCTATTTCTATCTCCATGACATCTCTCATATATTATTCTTTTTCTTTACTCATATAACCACTATTAGTTCAGACACTCATCACCTCTTGCAATAGCTTCCTAATAAAGCTCTCCTTTTCAAGTATATCTTCACTCAAATCCATCCTCCACATAACTTATTTTCATTAAGTAAAGACCTGACCATATGGCTCCCTTATTCAATAAGCTCCATTATCTCTCCATTACCTCTAAAATAAATATCAACTGCTTTAACTTTTAAAATCTTTTACAATCTGACCCCAACCTATCTTTTCTAGCCTCATTGTACATTCTTTCCCCTTTCATGCTCTGTGATCTAGTCAATCTGTCTTTTTCTGATCTTCCCATAAGAGACTCCACCTCCTATCTCCATCTTTGTCATTCTCCCCAAATATTGCCTTCTCCCCAAATATTCCCTTCTCATAGCTGCCTTATAGAAGCTCTTCCACCAAGACACATTTCAAGCATCACCTTCTACAAAAGTAGAAGTTTTTTAGTTTTAAGTTCCTTCTCTATCTTGTACTTAACTACCTTATATTTATTTCATGTTTATTCTCTGCATATTTATTCTGTATGTGTGTACATATCATCTCTTCTGATAGGAAAAAGCATTTATTAAACACTTACTGTTGAGGTTCCAGGGATACCCCAAAATGTTGAGGTATGTGGTGTATGTGCAGTGGGGGTCATCTCAAATGAATTCACTCAGACTGTGTCCAAATCAATGCACTCTGCAGGCTCCTCCACCCCCAAGGAAAAGGGCTGCCTCATGGAGACCTCCCCCTTCCCCCCAAGAGAGATGAAACTTAAAGGGGTTGCCTGATTAAGGGAGATACCCACTAACCAGGAGAGGCTAAGTATTTGTATAGAGGAAAACCTGCCATGGGCTGGAAGATGGAAGTCAACAAGGACAGAAAGGTGGACAAGAAAGTGAGGTAACCAGGAACACATACAAGGGGTCAGGGTTAATTCAGAGTTTTGCCCATATCTAGGCATATCATTATTCTATTGTTCAGCCCAGGGCAGAAGGGCCCAGGTTAGTTTCAGTATTTGGGTGTCCATCGGACTTGAATCTCCTTATCTCCTAAAGTGGCTTTAAGTGATACTTGAGATAATTGACTTCTCATTGACCAGTCTATTTGAAGCTCAACATTTGTCCCTACCTCACTCCCCTAGAAGTAGGCACCCAAATTCATTTGGGAAAAAGAGCAAGTGCCATGCATTCCCTATCCCTTACTATTTGTCAGGCACAGTGCTAATCGGTTTATGAATATTTCTTTTGGTCCTCACCACAGTCCTGGGAGGTAAGTGCTAATTTTATCCTCAGTTTACAGTTAAGGAAACTGAGGCAGGCAGAGGTTAAGAAATGTGCAGGGTTACCTAGCCACAAAGTATGTGAGGTCACGTTTGAACTCAGGTGTACCTGATGCCAGGCCCAACTCTCAATTCTATGTATTACTTAGAAAGAATTTAAGCTCCTTGAGAGTAGGGATGTTTTATTCTTTGCATTTGTATGTCCAGGGTCTAGCATGATGCCTGGAAATTAGTAGTTGCTTGTTAATTGATTGATTCAAATGTTTGTTGATTGATTAAGGAGCTTTGTCATTTCAGAAAGACAATCTGGCACTTTCCTTCTGTTTAATTTTGGCTCATAGTTCTTGATTCATTTGCAGTATTTGTAGATTGTCCATCTAGCTTCACATTCAGTCAATCAATTATTGAATAATAAACATTCATTAAGCACATACTGAGGAGCTACAGGCTCTGGGAACCCCCTTGAGCTGTTCTTGAATCTTTGAGATACAGGCTCTGGGAACCTCCTTGAACTCCCACTTGATGAGGCTTTTGCCTGGGGCCATAAGCCTTTCATTATAGCTAGACCCAAATCTTTTACTCCTAGTAGCCTAGCCCTCCATCTACTTCCCACCCTTGAGCCTATCAAAATATCAATCCACCCCTGAACTGCCCTAGCCCACCATTGTCTGTTGGCTCCAGGTAGCAACCAGCAACTTTCCACCCTTAATCATTCATTGACCTCATTAACTCCTCCTGAAGACCCTCCCCAAACTCCTCCTCCAGACCACCCCTAAAGTCCTCCCACAACCTTTCTGTAGATAAGACCTCTTCTTGCCCCCATGTGTGTGACAGTGCCATAGAATGACCTAGCACAGACTTGCTCTGGCCCACCAATGATACCTAGTCTCCTTAAGAGTCTACCCAATATGGTGAACTTTTAATAAACTTTACTTTTCTTTGGCTGAGAAGATTTCAGTCGAATTCACTCAGCAGGACTCAGTGTGTTGGTATTTTGGGATCCAGAGCAACCCTAACAACAACACCTACTGTGTGCCAATCACATTTTAAGGACTAGGTATACAAAAAGAGGCCAGACAGTCCCCATTCTCAGTGACTTTACAATCTAATGGGGGGGTGTGGAATGCAGCTGCAGACCTGGCCCAATCCTAGAGCTACAAATTGCCTGAGGGTGAGAAAAAACAATTAAAAAAAAAGAATGTTAAATGCAGATATTCTGGAGCCAAAGCCTGCAATTCTGACCAGAAGTTACCCCCTCTCTCCTATCCTCCTTCAGTCTTCTCCATGAATTTTTGGCTGTGTAAAACAGCTTCTCAAGTCTATTCCATCCCATGAGACTCCCTCCCCACTTAAATGTATTTAACTTTGCCCTTTCTCAGTCCCTCTTGGACACGCCCTTGATTGTGATTCTTTTGCCTTAGTTCAAACACCCTAGTTTTTGCTGTTTTGGCAGTCCTCTTTATTTCCTGTTGACAGGGGAGACAATAAGCAAACAAATATATATTTGTGTGAGATGAAAAAGTTCAGAGTCTGAGTCTGAGATCAGAAAAGGTCTTTATTCTTTCTCATGAGAAAGGGCACTGCCCCTGTCACTCAAATGTCATCTGCCAGGGAGTGCAAAATATGGAAGCTCAGGGACTTCTCTTGTCCTGATCCTAACTCCACCTCTAACACCTGTCCTGCCTCACCATTGGCTGGTGAGGCAAGCTCGCAATCTTCCTAATTGGCAAAAAGCAGTTTCAATCCTTCATCATGTATTTCCTTTCACCAAATTTGGAAGTGCCCAATCAGAAGTGGATTAATATGGTTTTCTTTCCAATTACCTCATTTCTGGGAAATCATGAGTTACTTGGGAGACCACACTGATTTACAAAGTATGGAGAAGAGATAGAAATGTAACAGGGAGTTAAAAGAAATGAGGAAACTTCACTGTGAGTCGTCTCTCACATATTAACATGATATATGCAAGATAAATGTGAAGTAAATAAGGAAGGCACTAGAATGAAGAGGACTGGAAAAGGTTTCTTTAAAAGATGGAATTTCAGTTGAGGCTTAAGGAAAGCCAGGGAAGTCATTAGCTGTAAATGAGGAGGGAGAGCATTCCAGGTTTGGAGGACAGCCAGAAAAAATGTCTTCAGCTTAGAAATTGAAAGCCTAGTTCATGGGACTAGGAGGAGGCCAGCGTCACTGGGTCAAAGAGTATTTGGTGGAGGATAAGGTGTCAGAAGACTGGAAAGGGAGAAGGAAGGTTTGGTTATGAAGGACTTTGAATGCCAAATGGAAAATTTTGTATTTCATTTTGGAGGCATTTGGGAACCACTGGAATTTATTTAGCAAACATAAGATGCATTTGTGAGGTAACTATTTCTTTTTCTTTTATTAAAAAAATCTCTCAATGAAAAGTTTTTAATAAAAAATTAGTGCACATGACTTTGTAAAAGCAGTCTCAAAGCTTTTACTGTCTATAATGATCAAAGATGCCAAATACTACTGTTGATGTTTAGGGGTGCTGGGACCCTGAAATAGGGACACACTGGTCCTGCCCAAATGAATTCGACCTAAGCCTTCTTTCAGTCAAAGAAAAACATAGTTTATTAAAGATCTGCCATATTGGGTAGACTCAATGAATCTGAGCATTTCTGATGCTTGTTTTGCCAAGAGGGCCAGATTGAATCTGAGGACCTTCATGGTGGCAAGATGGATCTTATATACAGAAAGACTGTGGGAGGGAGCTAAGGGTGGTCAAGTCTCTGGAGGATCTGAAGGAGGAGTGCAGGAAAGATTTTGATATGAGTGGCCAGTAGACTGGGGTCAGACTCCAGGAACCCAGAGAATGGGATTTTGATAGGATCAAGGGAGGGGGGAAGTCTCTGGAGGCAATCTGGAGATAATAGAGATTTGGGAATAGTGATAATGAAAGGTTATAGCCTCAAGTGAATGCCAGATCAAGTGGGAAGATTCAAGGAGAGTTCAAGGGGGTTATCAGAACCTGTACCCCATCACTACAGGATCCCATTTTCTCTAATAGTGACTTCCCCACTAGTGTGGAGGATAATTTTATTCCCTTGAAATGATTTCCCCATCAGAGTAGTATGTAACCTTATTCTCTTGAAGGGACTTCCCCACCAGAATGAAGGATAATCTTAGCTAGCTACTTCCCTAACTGTGTGGGGGATCACCTATTGACGGACTTCCTGAGGATATTCTTCCCCACCAAGTGGAGGTTTCAGAAAAGCTGGGATCTGAGGGGTAGAGTCAGGTCCTTGATGCCATCCTCCTCAGAGAGAGAACTCTTTCAGGGAAAAATTTCCCTGGAATACTCAAGGATTTCCCCTAAGAAAGTGTTCTAAAAAGCCTCCCTCCCCAAATCCCTTCATGGTCATCAAGCTGCTATGGCAGAAATTAAGATTAAACTGAGAGACAAAGTTCTTTCTGAGCCTGATGAATTTATTAGATTAGTAGTAACCAATAAATTGAATCAATGGCCTCTCTCAATGACCAAAGACGCTGCTGACAGGGTCTTTTATAACATTTGGCAAGATAACAGAGCAAAATTTCCAGTACTATAAGTGTATCTTCTTCTGATTCTGTATTCTAACTTGTTCAGACATTTTTTTAGTAAGGAGTTTTGACTTACATGGTATAGGAGAATATTAAACCCATGCCAGCTTAAGATTTTAAAACAGAATTAAAATCAATTTTCAATTTTACACTATGTTTTTCTGAATTCCTCATATTCTTTGTAACCGGTAGAATTTCATTATATTCATATATGATAATTTGTTCAGTAATTCCTCAATCAATAGGCTCACACTTACTTTAGGATTTTTTGCTACCAAAATTTCCTGCTATGATTTTTTTTGTTTGCTATGCAGCTTTTCTTTCTGTCTTTGAAACCTTCAAAATACTTGTCCAGTGGTGTAAGTGATAAGTCAAAATGTATAAGCAGTTTGGTGAGTTTTCACTCATAATTTCAAATTGTTTTCCAGAATGGTTGGACAATTCTATCAGCAATATGCTTATCTTCTTACAGCTCCTCCAAAACTCATTAGTTCTATCTTTTATCAGTTTTGTTACCCATAATGTCATTGGTTTGCTATGAAAATGAAAGACAAACAACATTAAGAACGTACTATGTGGGAATACTGTGCTAGGTGCTAGGGACACACAAAAAAGCACATCTCCTTGCAAGTCACTACAACACCAGTATGTTATCCAGTTGAAGTGCCAGAAACAGCGGGGTGGCATGTTGGATAGAACATGTCTCAAGTCAGGAAGATCTGAGATGAGATCTGGCTTCAAATACTTATTAGCTATGTGACCCTGGGTAAGTCAGTCAACTTTGGTTTGCCTCAGTTTTCTCAAATGTAAAATGAGGATAATAACAATACATACTTTGCAGGTTTGCTGTGAAGATCAAAAGAGATAATATTTGTAAAAAGTACATAGCACAAAACCTGGCACATTGTAGGTATTACTTGTATATGAAAGCTTATTCCCTTCTCTTTCATCTTCCAAGATGAATATTTATGAATTAAATCACTGGGCTGTCAGTCTAAATGAAAATCATAGTTTGGATAATAGGAATTTTTCATATATGTAGTTTTTACTGTATGGATTGCTAGACCAGTCTCTTCTCAGTAGTCATGGGTCTATCTCATTGAGAAAAGCCAGTTTTGAGGGACTTACTGCAATCTGTATAGTATCATTTATAAAAAGGAACATGTAGAGGATCTCACAATGAATAGATAATTTTTCTTACATTTGGACTTCATATAACACAAACATTATGACAGAGACAAGTATGTCAGGTGAGCATACATCTTCAGGGATTTTTAGCCATTTTTTTTTTCTATGTGTCATGAGCCCTTTGTCAGTCTGATGAAAGCAGTAGATTCTTTTTTAGAATAATGTATTTAAATACATAAAACATACATAGGATTACAAAGGAAACCAATTATATTGGAATACACATCAAAATATTTTTAAAAAAAATCAAATTTATGGATCCAAGATAAAAACCCCTGATAGTTGAGACAGAAGAGGTTTCAAACTCATAGCCTTTAGGTTGAAAGATGCCAGCTAAACTCTCCTGTGGGGCTAGGACCAGGTCATACATAATTGAAAAATGTTTAACAAAATAAATAAAAATACTGTGCAACATATACTGTTAATTTGTAGTTTTCTAAATCAGTATGGCTCCTGGCCCTTCAGGGATGTGTTTCTATTTGAGTTTGACATTGCTAATGGAGAGGAGGGAGTGAGGGACTCATGAGTTCAGAAAATTTGAGTTCAAATTCTGTTTCATCCACTTCCTAGCTTTGTACCTCTGGGCAAATCACTTAACCTTTCTCAGACTCAGTTTTCTTATCTATAAATGATGATGATAACAATATTGATCTCACAGAGCTTTTGGGAAGATCAAATGAGATCATATATGCATATATATGTACATATGTATGTAAAATGCTTATAATATTGATAGCCTGAAGATCACTAAATAAAGTTAATTCTATAGTTGTAAGGAATTTTGTATGTGTGTATATATATGTATATATATATGTATATATAAAATTTTTAATCAACCAGGATCTGTCTTTTTACCCTCCCTCTCCAACACACCCACTCCTGAAGTTGAGAACTTGATTAAAACAAAACCCATTACAAATATGTATAGTTAACCAAAATGTATTTCCACATTGGCCATGTTCCTCACCTCATTTTTTTTTTTGTCTCATTGTGCATCTTGAGTCTCTCACTTCTCTATCTAGAGATAGGTAACATATTTCATCATTAGCCCTCTGAAACCTTGTAAGTGTTCAGCATAATGATATTCCATCACATTTATAAACCATAACTTGTTCAGTCATTCCTCAATTTAGGGGGACTTCCTCAGATATCCATCTTTTGCCACCTCAAAAAGAGTTATAAATATTTTTACACATCCCTAGAGTTTGTTTTGTTTATGACTCTTCTGCTACTCTTAATCTACTCTCTCTCTAATTTCCCTTCTCCTCTTCTTTCCTTCCTTTCTTATTTTCCTATTGAGTGACATGGAATTTTTTTTTAACCCAGCTCTGTACATTTGTGTGTGTATGTGTATGTGTATGTACACTTTCTTCTTTTCACCAGTTCAGATGAGAGTGAGGTTCAAGCGTCAGCTGCTCTGCTACAACTTGTTTGTATAGATGTCTACTTATGCACAATCATTATGAGAAATTATTTTCCCTAACCTTCCTTCCCCTTCCCCTTAGTGTATTTCTCTTCCTTTTTCTTTCCATTCTTTAAGATCATCAAGACATAACAAAACCACTCTCAGTCATTATCTGATTGGATTCTCTCTATGAACTCTGATGATTATAGAGTTGCATAAATCTCGTTTCTCTTTTCAATTTTTCCTTTATTCTCTTGCTTGATTTTTAAAATTCTTTTTGATCTCTTCTGTGGTCTGAGACCAATTCGTAATTTTCTTGTATGTATCATATCCTCAAACCTGGATGTAAGCAGTTTAACTTTGCTTAGTCCTTTATCATTGCTCATTTGCGTTTACCTTTTTACGCTTCTCTTTACTCCTTGATGACTTCTATTTCTAACATCATCATTGTATCCTTCACTCCTTTTCTTCACTCCTGTCTTTGAACCTCTAATTTTCTCTGCAGCTCAGGTCTTATATTTTAAAATAAGTTTTTATTAATGACTTCTGCTTCTAACATTACCATAGTATCCTATGTTCCCCTTCCCCCTTGATAAATATTCCCATATGATAAATATTATTTTTTTAGAAAGAAAAAAAGTCAACACATCTTACTGATACATTGAAAAAGTTCAAAAACATATACAACGTATAACACCTGTGGACCTCCACAGGTGGACCTCTACTTCTCTCAAAGCTCTTCATTCAAGTCATGCTCTATCTTTATGATTTTGTTACATTTACTTTTGATTTTTTGGTGTGTTGTTCTTTCCATTTGCATTGTTTTATTTACTATGTGTATTTTCTCTTGGCTTTACTTCACTCTACATTAGTTCATATAGATCTTTCCATGTTTCTCAGTATTCATCACACACATAATTTCTTACGGCACAATAATATGCCATTACACTCATGTACCACAATTTATGTAGCCATTCTCCTTTTGATGGGTATTTGCTTTGTTTCCAATTGTTAGCTATCTCAAAAAATTTCTGCCATAAATATTTTGGAGTATGTAGGGACTTTTTTCCCCTCATTAATAGCTTACTTGGGACAAGAGCCTATAATAGAGCTATGGTTCAAATTATATAAACATTTTAATTATCTTATTTACATGCCTTCATATTGATTTCCAGAATGGTTGTACCACTTCACATCTCTACCAACAATGTATTAGTGTGCCTATCTTCCCACAACCACTCCAACATGGATTACATTTGCTACATTATATTATAATAATTAGATGATAATTATTATTATCATATAAGCACTGTTGATGTTTGAGAATTTACTTTGTAGCCTTCTATTTTCCTGAAGCTATTCACTGTGTCACTAAGTATCTTTACTGATTCCCTAGGATTTTCCAAGTAAACTATATCATTAGCAAATAGGGATAGTTTTATTTCCTTTTTACATATTTTTATGCCTTTGATTTCTCTTTATTATCTTATTGGTGTTGCTGGCATTTCCAGAATTATATCAAGTAATAGTACGGAGTGGGTATCTTCGTTTTACTCATGTATCTATTGAAAAAGGTATATCATCATTCCATAAGATGCTTGCTTTTGGTTTTAGACTGATACTTTTTAATATTATTTTTAAAGGTCCCTCTATGTCTATACTTTGTAATATTTTTTTAGCATAAGAGAGTTGCAGACTTTTTCTGCATCTATAGTGATAATCATGTGGTTTTAGATGTTTTGGTTTTTAATATGATAATGTTGATTGTTTTCCTAATGTTTAATCATCCTTGCATTGCTTGTATGAATCCTACTGGGTTATAATGAGTGATTTCTTGGATAAATCACTGTAGTCTATTTGATGGGATTTTATTTAATATTTTTTGAATCAATATTTGTTAATTATATCGGTCTATGATTTTCCTTCTCTTTTAAAAAACATCTTTCCCTGGTTTAGTTATTAGGATTATATTTATTTTATAATAGGATTCTGATAGGGTGCTTTGGTACTATTTTTCTTTTGAGAATAATTTGTGAAGTATGGGAATGTTCTTTAAAAGTTTGATGGAGGATGATGGTAGAGTCAAGATGGTGGAGAAGAAGCAAGAGGCTCCCCTGAACTCTCTCCCAAACCTCTCCACACCTTTTAAAATAATGCTTCAAAACAATTTCCAGAGTGGCAGAAACCACAAAAAAATAGGGTAAAACAATTTTCCAGCCCAAGACAACTTAGAAGGTTGGCAGGAAAGATCTGTTGCATAGGGGTGTGGGATATGGGGTGTGACAGTGCAGCATAGTTTGGTACAGGCTGCACCCCAGCAAACCAGCAGTAGGCATTAGGGAAACTGAGTCATGGCCATCAGTGCTAATTTCTAGACCTTTCAGCTCACAAAAGGTAAGAGGATCAGACAACTGGTCAGAAGGAGGTTATTGGGATCCCTTTGCTGGCACCAGGGACAGGACTCCATTGCATTGCCCATACTTGGACCTGGGTTGCAGTCTTAGGTCTTAGTGTCAGGGTGAGGAGGAGCACTACCATATCAGAGCTTATAGCTGCAAAGGAGCTGGGACTCTGGTCACAGTCCCAGGGTGGAAAAGAATGCTTTTGGTCACTTATAGACCAGAACACAGGCCAGGAGAGTATTCTTTCAAGTTCTATTTTGCCCTCTGGTTCTAAAATATCCGGGCAATTTTCCTTGAGAATTTCTTGAAGGATACTTTCTAAGTTCTTTTTTTGATCATGGCTTTCTGGTAGTCCAATAATTTTTAAGTTGT
>CM053586.1:140719041-140743358 GCA_028646515.1 Pseudochirops corinnae | reverse complement strand
CATTGATTAGCTTGTCATGTTCATTGCTGTATGTATTGCTTATATATTTGTGTTTTAGTATGTTCTGTATAAGTACTAGAGTTATATTAAGTATCTTATATTAGTATTTAAAAGATTTTTTAAACTATGAAAGCATTTACATTTCCTTCAAACTACAGAATCTCTGATCGTTGTCAAATTGACCAAAATTGAAACATGGCTTGATAGCATTAGTGCATAACCTCATAAACTGTCATTTTTCCTTTGTGGACCTTGATTGTATTTAGGTAATTTTCCAAATGAGTAAAAAAAGAATTACAAGTGTAGGGATGCTACTTTTGGATTTCCTGTGAGTACAGGAAGCTCTATGATTATCTGGGTTCCGTGGTCATGCTGTTTGCTCAAATATCTAGATCCATTACTTTGGGCAATGCTACTTATGTCTGGAAGCATTATTCCATCCTCAGGATTCTTGTGGAGGTGATATTTTATTTTGACTTCCTACATGTATATAGTATAATCTTAGGATTTAAATGGAATCTACCAGATATTTTTATATTAGCATATTACAACTGAAAAAGGATTAAAAAATCTGTATCTTCAAAAATAAACAAAAAATTTTCACAGAAAAGCTATTTTTAGATTTTTAAATTACCTAATAGAAGTGTTGTAAATTTAGAGGTAACTGTTGATTTTTAGTGTTTAACATATGGAAAATGTGTTTTGGCAAATCCTGGGTAACTTTATTTAAAATAGAGCTAAATCGATGTCATTTCATTGTGATTGAATGATTTTTCTTGTAGTTTTTATTTCATTCTGCAGTTTTTTGATGTCATTAAAAATGGAGATAAGAGAATCCTCAGATTTCATTTTAATTTAGATAAAAATCTGTTGCATTAATAGACATATTGTTTTTAAAAATTTCAGACATATGTGGCCAACATCCTGATCGCAGTGAACCCATACTTTGACATACCTAAAATATATTCTTCAGAAACAATTAAGCAGTATCAAGGAAAATCTCTTGGAGTATTGCCACCTCATGTCTTTGCAGTTGGTATGTAATCTTAATTATGAGAATCAATTGGTAATTTATTTTTTCATGAACCAGGAATTTTGAATTTTTTCTTTCTTACGATTGTAGAAATATACTCAAATTCTTTTTTCTTTTACCATGTCAGATGAAGAAAAGTTTTAGTATGCAGATATGTAACTTAGAAAAGCCATTACTAGAGAAATGTGTATCGTTTTGGAAACATTTTTACAGAATTTCTCAAGCAGCATAGGCACACCTTTCCTCTGAAATTATACTTGTTTATGTTCTTCCATTCTTGGCATTAGTTTTGAAATATGCCCATGTTTAGTTGAAAATCGATTATGAGAGTTTGATCTCCAGTGACTTTTTGGGTTCATCATGCTTTAGACACAGTTGGTAAACATCTTCCTTCATAATGTCCCGGGCATATTAAATCTGGACTCTTAAGGTAATTATGCTTTCTTTGCCCAGGCTGTCTTTAAACCATTGAATATAGTGTTATGGAGTTCTTGAACTGTGAGATCATAATATATATACTATTTTTTTGCAAAGGGGCTTTGTAGAGAAGATTGAAAGTGACATGTGTAATATATTCCTTGTGTAAAAGATAATTAGAATTCCTTTTTTTCCCTCTTTAAATAATGCTAATACACAGATGGCATTAAAACTTTAGTCAGTAAATACCCAGATGGGTGACTATTCCCCATGTGCCTCTCTCGTGATTTGACTAATCACTGTACATACAAGGCTGCAGTTTTACTTTTCACTGTTTCAGGAATAAGCAAGTCTGAGAGCTGTTAGGTGTTATTAGCCGAGCCTTAACCAGGTGCTGGTGTTCCAAACAGCCTTCACATTTCAACTTTGTCTTTGTTCCTTTTGTAAGCTTGACAGGAGAATACAGTGCTAGCATTTATTGAACATTTAATTGAAAGAAGTGTTAAAAGGCATCCAAAATCTAATGCTATAGCATGAGTGCTATTCTACTTTGGTTTACTTCCAAGTGAAGTATTAGAGCTTGTGGAGAAGTGAATAATTTTTACCTATTGTAGAGACTTTGCAAAGTTTGATTGCCATTTTACAAGTCTTCCCCCAAATGGTCTTTTAAAAGAAGTCTTTATGACACTGATAATAACCTGTGTTTACAACTTTTATACAAATGAACCCAGAATTTCCTTGTTGACTAAGTTGTTGAATAGGCACAACTGATCACTTTGATTGGGAATACTTTTTCAAGTCAGCCTCTTGTTTTAGTTTGGAGCATGTACTGATATACCTTTCTTGTTTTGGTCAGGTAATTGGTTGGTTGTGATTGATGTAAAATAAATAGATTCCTAATTGTAAAACAGAGGTTTCTAGCAATCTGCTTTGAACCTAGTATTGTAATTTAGAATTTATTTAACAAAACATACAGCTAAGGCTACAGTTGCTTCTTTTGACATAGGCTTAAAATTTAGATAATTTACAAGCTTTAATGTTAGATTAGGGAGAATGATGTGAAGAGCACATAATAGCAATAAATTTAAGGAAGACTAGAGAGTGGTTTTTTTTTTTAAACTTTCTAGGATGCAGAATTCTCAAACTCTTAACTCTTCTGGATATTTAAATCGAATTTCTAATAAAATTTTAAAAGAACAATCCCACAGTTTCGTTTCAATTTTATCACAGTTTCCTAAATACCCTTTTGTATTATAGAGTTTTGAAATTAAAAATTCATTTCTACTCCCCTTTTTATTTGGGAACTTCATTAACTATGTGTACTGAACGTTCTTTACTATGTATTTGCATTTTCTGTGGAGATTCGTTTTAGTGTTGGAAATCCATGGTGCAGCTCACAATAGAGATATTGTAGCACACACATAATAGTACAGTTGTTTGTATTTCATGTTTACTAAGCTGTGAAAAGTATGGGGGGCATTTTAAATAGTAAAATACATTTATGAATTTAATTATTTTTTTTAACCTATATGCTAGTTCTTGTTTTGTCAAAATATAACTTCTCTAGAATAAATGCACTTTTATTTTAAGTAGACTATCATACAGAAGATAAATTTGGTGAACATAGTTTTGGATACCCTTCATTTGTCATGTTATTTTGATCTTAGCTGACAAAGCTTTTCGAGACATGAAGGTCCTCAAAATGAGTCAGTCAATCATTGTGTCTGGAGAATCAGGTGCTGGCAAAACTGAAAATACTAAATTTGTTCTTAGGTGAGTATCTGGCTGGAAACTTTAACAAACAACTGTTGTTAGACTGATGGGTGTTTTTTTGATATAGTTTGGATTAGATTTATAAGTGCTTATAGTAGTATTTGAACAACAACAAAAACCTTTCTTACCAGAATGATTCTGGTGGTTGTATGTTTATTTTTGATTCTCTCCTCTCCTTCTTGTTTCTCCTTCTTTCTCTCTCCCTCTTCCCATTCCTGCTCTTATCTCCCTCTTTCACTCGTCCTCTCTTCTCAAGCTTCTTCTTTCCTTCCCGCCTACCCCACATATTATATACCTTTTTGTTGTTCTCCCTATGCTCTAAGTAACTCTTAATATGTATTTCTTAAAATTAAATAATCTGTTTTAGCTTTAGAGATAATGAAGACACATCAACACCTAAATTAGTTCACAACTGGCGCTGGAGAGTAGTGTCTGCAGTTAAGGAATACCTGGCCAGTAATCTACCTTAGATACTTATTAGCTTTATGACCATAGCAAGTTACTTAACTTGTCTGGGCTGCCATTTTCTTATCTCTAAAATGGGAATAATAATAAGGGGAAGCTCTTTTGAGGATCACATGAAATTCCATGCAAAGTACTTTGTGAACCTTAAAAGTACTAGGTTGAATGTCAGCTATTTACTTTATGTTTTACAACCAACTTTATATTTGTAATAATGCTACAACTATTGCTGCTGTTACTAGTACTTGCCATTAGCAAGCATTTATGTAGCTCCTACTATGTGCTAGGTACTGGACTAAGTGCTTTACAAATATTGTTTCATTTGATCCTTATAACATCTCTGGGAGGTAAGTGCTATTATTACTTTCATTTTAAACTTGGAGAAACTGAAGAAGGTTAAATGATATGCCCAGGGTCATACAACTAGTAGAGTAGCTGAGGCTAGACTTGAACATGTGTCTTCATAACTCTGGTGCTTATCCATTGTGTCACTAACTGCCTTCAGTTCTTGGAATGAGAAACTGTTCTTTTGGAAATAAAGCAGCATACATAGCTTTGCAAATATAAAATGATTGAGGTGAATTTTAGGACAAAGAAGAAATTAGGCTGTATTACTTTGTAAACTTTAAGCTGTGTGAAGACGGGAGCCATAGTATATGTGTCATTTTTATATCACACATTCTCTTAGCCCATTATTTGCTAAACAGATACATAATAAATATTTGAATCAAATTGAATGTAAAACAAGGCTCATGAAAATTTAAAAATACTTTTTATAGGCTTCTGCTCTTCATTATATACTGGAAAGTGACTATATAATTGTTTTTAAAGAATTTTGTAGTAGCAGATTGTTATTGTTTCACCTTCAGCTTCCTTTTTACTGTGTAGAAAAGTATCAGTTCTTCCTTGCTTAAAATTTTCTCTTTGAAAGGGATCTGGAGAGTAAAGTATCAAGAGACTTTTTCCTCTGCTGAGTTGTTAATCTTTACACTTAAAGTCCAAGTACTCTCAGGGCAGGGTACCCAGATGAACCCTTCTAGTTTCTAGTGGCAGTCCACTGATTTCAGGCAAGTGACTACATGTATTTTAGGACATAGCAATAAACTTGTGTTATTTCTGAAAGAGTTGTAATTTTGAGCAGTCCTTGTATTAGAGTCATAACATAATAATAAAGATGAGAACAGCTTCTGGGTATGCAATTTTTGTTTTCTATTTCAAATCTTGTTTCTTAACGTGCTTTTAAAATTCTTTTTCAGCTGTATGATGACACATTTCAACACAGTGATATTCAAAATTTTTTGAGTACTTATATTTTACATTAGTACAGACATCTGTATTTCTCAAAATAGAATTCTTTTAGCTGGCTTTGGGGGGAGAGGAAAGTGAAGCCACATTCGGCCTTGTAAATTAGTTTGTTCCACATTTGTGAATTTAGAGGGACAGCCAGACTACTAATACTATAGTCAGGAAGGACCTGGCCAATCAGTTTCTTTAGTCAATTTTCACGAATTGTTCTGGCTAAGATTTCATTACCTAGTAGCCAGACTTTGGTGATGAGACTCTGAATGTACTGGGCCATAGCTAAAAGACACATTTTTTTGTAGTCAGGCCTGAACTTTGTGTTGCACTGGTTAACCTTAGACAATATGGTGTTGCTTTTAAGGAATCATGAAACTTTGGTATAGGTTTGTAGTTAAAGGTACTTATAAACAAAAGGTTAATTTTATTATAGCCTTCAGATTACTATGTATTTTCTATGTACGCACAACTACTTTGAAGGATGTTACTTTTCTGATTGAATAAGCAAGATAGAGAGGAACACAGAAGACATAATATACAATTTTTGAATATATAATTTAAATATTTAAAATGTTTTTAATAGATGTCACCATAACTAATACAGTCTCCAAGTGATGGGTAGGAGAATAGTTCATTACCAAATGGGGAATAGAAGGGAATCACAGAAGATAAGATGGAAATTTTTGATTGCATAAAATCACTGAGTTCTTTGTACAAATAAAACTAGTATAGGTAAAATTAGAAGAGAAGAACGTAAATGAGAATAAAATCTTAGTGTCAGGTTTCTCTGATAAAGGCCTCATTTCCAAGCTATACGGGGAACTGATCCAAATTTATGACTGAATCATTGCCCAATAAATAAATTGTCGAAGGATGAGAACAGGAATTTTTTCAAAGGAAGCAATCTAAACTATCATCAACCATATAAAAAAAGTTAAAGATCACAGTAGGACAAATGCAATTTAAAGTAGCTTTAAATTCAGTCGGTCACTAAACATTTAATAAGTGCCTACTATGTGCCAGACACTGTTAAAATGCTAGGGATACAAAAGAGGCAAAAAACAACCCCTGCCTACAAGGAAGACTCACAATATAATGGGGGGAGACAAAAAGCAAATAAATACATACAAACAAGTTATATACAAGCTAAATAGTAAACAATTAAAAGAGAGAAGATTCTAGAATTAAGTGGGGTTGGTCAAGGCTTCCTGTAGAAGAGCCATAAGATTGGAAAAGATGAAAAAAAAAGAGGAAAATTACAAGCATTGGAGGGAATATGGGAAATAGGCACACACTAAAAGCATTGTTGATGGAGCTGTGAATTGGTCATTATTTCCAGAAAACAATTTCGAATTATGTTCCCAGTGTCACTGAATTGTGCCTACCCTTTGACCTACTGATACTATAAGCAAGCATATATCCTAAAAAGGCCAAAGAAGAAAAATACCAGTATGTATAAAAATATTTATAGCAGCGTTTTTTCATAGAGGCCCTAAACGGGAAACTAAAGGGGTAACTCACCCACGGTTTATGGTGTAGCAGTGTACCAAGTTGATGAAAGACTTTGAGACCGTAAGAAATGACAGTCTGTTGAAGGAATTGGTCATGTTTTGCATGGGGAAGACCGAGAGAGACATGATAGCTGTCTTCAAATATTTGAAGGATAGTCATATGGAAGAAGGATTAGCTTTATTCAGTTTAGTTCCGGAGGGCAGGACCAGGATTAGGGGGTGGAGAAGAGGTTGCAAAGAGACCCATTGAAGTGTGATGCTAAGACAATTTTATTTTAAAGCAATTAGAGTTATAAAAAAAAAAGAATGGGTTGCTTCAAATATGTGAGGATTATGTATATTCCAGTTTGGAGATCTTAAAGCAGAGTCTGGATGACTGCTTCTTAGGTATAATTATAAAGGTTATAATTATTGATAGTCTTTTAGCTAGCCCTAAAAGATGAGTATGATTTCAACTGGCGGAAATTAGAAGGGACATTCTAGATGTATGAAACAGCATGAGAAAAGGCACAAAATTGGGAAAGCACAAAATGTGTATGGAGCAGTTTGGTTAGGCTGGGACATAGAGGGAATAACATGAGATAAGGTTGAAAAAATAACATGATGCCCGACTGTGAAGTCTGAAATGTGAGACTGGAGTTTGGACTCTATTCACTAGATTGTAGGGAGCTATTGAATTGGTTGAGTGTGGTCATGTTTATGTACAGAGGAGGTGGCACTGAGGAGGGAGAACAGGGTAGAAGTAGTAATAGGACACTATTGCAGTAATATGTAACATAGTGGCAATAGGAATAGAGAAGAAATGGATTTGACAAATATTGTGAAGATAGAATCAACAAGATTTTAATGGTGTGTTCCAGGAATTTGTCCTTGCCCTTGTGTTGTTTCACATTTTAGATTACAGCTAAGAAGAGATAGCTAAGAGAGTAGATGAAAATCAGTATCTAAAAAGATCTTAACAGGCTAGGACACTGACTTGAATCTAATTTTGACACTGGTTAAAAAAAACAACTTTACAAGAATAAAATAAGAGGATGCTAGATTAGATAATAATTCTTCTTTAAAAAATCTTGGAGCTTTAGTGGACCATGAGTCAAAAGTTTGATGTGGCAACCAAGAAAGCTAATGTACTTTAAGACTTTATTGAGAAGTGTAAGGAAATGATGGATCTTCCTATACTCTCCCTTGGTCAAATATTATCTGAAGCAGTTATGTTTACTTAGAGCACCATAGTTTAGGAAGGACATTTATATGTTTGAAAACTTCTATGAAAAGGTAACTAGAATGATGAAGGACTTTGGAATCATGCCATATAATGATTGTTTGAAGAGAGAACACTTGGGGGAAGTGGAAGGAGTGGTAGACATAGATGAAGTGCTGCATATTGACACTCGGAGGACAATATAGGTACAAGTGGATCCAAGGGGCAGCTAGCCGTTCAGTGGATAGAGTACTGACTCTGGGGCCAGGAGGTCCTAAATTCAAAACTGGCTCCAGATAACATGACACTAACTAGCTATGTGATTCTGGACAAGTCACTTAACCTCATTTACCTTATCAGAAAAAAAAAGAATCCATCCAATTCTGATCCTCCTTTGGCTTAAGGCACCATGCATATTGGGAGGGGATGAGTTTTTGGTTCCAAATGTGGGTAGTCATAAGGGAATGTTGACAGATTTTCTATTTATCTCATTCAGCCCGCCTTCCCAGAAGTTTGATCTTTTATGGTGACAGTGTGCTTTTTCTATAGCTGTCTTTTGCTCATGTGTTGAGATATTCCTGGGTCATATTTACCATATTGCCTGATTCAAGTATGCCAGTACATCTTTGGACTCTGATGGAGATATAGAGAGCGGTGTTGAGAAGTAGGGAAACTTGGAGAGTAGTATGGAATGTATTATCGTGATATTGTATATTTAGGATTTGAAGGGACTTCAGAAGCCATTTGGTCTACCCTCCTCTCCCCATTTTATAGATGAGGAAACTGAAGCCCAGGGAAGTTAAGTAACTTGTCTAAGATGACACAGTTAGAAATGATCAGAAGTGGCATTTGAACCAATGTCCTATGGCTTCAGAGCCAGCATTCTTTCCACTGCACTGTAGTATCTCAGATACTGAATTGTTCTTCTACTTATTTTTAGTAGGAGTTATCAAATTTAACATGGCCAAAACAAAATTCATAATCTTCAAATTCACTACCATTTATCATTCTTTTATAATTTTCACTTTTCATGATCTAAATTTTAGTTTTAAATGCATTAATAATGTTGTAATAATTATGAATATAACATTGTTATCTGAATACTGTTATGTTTTATTATTTTTTTAAACAGATATCTCACGGAATCCTATGGTACAGGCCAAGATATTGATGATAGAATTGTGGAAGGTACTTTAAAAAACTAAATCAGTTTTTGTTGTGTGACATTTAATAAAAGTAACTTAAGTGAAATCTTTACCTCTTGCCATTTAGTGTAAGAATTATGGAAGATATTTTTATTTTATTTTAATGGGGAGAATTACAGTTCTTGCTAGTTTTTTCACAGAAGTTATAATCAAAGTGTGAAATATTTGATCATTTTATTTTTTTTTTACATAACTAAAGTTTTAAGATTGATATATAAAAGTTAAGATTTTCTAGGCTCCATATTGACTACCTTTATGACCTTTGTTAAGCAATAAAGATAAATGGTTTAAAACCTTTATTGGCAAAATATTGATAATAATCATAAAACTATTAAATTGGTATAGGTATATTTCCTGGTGAGATTATGGCAATTACTTTTTTTAAACCAAAATAGATTATTAGCTACAAAGGTGAACATTTTCTATCCTTTAGGCTATCCTCCTTCCTCTCTAAATCCTAACTCCCTATTCCCTCCTATAAGTCATGTCAAGTGTTTATCTCCACATTAAGTATGGAAGATACTGAATTTCCTCTCATGACATTTGTTACATAGCTAGCATTTATTAAATATCTCCTGTGTACCTAGCATATGTTTATTTCAAAATAGAATATTTTGTGCATTTGATTTTTGGACTGTTTTTTAAAAGAGACTCAGACATGGCTCTTGTTTGTTTTCTTTTATAATTTTATTTTTTTTAATACATCAGGTACCCTTTGAATTTTGTATTAATTGGACAAGCTTTCTAAGAAGTGAAATGCTTCAATATTTAAAAATCTTTAATCTCATCAGTGTGAGCTTCTTTCATGCAACTAAATTGATTTTGGAATGGCTGTAGCCAAAATTAAATATCTTGTGACTTACCAGGTGATGAACCAGGTGAATGAATGAATGAATGAATGAATGAAAAAGCATTTATTAAGTTTTTACTCAGTGCAAAACCCTATCCAGGAGCTACAATAGTGAAACAAGAAAACCTTCTCTTAAAGAGTTCAAATTCTAATGGGTGAGGAAGCATAAGAGGGGTCAGCTTCAAATCAAATAAAAAATTCTGTGGTTGGTCCTTAGTGTACAACAGCAGAACAAATGGTAATGTGTCTTACCTTCTTTAATGTTATTTCTGCTGATAAGATCATATCCATTTCTGATGAACCATTTTACAGTGCCAAGGACTTTTGATGGTAAAACCTTTTCTGGGTCTAAGTGTAGCTGCTGAAGAGGCAAGTTTGCAGCACCTGGAGGAGCAGTTGTTAGGTCCTATTTAGGATTTGTTTCTCTGGATGATGGCTCTGAGACCTGACCTGAAAGTAGGGCCAGAGGTCTGGAGAACACTTCTATTTGGATTCAGAGTCCTGGGTTACCTTCATCAGGATCTGCGAGGAAGGGGGGGTGGTGAAGTTGATGGAGGTAGTTAGACTTGTTTGGCACATGCTACATCCTGTGTCTCCCTCAGGGTGCTTTATTATATCCACTAAGCTGGCTTGTCTGGCTTGTCTTGGTAGTTGGGAGGAATGATTGACCACATCTCAATAGGGATTGCTTTTGGGCAGAGTAATCACTGTGGACAGTGATTAAATAGGTGATTCAGTTGATAGAGTGATGAACTGGGAGTCCAGAAGACCTGCATGCTCTGTGAGATATGACCTCAGGCACTTGCTAGCTCCTGACCCTGGATATTGGTTCACTTCTGCCTGTCTCAGCTTCCTCAACTGTAAAATGGGAATAATAATAGCACTTACCTTGTAGCGTTGTTGTGAGAATCAGATGAGATATTTGTAAGGTACTTTGCAAACTTTAAAGCACTTTATAAATATTGTGATTATTTTTATTATATTGTAAACTATCTTTCCTTAAGCTTAAAAAAAATTCTTTTTAAACTGCCCCAAATCAGTGGAGTTTCACAACTTTTCCTTCAAAATAAACTTTTTGTTTAACTTTGTCCTTAAAAAATGAATGTCTTAGGTTAAAAATGTCTTCAGTAAAGGTTTCTAGAAGCAAAAAATAAAACAAAACAACAAACCTGAATCACAGTACCCAGGGAAAACCAAAAATGAACCATATGTTATCAAGACAGTATCATATGTGGTCCTGAAATAAAAATATGAAAAATTATTAAGTTCACATATTTTTATAAATGACATAAGATTTTCTTAAAAATTCCAAAAGAAGTATAATAGATATCATTGGGAAGCTTTTGGTTCATTCATTATTTGGGGACATTGTTGCTTGTGATATGACTTCTACAAAAAGTGTCATGGAAATAAAAATGTCTGTTAATTGCCAGACAACTCATATTCAACTTTAATGATCTTTCTGTGTTTATTAGATTCTTGGATTTGACATTATAGTGCAGAACCAAGTCCCTACCCAACTATTTGAATAGAGTCAAACCTTTTAAAGACAGTTTTTGTTTTAACCACAGAAACCTATGTGGCCTACTTCCATGTTGTAGTGCCAGTGCAATATTTACAGCACCCACGATCATGATAAAGAATGTGACTATAAATATTGCATGACCTTTGATTGCATAATATAACAAACTCTCCACGTAGAGGACAGAATTTGAAGCATTTATTTAGACACCAGAAAACTGAATCCCAAAAGCAGTAAGCTGATTCCATCATAGTAGTAAAGAAATTAATAAGCCATAACAACACAGACAGCCATGCCATCCTTAAAGTCTTCCCACAAATCAGGATCAATATTTACTCACAAACCTCTCTTATCTCCTTGCCTGAGCTCCTCTCTCTCCCACCATCTAGCTAGCTGTAGCTACCAGAGCTACTGTAGCTCTGTTCTACCCTTCAGCAAACTCCTCCTACCACAGGCACCGTGTGACTACCGTCAGCTTATTAGGAGGCACAGTTTACTTTAAAAGCAAGAAAGGTCTTCAAATTTCCCCCCCAGGCTTACTAAGGAGTAGGGAAGATCTTCAAATTCCCATCCCCATTACACATGTGGAATGGGATTACACAACTGTGAATACAGTTCAAATGCCTTAATGTCCTAAGGAAGATGCTTTTGTGTCTGATATCCAAAGGATAGGAACAGAGAATACTTATTTTTAATATTTGACCAGAGAATTCCATCTTCACAAGATTTTGATTTGTCAGTGTTAAATTAAGTCTCTAGTAAGTAAAGTTGAATTCAACAAAAATAGTTTTCTCAGATTATTTTCAGTCAAGTCTTTTTTCATAAGGTCATGATTAGGAATGGAAGGGAAATTAGAAGGTTTTTGAGTGTGGCATCCCCCTCATTTCATAGATGAGACTGAGACATAGAGGTTAAGTGAGTTGTACAGTGTGAAAGTTAGTAAATGTTTTAGGCAGCATTTGAACATTCCAGGTGACCATTAGCATTTAGTATTATTAATATAAATTAAATAATAATTTAAATTAATTTAAATAAATAATATAAAAAACTTAGGCACTTTTGAAATACACCTTTAAGGGAATTTGCACAAGTTGTATTTACAATGAGGGCATTTTCAGGAGTATAAAGTATAATATTTTTCATTTTAATTATGAATTTTACTCAATTACTACTTTGGGATCTTTAAAAGTTGTTTAATAAAAGAGACTGATTTTAGAAGACACAGTAAGGAAGACAAACTGAAGACTGAAAGAATTCAGAGTAGAACCTCTTAAGGAAAGGGTAAATGATTACATCATTTATACAAATTTATAGGCAAAATGACTGACAAATGTTTGCAAATATGGTGAGGGACCAATTATTGCCCCATTCTAATATAGGTAGACTAAGAGGAATGAACATTAAATGAACATCAGGGAAAATGTCTCAGCATAAGCAGTTATGAAACATTGTAATAGATTAGATGGAATTAAATGGAATGTGCTCATTTCACTTTGCATTAGTTGATGTAAATCATCTCAGGTTTTTCTGAAAGCATCTGGTTTGTCATTTCTTAAAACAGTAGCATTCCATCACAATCACATACCACAACTTGTGCAAAGGTTCCTCAATTGATGAGCATCCCTTCAATTTCCAATTCATTGTTACCGCTAAAAGAGCTGCTATAAATATATATATTTTTACACATAGGTCTCTTTCTTTTTCCTTCAATCTCTTTGGGGTACAGATCTAGTAATGATATTGCTGAGTCCAAGGGTATGCATAGTTTTATAGCCCTTTGGGCATAGTTCCAAATTGCTTTTCAGAATGGTTGGATGAGTTTACAGCTCTAATTGTGTGCTTTTTAATCGTCACTCAAAGAAGGTAGTTTTTAAAGTTATTTTCACTAGTGAAAGTGTAAGAAAGGAGGACATTCCAAATTAAATATTTTTCCCTTATCTTGCCATGAAAAATTTCTTTTATTGTTTACAAAACTTTGTAAGGCTGATTTGTGTGTGTTGAAACTGTAGAATTATTGGCTTTAGAGCTTCTTGCTTAATTTTTTTGCGGAAGTCATTTCTTGATTTGTAAGAGATGAAAAAATTTTATTTCTTTGTTGTAACCTATTTTTTTCTAAAAGTCTGACATATTGCACTAAAATGATAATATTGCCATCTTTTTTTTTTTTTTTTTTTGCTTTTTGGAGAGGGGAAAGCAGGGAAATTGGGGTTAAGTGACTTGCCCAAGGTCACATGGCTACTAAGTGTTACGTGTCTGAGGCTGGATTTGAACTCAAGTCCTCCTGACTCCAGTGCCAGTGCTCTATTCACTGTGCCACACAGCCACCCACCATTTTTTAGATTTGAAATAATTTTCATCACCACTTCTTTTCACTATTGATTATGACTAATTTTAAGTAAGGTGGTAGGTGATTTTTAATTTTCTCCCAAGTGAGCCTTTTGATGAAATTGTTTTACTTTTATCCTTCTTACTAGCCAATCCATTGCTAGAAGCTTTTGGCAATGCAAAGACTGTTCGTAACAATAACAGCAGCCGTTTTGGAAAATTTGTTGAAATACATTTCAATGAAAAGGTAAGAGGACGTTTTTGGATATGGCATATTATATTGGTGTATATTTCTGATGAGTGTGATGATGGTGAAAAATTTGGAGTTCTTCCTCATTTCATGATAAATTCAGGCAAAGATTATGCTTGTATTCATGGAAAATAGAGACAGCTGTAATAATGCCTTTGCTACTTCTACTGAATATCTTCTTTGCCTTTACATAGATTTGAGAGCACCTAAATAATTTTATTATGAACTTCAGAAAACCCGTGGTAAAACTCATTTTAAGAGTGGGCATCATCATATTGCCAGTCTTTTAGGTAACATTAAAATTCATTAAAATAGAACAGACCAGCTTGCACTAATCCTCTATTTTTTACAATGCTGAAAATTCATAGTGACATATATTGTTGTATTTACAGTTAGCATCATTAGTGATTTTGTTATTAGAGATAGTTAAATTACCTGTTTTGTTATATTCTTTAGAATGTGAAACCTTGATCTTATTTTCTTTCCCTCAAAACTTGTTTTCCCTTTGCTTTTTCTGTTAATGGCACTAATTTAATTCAACAAGAAGGTATTGAGCAGTGAAGATATTATGCTAGGTGTTAACAAAATCCTAGAAAACTTCTTTTTCTTGAGGAATTTACATTCTATTGAAAGAGAAAAATCTGTCAGCTGAGAAGCATGGTAGGTTGAGGAAGAAGAAGAGATCACTAACAATGTTGGGGGGAAAAAAGGAATGTTATGTCATAGGAGGTGCACATAAATGCAGTCTTGAATGAAGATAGAGAGTCCAAGAAGCAGGAGTGGGAGGGGTTAGTTCATCTGAGTGCAGAGGCACAGAAAGAAGTAATGGGATGCCACATTCAGAAAACTGCATATAGATCACTTTGATTGGCATGAAGAATGTATGGAGAGAAAAAAAAACTGAAATAAGGCTAAAAATGTAGTTTTGAGCCAGGTCATAAAATATTAGACTGAAGTATTTTTATTTTATCTTTAGTGAAAAAACTGAAATAAGGCTAAAAATGTAGTTTTGAGCCAGGTCATAAAATATTAGACTGAAGTATTTTTATTTTATCTTTAGTGCATAGTGAGCCACTGAAGATTTCTGAGTAGCAGAATGACATGGTCAGATAAACTCTAAGAAGATTATTTAGGAGCTATGGGGAACACATAGAGAAAGGAACCTAAAGACAAGGGAGACCAGTTTAAGCTTTTTCTTATAATCTAGGTGAAAGGTGGCAAGAGCCTCAACAAAGGTGGTGGCAGGATGGATGAAAGGAAGAGCTTCAGTGTGAGAAATGTTGTTAAGGAAGCATCAATAATTATGGTTTGGTACCTGATAATAGGCTGTGAGATAGGAGGGAGAGGGAGGAGTTGAGAGCATCTTCAAGGTTATGACATGAGAAAGTGTGCTGACAGTAGAAATGGGCAATTTTATACAAGATAGTGATTTTGAGGTAAATAATGATGAATTCTGCTTTGGGCATATTGAGTTGGAGTAACATATTAGTGGGCAGTTTGAGATTTGAGAATGAAACTCAAGAGAAAGATTAGGATTGAGTTTGTAGATTTGGTAGTTAGTTGTATTGAAATGTTTTTTCAATCCTTGGGGGAGCACATGAGGTCACCAAATGAGAAGTGTATGAAGGGAGAAGTGAGAATACTATATGGTTAGGGGAGGGGAAATGGATAGTGATACCACAAAGAAGACTAAAATGGAGGACTTGGCAGAAGGATGGCTAAGTGAGAGCAGTGTTGGGGAAGTCAGATGAGCCAAAGAACATGCAGAAAGGAGTGGTTAATGCTTTAAGATATAGGAAGTTTGAGAGGATAAGGAGAGAGCAAAGGTCATTGTAATCTAGGGGAAGTACTTAATCTCTAGAGATTAGTTTCTGTGTCTGTAAAATGATGAAATTGGGCTAGATGTCTTGGATGATCACAATGGAAAACTCACAGGGGAGATCAGAAGGGATAAGTCAAGAGAACAAGTACAAGGGGATTGATTTTTTTGTAAGAAGAGTCATGTCATTGTAAACTCTGAACTTCTTTGTTCAAAGGGAGCTTATGTTTTATTAACAGGCTATAACATTTATAAATTGATAGAATATTTAAAAAACATACAATGATTTTGAAGGAATAACAACTAGGAAAATCAGGAAAGGCCTTTTAAAGGAGGTGACACTTGAACTGAACGTTTTAGGAGAGGCACAGGTTATAAGACATAGGAGGGAGCACCTTTCAGGCTATAGGGAATAGCCTGTTTGAAGGCAAAGAAAGGACATTGACTGTCATTATAGGATAGCAGGCCAGTTAGAATGGTCTATAGAGTGCATGAAGGAGAATGCTGTATAATTAGCCTTGAAAGAGAGACTTGAAGGTCTTTAAATACCAAAGAATTTATATCTTTACCTAAAGGTAAGGGGGATCCACAGAAGCTTTTGAGTGGAATGAGATGGTCATAAATATATGAGTTCAGTGAATTTCAGTCTCTGTTCTTTTAATTTCACTTAGTATTGTCTCATCTTTAGCCTTTCTTTTTATTTAGTTTTGTTTTGTAGCTTTGTAGTAACTAGTCGAGTTTTCACACAGACAACTCATTTGCATATGACTCCTACATCAATAGCCAGCCCTTTCTTGTTTGTTCAAGTATAGTCAGTTGTGCTTGTGTGTGTGTGTGTTTTGGGGGTGGGGGTGTATTTCTTGCTTGCCAAACTTTGTGCTTTCGTAGTCTCTTCTTGAAGAAAATATTCATAGTACATAGGCCCAAGAATATTTAATTTATTAAGTCTGTTTTGGCCTATTTTTATTTAATTTGTATACTAGTAATAATAGTGTTTATATAATACCTTAACGTTTGCAAAACATTTTACAAATATCATTTCGTTTTATCCTCACACCAAATTCTATCAGGTATATGTTATTACTGTTCCCACTTTATGGAAGAGGAGATTAAGGTAGACAGAGGTGAAGTGACTTGCTCAGGGTCATACAACTAATCTGAGGCCACATTTGAACTTAGACTTTTCTTGACTTCATGTCTAGCATTCTTCCTAGCTGCCTTGTTAGAAATACTTTTTCCAGCATTTTTTTTCTGTCTGTTTATGTGTTAACTTGATTTGGAGGAGATAGTAGAGTTTTTTTTTTAACTGTCACACCTAGCCTTTCTCCCCCCATCACCATTCACTGTAGAAGGAGAAAGGAGCCACACTAGACTAAGGATCATTGAACATTTTTCCCATCTATTTCATAGATTATTATGATCAAAGAATTAGTCACTTAGCAGCCATCTTGCTGCTGAACCTCTTATGTTCTTGGCTAGGTTGCAACTTAGACAGCAGACAGAGTTTATTGCTAGGATCTTATTCAAAGCCTCTTGGCAGAATCTGCCAGATGTCACCTATATTGATCGCCCCAGTGAGGCATTGAAATGTATCTTTTGTGGAGTATTTGTTCATGCACAGGTAATTGTGGGCACAGTTACTTATCAGAAAAGATTATATGTTTTCCTTATATATTAATGTATAAAGATATTTCCATTAAAATGTAATTTCTTGACTTAAGATTGCTGATTCATACAAGGACCACTGCACTACTCCCAAGGACTAATAATGAAACATGTTACCCTCTCTCTGACAAGTGGGGGATTTTCAGGGATGATTGAAATATTCGTGAACATCACTAATATGTGGATTTGGATGTGTTTTTGCTTTATTATGATTTTTTATAAGAAAAGGTTTATTTTAAGTTTTAGGGTAGTTTAGAAGGAAGGGGGGAGCTAGTGATCAGGATATCCCTCACCCCCCCCTCCAAAAAAAAAACAAAGGAAAGAAAAGACTAGAACAGAAGAAGGTCCTGAAGTAGATGCAGACAAGCAGGACAGGTTTGAAACTTGTTTAATTTGTTATATTCTTTTGAAAATGCAACTGGTACATAATGGAGATTCATGATTTCATGAATTCTCTTCTTTTCTCTTTTTGGCTATGTGGAAATGCTAATGTTTGGTGACGTTTGTCAAATACAGAACAAAAAAATGAAAAAATGTGTTTTCTCTTTTTATTTAGAATGCAGTTGTTGGTGGATTTGTTTCACACTACCTTCTAGAGAAATCTAGGATCTGTGTTCAAGGCAAAGAAGAAAGGAATTATCATATATTTTACAGACTGTGTGCTGGTGCTTCTGAAGATATTAGGGAAAAGCTTCATTTAAGCTCCCCAGACAATTTTCGGGTGAGAAAAATAAAACATACTTCTGATGATAACATAGTCTAATTTTACTGTGCAAAAAATTTGTTTTATTTGGATTCAAGATCATAAATCAGATGCGTTCTGGTCCAATGCTCACTATATGCAATTTAAATATAATTTGATAGATTCACCAAATAGAAAGGCATCATTTTATAATGGATAGAGAGCTGACTTCAAAACCAGGAAGAACTGAGTTCAAGTTCTGACACTTAGACATACTGGATGTGTGATCCTAGGAAATTAATTAACTGCTCAATGCTCTAAGTAACTCTAAGACTATATGTTGTGGAAAAGGTGCTGATTTGTGTTGGTGGGAGAAATTACCTCACCTGGAAGTTCTTTATACCAATAAAATCTAAGGTCTCTTCCCTATCCTAACCCTTACTCACTTTGTTAGAATCACAGGTGTACTAGGTAAATGTATTTGAATTTTTTCTTTTTGCAGAGAGTAAAAATGATGGCAAAGATGTGGGGATATGTACAAGTAAAAATCACGTTGTACAAGTTGCACAACTTAGAAATATACAATAATTTAAATGTGCTGGTTTAAACTTTCCTTTTAATTTGAGGACAAAATGGTTTGATGTACAAAGAAGGCAAATTATTGGTCTAATTCAGAACTAAGTGTTAGCATTTTTTTAAGGAACCATTTTAGAAGTGGAGTTTATGGTCAAACCTGTGATTATCCTAGCTCTTCTCTTATTTCTTTGTTTCCTTTTTTTTTGCTGTTTTCTTTCTTTGGAATCATCTTTAATTTCTGTGACATCTGCCATTTCCAAACAATCCAGTTCATATCACATCCATAGCCTCTTATGAAACTTATTTAGAGTAGCCAGAAACTCTATTGAAAGGTATTAGTAATTATACTTACCCTTCAGCCATTGTGTTTCAGATTCATTGGGTCTGTCAGTGACTGAAGATTCTCTCAGGCAATTTTAGATGGGTAAAGCTGCTGCAGCAGTGACTCTGTCCCCTGGGCTCCATCTATGTTAGCAAATAAAGCATTAATTATAGGGAGATAAATGCATGATTGACAATATTTGAATTAATTAAATGCAAATTTTAGCAAATAATAAAGTATTAGAATCATTCAGGCATCTTAAATAATTTTGCAAGTATATCAAAGAGGCATCTGCCACATTTCTATGAAGGTGGAAAAGAGGAAGGCATGTGGTATAAGCCAGTTAGCTAAAATGATGGCAAAAACTTTGGCCTTTTGAGGCTTTAACTTTAAATGCAAATATCTAACAATTGGGAGGAACAATTTCCCCTCAGGATTTTTTTAAAGAGAAATATTCACCTTGAAAATTTACAATACCGTCAAATAATTTACTTGTTATTTCTTACAAAATAAATAAAAACTATTTACTAATATTTTAAAATGTAATGTTCATCTCTGTAAATATGATTTGTTTTTTCTCTCAAGTTTTCGAGTAGCTAGCCATATTGTTTTATTTCCATGACCTTGTTTTAAGCCAACCATAAGTCATTGAATAGGTATGTATAAAATGAAAAAGGAGTTAATCTTCCAAATTATTTGTATTTTTCTTTAGTATGTGTTTTTATTTTTATATTTGAGAATGGCTAATGATTGACAATCTGAAAATGCTTAGTGGTCAATAATCTGAGAATTTACTCCAAACAAAATATAGAAGGTATAATGATCAGATTTAAAGGAAAGTAAAAATTTAATTTATCCCTTTCATTCCATTTTTTTCCTGTACCCCACTACATGCTGAAAATAGTTCTTTCAGATTAATACAAAAAGTTCACTTTTACTATATCCCTATTCTGGGAACTTCTTGAAAATATTTGGTCTTCAAATAGCCTTTGAGCCCTAAATAAGTTATTGAAACTTAACAAGGCTACATTTAATTCGTAACATCAGAGTTGAGTAACTAGTCTAATGTAAACAAACACCTATAATATAAACAAGTGTAATAGTACAAGTCAAATCAACAAGTATTTATTAAACCAGGCATTGTATGGAGCTCTGGAGACTCAAAGAACAAGAAAAGACAACTCCCTTTTTTCATGGTGCTTATAATCTAGTGGGAGACACAACATGAAAACAGATGCACAAATAATCTTATACACGGGATGAATTGTAGAGTCAGTAGAGGGAGTCTTGGTTGGTGTTCAGTTGTTTCAGTCATGTCCAACTCTTCATCACCCAATTTGGGGTTTTCTTGGCAAGGATATTGCCATTGTTTGCTATTTCTTGATTTACAGATGAAGAAACTGAGGCAGAGTTAAGTGACTTGCCCAGGGTCACACAGCTTGTAAGTGTCTAAGGCTGGATTTGAATGTAGAAAGATGAATCTTCCTGACTCCAGGCCCCAATGCTCTATCCACTGTGATGCCTGGCAGCCGGAAGACTAGGAAAGGCTTTTTTGCACAAGGTGGATTTTTAGCTGATATTTGAAAGAAGTCATTGCTGAAAGCAAGATTTTAGCTACACATAAGTTTTGACTTCTGTTTCATTCAGTGTTCTGTTCTTTGTTTTAGAAGCTAAAGTTGTGAATTTTGCCATAAACAGGCATAAAAATGATGGTAACTTAATATTTTCATGTCATTTCACTTATCCCAAGCACCATTACATAAATGACCTCATTTCATTACAGGTTCATTGAGACCAACCTTTAATGAACATTTAATAAGTGGTTTTGGTACAAGGTAGTTAGTATGGGCAAAATAGAAAAATATATTTCATGCCCTCAGTTTGGAATTTATAGTTTGGAAGCCTCTAAGATAAATATTGCAAGTATTAATATCAATCCATGTTTTTAACGTGCTCTCACTGAGGTTCTGAGAGAGGCTAAATAACTTAACCTCTTATTCTTCCTGCTAGTTCTCTCCTTTGGCTCTTTAAATCTTTTGGGGGACAGTTCACCAAAATGTGTTTCAAAATTCTTATTTCTCTGAAAATAGTTTAGAATTAATACTTTGACTTTAGTTTTACTTTGGAGAAAAGATACAGTTCATAGATTGTATTGGCACTTAAAAATGTCATATTGACTATTCAGTTTCAGAATTACTGTTTATCAAATAGAGGAAGTCTTTGTCATATTGTTTTTTATTTTTATTGCTTTAGTTAATCTACTCTTTCTACTTATAGATATTGGCATTTAGTTATTTAGTTTCTGTGATCCTAGTGATACTGGAAAAAATAGATTGTTTATGTATCACAGTGGTTCTCAACCTTCCTAATGCTGTGACCCTTTAATACAGTTCCTCATGTTGTGTTGACCCCCGACCATAAAATTATTTTCATTGCTACTTCATAACTATAATTTTGCTATTGTTATGAATCGTAATATAAATATCTGATATGCAGGATGTATTTTCATTGTTACAAATTGAACATAACTCACAGGTTGAGAACTGCTGATGTATCAGGTGATGAATAAGTGACATACTGGATTAAAATTAAATGTTATTTAGAAGGTCAAATGGAAATACATAGTAGTTGTTGATAACTTAAAATGAGATTTTTCTCTATCAATTTATAATATAAAATTTTTTTTGTCTTAGTATTTAAATCGAGGCTGCACTAGGTACTTCGCTAATAAGGATACAGACAAACAGATTTTACAGAACCGCAAAAGTCCTGAGGTATAGTAAACTCATTTTTATTTTAAGTATTTTTAAAAAATGCTAGCTGAGAAGTAATAATATGTTTACTCATTGTTTTAGCCTAGCAGTTTGACTTTGATTTTAGTATGTATTTACTGATTTTTAAAGAGCAAAGAATCATAAAAAAATAATTGCTGTAACATTGTAGCAGTTATTTCAGTATTAGCACTTATGTCAGATTTAGGTTATTTATGTAATTAGACTTTACCAGGAATTGTAAATGACTTTTTTTTTTTTTTTTTTGCGAATTGCCCAAGATTATTTTCTAATAATTCATTATAGAACTTATTCTACTACTCTATTAAATTACGGCTACGTAAAACAGTAAAAGTGTAGAATATGTGCATATTGACTTTACTTAGTTATCTACTCCCAGCAATTTAATTACTTTTCTTAAAATACTTTTATGCACACCTGGTATTAATGTGTAAAAAAGATAATACAGTGAAATAATGGTGTTAAATTATTAGAACTCATAAAAGTCCCATATCATTATGTTTTATAATGTTTTACAGGCCTGTCAATTAATCATTATGTAACCTCATGTACTTGCGGAAATGTTGGTTTTAATAAAATTTTCACTTAAAATGCTATTTTAAAAGAAGGCTGAACTTAGGAAATAAAATTCTATAGCATTTTTGGTTTCAATGTGTAAGATGCTTAAGCTCAATAATGATTTAAAGTCATATCCATTCAAAGAGTTTAAATTCAGAGGTTTACAAAACCCTTGAAAATCAAGTTCATTTCCATTGTTGCTGTTAATTTAGATAGTGAAAGATTTATATTGAATGTTTAATTTAACATATCATTCTTGTAGGTGATTTTTGTAGACAAATTTTGAATATGTTGACCTTTATAAGTTAAAATTTTTTTTACTTGCTTGATAATGGTGGCTATTGTAAAAACAAAAAGAAGGGAAGGGGAACAAAATGTGTCCTACTCAGGTTACAAATAATTGTGATATCTATGTAATTTAAGGCAATTCATTTTGTGTGATAACTTACATACTTTCTAAAGCAATAGAGATGGAAGAGAGAAAAAAAGAAATATTTGCTAATTGGAAAAAATCAAGAGTTTTTTTTTTAAAGGAAAAGTCTATAAACAGAAAATGTTGTTGTTTGTACTTTGTTCTTGAAGAGGACCTTGACCTCACGAAAGTGATGCCCTGACCTGCAGATTAATTAGATTTAAGTGAGGGAGGGCTGTGCAAAGTCACCAGCCTCACTTTCTCCTCCCGAGTTATCTGAATCCAGTAGCAAGAAAAAAATGTATATATAGATCAGTACGCCTGGAGATGTCCCAGATGCAGTGGGAAGTCTTGGCCTTTTTAAGCTAAGGCCTTTCCCCAGTCTCAGTTTTACTGAGGCAGTGCACATCCAGTGATTAAGGCCAGGTAAGAAATGAGGCAAAGGATGACCTCTTTTACCTAGTTAAAAAAAAATCAATCTGGGAGTGGAAGACCCTCAGGGTTTCTGGCCAAAACAGAAACAATTGTGATTTACATCGACTCTAAGCCATAGGGGCTCAAACAGTGACCAAGTGGGCTCTGCCAACCTGTTGTTGGCCAGTCAATGAGAGCCAGAATGATTTGGGTTTAAGGCAGGAGTGAGGAGCCTGTGGTCTCAAGGCTACCCTCTAGGTCCTCAAGAGTTGCCTTTTGACTGAATCCAAACTTCACAGAATAAATCTCCTAAAAGGGGTCTATAAATTAAAGGGACCACATGTGACCTCTAGGCCACAGATTCCCCACCCCTGGTTTAAGGGATGGTCCTTATGAGAGAAATATAATCCTTAAAACCCAGAATACCTTTTGAAGTTTCAGCCTCCTCTGGGAATAGCATCAGCAGATGAGGGTGTTGCCTCAGTCAGACTGAGAACTGGGGAGGATATATGCTTAAAAAGGCCAAGGTCAGGATGGTTAGGTGGCGCAGTGAATAGAACACTGGGCCTGAAGTCAGGAGGACCTGGGTTCAAATCTGGTCTCAGACACTTAACACTTACTAGCCGTGTGAACTTGGGCAAGTCACTTAACCCCAATTGCCCTGCCTTCCCCCTTCCAAAAAGCAAAAATAAAAGTTCAAGTTCTCCCTCTATATTTGGGGCCATTTCCATTTGTCATGGTGGCAAAATTTTGGTTGCGGGTGGCTCAGGAGGAAAGAGTGAAGGTGGTGACTTTGCACAGCCCTTCTTCACATAAATCCAATTCACTTGCAAGTCATGGCATCACCTTCCTGATGTAAAG
This sequence comes from Pseudochirops corinnae, assembly GCA_028646515.1. Taxonomy (NCBI): domain Eukaryota; kingdom Metazoa; phylum Chordata; class Mammalia; order Diprotodontia; family Pseudocheiridae; genus Pseudochirops; species Pseudochirops corinnae. The sequence goes on along the minus strand of CM053586.1, from coordinate 140,719,409 downwards.
GTTCTCTTCAAAATAGAAAATGAGAGACAGGATGTTAGAGGACTTTGGAATCAGGGGAACAGGTTTACCTCTTATGTGTAACTATGTGACTGACCAAGGGCAAGTCACTTGACTTAATGTCCCAGGCAACTCTCTAATACTAAAAGGGACTTTTCATGCTGGGAGTTCATGCTGATGAGATTACAGCTCTGAACAAATTTTTTTTTTAAAAAGGGATTTGTTTGAATAGGAAATAGTAAAAAACATAAGTGATTGTTATTAGTAATCTTTTGTGCTCCAAGGGCCATATTTACAACTTATCACTATTATATAGAAGTTGTTTTCCTGGAGATAATAGAAATTCAATTATTCCATTGCTGTGGCCCTTA